>CM060914.1:131907500-133107500 GCA_030737875.1 Allium sativum | reverse complement strand
CATTAAATCAAGTGTATAATAATACACTTAAATGCTAAAGAAATGGTCTAGACAATGTCACGTCACATGAACAACTTAGAAAAAATGGTAAAAAGTTGTTTATTTATGTCATGCATGCATGTATGTTTATCCCTATTCGTGTGTTATAAAAAATAAAAAGTAGTGTTTTATTACTTTTGTTACTGTATACGTTTCTGGGCTTGTATAATCATGCCATGCATGCTTATATATTTGTCCCTATTCCTGTGTTTATAAAAAAATAAAAAGAAGAAAAAGTATAGTGTTTTGTTACATGCGTATGTTTCCAGGCATGTATATTTATGCCTGCATATTTGAAATGAATGGTTTACAACTTTACATCATAAGCATTCAGGGAATATATATCGTATGTTTCTACTTAATGCGTATGTTTCTACTTAATGCGTATGTTGCTAGGCATGTTGACAACAAACAACATGCATGATATGAATATGTGTTATTGTTAAATAGCATTTAATAAGAACAACAGCATGTGAAATGATACAATTAGTTAAACCGAATGGACACAACACAAGTGCACAACAATCTATGTTTAACTTAATGTATATGCCTAATTTCCATGTTCTTTAATAGAAAATATATATCGGGTCGGATATGGGGCGAATAGTATTACCTCCGTACCTGCCCCGTACCCGCTTCGGGTATTGAAATCATCCTCCGTCCCGCCCCATTACCCGCTAAGCCAGGGAATCCCCACCCGATTAGGCGTGGGTCTCCGCGAGTACCCATCCACGTAGATTAAATTTCCATCTCTACCCTCAATCTGACTTCCCCTTGAAGTAAGTATTGGCGCAAAAACAAACACCAAATAATGTTCCACAAACATTCCTTAGTAACACGAAATGTGAAAGAAATACATCCTATACCGCATGTTCACTAATCGGTTTACTTACACTTTGCCTACTACACATAAGAGAATACACCGATATAATTAATTTACATATCCCATATCACGTGATTGATTACATTGTTCAAATCACGTTCTCATGTCTTGAAGGAGCAAACATATTTTTTTAATATATGGAAAACTCTTGGTTTTTCTAGTTTTGTGGAAACTGATTATAAAACGATTACAAAACCTGTTGAACTTATTTTATAGAACCCTTTGTAACTCCAAAAATATATGCATATTATTTCTTTAAGAAGATTTGTATTTATAAAACGAAAACAATGAAAATAGTTTGTCTCAAAGCAATAAGGAAATCTATATACGAACGGTTAAGAATAAAATCATCTCTAAAATGTGCAAGTGTATCAAACTCATCAAAATCCAACATGAAACATAGCTCAAAATCATTATAAACCAACAAATCTGGAGTATGGATCGAATCAAGTGTTGGCATGAATTGAAATGGATGAAGCCATTAATATCCCTTATAAAAACACAGTGTATAAGTAATCAAAACCTTTAAATCCGAGAAATGGATTGATCATGGTGCGGGCTTGTATTTGCATATTAAAAGCCATAGTAAACACATTATGTAATGGAATTAGAAATTCAATAGAAAAACACCCAATAATAGGCAGAAACATGAAGATACACACGTAGCAGGAAAAAGAACTACATTCGCTTATTTACATTATATGGGTCTACTCATAGGTTGACCCATTTATATCATGTATCGACCCTAGACTCTTGGTTGTATGGATCACGACCCATGGGTTGACCCATTTATATTGTATATCGTGTATTTACACTATTTGGATCACGACTCTAGCTAGTTTCGTTTAGTTCATATGGTTTGCTACATTAATAAAAAGTACAAACGATTGTTATATTTCTAGTTTGGACCAGCTGGCGGTCATATCGATCTCGAAATACGTGTAAAATTATCATTCCAGGAAACAATATCGGATTTGATGGAACAGTATCATTATGGAGATGCGCGCAGCCGATTTTCGTGGCAAACGGACTTACCATTCGTTTGAGCGAAAATAAAACACACTTTAGTTTTCTTTGAACTGAAACTTAAGAGATAAATAATAATAATAAAATACTCCAATTTCTATAGGGGTAATGGGTAATGTTCATTGTCATTTTGAAAACTCCACTTTATTGTTTCATAACAATGGAGGCCGCCACTTTCCTTTATGTTCAAAAAATCAATACCCGTTGATTCACATAAACATAAATTATAACCCTAAGCTCCTTGAAATCGCGATAACGAGATCTCCATGCAGGTAGTCCTAGTGTTGGCTGTAGCAATGACAATCTGGATCAAAAATTTTAGTCAACAAATTAGGGTTTATTGTTATGCAAGGCTCGGGGATCAATGTGTGAAGTGATTGGCGGCATTGGGTTACTCTACGCGAGATACATCACCCCTCTATATTTGGTCATGCTCGGTGACCTAGACCAGAATGCACTCGTGGACCTATAACTTATTAGGAGCAGGTCACGATTTGGATTAGGAGGCTGGAGGTACGACATTTGGGTGCAGATCGGTGAGGATGAGATGTGGAGTTCGTTGTCAAAGTCTATTTGAGATTGCATCGCCCGATGAAGGAGGTACCGAAGTTTACATGTATAGCCATGGTGTGTACATATATGTATATGTATGGAAGTAGTATTAGGAAGAAGAGGGGCAATAGTTATATCGAATTAATTATTTTAATGATACTTAGTGAATCAATTTTTTATTAAATAATTCGTCAAACATATATCATGCATATATTTTGCATATGAAATCAAAATTGGATGTCGTTTCCTCCGTTGGACTCGTATTGAAGAGCTCTACGCTATGGGATGAGTTTGGGCTGATTTGGTTGAGGTAAGTGACAATATTTCTCACTGAACTATTATTGTTTATGTAAATATGATGTTTTAAATTGATAGTTAATTATAAACGTAATATTTAGGATAGTTGGACCAAGTAGATAAATAATTAAAATATTAGAAAGTGATTTAAGTAGTTCTGAGCACTATTATCAGATTTTACTGGGTTGCGCGCTATTGTGTGCGCTATTTACCCACTTATGCGCTATTGCGTAATGTTTAAATCTTATAGCTAGATATGGACTATTTGGATATATATATATTTCACCTTGATTGTTATAGATATCTTCTGTTTGATTTATTATGGTCGTTATGAATGCTTCTATGCTAGTTTAGGAATTTATATGACTCTTGGTTGTATGGCTAAATTGTTTGCTTAATTTAGATTAAAACATCTTTCGAAGGCGTTTTAGTACTAATATTTCGTTCGTTATTGTCTGAGGTGCCTGTCAATCAAATTCATAGGCTATTATATCTTGATTGTATGCAAAAGGAAGGTAGACTTGAACAAGAATGATATATTTTCATTGGAACTTCAGAGTGAAAATGATAGAGCATTGAAGCTCAGTAGTAGATCTGAAAACTTAGATGGACCAAAGAAATTAATGGATTGGATTCTAGTTCGACCAAGTCTGGATTGACTATATCAATTCGGAGGCGGTTCGACCAATCCTGGACCGACTATATGTTCTAGATCTAGGTCGACAAATTCTAAATCGACTATATCGACCCAGATATAGGTGATTAAACCTGGATCGGCTAGGCCGATCCGTATCCAGTTCGATTAGGTCGAACTGGAGTTGGACCGACCTAGGAAAAGGGAACGTGATGGTGGCCTCACGAGCAGGAGTTCTTCATGGTGGCGTTTGTCCTTGATGATGGGCTGGATTTAACAACAAATTCCAGAAATTTTCTTTAGATGCGTATTTAACCAATTTTAGTTAAATAGATGATTCGATAGTCGTTATCGATTACTACGAAGTAGTCGATGCCGATTACTGTATTTTTGACCATTTTGGTCAATTTGACATGGATAATGGTGTGATTGCAATGAGAACGATGTGATGGTTTATTCGATAGCGATTCCGACACGATGTCTCTTCTATCAGTGGCTTTTCAAAGAGATGAGATGTGGCGATTCTATGCAATGATGCTTCATTCGACGACCATGATTCCAAGATAGAGAGCAAGGCTGCTGTAATGGATTGCTTCTCCAAGATGCGGTAAAGTGTAACGAACCAGGATTTTCGACCTCGAAAATCGACATAAATTCCATGTCAACTATTCAAGCATTGGAAATACCAGTTCATTAATAAGAAGAAGTTATAGGGTGAGAAATAGAAAGAAATATAGTAAGAATAGAAGAAGAAGAAGAAGAACACAACAGAATAGAATCAGAGTAAACATGAATCTCACAGCGGAACAAATAAAATATATTATATAACTTTTGAAATACAAAACTGTAATTTGTAATACATACTATTATCAGAGTATAACATATAACATCACAGCGGAAATAAATTCTATATATATATAATGTTGAAGCCTCTTGCTGTAAGCTATTCCAAGTGTATCTGTAAAATCTCGACTACTTGACTACCCATACAAATTTGGGTACCCAGGAGTTTACGGTAAAACAAAGGAAATAAACTCTGGGTCACACATGGGACTGGTGTGAGTAAACTTCAATCATTTTGTTTAACTTTTAAAAATCCTTTTTAAAGAAAGGATAATCATAAGACCGACCACAAATAAACACAGATAGTTTTTACCTTATGATAACCCAAAACATTCTTTTAAAATCAATATTTTTCTGATGTTATAACAGTGTCTAAATTAAGTAAATAGCAATTTAGTAGAACGCTTGCATCTCACACTCTACATACATAGTATAAAATCAAAAACCGCGGGACCTTATTGGAGAATGTATTTCCCACTATGGCAAGTTATGGAACCACCTTCTGATTAGTGTACACATAACCGACCACTCATTTCGCTTGAATGTTCTAAATATATTGTCACCTTACACTTTGTATACCAACATAATTGTTCCAGGGTGATATAGAAGTGAAAGAAGAACAAAATTGGATATTCTCTAGATGGTGACAATATACCTTAATTTGGTGCGACCCACTTAGCCATGCTGCCTGCCCGATTTTTTTTCATTTCCCTATTGATGAGGCTTGGAGTCATAACGTTTCTTTTGACAGATCACTTCTTCATTTACTTTGAATGCCACAATGTCATACCTTCCTAATCACAAATTGATTTTCCAAATAAAATACCATGGGTATAAGCTAAGAAAAACGAATTCCTTCGCACTAACATATACACGTCTGAAGAGATCAACTTACGCGATCTATTAGTTATACTCTATTAGACATTCGTCCATACAAGTTGCCCAGGGACTGGACAAACCAAAGGCACTATTCTGTAAATCCATCTTGGGTAATTTCCACCTATGTTCGCCAGAACAACCCTTGCATAAACTCTATCTTCAATTGTATTCGGTGTATTTGTTCGCAGCGCTACTGCCCATATGGAGTAGTTTCCAAATAATAAACCTGATCCTGGTCTCTTCCTATTAAAACAAAAAATGGTCAAAAACTTTGATAGTCGGTTATTTAACTATCAAAGGAAAACATCCATACAAACAATGATCTTATATCCAAGTGGAAATTATATCGATCAACCGTCAATTAACACTCAGCACTTTTTAATTAATTTATAAATAATTTATTCATTTCCCAATTTCCTTTCAATGTCTTTACCTAATTATTTCTCCAACTCGTTTAGCCTCTCATGATTCATGGAAAACCTTTCCATCTATTTTAAATATTTATTTTCTATATTCCAAAAAATATTTCTTATTAACATCGAAAAACATTTCCATATATGTTCACATTTTCCCCTACTTTCTAAATTTAGAAAATATACGTTATTAACATTAGAAAACATTTCCAATTCTTATATTCATGCCTCACTATCCTTCCACGTTCATTGTTCCCTAACCGTAAACTAGTAAGAGAACAACTCCTTACGTATCAACCCCAAAGGCCGAAAATAACATCAGATCGACACTCACAAAGTCGTTCAACTTGACTAGTCTCTAGTCAATTTCTAGTTTCCTAAAATTCATTCTAACTTCTTATTATAAAAATCACTTCATTTTCTATATTTAGAAAAAAAAACATTTCTGGTTATATTTGGAAAACATTTCTAAAATTCATTTATATAGATTTAAACAAATGTTGTATAAAACATTGAATATAATGATATCGTTATAATATCTGCTTACAAATTTTTTAAAATATAACTTTGACTCTTAATTTAGAATAAATAAATAATACTTAAATAAATAATTATTAATTAAAAACGGAAAGTAAATAGTACCTTCCTGAATTCGATATAATCGAATTGTAGCGTATAACTCTCTTTCGAAAAATCTCTATTCGATTAACGTTCCAAATGTCGGAATAAATTCACCGTTTCAGGTTAACTCAACTTTTAAATTCACTTTTGAATTTATCACTTAAAATATTTACCAACTTTTTGTCATAAATAATTAAATCTTCAAAATGTTTGCTTTGAAACCAGTATTCACTTCAAAATAAGAATATAAATTCTTTACAGAAATCTGCACTCATTTTAATCAAAACTTGATTTGTATTTATTAATACCACTACAGGTTCACATTTTTTTATCGAGCTATTTAATAAATTCATACTCATATTCTATTTCATTTACATGTTAAATTCTTGCTAATTTTGTATCAAGTTTATAATTAAATCTTGATTACATATTCAATTATAAATTATTGGGTTCAAACCAAATATTAACTATCTCATAAAATTCTAAATTATATAATATATAATTTCTAAAATCTAATTTCTTTTAAAACATTCGACATAGTCGAATTCTAACTACGAATCCTTATGGATTTATTTCTAATCTACTTACATTTCGAACATCGAAATAATTCCATCGTTTTTCTTTTGAAATGATTTTCCATTTCCCTTTTTAAATTCATTCTTGAATTTGTATTTCTAAATTATTCAATGATAATTATTTCTTTTATTTGTAAACATCATTTATAAATCAACTACTTGTCTTTATAATTTAGATAGGTTATTATATCTAGCCCGATCGAAATTCAATTTCTATTTAAAAATATATTATTTCCCTTTTAAACTCGAATTCTTTTCCATTTCATTAAAATAGATTTTTACAGTATTTAAATACCAATTATTTCTGGGTCAATGTTATTCAGGCATCTCAAACAAACAATAATCAATCAGAGATTATTTGGCACATCATATAATGCAATATAAAAAAACAATATAATTGTTGAGGAATCCAGTTGGATCCCTCCAACCTGTTTCCCTGCATTCATTGATGTTAATCAACATAAATAACACTAATTTCATATCAATACAGAATATTATAGTAAATAGAATCAGTATCCAACTAACGATTCATATATATTACTATATATATTATTTCAACCAACTAATTACCAATTCATCCAAAAAACCATCACCCAACATTCAATCATTATATATCAATTTTAAAATACATTTATAAAATTTATAAACTGGACAGAGTTAGTGATTTTACTTACATTAGTCGTTAATAATTGAATAATGATTAACGTTCGATTGATTAAATCAAGCGTTTTATTATGCTATAATTTCTAACTAGATCCAAATGGTTCCAGACTAGATTTGTTGCACAACCTACGTCAATACAATCCTAACAGATCCGGTTTCGTCAGATTCTGATAATGTATGCAAGAGTCATGATTATTATAAGTTTTAAACTAGTTAAACTTTGCTAATTAAATAATTAATAGTTAATTAACCTTAATTAATCTCCCATAAGCCACGTCATTATCTCTTTGATAGCCTTCTCATTCATTTTCTTCCCGAATAAAGAAACCCGCTCCTCCAGTATACTCCAAAACCGTTGTCGAACTTTTTGAACATCTTTCTCTCCCTCTATAGTTCATCATTCCGCGAGCCGTTAACCCCATTCACTTCTCCTCCACAAGCACTACAAACCCATGATCATCACATAACTCTAACCCCTTACCCATAAATCATGACATCAGAACTCTTGGCACGGGTATAGTAAAAGTACCGGATATTTTTAACCTTAAATCCTTCGAAAATTTTCAGCTAGGCGCTAATGAATGCTATAAACTCAACTACAACATTTGATATACGAGTCAAAGCTCTAATATCTTTTGAATCTCAACCCTAAAAGCGTGGTTCAGTTCGAACTGCAGTGTAAACATCATTGCACCTTCACATACTTATACTGAGATTATGAGCATGTAGCAAGGTTTTCACGTATATAGGTTTTTCAATTTACAAAATTTTATTTAATAGATTTTGATTTTTCAAATGGACCGATTTTCCTTTGTTTTATGGCAGCCATTAAGAGTGTTGACTGGAAGAAATATTGTTTAGGATTTGAGAGAGAAGTGTGTTTATAGGAAGGGTAAATAATTTTATACTCGATTTTTATATTAATATTTATTGAATCATTACCTCCGTTTAACGTTTAAAAATTCGTATGATCGCATACGAATCCCATTTTTGATGAAAATTGACAAGCATCTATGTATGGATGTTACGGACCCAACGAAACCTGTATCGTGGAATTCCAATCTTCTTGCTCACACAACATTATTTTAAAGTCAAATTATTGATCGATTTACATTTAAATTCCGCATGCTCACCAAACAACTCCGATTGGCATGAAATTTGAAATCTAGCAATAATTAATCATTAAGAATTTAATAAAACTGGTTTCGTTGAAAACGGAGGTCATTTGCAAAAATGGGTATTTTTAAGGCTTTAATTGAACCAATAAAATATTAATATATTCACAAACAATTTAATTTAATATTAATAAATTAATATTACCGTACGTATCCTAATAGAATATTATTTAGCTCCAAAATAAACAAAGTTGGATTTATAACCCGACATTTCAAAATTCGAGTTAAATCGATATTCGATTTATATTAAAATCCTTTTATTGTATATAAATAAATCGTTATAATTTATAAATGATTCCGTCGTGACTTTCTGAAAATTTGATTTGGTATAACTCCCAATCTACCAGACGAATTCGCGATTCTTCTCTTTCATTAAAAAAAACTTTTCAATAGATTCAAATGTTTCTTGCTTCGAAGAAATCCAACTTATAATGAAACCTGTATATCCAGTTAAAGTTCAAAACGTAAAACCATGAACTACCGCGATGTTACGAGCTCGATTATAAATATATTATAATTAATACATTGGAATGTCGTATATAAATAAATTCGTTATTACAATTCAGGTAAATTCATATACAATCCAATTCACACAATATTACCAATTCTACTATTTCTGACTATTTCAGAACTAATTATAATATTCCACTTTTTATATTAATTAAATATTTAAAATATTTAAATTTAAATCTTTTAAATTGCCAAATCACCATTCAAATAATTAAATTAATTAATTATTAAATTGTTAAAAATTCGAGACATTACATTCCTTCCCCCTTAAAAGAATTTCATCCCCTGAATTATCAAGTAGTAAAAATGTTACAACCCCTATTAATTAGTTTAAAAATCATTAGTTTTTCTTCTTAACTTCAGTTTCAACTGCACCAGTAAATTCAGTTAAAATACTAATTCTTTCCTATTAACGAAAATTTACAAAAATTCTAAAATTTTCTAACATCTTAAATTTCCTAATTTTTTTGCCAGCGTCTACTTTACACGGCTCAATCGGTACAACCATAACTCGCCTCTCAAGGCTATCTCCAATCCAAAAGAAAATCAAATAGCCAAGCGGCTTACTAATCAAGCTTATAAATCTCATACTCATATAAAATATAAACTTGTACCCTTTTGTTGGGCATCCAACTCATTCTCTTCCATTAGCTATCACTTTAGCGTATACAAATGTATTTCTAATTGATTTTCAAACAATTTTTCCTTAAATGCAGTCATTCTCTTATACTCAAGCTGAATTCCATTTCAAACTCCAGTTCCATTTTAAATTCTGAACTCTTGACTTATCAATCCAACTCCGTTTAAAATTCTATCTTATGAATCCAATTACTCAACCTAAATAAGTGTCATTCTCACAATCCATTTTCTCTAGTGAGTTATCTACACTTCAAGATTTGATTTTATTTCAATATCAATTTTATCCAATTTAATTTTCGCTTAGCTGGTTTCAGTAACATTCTTATATAGCTTCCTTAAGTTAATCTTTATTCCATCATTATTAATTTATCTTATATGTTTTTTTTTAATTCAAAACAATCTTTCTTGGGAGTTTTAAAAAACTTCGATTTTCTCAAATCAACTTTTCTTTTCAAGATTCAAAACTTGTTCTCTCGAAACAATTCAAAATCAAAATCTTTAGTAGTAATCTATCACTAAGAAACTCGAAAATTAACACCGATGATGCAATGCAATCATCATCATAATTATTTTATAGCGACCGAAGTGATTTCAATACTATATCACTTTCAAAACTTATTTTTAAACACTTCTGTTTTGAAATTATTTCAAAATGTCTTTCAAAATACTTGGAAAACATTTCCAAATTCGCCTAGGATCTTAAAATTTCTATATGTTTACTCGAAAATTCATTTACAATACCTATCCAAGTTTTCAGAATTTTAATTCCAAATTTGTTTATATTCAGATTTAATACATCTAATTATATATCTTACACCCATATGAATTTCAACTAGTTATTTATATAACCATCTCAATTATATTCTTATATGATTATAATAACAACCAACACATCCAATATTATTATTATTATTGTTATTTCAATTTCAATTTGAATCATTTTTATATCAAAATATATTTTGGGTAAAATTATTTCATTTACCCTCTTTTCAAAACATACTCTATCGGCTCATCGTATTCGAGTGTTTTATAGACCCCTACCTACATTGCGGTGCCCCACCATCAACCAAAATTCGTAAGCCACTCAATCAATAAATCTCCGCAATATAAGACTATTTTTATACAATCTACAAATACGCTCTCTCGTATATATGTACCTAAACTCAACCTAGGGTATTACTAACCTCTTCTCTAGTGAGTCATGCCACAGAGCCAAGGTAATCACTTAACCTTCAGCTCTGATACCACAATAACGAACCAGATTTTCGACCTCGAAAATCGACATAAATTCCATGTCAACTATTAATGGGAAATACCAGATCATTAATAGGATGAAGTTAGAGGGTGAGAAATAGAAAGAAAGAAAGTTAGAATAGAAGAAGAAGAACATAATAAAAAAAATCAGTGTAAACAAGAATCTCACAGCAGAACGAATAAAATATATTATATAACATTGGAAATATTAAACTGTAACTTGTAATACATACCATTATCAGAGTACAACATATAACATCACAACAGAAATAAACTCTCTTTCTCTCTCTCTATCTATCTATCTCTCTCTCTCTCTCTCTCTCTATATATATATATATATATATATATATATATATATATATAATGTTAAAGCCTCCAGCTCCAAGCTCTTCCAAGTGTCTCTGTAAAATCCCAACTACTTGACTGCCCGTACAAATTTTGGTACCTAAGATTTTAGGGTAAAACAAAATAAAATAAAGTCTGGATCACTCATGGTACTGGTGTGAGTAAACTCCAATCATTTTGTTTAACTTTTAAAAATCCTTTTCAAAGAAACGATAATCGTAAGACTGATCCACTCATGAACGCGGATGGTTTTTACCTTACGATAACCAAAAAGATTCTTATAAAATCAATACTTTCCTGATACTATAATTGTGTCTAAATTAAATAAATAGCAATCTAGTAAAACACTTGAATATCATACTCTACATACATAATATACAATTAAAAACCGTGGGTTCTTATTGGAGAATGGATTTCCTACTATGACAATATATGGAACCACCTTCCGATTAGTGTACTCTAGAGGGGATACACTGGAGTTCAACAGGAACATCTTGCAACTCAACCACACATGACCAACCATTCATTTCGCTTGAATGTTCCAAATATATTGTCACCTTATAGTTGGTATACCAACATAACCGTTCGCTGGAGATACAAAAGCGAAAGAAGAACAAAAATGAATATTCTCTAGATGGTGACTATATACCCTAATTTGGAGCGACCCTCTTAGCCCTGTTGCCTGCTCGATTTTTTTGTCATTTCCCAATTGATGAGGCTTGAGGTCATAACGTTTCTTTTGACAGATCACATCTTCATTTACTTTGAATGTCACATCGTCATACCTTCCACATCACAAACTGGATTCCCTAAAAAAATACTACGGGTATAAAGCTAAGTGAATCGAATTCCTCTGCCGCCAACTAAATAAGTTTGAAGAGATCAACTTACACAATCTTATAGATATGCTCTGTCAGACATTCATCCATACAAGTTGCCTTGGGACTGGACAAACTGAAGGCACTATTCTGTAAATCCATCTTACGAAATTTCCACCTAGTATCGCCAGAATAGCCCTTGCATAAACTCCGTCTTCAATTGTCTTCGGCGTATTTGATACGCAACACTAATTCCCATATGAAGTGGTTTTCATGTAATAAACCTGAACTCGGTCTCTCTGTAATGACAAAGGAAAATTGGTCAAAAATTTTGATAGCCGGTAATTTAACTATCAAAGGAAAACATCCATACAAACAACGATCTTATTTCCAAATGGAAATTATGTCGATCAAACGTCAATCAACAATGTGCCCTTTTAAATTAATCTATAAATAATTTATTCATTTCCCAATTTCCTTTTAGTGTCTTTACCCAATTATTTAGCCTCTCACGATTCTTGGAAAACGTTTCCATCTATTTTAACTATTTATTTTCTATATTCCAGAAAATATTTATTATTGACATTATCAAACATTTCCACAGATATATTCATATTTTTTCCTATTTTCTAAATTTATAAAATATACGATATTGACATTCGAAAACATTTCCATTTTCTTATATTTAAGCATCCCTATCCTTCCACGTCCATTAATCCCTGACAGTAAACTAGTAAGAGAACAACTCCTTAAGTATCAACCCCGAAGGCCGAAACCAACATCAGATCGACATTCACAAAGCCATTCAACTTGACTAGTCTCTAGTCGATTTCTATTGTCCTTAACTCCATTCTTAACTACTTACTAAAAAAAATCACTTCATTTCCTATATTTAGAAGAAAAAAACATCTTTGGTTATATTTGGAAAACATTTCCAAAATCCATTTCTATAGATTTAAACGAACGTTGTATAAAATATTGACGATAACGATTGTGTTTTAATATCTGCTTCCAAAATATTTAAAATATAACTTTGACTTTTTATTTAGAATTAATTAATAAAATAAATCTTAATTAAATATGGAAAGTAAATAGTACCTACCTAAATTTGATATAATCGAATTTTAGCGTATAGCTCTCTTTCGAAAAATCTCTATTCGATTAACGTTCCGAACATCGGAATGAATTCAATGTTTATTGTCAACTCAATTTCTAAATTCACTTTTGAATTTATAACTTCAAATATTTACCAATTTTCTTTTATAACCAATTAAATATGCAAAAAGTTTGCATTAAAACCATTATTCACTTTAAAATACGAATATTATTTCTTTACAAAAATTCGAACTTATTTTATCAAATCAAATCATGATTTGTATTTATTAATACCATTACAGGTTCATATTCTATTGACCAAGTTATTTAATAAATTCATACTCATATTCTATTTCATTTACATGTCAAATTCTTGTTAACTATATATCAAGTTTATAATTAAATCTCGATAACATATCCGATTATAACTTATTGCGTTTAAACCAAATATTAACTATCTTGTCAAATTCTGAATTATATAATATATAATTTCTAAGAATAAATTACTATTATAACTTTTGACATATACGAATTCTGATTACAAATCCTTATAGATTTATTTCTATTCTGTTTATATTTCGAACATCGAAATAATTCCACCCTTTTTCTTTTGAAATGACTTTTCATTTCCCTTTTTAATCATTCTTGAATTTATATTTCCAAATTATTCAATAATAATTATTTCTTTTTTTTATAAACATCGTTTACAAATCAACTACTTGCCTTTATAATTTAGACAGGTTATTATATCTAGCCTGATAGTAATTCAATTTCTATTTAAAAATATAGTTTTTCCTTTTAAACTTGAATTCTTCTCCATTTCATTAAAATAGATTTTTACAATATTTAAATACAATTATTTCAAGGTCAATGTTATTCAAATATCTCAAATACACAACAATCAACCAGAGATAATTTGACACATCATATAATGTAATATATGAAAATCAACAATATAATTTTTGAGGAATCCAGTAGGATCCCGCCAACCTGTTTCCATGCATCCATAGATGTTAATCAACATAAATAACAATAATTTCATATTAATATGAAATATTATAGTAAATAGAATTAGTATCCCACTAATGATATATATATATTATTTCAACCAATTAATTAGCAATTCATCCAAAAAACCATCACGCAACATTCAATCATTATATATCAATTTTAAAATACATTTATAAAATTTATAAACTGGACAAAGTTTGTGAGTTTACTTACACTGGTCATTTATCCTTGAATAACGATTAATGTTCGATTCATTAAATCTAGTGTTTTATTCTACTATAATTTCTAACCAGCTCCAAATGGTTCCAGACCAGATTCGTTCGTAGCCAGCGTCCATACAATCTAACGGATCCGGTTTCGTTAGATTCTCATAGTGTATGCAAGTGTTATGATTATTACAAGTTTCTAAATCGTTAAACATCGCTAATTAAATAATTAATAGTTAGTTAACCTTAACTAATCTCCCTTAAGCCACGTCATTATCTCTTTGAAAGCCTGCTTATTTATTTTCTTCCTGAATGAAGAAACCTACTCCTCCAATATATTTCCAAACCATGACCAAACATTTTAAACATCTTTCTGTCCCTCTACAGTTGATCATTCTACGAGCCGTTAACCCCATTCTATTTTCCTCCACAAGCACTATAAACCCGTAATCATCACACATCTCCATCCCCTTACCCATAAATCACAACATCCGAACTCCTGACACAGGTACAGTAAAAGTACCGAATTTTTTTAACCTTAAATCCTTCGAAAATTTTCAGCTTGGTGTTATTTAACTGTACAAACTCAACTACAGCATTGGATATATGAATCAAAGATCCAATATCTTCCGAATCTCAAACTAGGAATTGCTGTTAAGTTCAAACAACGGTGTAAACATCATTGCAACTTTGCATAATTATATTGAGATGAAGAGCACGCTGCAAGGATTTCATGCATATAGTATTTTCAAT
Organism: Allium sativum; assembly: GCA_030737875.1. NCBI lineage: Eukaryota > Viridiplantae > Streptophyta > Magnoliopsida > Asparagales > Amaryllidaceae > Allium > Allium sativum. Next base: position 133,092,269 of record CM060914.1, on the reverse strand, counting down.
TTACAAAAAATTATTTTAATAGTTTTTTATTTTCAAAAGGCACGATTGTCCTTTGTTTTATGGTAGCCATTAGGAGTGTTGACCAGAAGAAATATTGTTTAGGGTTTGAGAGAGAAGTGTATTTATAAGAAGGGTAAATAATTTAATATTTGATTTTTATATTAATATTTATTGAATCGTTACCTCCTTTCAACGTTTAAAAATTCGTATGATCACATACGAATCCCTTTTTGATCAAACTGGACAAGCATTTATGTATTGAAAATACAGGCCCAATGAAACTTGTTTCGTCGAATTTCGAGTCTTTTTGCTCACACAACATTATTTTAAAGTTAAATCATCGATCGATTTTCATTTAAATTACGCATGCTCACCAAACAACTCCTATTGGCGTGAAATTTGAAATCTAGCAATAATTAATCAGTATGGATTTAATAAAGGGTGCATTTGGCACACGTCCCTGTTAAATTTCATTGGCTCAGGTCCGGTCCTAAACTTATTATAAATTACATCCCTATTTTTCGAAAATTCATTAAAAATATAAAAAATCATGTAAATTAATATTTAAATTAAACATGTAATCTCATAAATTTCAGATCAAAAAACCACAAAAAACCGCATCAAAAACAACAAAATACAAAAAACAACGAAACTGCAGTAATTTGCGTCAAATCATGCATATATTTGAAATTCATGCATTCATCTGTGCAACTATATCAGTCATACATCGACATTGGCTTTTTTACACACATGCATGCAAGTAACACAGAATTCTTGCATACAAGTATGCTACAATTCATAGGCATGCAAATCAGTTCATATTTACTTGCATACATGCATGCAAGTATTCAGAATAAATGCACACATGTGTGCAACAATCCGTAGGCATGAATATCAGTTCATTTTTACTTGCATACATGTATGGAAGAAAACATAATACTTGCACACATGCATGCAAGTAGTCATGCAGATTTTTCAACGTGAAACCTTCATGAATTATTTGCATACATATATGCATGTATTTAGAATACTTGCATTCATGTATGCAGAAATCAACGCATATTTTTAGTGCAAACTACTTCAGGAATACTTGCATACATGTATACAAATATTGTGTACACTTGCACACTTGTATTCAAGTTTTTTTCCGTGGCCTTCTGGGAATATTTGCAATTCTTTTATATGTCAGCGCAAAATTTCCTTTGAAAAGCCCAAAAGCCCAAAAACAAGGACCCACTTTGAATTAAAACTTGCCCAGGATGTCGTTCTTATTATGAACATGAATAGGGACCTTAGCCTAGTTTCCACTTTAATAAAATTGGTTTCATCGAAAACTGAGGTCATTTGCAAAAATGACTACTTTTAAGGCTTAAGCAATAAAATATTAATATATTTAAAAGCAATTTAATTTAATATTAATAAATTAATGTTATCGTATATATCCTAATAGAATATCATATAGCTCCAAAATAAACACACTTGGATTTATAACTCAATATTTCAAAATCTGAGTTAAATCGATATTCATTTTATATTAAAATCCTTTTATTATATATAAATAAATCATTATAATTTTTAAACGATTCCATAACGACTTTCTAAATTTTTTATTTGGACATAACTCCCAATCTACAAAGAAAAATCTTTGTTTTTCTCTTTCATTAAAAAAATTATCATTCGATAGATTCAAACGTTTCTTATTTCGAAGAAATCCGACTTATAACGAATTCTATAAATTCAGTTAAAGTTCAAAACGTAAAACCATAAACTACCACGGCGTTATGAGCTCGATTACAAATATATTATAAATAATACGTTCAAACTTCGTATATAAATAAATTTGTTATTATAATTCAAATAAATTTCATATACAATTCAGTTCACACAATATTACCAATTCAACTATTTCCGACTATTTTAGAACTAATTATATTATTCCACTTATTTATATTAATTAAATATTTAAAAAATTTAAATATAAATCATTTAAATTGCCATATCACTATTCAAACAATTAAATAAATAAATTATTAAATCGCTAAAAATCCAGGATATTACATAAAGATGACATTAAGTTGTATTAAGGAGACTGCAGATAAAGAAAGATGAGAGACATAGGACATATCCTACGACATATTGTCAGGGATATTCCTTATATTGTTACAAATTTGGATGGGAGTCTTTTGAATAGTCTAAAAAAGGATTTTGCTGTGGAGAATGTATGCAATGGAGACATTAGTATTCGCGACTTTAGTGTACAAATGAAGGAGTGACACAAGGAGTGGTCAGAGCTAATGCGGTGTGGATTGATCGGTTTGGACCTCTAAACCAATGCGATGTGGACTGGGTAGGGAATAGGTTATAATCAAAGCTGTATGTAGGACCTAGCTAGTCCATGCTATGCGCAGGATATGTTTGTGTCACGATGGATTTTGTAACATCCGAGATTTTTGACTGTTAAAATCGACAATGATCCTCAATGTCGACATGAAAAAAATCAAAAATACTGATAGTTATTAGGATTTGTATAAGAGAAAGAAGAGAAGAAGAAAAACAAACATAGAATCTCACAGCGGAAGGACAATATATAATAATTAAATAACAGTTCATAAAGCTATTAAAACGTACATTTGATTATAGTTTACAACAATTATCAGAGTTAACTATAATAAACATACCAATACTTGCAGCGGTAATAAATATAATATTTATAGCAAGCTCCATCTTCATCTTCAAAACAGTGTCTTCGATAACTGAAACTCAGGCTGACCCGAGCATAAACGAAAAGACAAAAATTCTCGAATCAGAACTAAAATATTCTCATATTAGTTAAATCAAATTCGTGTGATAATATGAGTGCAATAACTTAAGAGATGTTACAGGAATTTCCATCTCCTAAGGATCCGTTAAACTAGATACTATGTAATACAATACGCTATTATAATTGTGTCTATGGTTAAATATAACATATTAAAATAGCGTAAGCGGGATTTCATTTTTACCCTTACACCGTTTATAATGCCGTAGTCTATACAAATACCGTAAATTCCTCAATAATCTAGTGGTTATCAAAGGGCACTCCATAGGTATGGTACAAATCAAATTTGTAGGGTGCTCGATCAACATAATATGACAAGGCACACGAGGAATGCCCAGAGTAGGAATATACTAGTTGCATGCCCAAACTGGTGGTAACGCATAGCCGCAACTACCTCCTACCTCGAACAACACTCCCAAATCATGGATGCACATCAAATCAAATCAATCAAACCAACAGACTATAGTAATAAAGGAAGAAGTGTTGTCGATGGAGGTAGCTAACACCACTTGGTCCGGTATTGCCCTGTTTTAGTCATTCTAATTATGACCCGAAGGTCAAGGACATTCATCATCGTTCTCTTTCTTCAAATCTAGTATCGTCTCCAAATCAAACTACTTCATTCTGGAACTCCACCGCATACACAGTTGTTAAAGTGGTTTTCGATATTGGCAGAGAGTATGAAAATATCCGATCCCGATCTCTTTAACAACCAAACGTTTACATTTTCCACACCGGTTAGTTCTTTTACATTTCAAAGAGATTCAATACTTCATATCAAAATATCATATTTTTCTTTAAACACGTTTCAATAGTCAAAATAGAATATTTCATATTAAAATCTCCATTTAAAACCAAACGTAAAATCTTGAAACAAATCCAACTTTAAAATAATTTGAATACTAAAATAGTGAAAAATATATTTAAAATAGTTTAGATATATAATTGAAATATTTTGAAACTAAATAATTTGTATAAAAAATAGAATTTTCAAATTTAGTAAAATCTAAAGTTAAAAAAATAAAATATTTTATAAAACAAATATTTAATTATAAAAATGGTTCATTAAAAATAAGTAATAAAATAAATATTTATAAGGTAAATAATTTATAAAGGAAATAATTATTATAAAAGTAGTTTATAAAATGGTTTAAAATACTATAGTTGGAATTAGAATCATTTCTTCAAAATTTAACCAAACTAGAAATCATATTCCAGTTTCAAATTAATTCGACTAAATTTTGATATTTTAATTCAAAAGGATTTGACTTCCCATTTATATTTCAATTAGATTCAACTGTTCGAATTCAAATAATTCGATTTAAATAATTGAATTTCAATTATAATTCTCATTTTGAATAACTTGTTTATAAAGATCTCGAGTTCACAGTTCAATTATTAATATAAATCAAGTTAATTCGAAGTAAATGTCAAAGATGGATAAACAATTCAACTTCGATAAATTTATATTTTATATTCAATTCAGTTTCAACTTCAGTTATTTACATATACGAACTCCTTAAAAATTTAAAATCTTAATTTCAAGGCTTAAAGTTCAAATTTAAGAAAATAGATTAATAGTATCATTTATTTGTCTTTAAAACAAAATTTCAAAATTCAAGGTTAAAACAATTTTTTATTTAATCAACCGGTATCCGTATAAAATTTTCTATCATATGGCCAAGCAATACTTAAAATTTAATTTTAGTATTTTGGGAAAGGATATATATTATTTCAATCCAAATCAGGATTATAGGTATTTATCATTTCAACCTACGTTATTATTTCATTTTAATGATTAATCCCGAGGTTTATTTGGTACCCGTAACATCTAGGGTGATGGTTGGGATTAATCAACAAAAATCAATAACTTATATAAACAATGTCGATAATAAGATGGATTACATATTAACACATTAAATATATAAATTCAAGGCATATATCAAAATCAACATATCAAAACAGTTCCATTATATCAGTTACTAGTCATCAGGTAAGAGATTTTTTTTATTATTATTATTAAAACTAAAAAAATTAATCTCTAACAGTACAATTTATATAACAATTAAATTAAATTATACAGTCTACGCAGATTTAACATAAATATGAAATTAAAACAATCAAACAACAAATAATACAATCATATCATGACATGAATTTAATTTAACTAACAATCAAATATTTTAGTTAGTTGGTTTAATCACTCACCTTTGATTCTGAACGAGCTTGAAATCCAAATTTTAGCCTAAAATTTAACTGTCTCAGAATCTGTCCAAATAAGTACCATTGTGAAGAGCTCGTCGATACGATTCCAACGCAACCAACCGTGTGTCAATTGGAGCTCTTATGAAAAAGATATACATTTTTAAACATTTAAGTTTCAAAATTATAATTAAAACAATCCCTACCCATATAAAACACGCCACATCAACACCTGTAATTTACTCATCTTCATCTTTGCGCACGCTCAATGGTTTACAGGAAAACCCGTCGACCATTTCAATTTGAAACTCACGCACCATCCATGCTCCACCAGCAACCCGATCTAATGTATCCCTTGCGTGTGCCGCTACGAGAGGCATCTCCGACCGAAAATCCGGTCCTCCTGGTCAACCCCAACATTCCCAAAAGCCATTGAACCGCGTCCCATTCCAACCCCAATCCCGATGATTTGTGATTCAATTGATATTGATTAACCATATCGATTTACAGATCTCACGAAGGTCTTCATTTTTGCTTTTGACAATTTCTCGAACTGTTGAGTGGATTTGGAGATATTGAGGGAAGAAGGAGTGAAGATTCAACCCTTGGAAATTAAGGAACAGTGAACACCAATTCTATTAGTGTTTTGAAATTAATTTATTAATATATTTATCATTTTACGTGTATTTAAAGTCAAAATTTGGACGAGTCCAATTCAGGTCAGCTTACTGCCTAACAATATGTTTTGATGTCTTCTGAACACCATGGAATATGTTTAAAGGCCCAATTCCAAAGTATCAAGCATTTTCTTTTAAAACGTGATTATTTAACTGAATTGTACATATAAATTTATACGGGTTTTAATTTCTTACGATCAAACTACAATCTCGACGGCTATGAAATTTTATATATTACAAAAAATTACAAATTTGTATCAAATAAAATTAATTTTATCGAATTCATAAATCGTTTGCCTAATGATTGTATAAGTGAGGAATTTATGTATATGAGAGTGATTGTAGTCACGACTGAATAGAATTGTACTATTATTTGTAATAAACGGATTTGATTGAAATAAAATATTATTTTATTGTGTTCAATTCAATTTGTCTATTTTTATTTGAATTCCGTCAGTATTACAGTTTCATGTGTGATGTGTCATGTCAGAAATATTCAAAACTATTTGAATTGTAAACAGTGGAGTGATGTATATGCACTATTTCAAATGCTGAAATAAAATATGTATTTAAATAGAAAATGCTATTTGAATATTTAATTCTGTGTGATAGTATTCTATTCAAATAAATATTTGTTTCTGTGTGTGATGTGAAATCTAGAATAGTACTGTTTACAAACACATTTATAATATATATATATATATATATATATATGTTTGTTATCATCAAACAAAAATCAACTGTTATACTCAACAATATCTATATATTTTTGTTATCATCAAATAAAAATCAACTATTATACTCAACAATCTCCCCCTTTTGATGATGAAAAACATATACAAGATTTTGAATGTTTTAAATGTGTTTGAACGTGAAATATATTACTCCCCCTATTTATTTGCTCCCCCTTCAACTGAACTCCCCTTATATATATGGAAGATATAAACAATGAAATTCAACTGATCAATTCTGCTTCTAGATATTTAATTTCCAATATTAAAATATTTTTGAATTATGTACCCATCAATCAAAATCTTGACCATTCTCCCCCTTTTGTTATCATCAAAAGGATAATAGAGATCGAAATAGTGATAAATTTAGACCATAAATACAAATTCAAAATCAGAGAGAGAATATATATATCGCAAATCCTATCTAATCAAACAAAAATCATAATAATCTTTAAATCAGAAGCAAATTTCACTTTCAGAATGAATGGATTTACGATGGATTTTATAGAATGAGGAGAGTTCAATAAAAATTGAATATTTGAATATGAATTTTAAATATTTTAAATATGCTCAAAAAATCTGTTAAGCACTTCCTAACCACGCATAGCCCAAAGGTCGTTTAAATGGGGTAAGTAGTAACTTAACTTTTTCCTCTCAAATGAGTTCCATCTATGCACAGCCCAAAGGTCTTTTAAGTGAGAATGGAAACACATAGAGATTAAGGTAGTTCACCTACGCATATCCGCGATGACTTTTAAATGGGAGTGAATACCAAGGATAAATTATTTATTTATTTATTATTTATTTTATTTTTAATTCCAAGAATGATTAGAACTCCCCAAATTAAATAAAACCATGATGAATGATAGAAATATGGTAGGTATAGAAGATGGTCGTGAAATAAGCTCTAATTCAAAGATATTATAAAATCTGTCCAATCATCGTGAGATTTAAAATAACATCTCCTCTAGTTATGGATTATATCATGGTCACAATTTCATAAATCTATTAATAATTTTGATGAGTCACAAAACGGCTCAAATTAATCAATAATTTCAATTTTTGAATAAATAATCAAAAATAATTGTAAAATTGAAAATATCAATTTCAAGAGGAGTTTTTGAAAATATCAATGCAAGTTGAAAATCAGTTTCAAAAATCAATCAGTAGAATATGGAATTTTCTAATATTTCCAATACTGACTGTTCGTAGACAATTTTAAAAAAACTTATATATTTAATTCAAATTGTCTATGGAATTTAAAGATATTTAATTACTGATTTTTCAACTCTTCGTCTAGTCACGAAGATATCCAAAACAAATTAAATCAATTTTCTTATCAGAGCAGCACAAGATCATTTTCGGAGCAAGAATCACAAGTGAACTTTTCAGAGAAGTTTTAGACAAGCACAAGAAATATTCAACAATCAAATCTGAAGTTAATTATTTTAAATCACTTGAGAGAAAAAAATCAATTTTTTTGTAATCCAAGAAATTCAATAGTTAATAACAAATGATTTCAAAATCAGCCGAGTAAAAAATAAAGAAAATAAAAGAAATAAAAACTAAGCTAAAAAAATAAACTAAAAAGGAAATAAAATAAAATTACGTGTTTAGAGATCATACCTGACTTACCATAATCAATGTGAACCAATGAATCTCCAACTCTGAATCTACGGCTAAGGAACTTCAAACAATTCAATAAAGTGGAACAACTTGAATTATATCTCTTTTAAGCATAGTCGTTCCTTAGCCTCCCTCGGTACCTAAATGATTATATAATCGAGTGATCTAACAAAAATTGTTTTACCACTCTTATCTTCGTTTACACGTTTTGGTACCCAAACCTGTTTATATAACAATCCATTACTATTCACTAGCGTACCATTTGGAACCCAAATTCGTTTAGATTTATTTAATTTTATTTTGTTATTTTTTGGAATCCAAACAGATTTAACTGAATTGTTTTTAAACGAGTTATCAATTTGTTTATGATTTAAAAACCCTTTGAAATTATTAAATTTCAAAAATTCAATTTCGTCGTTTTCAAAACCATTTAAAGAATTTTTAAAATCATTAGAATTTTATTTTTCGACTTGAACAGATCCAAAGGCAAGTCCATTTTTATTTTGAACAAAACATTGGTTTTTTAACAGCATATTCAACGATTTCTCTCCTTTGGAAAATTTAGTCAGAGTTAACTCAAGTCGTTGAATTTTAAATTTAAGGTTGCTGTTTTCTTTCATTAAATTTGAACAACGATTAATAGCGACTTTCCTCTTTTCAGCATCAGTTTGTTTCAAAACCAAATTTTCGTTTTCAAGTGCTTTGATTTTAGCATTGGACTTAGAAATTTCAATTTCAAATTGTTTTCGCTTTTCAAAATCAAGTTTTTCAGATTCTCTAAGCTTTTCAATTTCCTTCTCAAAATCACGATTTTCGTTTTTCAAATTCACGTTTTCACTTTTAAGTAATTCAAAACTAGTTTTGAATTTCAAAGAATCGTTACTCAAAAATTGACATTTTTCGCATTCTGAAAACGGTGAATTCTTAACTTTTTCAAGTTTTCTCTAAACTGTTATTTTATTGAACTAGTTTTAACCTATCAGATTTCAATTTCTTAACTTTTAGTTCAAGAGAATCAACGGTTTTCGTGAGGTCGTGACAAATAAAAATTAATTCTTTATAGGTAAAATTTGATACCTCACTAGAATCCTCTTCTCTACCTTCCGAATCAGATTGAGCTGTAAGATATAAATTAGCTTCCTCTTCATCACTTTTAGAAACATCTTCTCCTTCCTCGTCATCCCATGTAGCAGCAAAAGCTTTCTTCTTTCTTCTGAACTTCTTCTTTTCATTTTTAAGTTGTGGGTAATTTGGTTGGACATGTCCGGGGTTCTTGCAGTTGTAGCAAAACACTTCATCATCTGAACTATCTAAACTTTCGGACTTGTCAGTTTTTGAATTCTTCTCTCGTGGCCTATAATTTCCTTTGGCTCACTTTCTCAAAACGATGGCTAGCTCTTCAGCGGAATTTCATCATCACTTTCAACAGTATTATTTAGAGCGATCATCTATTTCTTTGATTCAGAATTCTTTCGTTCTTCTCTTTCTTTTAACTCCATCTCGTAAGTGATGAGATTTCCAATCAACTCATCCATGCTTATTTTATTCAGATCTTTTGATTCTTGAATCGCTGTAACTTTTGCTTCAAAATTCATCGGTAACACTCTCAATATTTTTCTGATCAATTCCACTTCGGTATAGGTTTTGCCAAGAGCTTTTGCATTGTAGACTAGTGATGAGAAGCGTCCATACATCTCTTTTATATCTTCATCTCGTTGCATAGAGAAAATTTCATATTCGTTGCTGAGAAGAGTGAGACGATATTCCTTCACATGAGATGTACCTTCGTGTGTGACCTCCAACGTATGCCATATTTCCTGTGCAGTTTCATAATGAGAAATTCGATTAAATTTTGTTTTATCAAAAGCACAGATTAAAGCATTCATTGCTCTGGCATTAGTTGAAAATATTTTTTTATCATTAGCATCCCACCTGTCTTTTGATTTAGGAATTTCAACACCACTAACAATAACAGTGGGTGATCTATAACCCGTTTCAATAATATCCCACACATCATAATCGATTGAACTCAAATAAATTTTAATCCTAGCTTTCCAATATGCATAATCAGTTCCATTAAACATTGGTGGCCTAGCTATGGACTGACCCTCTGAAAAAGCGTTATTAGATAGATTAATGACTCTAGAGTTAAAATAAAATAAAAAAATACCTGCTCTGATACCACTTGTAGGATCTAAATTAACCCTAGAGGGGGGTAAATAGGGTTTATCGAAGATTTTCACAGAGTAATTAAATAGTAACAACACACATAATAATCAGAATAAATGCGGAAAATAAATAACACACAGATTTACCCAGCTTCGGCAAAACCCTGCCTACTGCTGCATTCCCCAAGGTTTCTACTAGGAGTTAAAACAATCTCTACGCTTACAATCCCCTGTAAACTCGCGACACTCGCTCCCAACTATTCTTAACCCTATGCTCAAAACCCTGCACTGGTTTTTATCCCCAAAACTAGATTTCCCCAAATTACAAACCCTGTAATTCGTCACCCTAGTTTTAGAGACAAACTAGAAAACTCTGATTTGATTACAACTAGAATCTAAGGAGAATAAAGAACAAAACAATATAAAAAATTCAAAACCATTAAGAGTTTAAAATAAATGGGTTATCCCCTTTTAAAAAACTTGGCCGGCCTCTTCTATTTACCCTAGCCCCTTTATTCTTTGACCCGATCTCCTTTTTCTCTGTGAAAAAAAATATGGCGGCCTAAGGTATCTTCTCCTGTCCAAACCACGATGGCGATCCAGCTAGGGTTTGCAATCTCCTTTGATTTTAGGTGGTTGCTCTCTCTCTTCCCTGATATGCTCGAACTTCTGGTGGTTATCCTTGTTTAGTTGAAGTGGAATACTTTAATTTTGATCCAAGCAATTTTTTTGTTCTCTGGTATGATTTTAGATTCGAATTTATGCTTTAATTTTGCTTGAACTTGGATGATATCATGCCTGTGATGAATGGTGCTATTTATAGGATTAAAACTCCTAAATATTTGCTCTGATTTCGAGCTGAGACTTGGCCATGGTATATACGAGAATTTTGGGGCTTTTGAATTGGCTTTCTTGCGACTGATCTGGTGATTTTTTACCGAGTCTTCCTTCTAGAAAATCTCGATATAACAGATTTGTAAATCCAATTTTCTGGAAACGTTGTGCGTGATGAATTCTTCAATTTTGAAATGGTCCTTCTTAACTTTGAAATCGGTTTCTTAGATTTCTGGAACTCTTATTTTTAAAAAATACATACTTGAAACCTTGAACTTAATTAATTTGAACTGACAAGAACAGATCCCTCATTTGATCACACCACTCCTTATTCGTAATAAATGTACTGCTTGTCTTAGTTGTTTGTGTGTGTATCCTTTGTAGCTGTGTGACATTGCTTGGTCCTTTGTATTCCTTGCCAAGATAACTTTGCTCATAATTACTGGTACTTTGAGTTGCACTAATTTCTCCATCCCTGTTTACTGCTTCATGCACTTTGCTATTTCGTTGTTGCTCGTAGTAGCCTTGACCAATATGAGAGCTTGTATGTAGTTGTGTAGATTTCTTGAACCAATACTTGGAATTTAAAATTGTTGTATTTTTTGTTTGTTGCACCAGACATGTTAAAAACTGCTATGTGGTCTCCACCTGACTTTGAGTAATGCTGAAACATATTTTCAAGTATTTGTCAACCATGACCTGTTTGTGCAATTTCACACTTGAACCATGGCAATGTTTATGCTATTTTGTTCCCAAATACCTTTTTACTTGTGCACACTAAACTAGAAACTGAACTGTTTATATGATTTAATAAGAACAAATACACACTTGAACTTGCCATGATATTTTACTTGAAATTTTTGCCTTGCTTCATTAGTTACCCAGTTATACACATGTACATGGTTTTGTTCTTGCCGTTGTGATTATTGTAAATGCTGAAAAAGAATCAGGTTGCTTTGATATCCTCAACCATGCTACATGTGTAACTCTTTGTCTAAAAAATTCCTTTTGTATTCTGCCATGTGACCAATATATCTGCTATCATAATTGTTGAGCAATCCATATTGATTGCACCATAACCTTGTTGTCTTCAATGTCCCTCTATTTGCACATGTTGTTTCGACACTTTATGTTGGTTTGCATTTTGATGTTGAACCACTTTGCTGAGTACACTTTGTTATGTAGTTGCTCCATTCACTAGACTTGCTGTTTTGCCTTCTCGGCCAATTTTCATTGCTGCTTTGATTTGAACCACGTTTGTGATGTTTTGAAAATTGATTTGATCTCGACCACTTGCACACTGATTTGCACTAAGTCGAGAAGGTCCACGTGGCTACTCCTCAGTTGCACACTGATTGACAAGGCAGTGCACACATGTATATACATGTGTACATGCAGCCATCAGACGAGTTTTTCTGTCCCTGCATATCAGACCAAGTCTAGAAAAATGATGAGAAACACACCGAAATTCTGAGGCAAATAAAATTTTAAAATTAATTTTTATTTGTTTTTATTGAATTTTATTTTTGTTGCAGTCTATTGTGTGTGTTCTTCTGTATGTGACAGGTATGAAGATGATGATTACTAGACTGGTTAAAGAGTTGTGAAGACAGAAGATGAAGATTGATGCGGTGATGAGTCGGTGTATAAAAGTGATTGTATAAGTGAGGAATTTTTGTATATGAGAGTGATTGTAGTCACGACTGAATAGAATTGTACTATTATTTGTAATAAATAGATTTGATTGAAATAAAATATTACTTTATTGTGTTCAATTCAATTTGTCTATTTTTATTTGAATTTCTTCAGTATTACAGTTTCATGTGTGATGTGTCATGTCAGAAATATTCAAAACTATTTGAATTGTAAACAGTGGAGCGATGTATATGCACTATTTCAAATGCTGAAATAAAATATTTATTTAAATAGAAAATACTATTTGAATATTTAATTCTGTGTGATAGTATTCTATTCAAATCAATATTTGTTTCGATGTGTGATGTGAAATCTAGAATAGTACTATTTACAAAAACATTTATAAAATATATATGTTTGTTATCATCAAACAAAAATCAACTGTTATACTCAACAGTGTGCACCCATCACCGAAATCAATTTCAAAGACAAGAGGGGCATATACACTTATTTCAAAAATTCATTTAAAAACAATTTCTATGTGAAACAGCTTTTTTTAAAAAAATATAAATATATTATTTCAAAACCATTTTAAATCAATATCACAAAAGCACCTGAAATTAAATTCTCAAATTCATGTAACTTCTTATTATTTCATTTCCAATTAATTTTTAATATTTCACTTTTCTTAAACCATTCAATAACCAATAATTTTAAATTATTGACTAATTGAGTAATAAATGATGAAAACTTAATATTATCAACAACAAAATCAAAATTCATTTATTTTCAAATAATTCTATGTATAAATAAAATATAATTCAAAACAATATTTTGTCAATGAGTCATATGCTAGTGTTTAGGAATCCCTATCGATGCCTTGGCGTCCCAAGTACCAACCATAATTCATAAATACTCAACGGAACAAACCGGCATGATCCAAAATCATTTTATATTGAAATTACAAGTATGCTCTCTCATATACACTCAGACTCATTCTACAGTATTACTACCTTATCTCTAATGAGTTAATCCCAAATAGAGCCAAGGTTTTCACTAAACCAAAGCTCTGATACCAAATGTAACATCCGAGATTTTTGACAGTTCAAATCGACAATGATCCTCAATGTTGACAAAAAAAATTAAAAAATACGGATAGTTATTTGGATTTATATAAGAAAAAGAAGAGAAGAAGGAAATAAAACACAGAATCTCGCACCAGAAGGACAAAACGTAATAATTAAATAAGAGTTCACGAAGCTGTTAAATGTACATTTGATTATAATTTACAACAATTATCAGAGTTAACTATAATAAACATACCAATACTTGTAGCGGTAATAAATATAATATTTCTAGCAAGGTCCATCTTCATCTTTGTAACAACCGAAAAAATCAGAACCAATTTAAAATTTTTATTTTGACAATTTTAATGAATTTTGAATATTTAAAATGATTTATTTTAAATAATAACGACAAGGAATTTATTTTGAATAGAATTAGAACGTATATATTCATTTGAATCAATGTTAGAACGTAAATATTTATTTTAATTATAAAGGAATTGAAAATGGCGTGGTAGTTTGAAAATTCGATTTAAAATTTCAAATGAATGTACAGGATTCAAAATAAACCGGATTTTAGTGAAATCAAAAATATTTGAATCTATTTGAAAATTTCTTCCCAACAATCTGAAAAATCAAAATTTCATAGCGGGAATAAAAAGTTATATCCAGTTGAAAATTCAAAATAGTCGCTATGGAATTTTAGCCCTTAAAAACGGAGATTTTGCAAACTACCCCCGTTTTCGACGAAACCACTTTTTTTGGATCCGGGATGTCAAGTTATTGCTAGATTCCAATTTTCATAATTTTTGGAATCAATATGTGAGCGTAGCAAAAGAAAACATGTTTTGTCAATTTCAGTCAATTTGGATCGACCAGAAAATGACCATTTTTCAAACGGTCTTCAAATTCGACGAAATTAGTTTTGTTAGGACCGTATCGTCAAAACATAGCCAGATTTATTTTTTTGGAAATTTTAGAGTTTTTACGTGGCCTCGGTAAATTAAAATGTGCATTTGAATTTAAAATATTAGGATTTATATTTTAATTTAAGTGAAACATATCTCGTTGTGTTCGGGATGGGGGTAATGTGCTATAGGCGACAGTCGTTGAGCTTCGTTGGGAGATCGGATGTGGAATCAACTTATAATGAATAAAATAATAATGAATTAAATATATATAATAAATTATAAGTCAACCCCCTTTCTTCCATTATCTCTCCCCGTTCAAAAAAACAAAATTGAAAAGAAAAGGGGAAGCATACCCCGTCGTCGTCGCTCAGCCTCCACGCCCGTCCATCCGCCAGTGCGTGCCACCACCCCACCAACGACCATCCTCCAGCGCCTCCCACGCCTCTTCCACCATCCTCCTGCTTCTCTCACTCCCTCTCTTCGCCTAAAGCCCGAAGCCCTACCCACAACCGCCGCCTCTAGACCTATTCCGCCTGCCGCCGACCATCTTTACTAGCTCCGTCCCCCCCTTCTACGGCCGATGCCCTTAGACACCCACCACCACCGGTGAGCCCTCCTCCAAAGGAAATTTGATTTTCTTCAAGGAAAAGGGTGAGTTTTATAATATTAATTTTCGTTTCAGTTTTAAATATGTTTAGAGTTTACAAAAATGTGACTTTATGAGATTAAAGATAAGTTTTTTTATAGGAGAATAAAAAGATTGGATTTTTAAAAATAAAAGATATGATTTTTGGCTTTGTAAAAATATAATTTTTTGAAGATAAAAATGTGATTTTTATCTACCTAGCGTTGATATAAAAATGAGATTTTTTCATATATAGTAGTGGTGTGAAATGTGATTTTTATTTTAAAAGTAGAAAAGTAAAAATAGGACTTTTAGTGTTTGATTAGCGAAATAAAATTATAATCTTTATCATATGAGGAGCAGTATAAAAATATCATTTTTACTGGAGTGAAGTAGTGATAAAAAAACGATTTTTATCTATATAGTAGCGGTATAGAAGAGTGATTTTTACCTATATAGTAGCGGTATAAAATTGCGATTTTTATCTATGTGGTGTTGTTATAAAAACATGAAATTATTTTTAGAGAGATAAAAATATAATTTTAGGCCTATGTTTGTTATTTATAAAATAATCATACAAAGAAATAATTATTGATTGGTTTAAAATATAATTTTTAACGTAGGTATGCTACATAGATCGACAATCAAAGCATGGCGGAGTGGAACCCAAAGGTGAAAACTTCTCACTTTAATTTTATTTTCTACTTAAAATACATACTAGGATGCAGACGGTGCTTAGCAGCACCCGACACCGGTCGTCCACAGACCATGGACGACTTGTTTGTTTGTTTGATTATATTGTGAAAATTGTTTGTGATGTGAAATGGACTGTATAAAACATTCATGTGTTAAATAAAATATTTTGTAGTTAAAAATATAATTTTTAACGTGTATATGAATAAAATAAATATTCATAAACAAATCGGACGATTTGTTTATTTACACTCATTTTATTGATATTAATTGGGACGATAAATTTTACATATCGCCCAACTGCACAAATAATATTTAGTAATTGTTGGTTGAAACCCGACACGGGTGTTGGGATGATATTTGACGTACATTAATCTCAATTGTTTAGTTGTCTGTCGATCGATTAGTTTACATGTTGTTGGAAGCGTTAAATATTTATATTTAATGCTTATACAGTGTAGAACGCACTCTGGTTGATGGATGATTATTTATCACTCTTGTTGTATACATGTATTGTATGAAATTCATATAATAATATTATATGGTAATTTGATGTGTTTGATTCCCATTTAGAAAGAATGAATATTTTAAAATAACGAATATTTTAAAATAATGAATATTTTTAAATAATATCCAGTAAAAGATCAAAATCTGATTTTGATGTCCGACTTGGGATGGACATGAAAATATTTAAATATATAAAGTCGTGTTGATTAGATTAACGTCATTTTGACGTGAACGATATTTATATCGATTTTAGTCATTTTCTATAATGAATATCGAAAAGGAAGTGATTTCAAAATCTAATGTTTTGAAAATATTATCATTCATATATCGATGATATGGAATATTCAATTTTGATTTTAAATTGATTATGAAGTTGAAATCGTTTTGAAAACGAATTTAAAACGATTTATAAAATACGTTTTAAAAGGAAATCGACGAAATATATATAATATATATATTATATATATTTAATGGCCTAAATAGAACGCGCCACGCAGCGACAGTTCGCGAATTTCGACCATTGACTTCGAATGGACATTATGGGAGATCCGACCGTCGGATTCTCCTAAAACTGGAACCGTTGGGTTCACATCGAAAAGATCTTTCAATGAATACAAGAGATTTGAAATCTTACTATTGGATTTGGAATTATATCCAAATCAAATTTGGAAAAGGTCGCTGTAAGTGTAGTTCAATGACCGTTTATGGAAATCGACTGTACGGGCCTTGATAAAATTGTTAAAAATATCAATAATTTGTGTAAAATCATAATAAATGATTTGAGAAGAATTGTGATGAAAAATTCCATATTTGAAAGGATAGAAATATATTTTTATCGAAATGAACTAGTTATGAACTAGAATTAAAAATCCAATATTTTTAAATAAATAAACTGGGTTTGAAATGGTTTTAAAAATAACAAGAATTTCCAATATATGAATTGGAATGGATTTGAATCGAAATTATCTTCGGAATATTTTGATATTGGATTTCGTGATTATACAGTTATTGTGGAGGAATTTGGAAGATATATATATATATCGTTATTCCAGTACGATATTTATTGATTTTAGAATTTGATATTGAATATAAGCTAATATAATTTCTATTCAGAGCCTTGTATTTAATATAGAATTGGATTTTAGGTTTTTCGTGAACAGTGTTTTAAATGACACTGTTCTTAAACCCAGAGTGAGAGTAAATCTTTTAATTAAGATTTAAAGAAGAATAACCAATTAATCAACATTTAATTAGAACTGAAAATGGAATGTGAGTTGGGTTTATTGTGAATTGTTTTTTTAACGACATTCGTTCTTTAACCCGATTTAAAGTGAAATGTGATTTGGAATTTATAAATCTTTTTATTAAGATTTAACGGGAATTTTCCAAATTAAAGTTTTTCAGTTTAATATATTAAATTGGAATTGAATGGAATTCGATTTGATAATAATCGAAATGAGCTTCTGTGGAGGAAGAATAGTAATATATATAGAATTTAAAAGGCTTTGCCGATATTCCATTTATATTATTGGTCGGATACAGAAATTGATATCGATTATATATTGGTTTTTTCCGTGAAGATTCCATAATTTATGGAATGTGATTTGGGTATATCGTGAACCGTGTTTTAAATGACATTGGTTCTTTAACCCAGTTAAAGGCAGAATTACATGTCTGTTATTGTATTTCGAACTGTATGGTTGATCTCGGTTAAATATATATCTATTTGGTGGTGGAGAATTTATTCTCTTTCTTAACACCTTTCTCTGAGACGTACGAGCTTAGAGGTTATATATCGGAAGAAATCAATAGTATAGTGTAGATTGTCGATGAGGCATGTTTGTGTTTCCAAAGTTTAATAATCATTAATATTGATTTTTGGGAAGATTAAAACTAAGTGGATTTTTAAATAATCTTTAATTAGATTGAGATGGGAATTGATAATTTAAATTATCTAATTTGGGAAATGATCGAGAATTGAGTATCGCCAATTTTACTCCTAGCGATAGTTGAATCTTTAATTAGATTTGAACGGGAAATGGTAATTAAATTTACGATAAGACCATGGTTTTAGTTATGGAGTATTATCAGTTTTTCTCCATAGGATGAATAGGTTGGGATTGGGAAATTAAACAAATGATTACTTCGGTAAGGTATGCTAATCCTGAATAGTTTGGAAAACCGTAACATGGTTTGAATTGACATCCGAAGGAAGATTAAAGAATAAATTTAAAGAATTTATCTTTGATAAAATTAATGTGAACCTTTCCCAAGTATATGAATATTTGAATTAAAGAATATTCAGAATTGGAATGAGACGTATGTTGTGTTTTTATAACACTTGTTTATTATATACGCGAGTTATTCAGAAAGGCCGGGTTTATTCCCATTCTGAATAATTGATTCGACGATGAAGACGGTGGTTGAAGACCGGAGGACTTCACATCATTTGGATGATTACCGATGTCTTGATTGGGCTATATACCCAAGACAAGGTAATAAGTGGTGATCGTCCAGACATACTTGGAGATCAACCAGATATGCGAGGACCTCTCTCCTGTATTGGACATACGGGATGAGGAATAAGGTGCCTCCGGCTTTGTTCAGACCCAGAACGAACTTGTAAATGGATTGTGTGTCTGACATTGAATTTTAATCTGTGTTGATTGATTTTTACTAAATATACATCGGTTTGGCGGTGGAGAATTTATTCTCTTATTTAACGCCCTTCTCTGAGACGTACAAGCTCAGAGTTTATATATCGATAGATTTCAGTCGCATGGCATGAATTACCTGTGTGGAATGTAGAGATGCAGTGATCAAGGCTTCTGTTGAAAAGCAGAGTCTTGTGGTTGATGATCAAAGCACAGCTTTAATATAGCGCCGCTTTATGTTTAGCGTTAATTCGCGAGCCTCACACCTCGGTATGAGTCAAAAACGGGATCGTGACTACATGGAGTGCATGACGTTTCTTTCTAGCTATGGGTGGTGTCAGGATTTTGCACGCCCTGACATTGTTATATTTGTACCTATGTGGTTGTTGGATTGCGAGGTACCTCGGATATATCGGTCTCTACGGAGCCGATGGATAGGTCTGATAGAACCAGGAAACATGTGTTCAGGAATTACCAATCCTCAAACGTAAGGGAGGACCGGCCCTGAAGATTCAAGGGTTACCCAGAGTGTGTAGCCCTGAGACATTTGCTAGAGTGTCTCGAAGCGGTGAGGAACCATCCCTGGCCTCAACTCATGATGGGAATCCAATTTCCAAAACATGACATTTCAGTTTTATTTGTAGAGCCTAGTATGGAGACATAGTAGCATGGGATACTATGCCATCTATGATTGATACATTTATATTTGAAGTTGTTTTCAAACACTTTACATTATAATAGTATCAAAATTATTTGTTTTAAATGTACAAAGCATGTTTGGCTATTATAAGGTAAAAATCTATCCTCCGGCTTGCGTTGCATTGTGATAGGACCTGAGTCTTATAATAGCTCCATTTTTTCAAAAAAGCATTGCACTGTTTATTCTATGCACTGGTATTCGTGGGAGGAAACATGTTCTGTGTTATACGGCGTGGTCCCTTGATTTACCTTATTTATAAAGCAAAGTTTTAAATAATCGTTTTAGTTCTCACACCAGTCACATGACTGACCTGTAGTTCATTGTTTTAACTTAAACTTTGGGTGCCCCTATTTTCCATACGGGTAGCTAGCAGATTTGGTTTTGCGGATTTATATTCACAGGATCCTGGTTTATAGCTGGAACGATATTCGGAAAGCTCTGTATCTATGTATCTCTTTCAGTTATGTTTTTTTATTATTTTCCGCTGCATTGTAATTTGTAAATCTATGATATTTATTAAATGTATGTTATTTGTTCATATTCTGCATATTCTTGTACTCTAATGGAAATTGTTGTAATAACAATGATATGTTCTTCTGTTTGTTTTCTGATTTGTCCTGTTCTCAACTCAAGCCGGGCTTTCCTTTATAGGGATGTTCGGGTTGTGTCAGTTTGGTATCAGAGCTTTGGTTTACAGAACTCGAGAGCAAGGCACATTGGAACCAAACGAAAGAATTCATCAGAGATTGGATTAGCAATATCCAATTAGAATTACTCGTTAGAGATAGGATCAGTAGTATCCTAGAACGAGTCGAAGGAGTGTTAGTTTTAAAATCAAAGTGAAAAACAAATATTGTTTTGAAAATTTAAACCATATTCAACATTTTTGAATATCTATTTGCATTGAATTTGGACAATCCAATATATAATTTTTTTGCATATACGCCTTGCAAACTTGTATTCGAAGTTTTAATATACAGGATAGATATAAAATCACACTCAAGTCGCCCAGAGATGGTTCTGATGATTGATATATCATCATCAGATTCTATATTCGAGTTTCGAAATTGGGATTTCTATATATTTCCAATTGGCTGGTGTGAGAACCAAAACTAGATAGGATTTATTGTTGTGACTTGGCATAAAAAATGGATTTTTATATACATAAAAATTATGTGTTTGAAACGATAATCAACTTATTAAT
This sequence comes from Allium sativum, assembly GCA_030737875.1. Classification (NCBI taxonomy): domain Eukaryota; kingdom Viridiplantae; phylum Streptophyta; class Magnoliopsida; order Asparagales; family Amaryllidaceae; genus Allium; species Allium sativum. Next base: position 133,071,220 of record CM060914.1, on the reverse strand, counting down.
TGCTGGTTGCGTTGTTTGATTATTAGTTGATTTACTAAAATTTTGAACCGTTAGCCAAATCAAATCAAAATATTGAACTGATTTGAAAATTGTTTTAGATTGTACATGTACATGCATATATATTGGACAGGTCATAACATGGAGGCTTGAGAAGAGGAATAAAATTGTATGCCTGACAAATAGGTACATGTTTACTAATTTATTGGGTTTGGCTGATTTTATGAGCCGATTGGCTAGCCGCTTGGCTTTTTATTTTTATTTTTGAGATGACAGGGCATGTGTGGTAGTTTGGGGATTTCCCGGTGCTCCCCATACAAAGAAGGTTATGGCGAAATTTTTCGAAAATTTAGGATATTAGCCAATTTTTTGAAAAATTAGAAATTCTTAGAAACTGGAAAGTTGAAGAATGAAAGCCAAGCTGAAAGTTGAGTTGGTTGGTTAAACAACTTTCAGCTCCGTTCCTTTTCGAGGACGAAAAGATTTTAAGTGGGGGAGATTGTAACAACCCGGAAAATCAGAACCAATTTAAAATTTTTATTTTGACAATTTTGATGAATTTTGAACATTTAAAATGATTTATTTTAAATAATAACGATAAGGAATTTATTTTGAATAAAATTAGAACATATATATTTATTTGAATCGACATTAGAATATAAATGTTTATTCTAATTATAATGGAATTGAAAATGGTGCGGTAGTTTGAAAATTCGGTTTCAAATTTCAAATGAATGTATAGGATTCAAAATAAACCGGGTTTTAGTGAAACAAAAAATATTTGAATCTATTTGAAAATATCTTCCCAACGAACCTGAAAAATCAAAATTTCATAGCGCGAATAAAAAGTTATATCCAGTTGAAATTTCAGAATAGTCGCTATGGAATTTTAGCTTTTAAAAATAGAGATTTTGCAAAAGACCTCCGTTTTCGATGAAACCACTTTTGTTGGATCCGGGATATCAAGTTTTTGCTAGATTCTAATTTTCATAATTTTTGGAGTCTATATGTGAGCGTGGCAAAATAAAACATGTTTTGTCAATTTCAATCAATTTGGATCGACCAGAAAATGGCCATTTTTCAAATAGTCTTCAAATTCAATGAAATTAGTTTTGCTAGGACCGTATCGTCAAAACTTAGCCAAGTTTATTTTTCTTGAATTTTTAGAGTTCATAAGTGGCCCCGGTAAATTAAAACGTGCGTTTGAATTTAAAATATAAGGATTTATATTTTAATTTAAGTAAATGGGTTGCGAAACATATCCCATTGTGTTCGGGATGGGGGTAATGTGCAACGGGCGACAGTCGTTGAGCTTCATTTGGAGATCGGACGTGGAATCAACTTCTATTGAATAAAATAATAATAAATTAAATATATATAATAAAATTATAAGTCAACCCCCTTTCTTCCATTCTCTCTCCCCGTTCAGAAAAACAAAGTCGAAAAGAAAAGGGGGCAAGCGCACCCAGTCGCCGTCGCTCAGCCTCCACGCCTACCCATCCGCCAGTGCGCGCCACCACCCCACCAACGGCCATCCACCAGCGCCTCCCCCGCCTCTTCCACCACCCTCCTGCTTCTCTCACTCCCTCTCTTCGCCTAAAGCCCGAAGCCCTACCCACAACCGCCGCCTCCAACCCTATTCCGCCTACCGCCGACCATCTTTACTACCTCCATCCCCCCTGTCTACGGCCGATGCCCTCAGCCATCCAACACCACCGGTGAGCCCACCTCCAAAGGAAATTCGATTTTCTTCAAGGAAAAGGGTGAGTTTTATAATATTAATTTTCATTTCAGTTTTAAATATGTTTAGAGTTTAAAAAAATGTGATCTTTATGAGATTAAAGATAAGTTTTTTACAGAGGAATAAAAAGATTGGATTTTTAAAAATAAAAGATATGATTTTTGGCTTTGTAAATATATTATTTTTTGAAGATAAAATGTGATTTTTATCTACCTAGTGTTGATATAAAAATGAGATTTTTTCATATATAGTAGTAGTGTGAAATGTGATTTTTATTTTAAAAGTAGCAAAATAAAAATAGGATTTTTATTGTTTGATTAGCGAAATAAAAATATAATCTTTATCATATGAGGAGCAGTATAAAAATATCATTTTAATTGGAGTGAAGTAGCGATAAAAAATTGATTTTTATCTATATAGTAGCGGTATAGGAGAGTGATTTTCACCTATATGGTAGCGGTATAAAAATGATATTTTTATCTATGTAGCGTTGTTATAAAAACATGAAATTATTTTTAGAGAGATAAAATATAATTTTTGGCCAATGTATGTTAATTATAAAATAATCATACAAAGAAATAATTGTTGATTGGTTAAAAATATAATTTTTAACGTACGTATGCAACATAAATCGACAATCAAAGCATGGCGGAGTGGAACCCAAAGGTGAGAACTTCTCACTTTAATTTTATCTACTTAAAATATATACTAGGATGCAGACCCGACACCCGTCGTCCACAGACCACGGACGACTTGTTTGTTTGATTATGTTGCGAAAATTGTTTGTGAAGTGAAATGGACTGTATAAAACATTCATGTGTTAAATAAAATATTTTGTAGTTAAAAATATAATTTTTAACGTGTATATGAATAAAATAAATATTCATAAACAAATCGATTGATTTGTTTATGTACACCCATTTTATTGATATTGATTGGGACGATAAATTTTATATATCGCCCAACTGCACAAATAATATTCAGTAATTGTTGGTTGAAACCCGACACGGGTGTTGGGATGATATTTAACGTACATTAATCCCAATTTTTTAGTTGTATGTTGATTGATTGGTTGACATGCTGTTGGAAGCGTTAAATATTTATATTTAATGCTTATACAGTGTAGAACGCACTCTGGTTGATGGATGATTATTTATCACTGTTGTTGTATACATGTGTTGTATGAAATCCATATAATAACATTATATGGTAATTTGATGTGTTTGATTCCCATTTAGAAAGAATGAATATTTTAAAATAATGAATATTTTTAAATAATATCCAGTAAAAGATCAAAATCTGATTTTGATGTCCGACTTGGGATGGACACGAAAATATTTAAATATATAAAGCCATGTTGATTAGATTAACGCCATTTTGACATGAACGATATTTATATCGATTTTAGTCATTTCTATAATGAATATCGAAAAGGAAGTGATTTCAAAATCTAATGTTTTGAAAATATTATCATTCATATATCGATGATATGGAATATTCAATTTTGATTTGAAATTGAATATGAAGTTGAAATCGTTTTGAAAACGAATTTGAAACAATTTATAAAATACGTTTTAAAAGGAAATCGACGAAATATATATATATATACATATATTATATATATATATATTTAATGGCCTAAATAGAACGCGCCACGCAGCGACAGTTCGCGAATTTCGACCATTGACTTCAAATGGATATTACGGGAGATCTGACTATCGGATTCTCCTAAAACTGGAACCGTTAAGTTCATATCAAAAAGGGCTTTCCATCGAATACAAGAGATTTGAAATCTAATGGTTGGATTTGGAATTATGTCCAAATCAAATTTGGAAAAGGTCGCTGTAAGTGTAGTTCGATGACCGTTTATGGAAATCGACTGTACAGGCCTTGATAAAATTATTAAAAATATCAGTAATTTGTGTAAAATCATAATAAATGATTTGAAAAGAATTGGGATGAAAAATTGCATATTTGAAAGGATAAAAATATATTTTTATCGAAATGAACTAGTTATGAACTAGAATTAAGAATCTAATATTTTTAAATGAATAAATTGGGTTTGAAATGGTTTTAAAAATAACCAGAATTTCCAATATATGAATTGGAATGGATTTGAATCAAAATTATATTCGAAATATTTCGATATTGGATTTTGTGATTATACATTATTATGGAGGAATTTGGAAGATATATATATGTATATATCATTATTTCAATACGATATTTATTGATTTCAGAACTTGATATTGAATATAAGTCGATATAATTTCTATTCAGAGCCTTGTATTTAATATTGGATTGGATTTTGGGTTTTTCGTGAACTGTGTTTTAAATGACACTGTTCTTAAACCCAGAGTGAAAAGATTAAATCTTTTAATTAAGATTTAAAGAAGAATTACCAATTAATTAACATTTAATTGGAACTGAAAATGGAATGTGAGTTGGATTTATTACGAACTATGTTTTTAACGACATTCGTTCTTTAACCCGCTTTACAGTGAAATGTGATTTGGAATTTATAAATCTTTTTATTAAGATTTAACAGGAATTTTCCAAAGTAAAGTTTTCCAATTTAATATATTAAATTGGAATTGAATGGAATTTGATTTGATAATAATCAAAATGAGCTTCTATGGAGGAAGACTGGTAATATATATGGAATTTAAAAGGATTTGTCGATATTCCATTTATATTATTGGTCGGATACGGAAATTGATATCGATTATATATTGATTTGTTTTTCCGTGAAGATTCCATAATTAATGGAATGTGATTTGGGTTTACCGTGAACTGTGTTTTAAATGACATTAGTTCTTTAACACAGTTAAAGGCTGGATTACATGTCTGTCATTGTATTTCGAACTGTGTGGTTGATCTCTGCTAAATATATATTTGTTTGGTGACAGAGAATTTATTCTCTTGCTTAACACCCTTCTCTGAGACGTACGAGCTTAGAGGTTATACATCGGCAGAAATCAATAGTATAGTGTAGATTGTCGATGCAGCATGTTTGTGTTTCCAAAGTTAAATAATCATTAATATTGATTTCCGGGAAGAATAAAACTAAGGGCAGTTTTAATGAATCTTTAGTTAGATTTAGATGGGAATTGTTAATTTAAATTATCAAATTTGGGAAATGATCGAGAATGGAGTATCGCCAATTTTACTCCTAGTGATAGTTAAATCTTTAATTAGATTTAAATGGGAAATGGTAATTAATTTTACCGATAAGACCGTGGTGTTAGTTATGGAGTATTACCAGTTTTGCTCCATGGGATGAATAGGTTGGGATTGGGAAATTAAACAAATGATTACTTCGACAAGGTACGCTAATCCCAACCAGTTTGAAAAACCGTAACATGGTTTGAATTGACATCCAAAGGAAGATTAAAGAATAAATTTAAAGAATTTATCTTTGATAAAATTAATGGGAACCTTTCCCAAAGTATATGTATATTTGAATAAAAGAATATTCAGAATTGGAATGAGGCGTATGTTGTGTTTTTATGGCACTTGTTTATTATATACGCGAGTTATTCAGAAAGGCCAGGTTTATACCCATTTTGAATAACTTATTTGACGATAAGTCGACGATGAAGATGGTGGTTAAAGACCGGAGGTCTTCACATCGTTTGGATGATTACTGATGTCTTGATTGGGTTGTACACCTAAGACAAGGTAATAAGTGGTGATCGTCCAGACATACTTGGAGATCGACCGGATTTGCGAGGACCTCTCTCCTGTATTGGACATACAGGACGAGGAATAAGGTGCCTACGGTTTCGTTCAAACCCATAATGAATTTGTAAATGGATTGTGTGTTTGACATTGGATTTTATTCTGTGTTGATTGATTTCTATTAAATATACATCTGTTTGGCAGCGGAGAATTTATTCTCTTGCTTAATGCCCTTCTTAACGTACGAGCTAAGAGGTATATATCGATAGATATTAGTCGCATGGCATGAATTGCCTTTGTGGCATGCAGAGATGCAGTGATCAAGGCATCAATTGAAAAGCAAATTCTTGTGGTTGATGATCAAAGCATAGCTTTAATATAGCGCCACTTTGTTTTTAGTGTTAATTAACTAAGTGTGTTTTTACATGAATAAGATACAAGGTATTTATAGTTGTATTGGCCAAGGCAAAGATGCTCATTACACAATGTGGGACAAAATCCTTTTTCAAAATAACACGTGTGAATGCATGTGAATGGAAGGCCTTTCAAATGAGCCAATGTGAACGCAACATGAGTGGGATGCCTTGCAAATGAGCTAATGTCAAGGCATATGAATGGATTTGCAATTATAATAGTTTGCGGGCATCAAATGGCATCAATTCTAACTGTTTTGAGCACGAATAGGAACTCCATAATCCTCTGTTACTAGCTATCATTATGAAAAAGCATTGAATATTTAAAATATGCGAAAGAAGATGGTTGAACAATAACATTTCTTCAAACTTTAATTTAGCTCTCAAAATCAACACTCTTCTTACACCAATTCTTCAAGCTTTTCAACAATTAAGTACTTTAATCAATTCATCATAAATAAGCCGGAAAGACAACTAAAAATACACAATATTAATTATTTAAAAGATAAAACAAGATAAATGCGTGGATAAAATATACATATTTACGTGTATTCAAGCATCTATTAAGGCTTTATTAGAAGTTTCCATTCATTGGCTCAAGTTAGCAACGACGACATCTAAATCAGCTTTGGTTACTCCGGCCCCGGACATTAAATTTTCACCAACTTCAAAGCGGTTGGTGAGTGGAGTAGTTTCATTGTTAGCAACATTACCATCTTCTTCAATAGCTTTGCTAGCGGTCTACTTGGATTTAGCAATGATCTTGGACTTGTAGAATTAATGGTAGAAGTGGACTTAGAATTTCAAGGCAAGGTTCTTGTGCTTGAAAGAAGTGAAAAAGGAGATGCGAATGCGGCCCCACAGTGCGTGCCAAATGTTTGAATAAAAAATGGTTCAGACACCAAAAGGTGTGAAATAACACTTCACCAACTGGTATGCAAAATGAAAATGGGGCCACAAATAAATATGCAACTAAAAAGTGGTAAAAAGCAAGTAAAAGACAATGGGTTTTTATAGTGGTTCGATCTATGGAAGATTACATCCACTTTTGAAGTGCTTTTCATTATCATGAAGAGAATTACATATAACACCATCTCGTACATCTCATTTAGTACACATGACCACTCTTTACAATTATTCTCCACTTTTTGCTGCTTTTCCATTTTAGATCTCATTTGAATTCGAGAAGGAACGGATAAGATCTTATGATTAGATAATTTTCCTTGATTCTATCATAAACATGGTGTTAGTTCCATGTTTTAAAGAGGAGCAATGGCGGTTGGAGATCACTTGGATTGACTTGGAGTGAGAATTAGTAGTGGTTGGGGAAGGTTAGATCCACTTGATGTTGTAGAAAAGTTGTTTGATCCTTGGAAGCCATTGTTGAAGTTGGAGGAGAGCTTCCAATTTAGCGGCACTTAGTCGTCGGAATGAAATTAGGTCCCCCCCTCAAGTGTGAAATATGGGGGATTTTATAGTTGGTGTCATAAGGGAATGGTATGATGGTAATTAGATGCTCAATGATTTAGGTCGTAAGTGGGCTAAGGATCATCCACGAACTAAAATAAATGCGGAACGGTCTAAAATGTTCCATACATCTTCACACACTAAAGGGTGAAATGACCCAAAAGCAAGATTCGATCCCAATGACCTTTCCGCAATTCAAAGTGTAACATAGCCAAGTTTTTATTTAGCTCATTGTCCAGCTCACATCCGGCTAATATACAGCTGGCACAATACAAAGTTGCGGCCCAACTTGATTTCTATCCCATGCACAAGCTAAAGGCTAAAGGTGCAGCGTCCCACATCAAGCTAATGTGGCCACGACTTAAGGCTTAAATGGATCGCGAGCCAAGATGATGGAATGAACTGACAACCCCCTCGGACTGCTGGCGAACTAAGAACTGCTGTGGCAGCCCAAACTGAAATGGTCTTAATGACCCAACTGTGATTTGCTGGCACGACCTAAAGTTGGTGACGCCCCAAAAACCATCTGTGAGATGACAAGTGCAGAGCGACTTAAGAGTAGGAGCGGTCTAAAGCTTTCCAACCGAATCTGGTTCATCGTGACAACCTTATACAAGTATGAATGTTTTCTGTTCAATTACAACTTTGTCACGTGCATTCTATTTGCTTGTGCCAGTATACTCATTCATACACTCCAGGACTTTTATGCTATCCACGGTCCAAGGCGATTGCAAGGCAATGCATTGAATGATCTAAGAGTTATGTCCACATAAATGAGCTGTCCTTGGACGTATGGGAAATGACCTGATGTGCACATGATGATGTGGCAACGAGCTAAGGTGGCCAGTGAGCTAAAGCTCCCGGCGAGCTAAGGCTTCCGCGAGCTAAAGGTAAAAGCTCCCAACGAGCCAATGGATTGCCAACGACCTAAGAAAGGTCATGACCCAACCGTGCTTTGATACTGGCAAGTCATGAACTATAGAAGACAACTGTCACACGTTATTCTCGCAAATGTGCCATGCGTTATTATTCAGAGAACAACCTATCATTTGTGCATCTTCTCAAGGAACGATTTAGGATGCCTGAGATGGTGCATGACCTGGACGTATGCATAATGGTTTTACTTGACGACGTGGCCACGGTCTAATATGCATGGTGCAATCCGATATCTTAAAGTGATGACACTTGTGTTGTACACATTATGTAGCTATTGCGTTGCCTTCTTTGATATGAGCACATGGTTATCGACCCATCATTATAGTCAGTCGAGCGAACTAGCAATGTGCGAATTGGTTGGCGTGCGAGCTAAACGACGCCGTGAGCTAAATGAAGTCATGAGCTAAGTGAAGCCACGGGCTACCATTCGTAGACGTTTCATAATTTTGAACTGCATTTTCACAACGGGGTTAACGTTCAACATTATCATTCATATTAACTTGTGTTTTCCCAAACCTAGTCCTTTTCCATTATTAGTATACAGCTGATTTCCAAGCAGCATTCTAAATGATATTTCTCCCCTTGAAAATTTATTAAATGTTATTTCAAAAAAATTCTTTGTTTTTAAGTGCTGCATTTTCAGTCACAAGCGAGGTGCACTTATTAATGAAAATTTTCTTTTTGTGTCATCACTTTCTTTTAAAATCAAGTGTTCTTTTTTCAGATTTTCAAAATTTATTTTAAATTCAGTTTTCTCTAGTTTTAAAAGCTCGTAGTTTTAACAATCAAGATTTTGAATATTTGTAACTTTTTCAATCTCGGTTCCTAACCGATTATTTTCATGAACCAAATTTAACTTATCAGATTTTAATTTCTTAACATTTAGCTCAACAGAATCATCAGTTTTTGTAAGATCATGACATATTAAAATTAAATCTTTGTAAGTGTAGTTTGGTACCTCACTGGAATCTTCTTCGCTATTTTCTGAATCTGACTGTGCCATGAGAGACAAATTGGCTTCCTCTTTATCACTTTCATAAAATTCTTCTCATTCGTCATCATCCCATATAGCTACAAAATCTTTCTTCTTGTTCTTCTTCTTTCCTCTTTCCTTCTGAAGTTATGGACAATTTGGTTTGATGTGTCCTAGTTATTTGCAATTGTAGCAAATAACTTCTTCGTCTGAATTGTTTGAATTTTTGGACTTGTTGGAATTTAAATTCTTCTTGCGTGACTTGTATTTCTTGTTAAACCACTTCTTAAGAACCATGGCCACCTTTTCAATAGGATTCTCGAATTCATCATTACTCTCAAGAGTATTGTTTTGAGAAATTGTCTTTTTCTTTGATTCTGAATCATCGAGTTCTTCTTTGGCTTTTAGCTCCATCTCATAAGCTATCAAGTTTCCAATCAATTCCTCTATTCTCAACTTATTTAGATATTTCAATTCTTGAATAGCCGTCACCTTTGCTTCAAAGTACATTGGTAGCACTCTCAGTATTTTACGCACTAATTCCACTTCAGTGTAAACTTTACCAAGAGCCCTTGCATTATAAACTAGTGTTGAGAATCGACCATACATCTCTTTTATATCTTCCTCTTTGTGCATCAAAAAATTTCATATTCAATGTAGAGTAGTGCAAGACGAGATTCCTTAACTTGAGAAGTCTCTTTTATGTATAACTTCCAAAGTATGCCAAATTTCCTACGTAGTTAATAATGAGATATTCAATTAAACTCGGTTTTATCAAGAGCACATACTAAAGCATTCACTGCATTAGCATTATTTCTATCATTAGCAACAAACTTATCTTTTGGCTTCGGAATTCAAACATCATTAATAATTGTAATGGGAGACTTATAACCGGTTTCAGCAATATCCCATACATCATAATCAACTGAACTTAGATAAATTTTCATCCTAGCTTTCAAGTAAGCATTATCAGTTTCATTAAACATAGGTGTCCTAACTAGGGACTGGCATTCAAAAAAATAATTATTAGAAAATTTCATGACTCTAGAATTAAAAAATACCTGCTCTAATACCACTTGTAAGATCTAAATTAACCCTAAAGGGGTGAATAAGGTTTATTGCAATTTAAATAAATTTAAAAACTAAAATAAAATAGCACAGTATACATAACAACCCGCATTTTACGTATGGGAGAATCGTAAAATATTTTTATTTAATTTTCTAAGGGTCAGATCATTCTCAGATTTGGACAGGTTGTTTATGGCGATGTGAGACATGTCCATAATTTTTACCAATTTTATTTTTGACCATTTTCCCCTGTCAGTTTTGTACAGAGCATAACTTTTGATTGGGATCAAATCAGATGCTGGGATCAATTTAACTGGAAAGGAAATAATGTTTCCAATTCCGTAGATTGTTCACATTAAAGATTTGGTTCAGCTGTTTGGGAGGAATCGCTGATTTCAAGCTACATAATTTTTGGACAGACTAATTAGTCATTAGTAGGCTGATTTGTGAGACCCATTAGCGCTAGGGCAGTTGGCTATAAATAGGAAGATAGAGGAAAGGATAATTGTTTGGTTTCTTCGTTTCTCTATTTGATTAGAGTTTGTGATTCTCCCTACTTCATCAAATACCTCTCCTCTTCATTTAATTCATAGATCTACATAAGAAGATTGAAGATCAACATCGAAGAAAGGTGGATCTCATCAAAGTGATTGATTCGGAGGTCGTTCTTCATTGTTCTTCGTTGTCCGTATTAGAGATTTTCTGTTTTCAAGCTATTTTTTGGTTTTGGCAAGTGATAAGCATCTCTCACACAGATACAATTGAGTATATGGGTTTGTTTGATCATATTTCATCATTTCAAGTTGTTTTCACCCGGTTCTAATGGAGGTAAGTATATATTCGATTGGAATCACCATAAGATCTAATTTAGTAAGATTATAATGGTAAATTCATATGTTAATTCTATGTTTATGCAAGTGTAGATCCATTTATTGATCCATTCATTGTTTTATCGCGATTTTTTGAATTTCATATGTTTGTTTGTGATTATTTGTTATGTTAATGCTTGTTTGATGATTGCTTGATTATGGTATTGAATATTAGTTTGAAATCGAATGATTTGGATCGAGTATACTTTGGTTCGAACAACAAAAAGTGGATCTGGGTATGGATTGCATGTATTGATTGATTGTGGATCGCAAGCAAGTGGATCATCTTGATTGTTGCATAAGAAATGGATGGATTGTTCGTCTTAAATTGATGGATCGCGCTCCAATGGATCGCTGGATCGTTTGGTAATTGATTGTTGAATCGTTTGATGATGGATCTTTGATCGTTTGATGATGGGTCGCTGGATCGTTCGGTGATGGATCGCTGGATCGTTTATTGATGGATCACTGGTTCGTTTAGTGATGGATCGCCATATCATTTGGTGATGGATCGCTAGATCATTTAGTGATGGGGGTTTGATAGATCGGGGTCGTATGTATTTCTGGATCGGTTTTGGTGGATCAAGGGCAAATGCATGGATGGATCAATGATGGAGCGCACATAAGGGAATGACGGATTATGTCGATGTGCACTTGATGGATCACGAGTGATCCAAGGATGGATTGTGTGTGACCCAGGGATGGATCGCGAGTGACCCAGGATTGGATCGCGAGTGATCAATGGATGGATCATGAGTGATACATAACATAAGTATCCAAATGGTGTTTATTTTTTGTTCGATGTTGGACGTGAATTCGAGGTGAATTCAATATGAATGTTCGAAGTGTTGTGAAATGTTCGTTGATCAACGAAATGCAACGAATGAGAAGATGACTCAAGGGTGTTTGAGTTCGAGCTTATGGATAGTCATTGGTGATGACGACTAGAGTTATGAAGGCCGAGGGATTATCGTTATTTAGGGGTTATAGCTGGCTCAAAGAAGGGGTATCATGGGGATGCCCATTAGTATATGATTTAATAATAATCGTGTACCCTGGGTAGTCATGATGGGCCTAGTTGTCTTCGTGAGTAAGACAAACATATGAGTCACGATGACGTATAAAGTTAATAAGAACTGGTGTTACTGTTAGTCATTGATAGATGGGATGTTGTGGACAGTCATATGATTAATGGTGATTCCAAGGCAACGTAGGCGGTGATAGCCAGAGTCATGGATGTTATTGTTTGTATCGTCTTGAGTGGATTATCCGACGTTGAGATGAAATATTCCTTGGGTGCTTGTCTGATGTTGGTTTTGGACTTCGGGGCTTGTGCTTAGGGGATCTCGAACTCGATTAGGATGTTCCATGCTTGATTATTGGTCACTATGAAATACTGGTTATTTCTCTGCTAATTGTTGAAAATGCTATCACTGTCGGATGTGGAGAAGACGAGTTTGGGTTTCTTCTCTGTTGATGTTGTAGATTAGATGGCTAGTCTGCCTATTTCTCATATACTTTATTGATGATGTTAGATAGTTGTTTATCCCTCATTAAGACTATTGTCTGACTCAAGGTTTTATGTCTCCCTCTTATTACCTTGGGTTGTTCATCCATGTGTTGGATGGGAGGACTGAGTAGCAGGTAACATGTAGTATATCTTGATTAGGACAATGCTGTTGAGCGACGACGAGTAGCAGACTAGCGTATTATTTCCTACAATCTACTATTAGTTGTTTCCACTGTTAAGATTGCTGATACTCTGAGTAATTTTGTAGTGAGGCTGATTGTACAAATTTTGTTGATGTATTCTAGTTGATGTATGGATATTTCATGGTGGTACAAAAGTTTAACATTTTGTTCAATTTTGCATCACTATTATTGCCTGTTGTATATGTTGTATAATATTTTCTCCATGTGCTGTGAGTTATACTGTAGGTTCCGCTTGTGTTATTCTACCCCGATGATCGTCCATAGCTGCATGGCACATTTTTCAGCGCATTATTCCTCTTGTTAAGTGCAGGTGTTATAGGTGGTCGACACATTTGGTATCAAAGCTTTGGCTAAGCGATTTTATCTAAAGTTCGTGGACGTAAAGACGTATGAGAGACATATTTGTACTTTGCTAATGGATGATAAATTTATTATAATTTATAGTATAGTAGCGTTTGGACTTCATTACATTTTATCTCATACGTGGATTAATCATTCTATTTTCAAATTTAGAATGAGTCGTCAAACTATGGGAAACACTGCTAGGGATGATCCTGCAATTGGAAGGGTAGGTGGTGGTAACCAGCTTAGAGCTTCAACTGCTATGCCTGATTATCTTGTTATGTTCGGAGCCATGATGGCAGTGATCATATGGAGGATGCCCATTCCAGAAGCAGCAGTAGAGCGTGTTGTTCCTGTGCAAGTATCTAGTGTTGATTCCACTAAGCGACAAAGGGATTATTCTCCTACTGATGAAGAAGATGAGTTGAGATGTGGTATAACTTTGGAGCAACTCCGACGTCGAGATAAGCAACAAGAAGAAAGGATCAGTATTGCTTGGAATGAGGCTTTTAGAAGTAGGAATGAGCCTCTTGAAGAAACTTTTACTGGGACCAATGCAATGAAGAAGCTGAATAAGAAAAAGAAAGGACAACAGAAAGGGAATGATGGACAAAATAAGAAACCTAGGAAGGATGTCATATGCTTTAACTGTCAACAGAAGGGCCATTATTCCAGGGATTGTTGGAATCCGAAAGCTGAGAGGAAGTGCTACAACTTTTGCAAGCCTAGGCATGAGAAGAAGGACTGCTCGGATTTTCTAATGAATAAACAACTGGTGGAAGCATGTGTCTAAAAGAAATTCTGATTTCCTATTATATTCCTAATGAGAATTAGGATAAGGTGTGGTTGTTGTTTTAGGTACGCTTTGCCTGAAGCGTGTAACACCCCGTATTTTCTGTGAACGTATAGGTAACAAATCAGAGGATAATTAATTTTCAAAATAAGAATCAAGGGAAACGGGTTGCGCCATTGCGTTCGTCTCGGAATTCTACATGAAAACGAGGCCGAGTTTGCGAGAATCGGAGTCTGTATGAAGGAGATATGACCCTCCGAAGTTTCAGGAAATTTCGGAATTGAAAACAGCTCGAAATTCAAATTCAAAATTCGAATTCAAACCCAGAAGCGGGCCGGGCGGGAAATTTCCCGCCTAGGGCTCAAGTCGACTGGGGAGTCGACTGGGCAGTCGACCCCCCAGGACCCAGGTCGATTGGGGAGTCGACTGGGCAGTCGACCCCCCCAGACCAGGTCGACTGGGCAGTCGACCTGGGGGTCGAGCCTTGGTCGAACCTGGTGCGTGTGTGTGCGATTTTGAAGGCTGTGACGTGTTTTGACGGACCTGATGAGTTCTAGGGTTAATCTGAGGGCCTAGATGAGTTCCTACACATATAAATACATCCTAAGACCTAGCCTTCTCTACACATAATTCTATTCTGCTTCTTCTCTGCCTCTGTTCTAATAAAAGTAAAAATGGCGTCGCTACTCTGCTGAAATCAAAACTAGAAGCTAATCAACATCAACCTAAGCAACTCAATTCAAATTAGAGATTAAAGCTTTAACAACGATTCTGCAACAACTAAAGTTCTTTCTTTAATCCAATCAAGGCAAGTACAGTTATTTTCCGATATAAACGTTAATTCTGATTGTGACATGAATTGTAAATCTGAATCTGAGGTTATATCTGTTCTGTTCTTTTTAGATCTATCTTATTCTGTATCTCTTTCCTCTTTCTGTTTTATAGCCAGGCTACCACGAGCCTGAGCCAATCTCATAAGAGATTAACATACGCTAAAATGTTTGGGACAGCAAAATGAATGATGCATAAATTGGGCATGATCAATAGGTGACTGATTAGAGGAAAGAACATGGACTGTAGCTAGAACGTAAATCTGAGACATATGACTGGACATGTTATATTTATAACATAAAGGGTATTGAACATATGATTTGAGGTAAAGAGAATATGGCTTAGGTATAAAGATATACATGAAAGTAGGGTATCTATTAAATAAACACCTAAGCAAGGGATTTTTGGGATATATGACATGCATAGTAATCGATGGCTATATTGGGTATAATTTATATATATATGGATCATCTGTACTATGCAAGTTTAATAAAAATTGAAACATATAATATATGGTATATGATCAAATTGTGAATCATGACTATTATTTATGCATGTGAACTTAGGCAAGATTTATAATTAGGCAAGATATGTTTGGGAAACTTTAAGGAATGATTAAATCTGTTATATTTGCCTAACTTGCTAGTTTTGTTATACTGCCTAATCTGCTAGTTCTGCTCTACTGCCTAGTCTATTAGATCTGTTCATCTGCCAAATCTGTCATCTGCTAAGTCTGTTGAAAATGCCAAATCCGCTAAACTAAATCTGTTGAGATGCCTAATCTGTTGTCTGCTAAATCTGCTAGTTTGCTTAATCTGCTAAATCCGTTAGGTTGCCTAATCTGAGAAACCTGTTATCTGCTATATCTGTTGAATTGATATAATTAGTCCGTTATTGACATAATCTGAATTGTCTATAGTTATGAATAATTGACATGTATATTAGGCGTGGGTATAAATGGTAAATTATTAATTAATTGGCCGCAAAGATGAACATGGCTAACTCGAGGTTAGAATGAGTTTGCGGCGTAATTCTGCCCGGAACCGCCCGGCATATTCCAGTGGTCGCAAACAATAGGTTCTAATGTGAGAAGTTAGTCATAACGTGCTTGAAACCCGAGGTTAGACTCAGTTTGCGACAGAAACCTGCCCGGAACCAACCGGCCTAACCAGTAGCCGCAAAATGTCAGTCTAATGTGAGAAGTTTGGGCATTAATATTTAATTAATGAAAATCTGAGATAATTATGATGTCTAAAACGTGTTGGGTAAGGTTAAACCAATTGGACCAATGAATCTGATAAACCCGTTTCGTGAATCCGTAGGCCCAATACAAAGTTAGATAATCTGTAACCAGTTAATCTGTAAGTCTGTTAATCTGTAACCTGTTAATCTGTAAGCCTGTTAATCCGAACATCTGATCCGTTAGTCTAAAAACCTGCTAACTTGATTGTCTGATCTGTGAACTAGTTAATCTAAACTTTGTATGTCTGAAACTTGTAGACAAGTTAAGCTGAAATCTGTTAGTCTGGGGACACAAGGTTAGGAGGGAATTTACTTGTGTCATCTGTTGTTTGGGACCCATATTAGTCAGTAACCCTTTCTGGTATCAAAACTTTGACCCAACAGTAGGTAGGGTCCGGGCACTCTTACTGAACTAATTATAAGCGGTTCATTCTGATAATGGCGAGGGGTGTTGATGGTGTGTTCCAACCGGGTCATGTGCGTGCATGGATCCCGGTCTACCTCTGAGGATGTAAGACGCCATGACATCTGTAAATAGGTCTGTGCCAATTGGTTGTCACTTTAGGGAGTGATACACCCTACTATGGGGCCGACACAGGATATTTATGTATTAGGGAGCCGATCGCTTGGGGTAGGGTTTTAGGGTACACTTAGTTCTGTCTGTTTCTGTTGGTACCGTCTGTTTCTGTTGGGTGGCAACACCTGTCTGTTTCTGCGTGGTACCGTCTGTTCGGGTGGTAAAGGCCCAATTACTAGTGTACACCTTATGCTACATTCTGCTTCTGTTTGTTTCTGATCGGGTGGTAAAGGCCCATTACTAGCGTGGAAATTATTCTATACCCGTTTCTATTTCAGTTTAGACATTGGGGTGACACCTAATTCTGTTATACTAGTATTAGTGCAGAGAAGTGTAAAGCAATAGTTTATATCATTCTGTTCTCCTGTTATATCTGCTACATCTGTTACAGTTATCTCTCATCCAGTTTTATTTTCATGTCATGTTATTATTATCTGTTCATAACTGAAAATCACTGGACTTGCCATACTTTTGTCTGACCCTTATTGTTTCGCCTCCTTTCTTCCATTTTCGCCTCCAGGTTTTGTAGAAGGGAATACTCTAGCTTGATCCAGATTTCTTCCGCTTGCAGTGCTTAAAGTATGGCTTGTCTTCTTCTGTGGGGATTATGATTTTAAACTAAGCATTCTGAAGGTTTTTGTACAAGACTGATATTTTGTACTTGAATTATAATATTGTGATTTGAAAGGATGTAACCAATCTTCTGTTGAAATAAAGTTATAAATTTTTCAAGTACTGTTTTATCTGTCTTGTAAGTTTCTGTTATGTTTACTAAAATGCTCCACCAAAGTTAAGGCATTACCTTTTTGAGTGACCTTAACGGAGGTGGGGTGTTACAAAGCGTTTTCTTTGCCTTAGTTTATCTATAATAATACTATTTGCCGATTAGATTTAGAACCCGAGATTTTAGTAGATCTTTGATTGTGGGAGTTTATTTAACCTTTATATGCTTTGTCCTAATCTAGTTTATTTAGTTTTGGTTGGTCTTTTGTGTGTGATTTCCTTGTACCAAACTGCACTGGGTTTGGGATTATTTTGGGTATGGATTGGCTCAAGAGGTATGTAGAAAAAGTCGATTGCAAGAAGCTAGAGGTGACGGTCAGGAATGTGGAAGGGAAAATGGTTGTGATTTGATGTAAGTTAGAAGATCGAGCCTTCATAATTTTTTAAATTAACTTGTGATTCCACGGGATGACTTGTCGTCGGTGTTGATCGCTAGTGAGTTTAAGGATGTCATTGAGGAGGTTAATGGGTTTATGCCGCATCATGATATTGAGTTCAAGATCGATTTGGTCGATGGTGACAGAGCTATCATTATTCCTCTTAGGCGAATGCGCCTAAGGAACAACGAGAGTTAGAGGTGAAATTACGTGACTTTTTGGGAAAATAATTCATTCAGAGGAGTGCGTCTGAATGGGGTGCACCAGTTGTATTTGCAACCAAGACTGATGGATCTTTGAGATTGTGTGTTGATTATCGTGAACTGAACAAGGTGACTAAGAAGAACAAGTATCCATTGTTGAACATAGATGACTTGTTTGATCAACTTCACGAAGCCATGGTGTTTTTTCAGATGGATTTGGCAACAGAATTTCACCAGTTGAGAGTGGCGAAGGATAATGTGTCGAAGACAGCTTCTAGGACACCATCTAGTTTCTTTGAGTGGATGGTGATGCCATTTTGGATTGACCCATGCACCAGCATATTTTGTAGATCATATGAATAGGGTTTTCAGAGATCAGTTGAACAAGCTCGTGCTTGTGTTCATGGATGATATCCTGGTTTACTCCTAGAATAAGAATGAGCATATGATGCACTTGCAAGTTGTTTTGGAAATCTTGCGAAAGCATCAGCAGAGAGCTAAGTTTTCGAAGTGTCCCTTCTAGAAAAGTGAAGTGAGGTTCTTAGGCCAAGTTGTTTCTGGAAACGGAATAGCGGTTGACCTCGCTAAAGTGGCAGCAATCCAGGACTGGTATAGACCAAAGAAAGCGAGGGATGTTCAAAGTTTCCTTGGTTGGCAGGATTTGATTTCAACCCTAGGTGTGAGTTGGAGCCTAAAATGTTGGCAAACTTATCGATAAGACCTACCATCATTGAAAGGATTACCGAAAGCAAAAACCATGATGAAAAGCTTGTCGAGATCATCCAAAAGTTGGAATCAGAGGATAAGGAATTCAAAGTTGATCGAGAGGGTTGGCTTCGTAAGAAAGGACGACTTGTTGTCCGTGTTATTGATGAATTGAGAGATGAGGTTCTGAGGTAAGTCATCACTCGAAGTTAACAATTCATGCTGGTGGTAATAAGATGTATCAGGACATGAAGCGAACTTACTACTAAGAAGCGATGAAGAGAGATGTTGGAAAGTTTATTTCCAAGTGTATGAACTGTCAATTGGTAAAAGATGAACAAAAGAAGCTGAATTGATTGCTTCAGTCATTGGAAGTTCATACGTGAAAATGGGAGCAAGTATCGATGGATTTTATCGATGTACTACCTAGAAACAGGGAAGGAAATGAAGGGATTTGTGTTATAGTGGATCGTCTGCGCAAAAGCGCAAGGTTTATTCCTGTCAGATCGACTAGGACGGCATCGAAGTTAATTAAGCTATTTATAAAGTGGATAGTTCGATTCCAAGATATCCCGAAGAGCATAGTGAGTGATCGAGATTCATTGTTCACAAGTGGATTTTGGATGGGTTTGCAAGAGACTTTGGGAACCGAGTTGTGTTTGAGTACGGCCTATCATCCCTAGGCTGATGGTCAAACCGAGAGAGTTAACTGAATATTGGAAAATCTCCTCAGAGCTTATGTTTTGTTTCATTGGAAGACCATCTACATCTGGTTGAGTTTGCATATAATAACAGCTACCAGTCGAGCATTGGAATGGCACCATACGAGGCTTTGTAGGGAAGACCATGTACTTCACTATTGAAGCACGTTGTTTGGTTTAGAAGTAAAGGAAAGTTAGCTCTAAGGTTCGTTGGACCGTCTCCGATGGTCAGCCAAACAGGAAAGCTCGCATATAGATTGGATTTACCTGAGAAGATGTCGGGCATGCACAATGTTTTTCATATGTCGTTTCTACGGAAATGTGTGCACGATTCGAATATGGTGGTATCTCCGGATTAGTACGAAGACTAGAAGTCAAGTCCGTTGTTATGAAACCTTGTAACCCACTTCGCGTTATGGGGATGACACGAAACATCTTAGAAGGAAGGTGGTTAAACTAGTCAAGCTGCAATGGAGTGAGGATGATGATGATTGTATGTGGGAAAAGAAAGAGAGCATGAAGTCGATCCATCAAGAACTCTTCGTTAATATGACCCATTAATGTCATGTCACCTTACACCATTATAACTTGTGCTATTGTTAGAGTTCCGCATGCTAGGATAAGACTATAGATGCTAGTTTGGATGATAGGTTTGCTGCTCATGGATGACAGGCATGCAGAATTGTTTATGGTTGCTTGTGATTATTTGGGATTTCTAGGGCGAAATTCCTTTGGAGGGGAGAATGTAATGACCCACATTTTAGGTATCAGAGGATCGTAAAATATTTTTATTTAATTTTCTAAGGGTCGGATCATTCTCATATTTTGGTAGGTTGTTTATGGGGATTTGGGACACGTCCATAATTTTTAATAATTTTATTTGTGACTATTTTTCCCCTGTCAGTTTTGTACAGGGCATACCTTTTGACTGGGATCAAATCAGGTGTTGGGATCGATTTCATTGGAAAGTAAATGATGTTTTAAATTCCATAGAGTTGTCACATTAAAGATTTGGTTCAGCGGTTTGGGAGGAATCACTGTTCTAGTGCTACACAATTTCTAGACAAACTAATTAGACATTAGTGGGCTGATTAGTGAGGCCTATTAAGGCTATGGTCGTTGGTTATAAATAGGAGGGTAGAGGCAAGGAAAATTGTTTAGTTCTTCATTTCTCTATTTGATTAGAGTTTTTGATTCTCTCTACTCCATCAAATACCTCTCGTCTTCATGTAATTCATAGATCTACATAAGAAGATTGAAGATCAACATCGAAGAAAGGTAGATCACATCAAAATGATTGATTCATAGGCCTTTCTTTGCTGTCCTGATTAGAGATTCATCGTTTTAAAGCTATTTTGTGGATTTGGTGAGTGATAAACATCTCTTACACGGATTGACTCGAGTATAAGGGTTTGTTGGTCTTATTTCATCATTTCAAGTTGTTTTCATCTAGATATGATGGAGGTAAGTATATATTCAGTTTAAATCACCATAGGATATAATCTATTGAGACAATAACGGTAAATTCATATGCTAATTCTACGTTTATGCAAGACTAGATACATTTTTTGATTCCTTCATTGTTTTATCATGATTTGTTGATATTCATATGTTTGTTGATGATTATTTGTTGTGTTAGTGCTTGTTTGATGATTACTTGATTACGCTATTGAATGTTGGTTCGAAATCAGACGATTTGGATCTAGTATACTTTGGTTCGAATGACAAAAAGTGGATCTGGGCATGGACTGCAAGTATTGATCGATCGTGGATCGCAAGCAAGTGGATCATCTGGATTGTTTCGCAAGAAATAGATGGGTCGTTCGTCTCAAATTGATGGATCGTTGGATCGTTTGGTGATGTATCGCTGGATCGTTTGATGATCGCTGGACCGTTTGGTGATGGATCATTGGATCGTTTGATGATGGATCGCTGGATGGTTCGGTAATGGGTCGTTTGGTGATGGATTGATGGATTGTTTGGTGATAGATCGCATGGTTTGATGGATCAGGGTCGTATGCATTTCTGAATCGGTTTTGGTGGTGTAACGTCCCGGATTTTTAGTGTTTAATAATTAATTAATTTAATTATTTTAATATATTGGTTTGATAACTTAAATGGTTTGAATTGAAATATTTTGAATATTTAAATTAATATAGATAGTGGATTAATAAATTTAATTTTCGAAATAGTCGGAATCAGTTGATTTTGCAATATTACGTAAATTAGACAATTTTTTAGATTTAATTCAGTTTAAAATTGAATTACTATAACGGAAATATTATTTGAACCACAGTTGAACAAACTAATTTAACATAAATAATAATCGAGCTCATAACGTCGCGATAGTTCATAATATTGAGTTTCGAACTTCAATTGAGTGTACAAGATTCATTATAAATCGGATTTCTTTGAAATAAGAAATGTTCAAATCTAATTAACTGTATTTTTCTAATGGTAGTGAAAATTCGAGATTTTGGCTTATAGATTGTAAGTTAGGTCCAACCCAAATTTTCAAATAATTGCTATGAAATCATTTATAAACCATAACGATTTATTTAATATGATTAAATATTAGTTTCGAATTTGGGTAAGATTTTCAAGGCATATTGTTAATTTAATTTATAGATATTTTCTGTGATTTTCATTTTTGAAAATAAACTACTTTTTGTTTAATGTATTTTGTACCCTAAATCTGCTCATTTAGGGTTTCACAGTATAAGTTAACTTGTCTATTTTATTACATTTTTGGGATCGTAGCACCTCGCTTTACACCACCATAATTTTATTTTTGTCTATAGCAGTCCATACGTGAATCGAATTTTACGTAGCGGAATACTCTTATTTTCTAACTTTAAATTATTTGAAACATACACATGCAAAAACTAACAATAACGTAGTTTTGGTCCTTACATAAATCAGATAGCTAATATTTCGTACCCATTATCTTCAAATGAAGCTACGCAAGACTTAAAGAAATACAACCTATATTAAATAGCATTTTACCATTCGCGCAGGCTATGTTTAAAAGCTGCAAGCACTTGTCAAAAATTACTACAGCCCTACCTACATCTATAATCCATATTACTTCTCACCCAAGTAAACATTGCCATGAACATTCAAATCCTAGCCCATCTCCTCAATCTAAAAATCACACAGATACGATCTTTTAACAATATATTTCGTCAACACCGAAGATACGTCAGTGGGGATGGATCCAAGGGAAAGAAGTAGATTCTTTAGCCTCCACAAGCTTAGGTTGGTTCTCCGTCCTTAGATGTCACGACTTTGCAAAGAAGGATCACTAATATATCACTCTTGGCAAAGGATTTAATGGTTAATGGAAAGGGATTCTACACCAAGCCCGTTGGGGGATCTAAACTCATAGCGAGGGTAAAAGCTCGCAGGAAGGGTTTAAACTTATAGGAAAGGGCGTTTCCTTCGCTTTGCGGGAAGGTTCGGGCAAGGATCCGTACATTTGTAGGAAATATACAGTAAACCGTGGCAATCAATAATTAAGAAAATAATATAACAAACTCATAGGAAGATGCTTTGAATATAGATGTGCACTTTATTAATCTTCGATTTAGGATATATGATTAGAGTAGGAGTAATCTTTCAATTGATCCTAGCCTTAGGGTTTAGAGAGAGAGAGACGAAGTACAAGGATTTAGGAAAATAAAGAAATGAAAAGCCTCCCTTAAATGTGATCCTAGAGGTCTTATTTATAGAGAACAAGGAGCCCCTTCCATTATTGGGCCGTTAGGCCTTCAGGAGCCTTTGTCGGCTGCCTTTTTCTTAGGGCTTGAATGTTTTTGTTTCTGATCTCTTTGCAGTGTTAATTATAGCTTTCGCAATGAAGGTTTCGGCTAGCAAGGAGCCTTTTGGAATTGCTATGTGCTTACTATCATTTTAGCTCTTTGTAAGATCTTTTGAGTGCTTTCGGTTATAGTCTTTTGGATATAGGCTTCCAGTTTTCCCATGAATACTTAAAGGAGTCTGTCCTTATTATGTATGTGGATAGATATAGGTTCGGAATCACTGTCGGTGTCTGTGCTAAATAGACTAGTGTGGATAACTTGTATCCCCTCCGGAGTTCCGGTCTGCTTTTCAGTGGGATTTCTAAGTATAGCCCGATGATCCAGAAGGCTGCTCTAGGTGGCTTGTCTGTTGTTTATCAAAACGACCTCTCGGCATTTATGCAGTGGGTGTTTCGAAGATTGGTTCCAAATAATCTATATGTGTCTCTGGCTTGGTGCTTTTGGTGTTTTAGTCTCCTGACATATCAGTACTGGGCAGGTTAATGCTAAAGGTCCTTTTTGGACCTCAAGTGATGGATTTCTCGCCTTTATCTTTCTTAGTTTCTTATCAGGATTAAGTTTTGCTGTAGAATCCCTTGTCGGGTTGGCGATGTTGGAAGGACCTTGTCGGATAGATCCTGTAGCTTTTATGATTTTTCTCCCAGGAAGATCTTAGTTGATGTAGCTTTCTGGCCATGTCTCCCTGCTCTAGACTTCTTCTAGTATTTGCCTCTCCTTTCTGAAGGATTCTCATGAGCTTGCATTCGTCCGATACCCCTTCACTGTCAGCCTATTCCATTGTTAATTTTTGTAGTAACATTTGCCCCCCTTAGTGAAGGGGTATTTTCAACTTTCCAAGACAAACTCTTTGTCTTTTTCGAAGTTCCATATCTGAGTCTTTTGATCTCCATTAATCAAGAAAGTTGATTGGTCCTCGTTTGTACGGTGGATATTTGGGTAAATTTCTTTGCATAATTACCATTGCATCTTCTTCATATTTTACCTGCAACATTGATTCCTCGAACCAGATTATTTTTTCATTGAGGACTTGAAGCTTATTTTGGGAATATTATTGCCTGAACCTCTGCTAAATTTTTTGTTTTGGTCTCTAATTTAGGAATCTAATTGTTCCGCCCAAATTTGCCAAGATTTTGCATATCGGATATAAATTGTTCGAATATTAATAACTTGGAAGACAATTAATGGCAAGCTGCTCATATGCCTTTTTCCCAAATATTAATTTTAGGGTTTGAGGTACGCAATTTGCACAAAAGAACATATTCCCATAATTTGGTAACGGGAATGGTGCTTTGTGCCATCCAGGCATTTTGGTGGTGACATATAGTTGCCTGGCTATAGCTCAACTGTTTCTAACTAAGTTGACATTTGTTGTGTATCTTATCTAGCCTGATATTTAGAGTTATCCTAGCATTCACTATTTCGACTATCCATTGCTAGTAGGTTTACATGTTATCACCCTCGAGTACTCTAATGAGTGCGAAATGAATTATATGTGTTTATGAAATTATATCACCTGGCAGCACTATGTCTGGTAAGAGGAGCCCCGACCCATCATCCATTAGTGCTTGTGGCATTTCTGGGAGGAATTCTTTTATCTTGAAGAAGTCTTTGATTACTTCTAAAGATGAATTAAACTCCATTCTTTCCATCTTTGGAATGAACAATGTAGAAGCTATCCCTGCTGTTTATTGTGATTATATCATGCACCCTCCTAAATGATACTTCGCTTACTCAGCTGCACATATATGGCATGGAGGTTTCTTTCCTTTTCCATCCTTCATGTTTTGACTTCTAGGGGCTTGGAGATTGCACTCATCCAACTCTTATCAAGCGCTTACACACTACTTGTATTCTCGAAGTACGCGCCCTTGAATCGGATCAGGCTTCTCTTACTCCTAACCTTATTCAACTCCCGATGCGTTTTTCAAAAGGTGCTGACTTCCCTATATTCCATGCCACCCCCTTGTGGATGGTTGTTAATGATGGTGCGGGTAAGGCTATACCCTGGGAAGATCAGTTTTTCTTCATCAGATGCCCCATTGGTATTTCAGGACAATTTGATGATTGTGGTGAGTCCTTTTAACCTTTTGCGAGCGACTATTCTTTTTAATCTTTTCCTTTCAAATCCTGCTTCTAGGAGAATGTCTTTAACTGAAAGCCAGACCCGTGTATTTAAGCTCATTTTCAAGCTACTTGAAAAACGGCTAGGTCAGTTTGCTCTCTTAACTAAGGACAAGTTGTGTCTCCATGACCTCCTCCCTAACGGACAGAAGGTCTTAGCGCATCCACCTATTCGTCTTCCCGGCTGTAAGCGTTAGTTGTCATGCTCAAAAGTGTTTGCTTCCTCTACTCCCTTATTTCCTGGTACGTTTTTTTGATTCGATAGTTTCCTTATCGAGGTCTCTTTGGTACCCAAGTTTCACGTTCTTGAATCTTTCTTTGGTTTTTCGTTTGACTAGGAGTTTCGACTTCGGAAGTCCCTATCCTTATTGATGTTTTGAACCTATCTACTGTTGTTGCTGCTAAGAGGTTGGCAGAGTTACATGTCAATCCTCCAGCTAAGAAACTGAAGCTTAATTTTCCTACTTCTGTGATTTCTGGGGGTGCTTCCGGTAGAGAAACAGGAATTAGTGTTCTTACGTTATCCCTTTCGAGTACATCAGGAGCGGGTGTCGGTGCCACGCCACGCATTCCATCTTTTCAATCCGCTTATCCTTCGAGGCCTCTTGATCCTTCAACGGATTCTACTGATTTTGTGAAGCTCGTTCTTTCTGAACTAGAATTTTCTGACATCTCGTTACCCTCCTCTTCTTCAAACATGGTGAATTTCTACCAGTAGTTGATCACCCGACAGCTTAAGGTACAATATTTCCTTATTAATTTGGACTTTCCATTTGTTGCGACCGTATACCGAATGTTTCTAATTTCCTAGATTATCAAGGAATGGCACTTATCCATGCCAATTCCTTCTCCCTCTACCACTGAAATCATCCGGCTTCGAGAAGTACACGCAGCTTTGAGCGACGAATGTGAGTGGTTGAAGGCTTCCTTGGAACACTCCGAGTCAGCCTTAGAGAAAGAAGGACAAACTAGGGACGTAACCCCCGATAAGGTGTCGGCCATAGAACACCAGATAGCGGAAGATGTGCTTACCCACGCCGATGAGCTTCAGACGAAGGATGAGAAGCTTTCACGTGTTGCTCAGATAATCTATGCAGCTGAAGACATGAGAGATTAAGTCCAATTATTATGAAGAAACCTTATTTCACCTTCTTTCTGATAACCTTCAAAGTCTTCTTGAGCTCCGAACCACCAAAGTTCCTCCTTTCGTCAAGGATCGGGTTATGGAAAGGATTAAGTTGGGCGAACAATGCATTGAGATACCACAGAGGAGTGAAACCAAAGTTGAGGACCGTTTATATATATTGATAATTTTCTGGATGATTTAAGCGATGGAGAGGAGACTTTCACTTTTGTTGGCAACAATAAGGAGGATGACGACGATGGTTCCAGTGGTAGTGGTCGTCAGGACAAACATATTGTCTGCAACTCTGAATCGTCAGTGCCTAAAGAAGGTGGCCCTTCCAGTCTTTCAGGAGGGAAGAGAGCTATTGATCCTGAAGTTTCTTCTCCTTGGGTATAATTCTCGCTCTGGCAGTGTTTTTCTCTTTCCCTAAATATTTGACTATAACTAGTCTCCTGTCATTACAATAGACAAAAGAAAAGATGTTTCCTGCCTTAAGCAGAGTTATTTAACAAACAGAGGAAGTCAAACCGTTTTTATGTAGAGTAAAAGGCACACTTGTAAACTAAACTCAGCGATCTATGCAGTGTTTGTATGGAGTTCCCCTTTATACATGTGAAGACTAATACGCTTATTTGCATTATGATAGAATTTTGTTTATTATGAGGATGCATTACGTATGACTTGTAGACTAAAAAGGGAGTTTCGAACAACACCTACTCACGCTTTCGGGGAAAAGCGTTTTCCTGAGGAACTAAAGAGTGTTTACACTGTATTCCCTCCCTCATCTCTCCTTTAACTTTCTGAGCAGAGATCGTGAAGCGATACTAAAGGGTTTTAGGGATAATCATGCTGAGATGTTGTGTAAATAATAAATGCATGAAAAAGTGATCTATTTGTATTTCCCTTTTCATCTATATGCCACAGTAAATCAGTTCCGAGTTTAACTCGTGCAAAATTGTATAAGGAAAGGAGTTTTATTCTTGAAAATTGAAAAGAAAATGAGACCAAAACTAATTTCCTACGCGCCTATGGGTAGGTTGATTGACGTGAGATCCTCCCATCTCGGAGAGGATCATCGCCGGCAAAAGAGATTCTTCCTATATCTCAAGTGAGAAAGATTTTACATCAGAATTTATCCATCAAACATTTGATTAATAGAATGAATGCATTAAAAGAACAGCTAGAAGAGAGAGAGATAGGCCTATTCTTGGATTAAGGGCATACATAAAGACCACACCGTTCGTCGAGTTTGAGGACGAATCGAGGCGTTTAAGTCAACGTAGCTTTGACTTGGAAATTGATTTGAACAACGCCACAACAAAGTGCGAGACATGGGAATATTATTTCAAGAATATTCCTATCATGACAGGATCTTCATCCTCTGATGTTGCGACCTCTCGCGAGACTCCTATCCATCATAAGTTTTACTACTTGAGTAACCCTCCCCCAGGGTTAAGGGAATCAGCCATTTCTAAGTGGTGCAAAAGAGTGGTAGCCGAGATGAAAAGGACCTATGACACTAAGTGGATTAAGGATTCTCATGACCGTGTCGTCAAGTATGCTGATCAAATTAGACATTTACAAGAGGAAAGGCATGATTTGCATATGGATGTTTTCGAATTGGAGAAGGAAAACAATTCTCTAAGGGCAATGTGTAGGGCTTATAACAGAGCGTTGAAACTTTAGATTAAACCTTCTGATCATTTAGACGGAACGAACAGAACAGTGCGAAAGCTTAAGAAAATACTAGGTATCGTGCTTCATCATGCCATTGACCCTCCTTTGCCCGATGATGGAGAGGACCCATATTTTTAGTAATATGCTGTGGTAGTGATATACAATTATGCCTATAATCAGGGTGTTGAGAATGTAATTTTTTGATGAATCAATTTACGTATTGACAATGCTTATTATGTAAATAGTTGTAAATATGAAACATGAATAACAATTGCTTGTTTATAAATAATTTAAGAAGTTTCCCAAAGTAAGGAAATAGACAACCCGTTTACCAGGAATTTTTTTGATGATGAACTTCTGGTTCTCTTCCAAATTCTTCCTTGTGGCCCATCCTCCGTGAGTACATATAGGTTGTTCTAATTTGAGAAAATCGTTTCAGAGTTTTTCCTGTTTGTCAGTTATCACCTTCCAGGTCCGTTTCAAATCGGGGTCATTCAGATTTTGGTGTTGGTGCAAGACCTGGGCTCCTATTCCGGCGTTTGATGTAAGCAAAATTAACTCAGATTCGGGTCGTTTACAGTAGGAGGCCGGGAACCCCCTTCCGGTTTTTATGGAAAGTTTAATCACCCAATTTCGATGTTGAGATAAGACCAGGATCACCCTCCCGGTGCTTTGCGAAGGTTCTCCCAGATCTAGATTCGGAAGTTGACATAGATAGAAGACCGGAAACCCCTTCCTGTATTTTTGTGAGGAACTAAATCAACCTAGATTAGGGTATTTTCGTGGATAGAGGACCGGAAACCCCTTTTGGTATTTGTGAGGAACTAAATCGACCTAGATTCGGGTATTTACATAGATAGAGGACTGAAAACCCCTTTCGGTATCTATGAGGAGCTGAATCGGCCCAGATTTGGGTATTCAATGATTGAAGACCGAAGATCCCTTTCGGCATTAACGTTTTGGTATCGTACCTGAATACGATTTGCGAAGCAGAGGTTGTACATGCTTCCTGAGCCATTCTCTAGGCTTTTGATGTCAAAGCAAAGGGTGTACATGCTTTGTTGGCTACTATCTGGGCCTGTGTGTCCGATGCGCTTGGCTAGTTTGTACAAAAGCAGGGCCCAAGGACTTACCCGACCTCCCTCTAGGAGGCGCCTTATCCTGACCATCGTAGGCGATGATAAGGCCTTAGAAACTTAGATGGGTCATTGTAGACACAGAACTAAGGTTTGCTCTTTTGACGCTCTACACTGACCATTGTAGGTACTGGTAGAGGCTGACACACAACTCCCCACTGAGAGTGCCCTATCCTGACCATCGTAGGCGATGATAGGGTTGGTGTTCCCCTCTACGGGTAACACGGAACATAACCAAAGGTAGGACATGCTCTTCTAAGACCAGAGCTAGGACGTGCTATATCTAGCTGAGGCTGGGCATACATTTCAATGAGCAGAGGCAGGGCATGCTAATTTTAGATGCACCGCCACGACCATTTTTGGTGTGAAACGGAGGCTTACGCTTTTGATGCTTTAACCTAGCCCACTCTGATTTAGGCATGGCTAACACATCATCCCCCTCCGGGGAATGCCTCATCCCGACCAGTTCGGTGATGGGAGGGATTTAATCCATTTCGGTTTGACCCCTTTCGGGTTTTTAGCTTTCAAAGGGAGTTTTCCCATACCCTTGGACATGTTTAGTAATCCTTTTCCTAAGTATTTTTTACCAAATTCACTTTAATCTCTTTATAAATTCTCGTAATTAGCCTTGGCTGATTAATCTAACGACAGCTTCCTCAAGGACTTTGCAGTTATTAGTTTCGTGCCCATTCATCATGTGGTAATGGAAATGGGGCCCTCCTGTTTTCCTTTCATACTTGGGCTTTCTCTTCGTGAGTGGCCAATAGCTAAGTTCATGTTGGGTTAGGAAGTAAATATTTCACATCAAAATGGTGAGGTAGCTTTCCTTGGGTAACCACGGCGTACGCCACTCTCCTTGTCGCTGGGTTTTAATTCTTTTGTGACCCAACTTAGCTGTTGTGCCTACACCTTCGTCCTTTCTTCCCAAAACCTACCAAGGTTGAGATGTTATCCCTTTGGACCATTTGTTGGCGAAGTGGTTGAAATCGTCCATTATTTCTTGTTCAAACGCCGTTCCCCTGACTTGCCCGAGGAGAGTTTTCCTTAGGTGAGAAAAAATGTTAATTCCCTTTGATGTAGAGTCCTTTGAAGGAGGTGCTAGGGTTTTCCTTATGTGGGAATAGCTATAATTTTTGGTATTGGAAGCACATTGTTCTATTTCCCTTTTTCGTTTTACTGTCTATAAGGCTTCCACTTTCAACCTTAGTTCTTCTGCCACTCTTGAGTCAATGATTTCCGACTCACTCGTTCGAGATTCTGAACACTTTTGTCTGGACCTCTTACCCATAATTTTGCTTCGTCAAAGCCTTAGTCCAGTCCGGGACGGAAGAGCACATGTAGATGAGCAGCAATGATGAGGATAATGTTACTAATATGCGCCTGCGTGATATGTATGAATGAAAAGGTTGGAAGAGTTGAGATGGGCAGCGCATGAGTGCGCAGGAATGATTTAGCGTGGTGAAAAAAGAAGAAGATTGAATAATGGGGAGCTGAACTATTAGTGAGGGTGAACGTATGGATCTGGCCTTGTATGGCATTTGTGAGGCAAAAGGGTGTATGCATGAAAAAAATAGGGAAGACGGCTTGGCTTTGAAGTACGTGGGTACGGTTTGTTGAGGACGCTGCAGTTCGAAAAGAGAAAAAATACATTTGAGCAATAACAAAGAAGAATGCAGGAAGAATAAGGAGCATGTTTAAATTAAATAAATAATGACCGCGTTTTCAACAGGGGAAGAAGGGTTTGTGCAGTGCAGGCCTATTTGAGAAGTGGGCCGATTAAAAACCGCAAGGCCCAAACTTGAATATATATATATACCGCTTGTACGTCTGAGAAGGGGAGCAGGCGGATGGTTGGAAAAAGGGGCATATTTTCTTTTTGGACAAGAGAGAAAGTGATTAGAAGGGTAGTGGATCAAATTTTTATAGTAAAGCCCAAATGAGTTAAATCAGTTTAATTATATATTAATAATGTGTATTAACTTCAAATTATCGTATCTGACTCATAAAATATGAAAATTCATCAAAACAGGATCCATTAGGATCGTATGCTCGTAGGATACACAATGAAATTGACCTGGAGCCATTTGGAGGTCATTAAAATTTTAGATGAATTAAAACGCCTGGGTCGAATCAACCGACATTAATCATTTTTCAACGGTTAACGACCAAAGTAAGTAAACTCACTAACTCTGTCCAGTTTTATAATTTTATAAACATGATTTAATATTGATAAATAATGATTGATTGATTGTGTGTTGGTTGTATGGATGATTTGCTAATTAATTGGTAAAAATAATATATACCGTTATATATATATATAAATTGTTGGTTGAATACCTCTTCTATTTATTATTAATTTCATATTGATATGAAATTGGAATTTATTTATGTTGATTAACGTCTGTGGATGCAGGGAAACATGTTGGAGGAATCCAACTTGATTCCTCAACAATTATTGTTGTTTTTCATATATTGTATTATATGATGTGATAAATAATTTATGATTGATTATTGTGTTATTAAGATGTTTGAATAACATTGACCATGAAATAATTGGTATTTAAATACCGTAACCCATATTCAAATATTTTAGAAAAGAAATTGGGATTTTTAAAAAGGAATTTCTGTTTTAAAATATAAATGGAATTTCGATTAGCTAGAATGTAATAACTTCTTTTTTATTATATAAAAACAAGTAGTTTGATTTATAAACGATATTTATAAATGAAGCGAAATGATTATTATTAAATTGTTTGAAAATATAAATTCAAGAAATGGACTTATTTAAAGGGAAAAGGGAAATCGTTTAGAAAGAAAAACAATGAAATTATTTCCATGTTCGAAATGTAAAGAGAATTAAAATAAATACATAAGGATTGGTTATTAGAATTCGACGATGTGGAATAATTTATTTTTATGAATTTTATATTATATAATTCAGAATTGGACAAGAAAATCAATATTTTATTTAAAACTAATAATTTATAATTGAATATGAAATTGAGATTAAGTTATAAACCAAGTATTTAATTAATAAGAAGTTGGGTTTATAAATGATAATTAGAAATGAGATGAAATAATTATTATAAAATAATTTGGAAATGTTTCCAAATATAGCCAGAGATGTTTTTCTAAGTATAGAAAATAAAATGAAATAAGAAGCTAAAAACGGAGTTATGAAATTAGAAACTAACTGGATATAAGTTATGTTGAATAGTTTTCTGAGTATCGATTTGATGTTGGTTTCGGCATACGGGGTTGATACTTAGGGAGTTGTTCTCTTACTTGTTTACGGTTAGAGACTGATGGATGTAGAAGGTTAGTGATGCGTGAATAAGAAATGGAAATGTTTTCCAAATGTAATTAGCGTATCTTTTCTAAATGTAGAATAGAAGAAATTGTGGACACGGAACTGTTTTTCCGCGAATTGTGAGAGACTAAACGGGTTTAAGAAATATGAAAAATGGGAGATTAGGGAATGAATAAATTAATGTTAAATTAATTTAAAGGGGCTCAGTGTTGTTTGATGGTTGATCAATATAATTTCCAATTGGAAATAAGATCGTTGTTTGTATGGATGTTTTCCTTTGATAGTTAAATAACCAACTATCAAAGTTTTTGACCATTTTTCCATGTCAATACAGGGAGATAAGGATCAGGTTTATTATCTAAAAAACCACTTCGTTGGGCATTAGCATTGTGAATCAAATATGACGTGGATAGTTAAAGTTTTTAAAAGGACAATTCTGGTGATCTTAGTAGGAAATTGCCTAGATGGATTTACAGAATAGTGCCTTCGGTTTGTCCAGTCCGAGGACAACGTGCATGGACATATGTCTGACAGAGTATATCTAATAGATTGCGTAAGTTGATCACTTCAAACGTATTTACATTAGTGGCGGAGTAATTCATTTCTCATAGCTTTATACTCGTGGTATTTTTGGGGAAATCAATTTGTGATTTGACGGGTATGGCGATGTGGCATTCAGAGTAAATTAAGGTGTGATTAGTCAAGATATGTTACGACCACAAGCCTCATCAACCAGGAAATAACAAAAATCGGGCAAGAAGCATGGCTAAGTGGGTCGTTCCCAATTAGGGTATATTGTCACCATCTAGAGAATATTCATATTTGTTACTTCTTTTCATTTCTGTATTTCCTAGGAACGGTTATGTTTGTATACCAACCATAAGGGGGCAATATATTCGGAACATTCAAGCGA
This sequence comes from Allium sativum, assembly GCA_030737875.1. Classification (NCBI taxonomy): domain Eukaryota; kingdom Viridiplantae; phylum Streptophyta; class Magnoliopsida; order Asparagales; family Amaryllidaceae; genus Allium; species Allium sativum. Next base: position 133,037,704 of record CM060914.1, on the reverse strand, counting down.
AATGAATGGTCGGTCATGTGTGGCTGAGTTGCAAGATGTTCTTATTGAACTCCAGTGCATCCCCTCTAAAGTACACTGATCGAAAGGTGGATCCATACCTTGTCATAGTTGGAAATGCATTCCCCAATAAGAGCTCATGGTTTTGATTGTATATTATGTATGTAGAATATGAGATGGAAGCGTTCTGCTAGATTACTATTTACTTATATTAGACACTATTATAGTATCAGAGAAGTATTCTTCTAGAAGGATGTTTCGGGTTATTGTTACGACCTGGCTTTTTGACCTCTCCAAGTCGGTAATTAAACCAACTCGAACCGTTCAAAACGACAGATTGTTATTGCTTATGTAGTTGAAATACAAATCATCATAGAATCACAGACACAGGACACATAATATCTCACAAAGGAAGAAAAATTTATGCAATAATACAAAATCATTAAACTTACATAATCAGAGTACAGAATAAATATAGAAACAGCGGAAGACTAAGAACCTTGCTAATACATGAATAGCCGACCAAAGTGAGGTAACTACATGAGTGATAAGATGTATGACTGGATCTTCAACAAATCCCAAGCTCTAATAGATAAATTTCCAAGATGTAATACTCGATCTGACCCGGGCATTTGCAAGGAATAAAACAAACAAATACTCGAGTCAAGACTGACATTCTCATTTAAGTGAATTAACTCAAGTGAAATATTTAAATGGAATGCATCCGTAACTTAAAGGATGGTTGGGATTTCCGTCCCATAAGGATCCGTGAAACTAATACATATAGTATAATACGCTATTATACTAGTGTCTACTCAGTAAAATAAATATATCAAAATAGCGTAAGCGGGCTTACATTTTTTCCCTTGCACCGTTTATAATAACGTAGTCTATACAGTATCGTAAACCCACCGTAAACCGATGGCATCAGAGGGCACTTCATAGGTACGATACAAATCAAAATCGTGGGGGCTCGATAAGGATAATATGACAAGGCACTCGAGGCAATAATCAGGATAGGATTCTACCATTTGCACTCCCGGACCTGTGGTAACACATAGCAGCCAATACTGCCCACCTCGGAACACACTCCCATAATCAAAGGGTGCACCCAAATCATAAACACAGTCATAGAAATGGTATCGAAGAAGCGTGTCCGATCAGAGGTGCGACCTCAGTTAGTCATGGTATAACTCCTGTTTTAGTCATTTTAATTATGACCCGAAGGTCAAGGCCAATCCATTAGCGTTCTCTTTCTTCAAATCCAGTAATCGCCTCCATACCATCCTACTTCATTTCTGGAATCTTCACCACGTACACAGTTGTTAAAATGGTGTCTGTATTGGCAGAGAGTATGACATCTACTGACTCCGGACTCTTTAACAACCGAACGCTCACATTGTTCACACCGTGGTCATTAGATTTGTAATCATATTTTCGAGTATCACAAATCGATTTTTTTTTCAAGTATTGCATTAAAATCAATTACTCAAGTAGTTCAAATGGTTTAGTCAAGATATCAAATCATTCGTAATAATCCTTCGTCAAACATTCAAGTTAGTTACAATTCCCAAAATATCCTTTTACTCGAGACCTTCATTTTATTCTTTCGGGTTCATCAACTCGGATTGGACATGGATCATTTAATTTTATAAAAATAATTAGAATAGTAACTAAAAATAATAATGTAATGTGTTAATTTGAAAAAATATATATGTATTTGTAAAATAGTATAAAATCCATAATTTCCAAATAAGTATAAGTCTTAGATTGAATACATAAAGTATGTTTAGGAAAGTTAGAATTTAAAATATAGTGTACATATATACCTATTGTGAAAACAGTTACAAAGTAATTATAAGAAAATTATGAGATTTAAATAGTTATAATAGTTTAAGATTTTTTTTATTATTATTATAAGTAATTTGTGAAACTAAATAATAAGGAAAGCTTATTTTTATAAAATATAGCGTGATTCAATAACATTATCCAATCCGATCGAATTTCAAGTCCATATCCCAAAATCCATTTTTCCCCCATTCATTTCCTGATTCAAATTAATTTCTCATTGATTGGCTCGGATTCAAATATTTCAAACCACTATTTTTAATTTGGATTAACTAAGATTCCGAGTTCATTTATCATGTAAGATTTCGAACAGCTTCAATGTTAAGTCGTTATTTGAATCACAACTTAATAAATTTCAAATTTGACATTTCCCATTAAAAATCTCACATTGAACCTTCTTAGGTAAAACGTTATTTCCAATTTTTCTTGGATTTAGCCAAGAAATTTACTTTATCATTTAATTAGAAATTTATTAAATCGCATCTTAAATCATCAAGTAAGATTTGTGTTCCTCCCTCTAACAAAACCATTTACTGAACTAATCATTTTCATTATTCAATATTATACAAAGACAACTCTCAACAATCTTGTTAACGCAAATCTTAACTTCACACATATCTTATAATATGTCCAAACATTTCCATAAACCAAATCTTACTTAATCTTCCCAAACTTTAGTTGGTTCAAAGAAAACCCTTCCTTACACAATATAAAATTTGCATTCAGATCTTTCAAATTCAATTTATAAAATTTACCAATCAATCTTTATATCAATGGAAAAGTGATAACCTTTAAACCAAATCTTTAAATCCTTTATCAAGGGAAACCATTGTTATATCAAATATATATATATTAAGGCCTTGTTTTAAACTAACATTAGTTCAAATACTTAAATTTAAAACATCGCATTTTATTATACATTTAAGATTTAGTACGACAGATACCTTCCACTTTACACAAAATTTCTTTCAAAAATCTATTTATCAAACCCAACGCATACATATACTATTTTAGAAAAACAGTCTTTTTTTTTATTTGACCATGGTGTCCATATATAATTTTCTATCCTATGATCAAGTGATACAGATACGTATCATTTCAATCCATTTTAAAGGGAAAATCTGAATCCCGGGCGTATATCATTTCAACCCGCATCCCAAAACGATTCGAATCTATTTTCAAATCCATGCAATTATTTGGGTGTGTATCATTTCAACCCATGGTGATCTTTCTAAATTATAGGGACATGCAAGGTTAGGACAACATAAACATAGCATATCATACATTGCATCCATATGTGTCATATAATGGGGTATTGTATGTGTCACGTGTGCATCAATCACATAACAACAATTTCTAGAGCATCCTAACATCTCAGATAACATCTCAAATCTTTAATTCACTTAATCATAAGTTAGTCGCTAGTGAGAAAACTCACCTTTCGAAGCAAAGAAGATGACGATGAGACTGACACAGAACCGAGGCGAACTTGATACCAAAGATGAATCCACTCCAAATCATTTATATACATATATACATACGTGTACATATGTAAATAAATAGAAATTGGAAATTTCCAAGCATGACCAACTCCACTTAACTATGAAACCTAACAGCAGCGATAATTATCACTGTTAAACTCACACTGAGCACACACATATATACAATTTTCTCTATAATTGTAAATAAGAAATAATACCTAACGTCATACAGTAGTAACTTAGAAAGTTGTCTGTACTCGAACTCGAAGACAAGAACCAACCTCAGGGCTAACAACTTCTGTTCATACCAGCCTAAAACTACCTTTCAAGCATTTAATCAAGCACTTGAGGTGCTCGTCAAGGAGGTGAAAGGTTCCCGACTAATAGAGAACGACAGGGTCTCAGATCTGGGAATATATGAAGGTGATTCGGTTGATTATCGGACCTGCTTCCGGCTGAGCAATTCTAAGCAAAGGCGGATCCGAAAACCTAGCTGGTACAATGTAGAAAAACGACTCAAAACAAAAGGGCCTCAGGTATTAAGTGGAGCGAGCGTAGTTGGTCGTTGTTGGGGTGCACACAGGTGGTTGCAGGTGGCGAACGTTGGTACGCACGGTCATCTTTGATGGAGGTCGAGTGGTTTTCTAACGGCGGCACAAGCAGTCTTCGAGAGGGTGACGTGGTGGCTTCCCAAAAGGCGGAGGACAGCAAAGACGCGGCTTTGACTGCAGCGGTCTATAGTGTTACCAGGAGGCGGCACGGTGTTCGATTTACGGTGAAATGGGGTGCATCGGTATGGCAACTGGGTACAGTTTAGTAAGAGGTGAGGGGGATGGCGACCGGGTCTCGACTGGAAGAGACGGAGGGAAGAACCCGATTTGGCGGTGAACAAATTGCGGTGGCCATGATTTCTCAATTTGGGAATTTTTGACAAAAGAAGAAAAATGAAGGAGGGATTTTCTCAGCTGAAAATAAAGAGGGAGAGGAGAAATGGAAATAGTGTAAAGGAAAGAAGAGAGAATGGGAAAAATAAAGACGGTGGAAATTTAGAAAGAGGGACACGCGGTGATTAAAGGGACACGTTACTAACGAATGGAAGGGGCACGTGTTTAAACGTTTAGTCCAATTTTAACAAGTGTACACATATTTTAAGTACACATACCATTTATAATACAAAACAAATATACTTAAAAATTTCAAATACATATAAATTTTATTTTATTTTTAAAACCCATTTCAAACTAAATTAAATTATGAGTATAATCTCAAGTTAAATACAAAATCAAAATCTTTAATTTCTCAAACAATATACTTTAATTAGCTTAATAAAAATTATTACTAACATTAGATTTTTAATTAACACCGTATTTTAAAACATTGAAAATATCGGTTCGTTACAGTTATTGTAAGATAAAGACCATCCATGTTTATGTGTGGATCAGTCTTACGATTATCTTTTCTTTTAAAAAGGATTTTTAAAAGTTAAACCAAATGGTTGAAGTTTACTCACACCAGTACCATGGCTAATCCAGAGTTTATTTTGTTTTGTTTTACCCTAAACTCTTGGGGGCCTAAATTTGTACGGGCAGTTAAGTAGTTGAGATTTTTCAAATACACTTGGAAGAGTTTGGAGCAGAAGGCTTCGATGGTATATGTATATTGAGTTTATTTCCGTTGTGATATATATGTGATGTACCCTGATGATATATGTAAGTATAAATAACGTATTGTATTTCAAAGGTTGTTATATAATATATTTTATTCGTTCCGCTATGAGGTTCGTATTTACTCTGATTTTGTTTTATTGTGATCTTCTTCTTCTATTCTAAATTTCCTTCTTTCTATTTCTCACCCTCTAACTTCTTTCTATTAATGATCTGATATTTCAGATGCTTGAATAGTTTACATGGCGTTTTATGTCGATTTTCGAGGACGAAAATCCCTGGGTCGTTACAGTGGCATCAGAGCTAAAGGTTAAGTGATTACCTTGGCTCTATGCATGACTCAATAGAGATAGGGTTAGTAATACCTTAGACTGAGTATAATTGTATTTACACGAGAGAGAGAGTATTTGTAGATTGTATAAAAATGGTTTTATACTGTGGGGATTTATTGATTGAGTGGCATATGAATTCTGGTCATTGGTGGGGCACCAAAATGTCGACAGGGGTTTCTAAACACTCGAATACGATGAACTAACAAAGTATGTCTTGAAAAGGGTAAATGTAAAAGTTTTACCAAAATATATTTTGACGTAAAAAAGTATATATATTGGAATTATTATAATATATTGGAAGTGTTGGTTGCTATTATTATCATATAAGATTATAATTGAGATGGTTATAAATAACCAATCATAATTCGTATAATATAATATATAAAATTTGATGAATTGAATCTGAAAATAAACCAGAATTGGAATTAAAACTCTGAAAATTTTAAAAGCGTTGTAAATGAGGTTTGAATTGAAGGTATGGAAATTTTATGATCCTGGGGAAATTTTGAAATGTTTTCTAAACATTGTGAAGGATATTTTGAAGTAATTTCAAAATGGAAGTGTTTAAAAATAAGTTTTGTATGTGATATAGTACTAAACTCACTTTGATTGTTGGAATGCCGATGATGATTCAGACATCATCAGTGTTCATTTTCGAGTTTCTAAGAGACGGATTGCTACTAAAGGTTTTGTTTTTGAAATAATTTTTTGGAAATAAGTTGTTCAGAAATTCAAATGTTTTGAATTGTTACTATTATATATGTTTTCAAACTAATTTGAAATAGAACACTTATAAAATTTAAATTTAACTTATGAAGTTAAATAGATTTAAATAGTAAATGTGGATAAATAAATTAAAATTTAACTTAAACTATATTAAATATAATCGTATTGGATTAGAGATAATCTAGAATGGAATTGGATTATTGAGTAAGAATTTGGAATGAAGCTGGGAACTAGATTTGAAATGCAATTCGGCTTGCTTATAAGAATAAATGGATTTGAGGATAAGTAGATTGGAGATCAATTGGAAATGCATGGGTATATGCGGAAGTGGCAGCAAATGGAAGAGATGGAGTAGGATGCCCGACAAAGGCACAAGTTTATATTTTATATGAGTTTGATGAGATTTATGAGCCTGTTTTGCAAGCCACTTAGCTGTTTGATTTTCTTTTGAACTGAAGGCCCAAAGAGGCGAGTTGTAGTTGTAGCGATTGAGCCATGCAAAGGAGACACTAGCAAAAAAATTCAGAATTCTAGGATGATAGAAAATTTTCAGAATTTTTGAAAATTTTCATAATACGAATAAATTAATATTTTAATTTAAATAACCGATTCAGTTGAAACTGAAATTAAAAGGTAAAAGAAAAGATTTTTAACCTGATTATAATATGATTCTTAGCATTTTTTTCTTACCTTACTAATTTCAAGGATGAAATTATTTTAAGGGGGAAGGAATGTAACATCCCAGATTTTTAGTGATTTAATAATTAATTTATTTAATTATTTTAATATATTGGTTTGATAATTTAAATGGTTTGAATTCAAATATTTTAATATTTAAATTAATATACATAGTGGATTAATAAATTTGATTTTCGAAATAGTCAGAATTAGTTGATTTTACAATATTATTTACATTAGATAATTTTTTAGATTTAATTCGGTTTAAAATTGAATTACTATAACGAAAATATTATTTAAACCACACCTAACGTATTAGTTATAATATAATTTATAATCGAGCTCGTAACGTCGCGGTAGTTCGTAATATTGAGTTTTGAAATTCAACTGAGTGTACAGGATTCGTTATAAGTTGGATTTCTTCAAAGCAAGAAACGTTTGAATCTAATTAACTGTATTTTTCTAATGGAAGTGAAAAATCGAGATCTCGGCTTATAGATTGTAAGTTATATCGAAATCAAATTTTCAAATAATCGCTATGAATTTGTTTATAAACCATAACAATTTATTTAATATAATTAAATATTAGTTTCGAATTTGTGTAAGATTTTCAAGAAGTATTTTTAATTTAATTTATAGAATTTTTCTGTAATTTTTATTTTTGAAAATAAGCTACTTTTTGTTTAACGTATTTTGTACCCTAAATCAGCTCATTTGGGGTTTCACAATATAAGTTAACTTTATTACATCTTTGGGATTGTAGCACCTCGCTCGACACGACTGTAATTTTATTTTGTCTATAGCAGTCTGTACGTGAACCAAATTTTATGTAGCAGAATACTCTTATTTTCTAACTTTAAATTATTTAAAACATACACATGCAAAAACTAACAATAACGTAGTTTTGGTCCTTAAACAAATCAGATGGCTAATATTTCGTATCCATTCCTTTCAAATGAAGCTACGCAAGACTTAAAGAAATACAGGCCTATATTAAATAGTATGTTACCATTCACATAGGCTATGTTTGAAAGCTGCGAGGACTTGGCAAAAATTACGAGAGCAAATCACCTATACCCAAATCCTCTATCCCCTCTATACCCAATCAATCAGGATCCTTGGTTTCCACTTTTTTCCAATTAAGTCCAAGGGCTTAATTACATAAAGGTGGAATTCAGGGGTCCTAATTGGTTGGATACAGGGGGACATGAGATACTGGGTACAGCATTTCAAAAATTACTGCAACCCTACCTACATCTACAACCCCTATTACTTCTTACCTAAGTAAACACTTCCATGAACATTCAAATCCTAGCCTATCTCCTCTATCTAAAAATCACGCAGCCACCATCTATTTCACGCAAGAAGAAAACAGCTACGAAATAAAAACATGGTAGAGCAGACCTATACGCCTTATTCCTTAGCAATGAAGAAACTCAGAATCTTTAAATTGTAATGTCTTCGTTCTTTCTTCTTTTCCAGGAAAATGCCAAACTTTAAAATAGCAAACCAAAATTTAATTCAAATCGAGCTTTCATAAGAAAACTCTGAAATAAACATTTTCTCAATACTATTATCGATCGCTTCAACCCATACGTGTTTAAAACATTGTGACGTCGATTCGTTCTTGTTCGAAAAAAGGAAACTATGGACTAGAATTTTATGTTTTAGGAAACGGGATCGATCTGCAAAACAAAATGGAAGAATGAGGTTCTGGGAGGAATAGATGAGCAGCAAGGAGGATTGTAATGTTACTAATATGTGTGTGTGGTATGTATCAATGGAAATGTAGGAAGAGTTGAGAAGGTTGGGGGGCACATGCATGCGAAGGAATGCTTTAGCGCAGAGAAAAAAGAAGAAGATCGAATGATGGGTAGTTGAAGTATTAGTGAGGGAGAACGTAGTGATCTGGCCTTGCATGGCATCTGCGAGGCAAAAGGGAGTATGCATGAAAAAATGGGGAAGATGGGTTGGCTTTGAAGTACGTGGGTACGGTTTGTTGAGGAAGCTGCAGTTCGAAATGAGAAAAAAAATATTGGAGCAAAAACAAAGATGGATGCAAGAAGAATAAGGAGAACAGTTTAACTTGAGGAAATGATGGCCATGTTTTCAACAGGGGAAGAAGGGTTTGCATGGTGCAGGCTATTTGAGAAGTGGGACGATTAAAAACCACAAGGCCCAAACTTGAATATATATATATATATATATTCAAGTTTGGGCCTTGCGGTTTATATATATATATATATATATATATATATATATATATATATATACTGCTTGTACATCGTAGAAGGGAAACAGGCAGATGGTTGGAAAAAGGGGTATATTTTCTTTTTGGAGAAGAGAGAAAGCGGGTCAGAAGGGTAGTGGATCGGATTTTTATGGTAAAGCCCAAATGAATTAAATTTGTTTAATTATATATTTAAATGTGTATTAACTTAAAGTTATCGTATCTGACTTATACAATATCGAAATTCATCAAAACATGATCCATTAGGATCGTACGCTCATAGGCTACACAACAAAATTGATCTGGAGCGATTTGGAGGTTGTTACAATTTTAAATGAAATTAAAACGCCTAGTACGAATCAACCGACGTTAATCATTTTTCATAGATTCACGACCAATGTAAGTAAACTCACTAACTTTATCCAGTTTTATAATATTATAAACATTATTTTATATTGATAAATAATGGTTGACTGTTTGTGTGATGGTTGTTTGGATGATTTGCTAATTAAATGGTAAAACAATATATGTTGTTATATATATATATATATATATATATATATATATATATATATATATAAAATCATTGGTTGAATACTGATTTTGTATATTATTAATTTCATATTGATATGAAATTGGAATTGATTTATGTTGATTAACGTCTGTGGATGCAGAGAAACAGGTTAGAGGAATAAAACTGGATTCCTCAACAATTATTATTGTTTTTCATATATTGTATTATATGATGTGATAAATAATCTGTGATTAATTATTGTGTGATTGAGATATTTGAATAACACTGACCCTAAAATAATTGGTATTTAAATACCGTAAACCATATTCGAATATATCAGAAAATAAATTGGGGTTTTAAAAAAGGAATTTCTATTTTAAAATAGAAATGGAATTTTGATTAGCAAGAATGTAATAACTTGTTTTTGATTATATAAAAACAAGTAGTTTGATTTATAAACGGTATTTATAAATTAAGCGAAATGATTATTATTAAATAGCTTGAAAATATAAATTCAAGAAATGGATTTATTTAAAAGGAAAAGGGAAATCGTTTAGAAAGAAAAATGATGAAATTATTTCCGTATTTGAATTGTAAAGAGAATTAAAATAAATACATAAGAATTTGTAATTAGAATTCGACGATGTCGAATAATTTGTTTTTATGAATTTTATGTTATACAATTCAGACTTGGACAAGAAAACCAATATTTTATTTAAAAATAATAATTTATAATTCAATATGAAATCGAGATTACGTTATAAACCTGATATATAATTAACGAGAAGTTGGGTTTATAAATGATAAATAGAAATGAGATGAAATAATTATTATAAAATAATTTGGAAATGTTTCCAAATATAACTAGTGATGTTTTTCTAAGTATCGAAAATAAAATGAATTAAGAAGTTAAAATGGAGTTAAGAAAATTAGAAATTGGCTAGAGATTAGTTATGTTGAACGCCTTTCTAAGTATCGATGTGATGTTGGTTTCAGTCTTCGGGTTGATACTTAGGGTGTCGTTCTTTTACTAGTTTACGATTAGGGACTGATGGTTGTGGAAGGTTAGTGATGTGTGAATAAGAAATGGAAATGTTTTCCAAATGTAATTAGCATATATTTTCTAAATATAGAAAATAAGAAATTGTGGATATGGGAAAAAAATCAGGGAATCGTGAGAGACTAAATGGGTTTAAGAAATATGGAAAATGGGAGATTAAGGAATGAATAAATAAATTATAAATTAATTTAAAGGGACTCAATGTTGTTTGATGGTTGATCACTATAATTTCCAATTGGAAATAAGATCATTGTTTATTAGGATGTTTTCCTTTGATAGTTAAACAAGCGAATTTCAAACTTTTTGACCATATTTCTGTGTCAATACAGAGAGTCAGGGATCAGGTTTATTATCTAAAAACCACTCTGGGGCATTAGCGTTGTGAATCAGATATGATGAGGATAATTGAAGATCGAGTTTATGCAAGGACTGTTCTAGAGATCCTAGGTAGAAATTGGCTAAGATGGATTTAAAGAATAGTGTTTTCGGTTTGTCTAGTCCCAAGACAGCGTGTATGGACAAATGTATGACAGAGTATATCTAATAGAACGCGTAAGTTGATCGCTTCAAACGTATTTACGTTGGTGGCAGAGGAATTCGTTTCTCTTAGCCTCATCAACCGGAAATGACAAAAATCGGGCAAGCACATGGCTAAGTGGGTCGCTCCCAATTAGGGTATATTGCCACCATCTAGAGAATATTCCTATTTGTTACTTCTTTTCATTTATGTATTTCCTGGGAACGGTTATGTTGGTATACCAACCTTAAGGTGACAATATATTCGGAACATTCAAGTGAAATGAATGGCCGGTATTGTGTGGCTGAGTTGCAAGATGTTCTTGTTGAACACCAGTGTATCCCCACTATAGTACACTGATCGGAAGGCGAATCCTTACCTTGTCATAGTTGGAAATCCGTTCCCCATTAAGAGCTAGTGGTTTTGATTGTATATTATATATGTAGAACGTGAGATGAAATCATTCTGCTATATTACAATTTCTTATATTAGACACTATTATAATATCAAGAAAGTATTGTTTTAGAAGGATGTTTTGGGTTATCGTAAGAAAAAAACCATCCGTGTTTATGGATGGATCTATCTAATGATTATCTTTTATTTTGAAAAGGATTTTTAAATTTTAAACCAAATGGTAGAATTTTGCTCAACCAGTCCCATGGTGAACCCAGAGTTTATTTTGTTTTGTTTTACGCTAAACTCTTGGGTGCCCAAATTTGTATGGGTAGTCAAGTAGCCGGGAATTTTCAGATACACTTGGAAGAGTTTGGAGCAGAAGGCTTCAATTGTAGATGTATATAGAGTTTATTTTCGCTGTGATATGTGTGATGTACTCTGATGATATATGTAAGTTTAAATACAACATTGTATTTCAAAGGTTGTTACATAGTATATTTTATTCATTTCGCTGTGAGGTTTGTATTTACTCTGATTTTGTTCTATTGTAATCTTCTTCTATTCTAAATTTCCTTCATTTTATTTCTCACCCTCTAACTTCTTCCTACTAATGATTTGATATTTCCGATGCTTGAATAGTCGACATGGGTTGTATGTCGATTTTCGAGGCCGAAAATCCATGAGTCATTACAGGTGGATCGAGTGCAAATACACGGATGGATCGGTGATGGAGCGCTCATAGGGGAATGATGGATCAGGTCAATGTGCACTTGATGGATCGCGAGTGATCTAGGGATGGATCGTGAGTGATCCTGAGATGGATCGCGAGTGACCCAGGGATGGATCGCGAGTGGTCCTTGGATGGATCATGAGTGATCCACCACATAAATCACCAAATGGTGTTTTTTTTTGTTCGACGTTGGACATGGCTTCGAGGGGAATTCAATATGAATGTTAGAAGTGCTGTTAAGTGTTCGTTGATTAATGAAATGCAACGAATGAGAATATGACTCAAGGGTGTTTGAGTTCATGGATAATGGTTGCTCAAGATGATCTGAGCTTATGGATAGTCACCGGTGATGACAACTACAGTTATGAAGGCTGAGGGATTATCGTTAGTCGGAGGTTCTAGCGGGCTCAAAGCAGGGGTATCGTGGGGATGCCCATTAGGATTTGATTTGATAAAGATTGTGTACCCTGAGCAGTCATGATGGGCCTAGTTGTCTTTGTAAGTAAGATAAACATATGAGTCATGATGGCGTATGGAGTTTAGCTGGAACGGAGGTTACCATTAGCCCTTGATAGATGGTATGTCTTCGCCATTCATACGATTAACGATGGTTTCAAGTTAATGCGGGAAGTGATAGCCAGAATCATGGATGTTATTGTTTGTATCATCATGTGTGGATTATCCGATGTCGAGGGAGATATTTCTTGGGTTCTTGTCTAATGTTGGTTTAGGCCTATGGTGCTTTTGTTTGGGGGATGTCAAACTCGATTAGGATGGTCTATGCTTGATTATTGGTCATATGAATGTACTTTTTGTTTCTCTACTAATTGTTGCAAAGGCTATCACTGTCGAATGTGCTAGAGACGAGTTTAGGTTTCTTCCCTGTTGATGTCAGTAGATTGGATGACTAATCTTCCTATTTCTTATATACTTTATTGATGATGTTAGATAGTTGTTTATCGCTTATTAAGATTATTTTCTGACTCAAGCTTTTATGTCTCCCTCTTATTACCTTGGGATGTTCATCCATATGTTGGATGGGCAGACTATGTAGCAGGTAACAGGTAATAGATCTTGATGAGAATGATGTTGCTGAGAGACGACGAGCAAAAGGATGCCATATTATTTTCTACTATCTACTATTAGTTGTTTCCGTTGTTATGATTAATGATACTGTGAGTGACTTTGTAGTGAGGCTGATTGTACAAATTTTGTTAAATGAATCCGGTTGATGTATGGATATTTCATGGTGATATAAAAGTATAAGATTTTGCTCAATTTCGGTTCACTATTATTGCCTATTGTATATGTTTTATTATATTTTCTCCATATGCTGTGAGTTATACGACAGGTACCTCTTGCGTTATTCTACCCTGATGATCGTCCATAGCTTCCTGACGCATCTTTCAGTGCATTATTCCTCTTGTAAAGTGCAGGAGTTATGGGCGGTCATCACAGAATTACAGAACTACTTGCAGTACGAAAATCACATAAAGAAGATACCAAGCTTCAGCAAAAACTCTGCCTACTGCTGCACTCAAGGTTTCTACTAGGATTTGAAAACAATCTCTATGCTTACAATCCTCTGTAAACTTGTGACACTCTCTCCCGACTGTTCAAACCCTATGCTCAAACCTTACACAAATTAATCTCCTAAGCTGTGATTTTTCTAACTACAAAACCCTATAGTTATTGACTCATAAATGTTGTTTATTTAAAATAAAATAAAACAACTTAAATTACAAAAAATGTAAAACCCTAGGCTTCTTAGGTTTAACACAAAATAAAATAGGTCGGCTCTTTATATTATTTGGCTTGTGAAATTCGGCTTCTATGGCGGCCTTTCTAAGGTTTATATTCTAGAACCGGCTTCACCAAAGATTGATCGATCGTTCCCTACTCTGATAATCTTCTGATTCTGATATTGTCGAGATGTTATTACTCTCTGAAAATTGTATGTGATTTCTAGCCCTTTTTGATTTATGTTCGATTGTTCGATTCAATTTGTCACACATGACAATGATGAATTGTGTGTGTATTTATAGAGTTTCTAACTCCGATATTATCTCTGACTTATTATATTAGATTTGGTCATGATTTGTTTGCTCTGATTTTATCCAGTTTGAAATGTTCAACCTTTCTGGAATTTACGTACATACTGGGGTTTCTTCGAATTGAACTCGAGTGTTTATTGCATTGATTTCTGGGATTTTGATTGAATCTTCCTTGCTAAACAAATCTCGTATATATTTATTTCCATAAACATCGACTTGATGATTTTCTGGACCTTTGATTTTGCCAATAACACATTTAATATTCCGACCCTCCTTATTTTCTCTCCTTTGAACTTTAAACTAGTTTAACCTTGGTGCATAAGAATAGATACCATCTTTGATTTGTTCTTGTTGAAATAATATATGGAAATACTTCGAATTCTAGAATGATTTAGTCATTGTTGTTGTCTGGGTTTGAACAGTTTCAGTGCATACTTTTGAATTCTTTACTAGTACCCTATTTCTTTTGTTCGATGCTATGTTATGCATTGTTGCATGTGCTGGTCCTTGTGTATATTGCCATGGAAATTATAACATGGCATTGCTGGTTTAAACTTTAAATCCAGGAATCTTTTTTTATGTGTCCTTGTGCACATGAAACTATTGCCCAATATTCTGTTTTGTTCCTTTTTTTGAGTTAAATGATCCCTTGTATTTGTTCAAGCTATACTTGTGTGCATGTGTCATTCTTCGTTGCACCATAAATGTGACTGCCCTTGTATATGTTGAACTTTAGAAATTTTTTGCATTTGATTTGTCTTGAGTTAAATTGCTATGCATGTATATATATATATATATATATATATATATATATATATATACACACTTTCATATGTGTGTGTGTATAATATATATATATATATATATATATATATATATGTCACTAACTCGATATTGGGATTGACACTTTTATGCAGCCAAGTATATGTTTGCTTCAGTTTTGTGTTGCATCAAACATGAGACTTTTAAGAACAAATGCTTTATTGATCTTGCCTTGTTCACTATATTTAAACTTCTTGGCTTTTCCATTGTATTGCCTTGTCTGGTTTGACCTCGAGATGAACTATTTTGTTTTCTTGACAATATTCATGTTGCCATGCTATATTAGCACTTGTTGTGTATCCATGTTATACTTCTCTATTCACGCTTTGGCTGACCATGTATATATGAATCCATGTATTCTTATTAGCCTTTTCTCCCTGGAAAAAAACCTTAAAGGAACAGATATAATTCTTGATCTAGTTTGAACATATTCGAGTTTGGTGCATTCAAGTATTTGGCTTTCTTACTATACTTGATTATATATAATCTTGTACAGTATTGTGCCAAACTTGAATTTGTTTTGGCTATGAGAAAAATGATGATAAACACACCAATATTCTGAGGCAAATAAGATTAAAAACAAAATTATTTTTGTTAGTATCTAAATCTATTTTTGTTCTAATTTACTGCGTGTGTTTCCGTGATAGGTATGCAGGTGATAGGACTGGATTGGGGCACATGAAAATTCAATGTGTGTGTCAGTGTGTATAGAACATAATCTGTATATAAACTAACTGATCTGAGTGAATTGTAGTGAGGAACTCTTGTATATATAATTGATTGTAGACATGAATAAAATTGTACTATTCTAAATTGAAATAAAATATTTATTTGAATAAAATTACCATTTGAATATCAAATTTTCTCCAGCTGTATAAATATTTATTTCTGTATGTGTAGTGTAGAATAGTACTATTTATAAACACATTTATAATATATATATATATATATATGTTTATTATCATCAAACAAAAATCATATCATTATACTTAACAAAAAGTCCTTTTAGTTATGTGCGTGTTTGAGTATTTCTTCATTTGTTCTTGGGCAAGCATCAAGTTGTCTTTGAGCGTTGCCAATATGATGTCTCTTGAAAATAACTGTTGCTTTACTTGTTTTACTTTCGTTGTATTAGGCACATTGGATAGAATTGTTGGTATTTGTGTTCCATACACAATTTCATATGGGCTAATTTCTGTTGATTCTTTCTACGTACTGTTGAACCAAAATTCAGCTAGAGATAACCACTTTATCCATTCACTAGGCTGATGTGCAACCAAACATCTCAAATATGTTTTAGGATTTTATTAGTGACCTATGTTTTCCCGTTAGATTGAGGGTGATAGGATGACGAGAATTTCAATGAACAACCCTATAATTTAAACAAATCAGTCCAAAAATTACTTAAGAATATTGAGTCCATGTCACTTGCAATCGACTTTGACATCCAATATAGTTTAAACACCCTATCAAAAAATATCTGGGTCACCTGTTGTAAATAAAATGAATGTTTAAGAGCAAAGAAATGAGAGTACTTGGATAGTCGATCTACCACTACATAAATGACTGAAGCTCCATTACTTTTAGGCAAATTAGTGATGAAGTCCATAGATAAGTTAGTCCAAATTTTTTCAGGGATAAGCAAGGGTTGCAAAAGTTCAGGATATGGTAGGTTTCCTGTTTTTGCTCGACGACATATATCACATTATCTTATGTAGTTTTCTACAGATTTTTCATGTGTTTCCAATAGATAACCTTTTTGATACTTTTTTAGGTTTTAGTCACTATGAATGGCAACTAAGTGGAATTGAATCAAACACATATAAAATGATATCCAATAATTATGAATGTATGCGATCCAGCAATATTTCCCCTTTATAAAATATCAACTCAACCAGAATTTTGTGATTGTTGCTGTTTGTTGTGCCACTTAGAATTTCTCCTTTTTTTAGTACATAATGTGGTCTTACTTTTATTTCTTTCCTGAGTTCATGAATCCAATCATCTTGCGCCTAAGATATGTTATGTAATTCTTGGCCTTCATACATTCGAGATAAGATGTCCGTAATTATATTTTCTTTGCCCTTTTTGTACTCAACTATATAATCATAACCATGTAATTTTGCCAACCACTTTCCTTGAATTCCATTGGTAAAATTCTGACTAAGTAAATGCTGCAGACTTTGATGATCTGTTCTGATTATAAACTTCCTCCACAATAAATATCATGACCTTTTTTTGTAGCTAGAATCAATGTTAACAATTCTTTTTCACATGTTGACAGATGCAAACTTCTTCCCTGCAAATCTTGGCTTACATATGCAATAGGCCTATTATTTTATAGAAAAAAAAATACCAAGGCCAGTGCTACTAGCATCACATTCGATGATAAA
Organism: Allium sativum; assembly: GCA_030737875.1. Classification (NCBI taxonomy): domain Eukaryota; kingdom Viridiplantae; phylum Streptophyta; class Magnoliopsida; order Asparagales; family Amaryllidaceae; genus Allium; species Allium sativum. The sequence continues at coordinate 133,020,262 of CM060914.1, read as the reverse complement.
ATCTTTTGTAAAATCAGTTAATGCAAGTATTAGTGGATTTGTTAAAAATGATTTTAATTTAATAAATGCCTCAGTTGTTGTCTCTTCCCAGCAAAATGAATTTTTATTCAACATATTTGTGAGAGGTTTAGCAATAACACCATATCCTTTTATAAATTTTCTATAGCAGCCAGCTAAGCCTAAAAATCGCCTTAAAGCCTTAATATTATTTGGTTGAGGCCATTGGAGAATTGCTTTAATTTTGTATTTTTCTACTGTAATTCCATCTTCATAAATAATATGGGCCAAATGTTTGTTATTGTTTGAAGAAAATGAGCACTTTGGCAGATTAATAACTAATTGATTATCATGAAGCGTTTGTGATGCTAATGTCAAATGCTTCAAATGATCAATCCAGTTACTACTATAAATTAATATATCATCGAAAAAGACTAATATAAATTGTCTTAAGAATTTTAAAAAAATGTTGTTCATTAGTGACTGGAAAGTAGACGGTGCATTTGTAAGGCCAAATGGCATTACAACAAACTCATAATGACCATTTTGCGATCGAAAGGCAGTTTTATGAATATCAGCCTTATGCATCCTTACTTGATGATGACCTGATTTTAAGTCTAATTTTGTAAAAAAATTGAGTTATGTAGTTCATCAAGTAAGTCATTAATCAATGGAATTGGAAAATTATTTTCTATAGTTTGTTTGTTTAAGGCTTTATAGTCAACACAAAATCTCCAACTTCTATATTTCTTTTTTACCATCACAATTAGAGCCGCAAATGAACTAGAACTAGGCCTTATAATTCCAGATTCAAGCATATTAGTAACTAAAGTGTCTAATTCCTTTTTAATATAATGTGAATATCTGTAGGGTTTTAGACAAACCGGTTTCGCTCCCTCTAATAATGGAATTCTATGATCACATGGCCTTGTAAGTAAAAGCATATTTGATGGAGTTGTTACTGATGGAAACTGATTCAATATTCTCTCTATATCTGCAGGAATTTGTGGAGCATTTGGTGCTAATGTGGAGGCAAAGAGCAGCACAAATTGTAAGCTAGTTGAGTTGAATTCTTTGTTTTCTTTATTTCCTTCAATGTCTTTAATATCATCTTGCAAAAGGCCTTGCCATTTATACAGTTTACCCTTATAAGCAAAACGAACTTGCAATTTTCTAAAATTAAAAAAAAATCATCAAGTTCTTTTATAAATTGTGCTTTGAGCACAATTTAACATGAGTCCGTGGGTAATACGAATAAATTAAGCGGCATTTTGAAGACTTGACAGAGCAGTATAACATTAGTGCAAATTTGAGAGCCTTCAAGTTTATGACCATTGGCTACTTGCACTTCGAAATGTTTAGATTGTGACTGGTTCAATTTTAATTTGTGAGCTAAAGATGTATCAATAAAACTATGTATTGAACCAGAATCTATCAGAAATACTACTACCTTATTGTTAATATTTCCATTGATTTTGATTGTGTGAAGTGTGGGAGTATTAAGTAATGTATTTAATGATATAGCATGTAGTGTGTTTCGTGTTTCTTGCTCACTGCATACATATGTTAATTTTATTTCTTCATCATCAACAAAGTTATCACTTTCAATATCAGAAATTTCATCAAGATTAATGACACCTTCCATAATAAAAAATTGCTTTGTTTTGCATTTATGCCCAAGGTAATACATTTCAGTGCATCTATAACATATTCCCTTTTTCTTTTCAAGTAACTCTTCAGGAGTATGCTTTTGGGTTTTTGAACCCTTGTCTAAGTTATTGCCCCCAGATTTTTGGAACGAAGAAGAAGAAAAATTATTATTATTATTATTAGCAGCAAAATATTTTCTTTTGTTTTCAGAAAGCCATTTGGTTTCAAAATTCTTCGCTAAACTCGCTACATGATCAAAATCAATTGGATTGTTAGCAATAACATGATATTTAATTTCTTCCTTTAGCCCTCCCAATTTTTTTGCAGAACGTGTATTGGTGTCATATGTTCAATCATACCCTCCAATTTCTCAAATTGATTTGCATACTGCATAACAAAATTGGTTTGTTTGAGAGATGAAAAGTGGTCATAAGGTCTATACAAATCATTGGGATTAAAATGTACCTAGATAGCCTTTAGAAAAACTAATCAATTTTCATGATCATTTTTGTTTCCTGAATACCTATAGAACCACTACAATGCTTCTTTCCTCAGGTTGTAGGAGCACAGATGTACCCATTCACGAGGGTTAGTTTCATTGTATTTGAAAATTTTCTCCACTTACCTTAACTAGTCAACTGGCCTATCATCACTAGCAAAAGTAGGAAAAGCAATCCTGAAATTGTTTTTTGATGAATCTCTGGATGTACTTGTCACTGTATCATCATTTCTGGTATTAATAATTGATATTCGTGAGTAGGGTTCAGAAATTCTCGTGTTCATGTCGTTGAATCTAGGGTTAACTTCAGTATTTCTGATTTGTCTAGCATCCAGTATTGAAGCTTCAGGTCTGGTAAGGAGATGTTGTATGGCATTTGTAGGTACATATGCAGTTGATCGGACATTTTGGTTGCTTCCCTGATGTCTTTGCATGCCATTTCAAATGGGTGTATTAGGTACTCTTTGACTTCTATTGTCATTTAATGCAGAAATTTTTTTGCCTAAAATTCTTGAATATTCTCCATTTTTATGTTGAGAACACCCACTTTTTCTCTAATATCTTGATTTTGCATGGATAAATCTTGAGTCTGTATTGACAAGTGTTGAGTGAACTCTTCAAATTTCCTCAAGCTTTTAGTATTTCTATGATTAATAACACTTTGTCTACCCCCAGAGTTGTCATTGTGATAGTTTTGTTGAATCTGTGTCTTACAGAAAAGATGATGCATCGACACTTTCATTACAACAAAAATACCTTTCACAACTACCAAAAACAGTTGTAATGGATCTATTACAACTGGATGTCGCTAGTAGTCTTATCCAAAGTTGTAATAGATTCGTATTTTTTACAACTTTCTTTGGCTATTGTAAAATAATCTTTTACAAGTGCTTTTGCCAATTGTAAAAAAAAAAAAAAAATCACAACTAAAACTAGCAGTTGTAAAATATTTTTTAATAGTTGCTATTAACAGTTGTAAAAAAAATTACAACATCGATTTGCAGTTGTGGTAAAAACTATAAAATAATATATATATATATATATATATATATATATATATACACACGCATTATGAAGCTCCAGTAATAAACAGAAAAAAATTATAATAAATTCAATGACACATAATCTATTCATAGATAAAACATTACAACTTCATATCAAGAAACAAATTATAAAACATACACCGTATAAGTCTATACAAATTATAACAAATTACAAAATTAATATACAATTAAAATTCACTAGCCACAACCCACCCACAACACTGCCTTCATTCTACAAGCGGCAGCTCACAAGCCACAACCCGCCTACATCGAAAAAATGCTTTCATTCTACAAGCGGCAACTCACAAGCCATAACCCTTCTACATAAAAAAAACTCAAATACATCATTCAACAAATTTTACCAATATATACCCGCACTGTCTTCACCATCATTCAACAAATTTCACCTCCATCTTTTTCACTTCAAAAATCACGTAGCTAACACCAAACTGATTCAAACAAAAACCACAACTAAGACCCGAACCACAATATTTTTCTTTGCCACCAAACCCATTCCTTCTACTTTATCCTGTTGCCAAAAATTCAAGACCATCCTATAAAAGTCACTACAACCTACACTTTTTTTCCTGTAACAAACTATTCCATTTTATATAACTTTAACATCCCATAGAACATTATCATGTATGGATACAAAGTAAATGGTGCATCTAATATAGTAACCAAAGTCGGAAAGAAATATATCAAGGCTTCACACTTTGAGAAATGCTGCATATATTATATCTCAATATTTAACGAATAAAACAAATTAAGCCAGCCTAACCTGAATCCAACTCCACATGAGTATGCTTCGATTTGTGAGCCAAAGTCCAAACTTACAGCCATGTGTTATTAATTTGAGTTGTATAATCCGTGTATCTATCTGAGCACTGCAATAAGCTGGAGTTAGAGCAAAATTGATTAAATGTTCTCGATTATTTTCTAGGTTCAACATACGATTTTGCTTCCTGTACACACCACAACATTTAATGACAACAAGCAACAACATTCTGTTTTTTCGAAGTGACGTGTTAACTGATGATTACATATACTTAGAGATGAACTCATATGCTTTGAAACTAATCATATACATATTATGTATTTCGATACAGAACAAAATGTTCTCCAATTGATTCTTAGTATTTATCAAAAAATCGTAATCCAATAATTATTTTATACTTGCAAATAGTTGCCATTCAAACCATGTACATATGATATTATTTTTGTGTGAAGCCATATGCATGATTTTCTTTAACCAAATGTTGGATATCAGCAGAAGATCATGCATGCACTCTATGTAGATATTCTTCGAAAATCTGCATATTCTAAATTATATAAATGAATCCTCATGTTTGTAAGTACAATACCAGGAAACATCTTTTAACTTCTGGAAACTATTTTCCATTTTTCTAGAAACTTGCTGAATAAGTTCCCAATGTTAGGATTACCTCGCATGTTGTTAAGGTAGGAATGATAGTTTGAATAAATAGTCCAACATCACAGAATAAATTGAAGGAGTGGAGTACAAATATGAGTTGGTAGGTACGTAACAACATGGATTTCTTTAGTTACGAGGATGTGTGTGCCAACTAATATGCGTGCTTCCTACGCAAGAAGGAGGGGGGCTTTGTTCCGACCGTCATTACATAACAGCGGTATCAGAGTCGAAGGTTACGGACTGGGCCATGCAGGCAAGGCAATTCCCTCAAAAGATATTCATATGATGCAAGTCAAAGGAAAGACTTTTAGGATTCCCTTGCATGTTTTTAAGGTAGGAATGACACTTTGAATAAATAGTCCCACATCACAGAATAAATTGAAGGAGTGGAGTACAAATATGAGTTGGTAGGCACGTAACAACAGGGATTCCTTTTGTTGCAAGGATGCGTGGGCCAACTACAATGCGTGCTCCCTACGTAGGAAAGAGGGGGCTTTGTTCCGACCGTCGTTAAATAACACCCAAAAACGTTAGATTGTGTTTTTTCTGCAAAAAAAGTTAATCTTGAAATCATCTTCATATAAAGTCTCAAGATTATGCATGATAAATCTTTCTCGTGAAATTTTATTATTAAAAAAACTCAAAATCAACTGTTATACCTATAAACCGAAAGCTTCACATATTTTGGAAAGTTAATATATACACATATGGACAAACGTTTTACATAAAATTGATAAGTAGATTGGGACAAGAACATGTGTTACAACCTTTTAGAATCACCTCCGTTGTAACAGCCTGCAATTTATGTTCAGAAGATCGTAAAATATTTTTATTTTATTCCCTAAGGGTTGGATCAGTCTCATGTTTTGATAAGTTGCTTATGGGGATGTAAGACATGTCCATAATTTTTACCGATTTTGTTTGGGACCATTTTGCCTATGTCAGTCTTGTACAGGTCATAACTTTTGACTCAAGTCAAATCGGAGGGTGAGACATGTGCCATTGGAAAAGAATTGATGATTGCATTTCCGTAGAGTGGTTACAGTAAAGATTTGGCTCAGCGGTTTGGGAGAAATCGATGTTTTAAGGTTTTTCAGTTGGCTGTCTAGGTTTTGGAAGCCTAATGGGCTGATTTGGCAGAGGCCCATTAGTGGGCTGGTAGAAACTATAAATAGAGGGTGAGTAATATGGGAAATAGTTTAGTTTCCCAATTTTCTCATTTGCTGCCTTGTGCTCCTCCTTCCTATAAACATCTTTCCACCATTAAAAATCAAATCTAATGAGGGAAATCATAGATCTACACCATTGGAGGCTAGATTTACATCAACTGAAGCAAGGATTTACCGGATCAAGGGGTTTGGTGCGAGGTGCTTACTATCCGGATTCTTACTTCATCAATTTTAGCTTATTTTGTAGAATCGGTTGTTGATAACAAGATTTTGATCGATGCCAACAAATGAAGTTGCAATGGCAATCATGTCATAGAGATAAGGTTATACACACACACACACATTGAGTCGTGTTAGAATTATGTTAAAATCTATGCTCAAGTATACATGAATGTGCAAAACAAAGTAATATATATATATAATTATAAGCCTTTAAACTTCCAAGAATATACAAAAACTGGTCAACAGTCGACTTGTAGAAAAAGGACCATTCGATTGGTCAGCCTGTTTTTGTATATAACGGCTAGTTTGATTTTTTTTTTATAAATATACGATTTAATTCAAACAGTCAACTGATGATTTTTAACAAGTCGACTGATTCGACCCAGAGACTATATTATGAAGAGTCACAATCTTTCATGAAGAGATTCCTCTTCAATAATCAATGGAAATGGACATAACTTTCTGTAGGAACTCTTCATAAAGGAATGCTACTCTTATACTATTATATAAACAACTTCAAACATGTTTTACAATCACCGACTTTACTGATTACTATTCTATTCTCTGAATTTACATTTTTGCAAATAAAAAGCTCTCTAAATTCAAATACTTGTTGAATCCTTGAATTGATTTAATATCACTTGATTCAACAAGCAATTTTCTTCCTTAAGTCTTCGATTTCAAATCATATACTCGAGGATCAGATTATAGGAAGGTTGTACTTAAACTATCGACTATCCGTGTTGATTCAAGAACACAAAGCAGAAGTCAAATACTTGTAATTGTTGAAGACCTGTGCAGTTGCTCAGGCGAGAGGCATCCTTGTTGGGACTCGGGTGTACTGATTATTCCTCTGGGTTAAGAGAGGGCATTGTTAGTGAATTCCGAAGAGGAGCTTCGGGACTGGACGGAGGACGGGATGTCAGAACTAGTATAAAATTCCTGGTGTCGCTTTACTTTATTTATTGTATTTATTTTCTTTTGTGATATATCTTTATAACTTAGCTTTTACCTGCGTAACTATTGCATATTAATAAGTTAGCATATCATCTTCATTTCCGCTATATCCATATAGATCCTATTAAGTCGTACACATCGACTTTTCATTTGGTATCAGAGCTAGGTCATCACATAATCGTAAAACCTTTATTTGATATTTACATAATATGGATAATAACACTAGTACTAGTAATAAGACTGGATATACTGAAGGCCAATCAACTGTAAGACCACCCTTCTTTAATGGCATGATCTATAGTTATTGGGCAACTCGAATAAGGATTTATATGCAAGAAAATAGCTTTGATGCATGGAATATCACACAAAAAGAGTACACACAACCTACTACACTATTCACAGAATGGTCTGCATCTGAAAAAGCAGAGGCTAATGCCAATGCTAAGGCTATGAACATGTTGCATTGTGCTTTAGATAGAAATGAGTTCAATCAGATTTGTATGTGCAAAAATGCATATGACATTTGGAGAACACTTAAAATTACTCATGAAGGTACTAATAAAGTAAAATAGCGCAAAATATCAATGCTCAAGAATCAGTTTCAAAATTTTAAGATGAGTGAAAATGAATCCATAAATGATATGTATTCACATTTTCAAAACATTTATCACTCTTTGCTAGGATTAGGAGAAAAGTATTCCAACTTTGATATAGTATCAAAAATTTTGAATTCTTTAATGGACGAATGGGAGAGAAAAGTATTAGCAATCGAAGAAGCTAATGATCTCTCTGCCATAAAACCAGAAGAATTAATCGGTAATCTAATGTCTTATGAAGTGAATTTGCAGGGAAAGAAAGCACATGTACAAGATAAGAAAAATTTGGCTTTCCATGCCGAAAAAGAAGATTCCGATTCAGATGAAGAAGATATTGCATTTGCTGCTAAGAATATTAGAAAATTTATAAAATACAGAAAAGGCCAAAGAAAAAATGTAATGAAGAACTCATCAAAAGAACCTGACCCTGCTCTAGTAGAATGCTTCAACTGTCACAAGACTGGACACTATCAAAAGAATTGTCTAGATTTAAAGTGAAATCGCAAAAATGAGAAATCAAAGAGACGAGCATTTTCAGACACTTGGGATAACTCGGATTCATCTTCTGAAAGTGAAAGCAACAGTGATAGTGAGCAAGCAAACTTGTGATTCATGGCTAAGGATAATGATGTCCCACTCAACAAAAACAGAGGAAAATGGATACTAGATAGTGCTTGCTCAAAACATATGACAGGAGACAAGGAAATGCTATCAAATATCATTTACTCAAAAGGAGGAACTGTCACGTTTGGAGATAATTCCAAAGGATACATCATCGGCAAAGGCGTTGTGAGCAATTACGGTATATCTAATTCACCTCTTATTTCGGATATTTTATTAGTTAAGGATTTAAATCACTATTTATTAAGTATAAGTCAATTATGTGATAAAGGTTTTAAAATATCATTTTCTAAAAATAAATGTGGTATATTTGATTCAAAACAAAATCTCATTTTTGAGGGAACTCAAGACAAAAATATTTATATTTTAAATATGGAAATTAATAATAATCCAAGTATGTGTTTATTAGCCAAAGACAATGATCCTTGGTTATGGTACAAATGATTTTGCCATATAAATTTTAAAACGATAAAAAAAATTACGTAAAAATGATATTGTAAGAGGATTACCCAAAATAAAATTCAAAACGGAAAATTTATGCGATGCTTATTAACCCAGAAAGTTAACCAAATCCTATTTTAAATCTAAAAAGATCATATCAACCTTACAACCACTTGAGTTACTACATATGGATTTATTCGGACCAACTCAAGTTCAGTCCATAAATTATAATGGATATGTGTTTGTAATTACTGATGATTTTTCAAGGTATACTTGGAATATGTTTTTAAAGAATAGAAGCGATATTTTTGATATCTTTAAGAATTTTGTCAAACAAATTCAAAATTTAACTGATTTAAAAATAAAGAACATACGAAGTGATCATGGAGGAGAATTTGAAAATGAGAAATTTGATTCGTTTTGTCAAAAGGAAGGAATTTTTCATAATTTATCTTTTCCTAGAACTCCACAACAAAATGGAGTTGTAGAACGTAAAAATAGAACTTTACAAGAATGTGCAAGAACGTTATTAAATGGAAGTACACTACCAAAACATTTTTGGGTTGAAGCAGTCACAACAACTTGTTATGTTTTGAATCGTGTTTCCATTTGACCTCTTACTAAAAATACTCCATACGAGCTTTTTACTGGTAGATAACCAAATATATCCTATTTTAAAGTTTTTGGTTCAAAATGCTTCATTTTAAATACAAAAGGTCAGCTCGGAAAATTTGATTCTAAATCTGATGAAGGAATATTCTTAGAATATTCTGACCGTAGCAAGGCTTATCGTATTTTCAATAAAAGAACTAGTAAAATAGAAGAATCACTTCATGTTTCGTTTGACAAAAAAATTATTCAAAATTCCTTAAATACAGATATTGCAACAAATAATTCTTCTCACGATGATGATTTGATAATATAAAGAGAAGATGAAAACATTTTTCATAACAAAATAGAGAATAATATGACAAAAACTCAAGATAATATTAATAATCAAAATATTCCTGTTAATGAAGTAAGATCTCCGCCAAGAATATTACTAGATCATCCAACACAAAATATTATTGGAGAAATAACTTCAAACGTTAGAACAAGAAGTCAACATAATTTGGTAATTAATATAGCCTTCTTGTCAAATATCGAACCCAAAAATCCTAAAGAAGCATCTACAGATGAAAATTGGATAATTGCCATGCAAGAAAAATTAAACCAGTTTGAATGTAATGAAGTCTGGGAACTAGTTCCAAGACCAAATGATCAAACCGTTATTGGAATAAAATGGGTTTACAAAAATAAAGCAGATGAATTGGGTGATATCACTAGAAATAAAGCTAGACTTATTGCACAAGGTTACAATCAAGAAGAAGGCATAGATTATGATGAAACTTTTGCTCCAGTCGCATGACTAGAAGCAATTCGAATACTATTAGCATACGCTTGTCATCATAACTTTAAACTATATCAGATGGACGTCAAAAGCACTTTCTTAAATGGTTACATTAAAGAACGAGTATGTTAATCCCTAAAAAATCTATACGCACATTGAGCAAAGGAGGCGGAATGGGTGCCATCAGGGTCGGTCATGCATAATGTTATCTAAGGCGCTTAAAAGACTCACAACAGACAGGATGCGACCGCACAGAGCCAGATCCAAATGACAAACCCGAGTCAAGTCAACCAGTACAACCAAAGATGATGGCACGATATGAAATAAGAAATGCAGTCCAGAAAGGATAGAGATCGCATATCCCATAAAGTTGCTCACTATTTTCCAGTCAAAAGACTAAGCCTGAAATGTAGCTGCAATACGAGCACTTGCAATATCATATGTGACCATATCTCCAATCAAAGTTGGACATGAACCGTGACTCAGGTGTGGGAGCCAAGGTCGATCGTTCATATTGGGGCAAAGCCTCTCAAACATGGAAACAAAACAAGTCGCCCATTCAGAGTAAGCGGGAGCGACCTAGTGGCACAGCCATAGGGACGGACAGCGCCATACAAAGGCAGCAAGGGAACGAGCGCCCTAAAACCAAAAAGATTGGTCGCACAAGGAACAAAGGAAAATTGGTTCTAGTCCCAAGTTCTGCTCTTATAAAGTCTCTCAAAGCGGTCATGCTCACCTGGTTGCTCGCTCCTACGGGCTCGCACGACTACTCAAGACGCTCGCTCCATTGAGTCGCTCGCACATGGTAACCGTATACAGCTACGGACAACTGGCTACAGCTAGCCGATGGCATGATTGTAATTAATAAAATGAGCGACCCGCAGCTGGCATAAACAAACTTCAGGTCATTTCCCAAGGGGAGCTCACCTATAAATACATGATCGCTACCAACATAAAGGGGATCCGATCTTTGAAACCAGAAAGTGCTGCCAAATTTTTTCCTCAACCACAGATTCGATCGTGGCATCAAGAACAATTTTATGATCATAGAAGGCGGCGTCATCCTCTTCCCCAATCATCCATTCATTCTCCTTCTCCTCAAATTTTACCATTCTCTTGTTTAATCCCAAGATTGAAGCATATAAACGAGGGAATATTGAGTGAATGGAAAGATGTATGAAAAGAGAGAATTGATATATTTTGTAATCCTCGTTATAAGATTGAAACTCACCTTCATAGTGGACGTAGGCCTAGTTAATAGCTGAACCACTCTAAATCTCGCCTCTACTTTACTTTTCTTGCATTTTTCATTTTTAATTGCTAATTAAACACGGTTCCATTTAGATATTACCAAGTTGGTGAAGTACAGCTTAGTACCTTGGGTGTTTAGACCATTTTTGGTGTAAACATTTTGGCACCCACCGTGGGGCTGCGTTTTGCCTTTTCCCCATTTCAGGTCCAATGAGATTTTCTGAGAGGCACTGTGCTTGAAGTCATGAGCACACCAAGGAGAATCACTGAAGAAGTCAACAACCCCAACAACAGCGTCAACATCGTCACACCGTCAGACAGCGATTCCGGTGAAGAAGGGTTGCCAGAAGTTAAAGAAGCTGTATCCAGGAAGGAATTAGAGGAGACGATGACAGGATTAACGAGTCAAATAACTATTGCAAGCGATGCAATGATGAATAAGCTCGAGTCGATACTCGCCATTTAGACTGCCACCGCAAAAGCCACTTTAAGCGCCACTTGTTCCTCACTAGCTCACACGAATTGCGAGTCAGAAACACCTGCTTCGAGCTCAAGACACCAGGATTTCATCCAAAGAATTGCACGTCGTACCAATCCAAACTACGAAGGGGGAAAAGCACCTGTGTGCAATCACTCTGATGATACAATCGCGGAGCAGGAAAACAGTCCCATTATCACTGGGATGTCCTTCCCAAGGGGAAGCCTAAATTCCTTGCCCCCAGTTCATGAGGACACATTTAGATCAGAGATCGATAATAAAAAGTGTGGTCGATCCGTGGAGCGACCGAGTAAGGAACGGAAGTACATCTTGAGAATGGCGCGAGCAATTGTGAAGGAAAGCCTAGAGAAGAGGGATGATCGAAGTGAATGGGAGTCCTTCCTAACTAAAACCCTTCTCACAGAAAGGGTTAAGAAAACTGTATACCAACAAAGATTCGAACCTCCGTCATTACAGTCCTATGATGGGACAAGCGACCCTGATGTATTTTTATGCAAATATGACCAGTACATGAATGGGGCTTACACTACTGATGAAATCAAATGCTTATATTTCCCAACTTATTTAGAAGGAGTGGCTTATCTATGGTTCACAAAGCTGCCACACTAGTCCGTGGACAATTTCGCAACCTTGGCTAGGTTGTTCAATAAGTAGTTTAAATCCCAGGCACTCAAAACTTGGGATGTACGGAGCTAAGTGGACTTCAACAAAGACCAGGAGAGCCCATCAAAGCTTTTCTCACTCGCTTTGATATGGCAGTGGCTAAAGCCAAGAATCTCGAACCCAGCCTAATCTTAATGGCTCTTAAAGGGGACATACATAAAGAAACCAAGCTGGGGCGGTGGATCAAGAAAAAGATACCAAGTACACTCGAACGGTTGCTCAATAAAGCCGAGAAATATGCAAGTATCAAAGGAAAAAACGCACAGGTGGAGAAGAGTGAAAGTGCGCATAGAAACCTAGATAATCAAAAAAGGAGCAATGAAGAAGAAGACAGTCGAGCAAAAAAGAAGCTGCGCTTCTTCAAGAATTCCGAGTTCACTCCCCTTAACGATACTGTGGGAAATATCTTCATGGAAACTAAAAACACCGAGAGATATTCAGTTTTGAAACAAAGACAAGTCAAAAATGTCGCTATGAAGTCAGGAAGATTCTGTCAGTTCCACAAACAGCCAGGACACGATACCGATGAATGCAGGCACTTGAAGTCAGTAATCGAGGGGTTAATACGAAAAAATCATTTGCAACAGTATGTACAAGATCATAAGAGTTGCCCCGACTCTCCACAAACGAGGGGCAATGTGCCCTAAAGAGGAAGGGGCTTAAACAAATCCAAAGACGATGCTCATCAGGGAGACTAGCCACTAATATCTCAATAATGGGACATTGAACTAGAGCTCTCATTACTTTGCTTCATTCCCTTGATTTTATCTTGTTATTAAGATTGTTTTAACTTGCTTTACTATTCACTATGTTCGTATCAAGCTGCGGTTTACTTGCAAGAACTATGTGCATCAAAAATTAATTATGTGTCTATTTGAATTACATACCTATTGGTCCATGCTAAAAGAAGAACAATCTCTTGGAATGTAGGCAAGGTAAAAGCAAATCCGCTATACGCAGCAAGACTTTAACGGAAAAATCCCAGTGCGCACACTAAACGAAGCAGTTTGGAAATCACGAACATCAAGCAAGATCAAATGAGAGGAATAGACACATCACCTCAAAAAGAGAAAGCTATTCTAAGACCGGCAACAAGGTTGCACCTCTCATTATGGAGTATGCTGAATGCTTAGTAGACACCCGTTCAAAGGACAGCCGCCAGACCTCATTGAAAGTACAAGAACATTACCAAATCTGCCCCTCAGATAAAATTGCTAATCCAAAAGAAGCATTCTCTCAGGTACAAGACATGAACTCCTTAAAACCGAAGTTAAATACGGTAGCAAGGATTGATGTCCACCTCTTAGGAGTCAATGCCGAAGTAGAAGCAATTCAAAAAGTCCCACAGTTAAAGTCCCAGGTGTTAAAATTGATGAGCCCACCAAAGAAACACCTTCTTAGGTGCTGGACATGGGTTCTCCAACTTGAAAAAAATATTCAATGAGGCTGGCCAATGTCTGTTTCCTAGGGCAAAGGCACAAAGTCGGAAAAACCGTAATGTCCCAAAATGGAAAAATTGATGATTCATAAAGGGCACCTTGTTAGGTGAAAGACATGAATTTTGTCCTTTCTGAGTCAAGGCTCATCGAGATGAATTAGTGTCCCCTCCTCGGGATGAAGCATAAAAATGGGGAAAGATTAAACATGCTAGAAGGACCGGTGCAAAACAGAAATCCTAGCCGAAAGGGGGTGTCAGAAATCCTAGCCGTAAGGGGATATCCATTATAGAACCTTTTTGAATAACTAAAACAATCAAACAGGGTCTAGAATGGATCGAAAACCTTTAACCCAAGACCTCCCCGGGGGGCATGTATTCAAAACCAGCCTTCGAAGGGCTCGGATTACCAGTCAGTCAGGCGCAGGGTTGATATTAAATAAAAGATACCAAACGCGCTTATAGTAATACAAATGCATAATAATCCTCGATAAGCGATGAACTTCAAAAGCTAACTAAATCCCAACAATAATAATAATAGAAAATCGGGTGCAATCGAACGATCAATAAAGCGCCCGGACGAATGTGTAAATCATAAGATAAAGGTGCAGCCTGCGACACACCCGCGTGAAAATAAATGAGTTGCATAATAAGAATTGAACCCCTCAAAAGAAGGGGCAAAGGAAGAAATAGGCTATCCTAAATTAAAAGGCAAGCCAATGTTATTGACGATCAACAACGTAGAAGCGTAACCATCGCACAAACCATAAAAGTTACAAACCCAAGTGTATGAGAATAAGTGAGGCTAGCTCCCGCATACACAGGCCAGACTAAAAGTACCATTCAAAATCAAAACCAAAATAACAGAACATGTAAAGCATTAGCAGGCCACAGTGTTCAGATAGGTAAGAGATGATCCTCTCCCTAGATTCAAGGGCCTCGACAAGTTTGTATCTATCTTTTTCCAGGGCATGAAGTCGTTTAAGATTCTCTTTATTTGATTGTCGACGATCTTCAACATAAGAATACCAGGCACCCATTTGCTCCACAATGTAATCCCTTACTGTAGTAATAAGGCCTTCGACCAAATGCGGGCGTGCTTCCAATTGGTCAAACTCAGCCAATATGCCATCCTTCATGGCGACTATCTTACCTACAATAATCCTCTGTCAAACGAATCTATGTACACGTTGGAACGCGAGCCAACCAGACATTCAGCCACAAAGTCCTTAGCAAGTGCAGGATGGTAAAGGTTAGGAACAGGAAGGGGCTCTGGCATTGCTGCAGGATCCAAAGTAATGGATGAAGAAGCCATACGAGCAAGAGCAGTCTGAGTATCTGAACCAGGAAGTTTGTTCAGCAAACAATAACTTTGAGTGTCAGTTGCACCCAAGATCTCCTTTTCTTGGGGCATCTTTTGGTTACTGGTCCCCTTTCCTTGGGGCATCTTTTGGTTACCGTCCCTCCCTGTCGATCTTTTCCTGAGTCTCCTGGACATGAAAAATTCCATCCTCGGACGACCTATTTCAAAGGAAATCAATACGGACTCGAAAAACAAGTATGAAAAGGGAAAAAGCTCAGCCAGACTCAGGCAATAGGAAAAAACATCTCAACTGAAGAAAACCGGGGCATTTCACTAAACAATTTGTGAACAAATACCAAGCATCAGGGTTTCAAAGAAAGCCACCGGATGATCCATATTCTCCAGAGATGATTACAGAAACGATATCTACGCCACACAAAAATCTGGTCGTTGCCCAAATCCCACAGCCTGGCCAGGTCGTATTGAAACATCCTAACTTGGAAACGCATGAGTTATAAAACAAAGTAAAGGAAAAACTCACCCAGGAATATCATGATATCTCGAAGCCGAAAGAAAGTTGCTCAAGGAAAAAACAGGTGTTACTACAAGCACCAGGCAAGATGATAGAATAAGAAATCCAGAACCTTTTGAAGAAAAATCAAGGCAAAAATGTCAAACACAGATTACCTGGTTAAACTCTCGAGGAAGCACAACTATGACCCGAAAAATTCTCGAAAAAGATAAAAGTGGAATGAAGCAGGCTAAGAGTGAATAAGGAAGATTAAAAGGCATATATCTAGAGAATTTTCGCCATGTCAGCTTAGTGCCCGAAAAATGTCTCGTCAAATTGCAGCTGGCATCCCGAAATTCGGCTATTCGCACGACAATCAAAAAAGATGCATCAAGCCTCTCGCCCACGGAAAAAGACAATACCAATCAGCTACAATAAAGCAATCTTAATCTTCGGCACCAATGACCCCTCGACAGGATAGGATAAATCTACCAAACAATGTGTGATCAAATATGTCGAGGCCAGTAATTTCTTACTAAAAGAAATCACAGACTTCGAGGGGCAAGTGTTAATCCCTAAAAAATCCATACGCACATTGAGCAAAGGAGGCGGAACGGGCGCCATCAGGGTCGGTCGTGCATAATGTTATCTAAGGCGCATAAACAACTTACAACAGATAGGATGCGACTGCACAGAGCCAAATCTGAATGACAAACCCGAGTCAACTCAACCAGTACAACCAAAGATGATGGAGCGATATGAAATGAGAAATGCGGCCCAGAAAGGATAAAGATCGCATATCCCATAAAGTCGC
The DNA here is from genome assembly GCA_030737875.1 of Allium sativum. NCBI lineage: Eukaryota > Viridiplantae > Streptophyta > Magnoliopsida > Asparagales > Amaryllidaceae > Allium > Allium sativum. The sequence continues at coordinate 133,003,766 of CM060914.1, read as the reverse complement.
TCACTATTTTCCTGTTAGAAGACCAAGCCTGAAATGAAGCTGCAATACGAGCACTTGCAACATCATATGTGACCATATCTCCAATCAAAGTTGGACACGAATCGTGACTCAGGTGTGGGAGCCAAGGTCGATCATTCATATTGGGGCAAAACCGCACAAACATGGAAACAAAACAAGTCGCCCATTCAAAGTAAGCAGGAGCGACCTTGAAACACCCCACCTCCGTTAGGGTCACTCTCAAAGGGAATGCCCTAATTTTGGTGGAGGTTTATAAGTATAAGTCACAGATATACAAGACAGATATAAGAACACATATTTGTAAACAGCGGAAATTCAACAAACTTTTATTTCATAAAGCAAATACGTGCTACAACAACATCACCATAATTGTCTTACATCTTTTCCAAAAACATAACACTTTCATGAATCTGTCTTGATTACATTATTAAAGAAGCATAAATAAAACATAGGTAAACTGCAAAAGCCCCATAGAGTTTGTCCAAAGCCATAGTTCAAAGCGAAAAAGTCCAAGCAATACATTTCTCTTCTTCAAGCTGGATGTTAAGGTTGGTCAAGCTGTTGTGTTCCCTCCCTGTGGACCTGGGGAGGGGGGGGAAACGGAAGAAAGAAGACGAAAGAAAAGTAGAGTCAGACACAAAGCCTGAGTAAGTCTAGTACTATTTTGTCTATGAATAAAGAACTGGGTATGATAAGTATAAACAAGAAGTGGGAAAGCACTATAAACTTGGTTAAGTTGTCTAGGGTCGAATATACTATCGTACCCCATGTTAATCTCTGAACCCATATAAACTAGTTTCCAACTGGCACCCCATAAATCAGGGTGAAGTGATCCATTTTATAATGATCGGCTCCTACTCGCATAATTACATGTGTCTTACGGCCCCCGATGTTGTAGTTACCTATGCTGGTCCCACCATGGGGTGTATCAAGTCCCGTGGTGGCGGCCCGACACAATCCTAGAGTGCACAGCTATGCTACTGGTGTCCAGTGCCTTATTTTTCTGCGTCGGAGTGTGTGCACGCCCGCACCCCGTTAGAACCTACACTGCTACACCACCGCCGTCGATTTGACCTCTTACAATCAGCCCAGTAATCGTGCCCCACCCTGCCTAGTTTCAGGGTATCCTGATACACCTTCTAGGGTTACTGCTGAAAAGGGTCCCCCGCTACTAGGTTTTCTATCTCTAGCCAACATGCTAAGTTGGTTAAGTGTTTTCTAACCTAACCCCCACCAGTCCGTTTAGTTTAGCATGTTCCATTTTGATTAAGTCTTTAGTTCACTTAATCCTAACAATCCTGACTCAGCCTTAATTGTCTTATTAAGGCCCTGACCTCTCACATTAGACAGGTATTGTTGTGGCTGCCTGTTGCCGGTTGGTTCCGGGCAGTCTTACGCCACAACTCAGTCTAACCTCGGGTCCTTATTGGGCTCCATGTTTAACCTCCCACATTGGATAGGTATTGTTGTGACTACTGGACAGCCGGGCGGTTCCGGGCAGGTTTACATCATAACTCAATCCAACCTCGGGTTAAACACATCGTATGTTCTACATTTACATATTTTGTCTTTCTTCTTTATTTTCTTATATGTAAATATTTGCGGCCAATTATTAAGTTAATGGTGTAAAGGTTACACCAATCATGGGCCCAACCCATACTTGAATTTGGGCCCTTCTATTTTATATTTTCATTCATTATTAATTTTAACCCAACGTTATTTTCCCCCGTTTAACTCGTCCGTTTATTACATATATATGTTGGGCTTAGCCTTTTAAAGCCCAACTTAGCCATGCGAAAGGGGGAGGCTTAAAGCGTGATTACATACACAAAAAAAAAAGGAAAGGTGAGCGTATGAACTTGCACTATGACGTTGGAAATATAAAATAGAAACTGGTGTACTTGCATAGTGGTAACATATACTTTGGTCATAAAGCATAGGTGACATGAATCAAAGCATGTGAACTTGTAGTTGAGATAAGAATCTAAATTGGGTATCATTATTGACACATAGTCATAACTACAACATGAACCTATATTTTTATTTAGGCATAATGTCAAACATAAGCATGGCATAAATATTTCTAACATAAGCATGGCATAATGTCAAACATAAGCATGGCATAATGTCAAACATAAGCATGGCATAACTATAGTTAAATTTGTTCACATAACCATGGCATAAATATTTCTAATATGAAATCGTGATTTTTACTTTAGTCATTCAAACTTGCAAAAGGGGATTTTTTGAATCTAACCTAGCTATGTACCACATATGTCATCATAAAATTCTTGTAAACAATATAGACTTAACATAGATTTCAATTATGCCAAATATCAATCATAGCCTAGCCATATTCATAAGTTTGCAAATAGGTTTTCTAGTACAAAAGCATGGCTTAATACATGATGCCAAATTTTCAACCTAATTTCATATGGATTATGATAACCCAAACTTATTCCAATTACTTCACAAAAATGATAGTTGTATAAAAATACACATTATGATGGCATAATAGCAAAGCCCCAAACTTGCATGAATTTCAATCAACTACATACATGTAGCTTCAACATGGATTACATAATTTGCGAATATTCCAAACGTATACTTGCATAGAACTACCGCATGTAGTTCTTTATAATGAATAACATAATTCAAGAATATCCAAACGTATACAATATTTCAAATCAATAATAATCATAGTAACGCACAAATTATGAATTATTTATCACCACAATCAAGTATACAAACCAACACAGTTATTTGTTCATACCAAAGTAATACTCCACTTACAATGGTGTGGCGAATTCTCAAATTTAGGGATTTGAAGATGCGGTTTGATTTGATTGAGTTGCTTTATGCCTTAGAATTATGCCTCCTATTCCTCTCTCCAATTGGTGGCTACCCCTAGTCGTTCCTCAGCAACATGGCGGCTTTGTTCTTATTTTTGAATGAATAGATTGGGGTTTAGTCTAGGGTTGTTTTTATAGGGGAAATGAACTGATTAGGACCATTGATGTTGCCTGGATTGATCGTAGCCATTCATCCTAAGGAGAGACCAATTAGAGCCTGCCACCTAGCCCTAATGACAAAGCAGACCACAGAAAATCGGCCAACATAAAATAGGCCAGCCAGGTTAGACTGGGCTCGACCTGGCTCTGGACCAGGTCGACATGCCTGTCGACAGCCCTGTCGACAGCCCTATCGACCTGGTTAGACCAGGTCGACAGCCCAGTCGACCTGGGTGCGTTAGGCGGGTGTTCTTCCGCCCTGGCCCATTGGGCCCCACTTTTAATTTTAAACTGTTTTATTCTGTTTGAATTTTAAATTTAACTCAGAAACTTCCGAAGGCCATATCTTCTTCATACGGACTCCGTTTTTCGAAAACTCGGACTCTATTTCGCGTATTTTTCCGAGACGAACGCAATGGCGTATCCCGTTTCCCTTAGTTCTTTGATTAAAATTAATTATACTTTAATTTGTACATTTCACAGTTATAGAATTCGCGGGGTGTTACATTCTCCCCCACTTAAAAGGATTTCGTCCCCGAAATCTTCAAGTTAGGAGGAATGTATATCCTAACATCCAATCATCCATCTACTCATCCATCAAACACGAGCATCCATTGTCCTTAAAAGACTTCTAATGCTTCATGATCATATGCGAAGTGTGTGTGTACATGAACTTATCTAATGCAAAATCAGGCGGTCTACTGATTCAGTTGACCTCCTTAATGCGAATTATGTAGGTGCCATGAATCCATTATGTATGCAAATTTTCCTATTTTGATTCTACATGAGTGCACAATCATTCAATACAAATGCAACATCCACATGACAATACATTAGAGTTCAACCATATACGAATGCAAACATATATGCATATGCAATATGAAGTGACTGAGCCGATCTAAAACCTAGATTGTGTGTGTATATGCAACCACGAGCAACCACTAGCAATCACTTGCAACCACTTGCAACCATCATCCATAACATGTTTCAATTACATGTTTCCATCCAAAGGGTTTCTACCTAAAAGATAAGGTCGAGGAAATATACCTAAAAAGATAGATAAAAGCGCAACTTAAGGAAAAGGAAAGATCAAGGATGTACCCTCAAACAGAAAAGGGTAGGCTGTACGGATTCTAGCTTCAGTTTCCCAAGTCGCGTCTCCCTCGGCGTCGCTCCACTGAACTTTGACGAGCTTGACTTCGCGGTTGCGTAGCTTCTTCACTTCCGTTCCTAATATGCGGGTTGGAACTTTTCTTATGGTTGCTTCGCGTTCCACTTCGGCCTCTTCGAGGATGTTTGGCTCTACTACTTCGGCTGACTCATGTAGACATTTTCGGAGATGTGAAACGTGAAAAACGTTGTGGACTCCAGCCAACTTCTCGGGTAGCTCTAATCTATAGGCCATTTTCCCAATTTTCTCGATGATAGGGAATGACCCTACAATCCTTGGTGCTAGCTTTCCTGTGGTTCCAAAACGGACAATGTTTCTTAGTGGTGATACCTTGAGAAAAACTCTGTCTCCAACCTCAAATTCAAGGTCGGTCCTTCTCTTGTCGGCGTAGGACTTCTGTCTGTCTTGGGCCGTCTTCATCCTTCTTCGTATTAAGTTTACTTTCTCTGAAGTCTCTCGGATCATATCTGGTCCAAGTATGAGCTTATCAGTAGACTCCCACCAACAAGTGGGCGATCGGCACGGTCTTCCATATAAAGCTTCGAAGGGCGCCATTTCGATGGTTGCTTGATAGCTGTTGTTGTAGGCAAATTCCACCAAAGGAAGGTGGTCTTCCCATGTCCCTCCGAAGTCAAGGACGCATAGTCTTAAAAGGTCTTCCAAAACTCTGTTCACTCTCTCTGTTTGGCCGTCGGTTTGGGGATGATAGGCTGTGCTCAAGCATAGCTGCGTTCCTACTGCTTCTTGCAGACTCCGCCAAAACTCACTGGTGAAGATGGTGTCTCGGTCACTAACAATGCTAGATGGTATTCCATGGAGTCGAACGATTTCCTTAAGGTAAAGTGATGCTAGGGATGAGGCAGTTCTTTTACTTTTGACAGGTAAAAAGTGGGCGCTTTTAGTAAGCCTATCCACTATTACCCAAATGCTAGTGTTGCCTCTCCTAGACCTAGGCAGCCCATCGATGAAGTCCATTGAGATGCTATCCCACTTCCACTGCGGGACCTCCAGAGGATGTAGCAGTCCGCCAGGCTTTTTCTGTTCCGCCTTAACCTGTTGGCACACCATACACTTAGAAACGAACTCTGCCATGTCCTTTTTCATGCCGTTCCAGAAGAAAGTCCTTTTTATATCTTTGTACATTTTATCTCCGCCTGGGTGTATCGCCATCTTGGAGTGATGTGCTTCCTCGAGAACCTTCTTTATTAAATCTTTTGTCTGTGGGACGCATAGTCTTCCGTCTCGCCTTAGCAAACCCTTATCGTCGATGGAGTATCTGTTGAGGTGACTTGAAGTCTCACCCCTAATTAGCCTATCAATTGTTTCCACAAGCTGAGGGTCTTCGCGTTGTGCTGCCCCTACCGAATCCACTAAAGTTGGGTGCACTTCGAGAGATGCTAGCAAGCCTGGTACGAAATCGAAGGAAGGCCTAAAGTCGAAGCTGGCTATAAACTCTAGGCTTTGTCTTTCAACAAACAACGGGCAACGCAACGGGCTTTGCATTATCTACAAGATATATGCGGAAGTCTATTTCCCGCTTCGGAGGCAAGCCCTTCACCTCTTCGAAGACATCCGGATATTCCCGGACCACTCTAACTGATTGCAAATTTTCAACAGAGGCATCTAGCGATTCAAGATAACTAAGCATAACCGCATACGAGGGATTACAAGAAATTTCCAAAGTATTACCGAGCTGGGTTAGGAGCCTAACAACCCTTCTCTCACAATCAAGGATGGCCCCATTACTGGATAGCCAATCCATACCCAAAATCAAACCATAACCCGAAAAGCCCAAAACAAAGGCACTACATTGAAATTCTACACTTAGAATAGAAATTTTCAATCCCACACAGATCATAGACAAATGAGCTGGGCCCCCAATTGGGTTTGAAACAATTAAGGGGTCCTCTACCATACTAGTTTTTAGGTGCAGAGATTCTACTAAAGCAGACGAGATAAAGGAGTGTGATGCGCCGGAATCAAATAAAGTACGAACGGGGTGATCATAAAGATAAACTACACTTTCTACAGAAGTATTTATACCTCGCTGTTGCAGAGGTGGCGCTTCCAGCACATGAACCTGTGCCCCTGGGGTGGATCCAGCCCTCTGCCCCTGTCCTCGTTTCTTTGGGCAGTCCTTAGCTCTATGGCCTGTCTCACCGCAAGAAAAGCACCCACCATTCTCCTTGGCCTTCTTTTTTCGGCAGTCCTTTACTAAGTGCCCCACTTTGCCACAAAAATTGCACTTCCTCTTCTCTTTGTTGCCTTTCCCACCCTTCTTAAAGTCTGTCCTCTACCTCAAAGATGATGAATAGGTCCTCAGTTTCTTTCAGCCAATTCCTAGCTGCCACGAAGGACTCAGTTCCATGGAAATCCCTTCCTCCCATAGCCTTAAAATCTTTACATATCTTAGCAAAAGTGTTTCCCCGAGGAGGAGGTGGAGGAAAAGGTTCCGCTGCAGCTGGATGATTTCCTTCAGCTGGGGGAGGAGGAACGGTAGGACCTGGCTGAGTGGCTCTTGCTTCTAAGAACCGTCTAAACCAACCAGGTATTGGTACCCCTTCCGGCAAGTTAAGATCTTCGGACATGCTGAAACAAAAAGGATAGATTCAAAACGAAGGATAAGAGATAGTACCTATGGCTTTGGGGAGTGGACTTTGCCTTTTTAAAATAAAATAATATTTTTCCTTTAAAAATGCTTCTTTAAATTCCCTTTTTGAAAATAAGTTTTCAAAACTTTTTATCTTATCTGGTAAACCTGGCTCTGATACCAAGTGAAACACCCCACCTCCGTTAGGGTCACTCTCAAAGGGAATGCCCTAATTTTGGTGGAGGTTTATAAGTATAAGTCACAGATATACAAGACAGATATAAGAACACATATTTGTAAACAGCGGAAATTCAACAAACTTTTATTTCATAAAGCAAATACGTGCTACAACAACATCACCATAATTGTCTTACATCTTTTCCAAAAACATAACACTTTCATGAATCTGTCTTGATTACATTATTAAAGAAGCATAAATAAAACATAGGTAAACTGCAAAAGCCCCATAGAGTTTGTCCAAAGCCATAGTTCAAAGCGAAAAAGTCCAAGCAATACATTTCTCTTCTTCAAGCTGGATGTTAAAGTTGGTCAAGCTGCTGTGTTCCCTCCCTGTGGACCTGGGGGGGGGGGGAACGGAAGAAAGAAGACGAAAGAAAAGTAGAGTCAGACACAAAGCCTGAGTAAGTCTAGTACTATTTTGTCTATGAATAAAGAACTGGGTATGATAAGTATAAACAAGAAGTGGGAAAGCACTATAAACTTGGTTAAGTTGTCTAGGGTCGAATATACTATCGTACCCCATGTTAATCTCTGAACCCATATAAACTAGTTTCCAACTGGCACCCCATAAATCAGGGTGAAGTGATCCATTTTATAATGATCGGCTCCTACTCGCATAATTACATGTGTCTTACGGCCCCCGATGTTGTAGTTACCTATGCTGGTCCCACCATGGGGTGTATCAAGTCCCATGGTGGCGGCCCGACACAATCCTAGAGTGCACAGGTATGCTACTGGTGTCCAGTGCCTTATTTTTCTGCGCCGGAGTGTGTGCACGCCCGCACCCCGTTAGAACCTACACTGCTACACCACCGCCGTCGATTTGACCTCTTACAATCAGCCCAGTAATCGTGCCCCACCCTGCCTAGTTTCAGGGTATCCTGATACACCTTCTAAGGTTACTGCTGAAAAGGGTCCCCCGTTACTAGGTTTTCTATCTCTAGCCAACATGCTAAGTTGGTTAAGTGTTTTCTAACCTAACCCCCACCAGTCCGTTTAGTTTAGCATGTTCCATTTTGATTAAGTCTTTAGTTCACTTAATCCTAACAATCCTGACTCAGCCTTAATTGTCTTATTAAGGCCCTGACCTCTCACATTAGACAGGTATTGTTGTGGCTGCCTGTTGCCGGTTGGTTCCGGGCAGTCTTACGCCACAACTCAGTCTAACCTCGGGTCCTTATTGGGCTCCATGTTTAACCTCCCACATTGGATAGGTATTGTTGTGACTACTGGACAGCCGGGCGGTTCCGGGCAGGTTTACATCACAACTCAATCCAACCTCGGGTTAAACACATCGTATGTTCTACATTTACATATTTTGTCTTTCTTCTTTATTTTCTTATATGTAAATATTTGCGGCCAATTATTAAGTTAATGGTGTAAAGGTTACACCAATCATGGGCCCAACCCATACTTGAATTTGGGCCCTTCTATTTTATATTTTCATTCATTATTAATTTTAACCCAACGTTATTTCCCCCCGTTTAACTCGTCCGTTTATTACATATATATGTTGGGCTTAGCCTTTTAAAGCCCAACTTAGCCATGCGAAAGGGGGAGGCTTAAAGCGTGATTACATACACACAAAAAAAGGGAAAGGTGAGCGTATGAACTTGCACTATGACGTTGGAAATATAAAATAGAAACTGGTGTACTTGCATAGTGGTAACATATACTTTGGTCATAAAGCATAGGTGACATGAATCAAAGCATGTGAACTTGTAGTTGAGATAAGAATCTAAATTGGGTATCATTATTGACACATAGTCATAACTACAACATGAACCTATATTTTTATTTAGGCATAATGTCAAACATAAGCATGGCATAAATATTTCTAACATAAGCATGGCATAATGTCAAACATAAGCATGGCATAATGTCAAACATAAGCATGGCATAACTATAGTTAAATTTGTTCACATAACCATGGCATAAATATTTCTAATATGAAATCGTGATTTTTACTTTAGTCATGCAAACTTGCAAAAGGGGATTTTTTGAATCTAACCTAGCTATGTACCACATATGTCATCATAAAATTCTTGTAAACAATATAGACTTAACATGGATTTCAATTATGCCAAATATCAATCATAGCCTAGCCATATTCATAAGTTTGCAAATAGGTTTTCTAGTACAAAAGCATGGCTTAATACATGATGCCAAATTTTCAATCTAATTTCATATGGATTATGATAACCCAAACTTATTCCAATTACTTCACAAAAATGATAGTTGTATAAAAATACACATTATGATGGCATAATAGCAAAGCCCCAAACTTGCATGAATTTCAATCAACTACATACATGTAGCTTCAACATGGATTACATAATTTGTGAATATTCCAAACGTATACTTGCATAGAACTACCGCATGTAGTTCTTTATAATGAATTACATAATTCAAGAATATCCAAACGTATACAATATTTCAAATCAATAATAATCATAGTAACGCCCAAATTATGAATTATTTATCACCACAATCAAGTATACAAACCAACACAGTTATTTGTTCATACCAAAGTAATACTCTACTTACAATGGTGTGGCGAATTCTCAAATTTAGGGATTTGAAGATGCGGTTTGATTTGATTGAGTTGCTTTATGCCTTAGAATTATGCCTCCTAATCCTCTCTCCAATTGGTGGCTACCCCTAGTCGTTCCTCAGCAACATGGCGGCTTTGTTCTTATTTTTGAATGAATAGATTAGGGTTTAGTCTAGGGTTGTTTTTATAGGGGAAATGAACTGATTAGGACCATTGATGTTGCCTGGATTGATCGTAGCCATTCATCCTAAGGAGAGACCAATTAGAGCCTGCCACCTAGCCCTAATGACAAAGCAGACCACAGAAAATCGGCCAACATAAAATAGGCCAGCCAGGTTAGACTGGGCTCGACCTGGCTCTGGACCAGGTCGACATGCCTGTCGACAGCCCTGTCGACAGCCCTGTCGACCTGGTTAGACCAGGTCGACAGCCCAGTCGACCTGGGTGCGTTAGGCGGGTGTTCTTCTGCCCTGGCCCATTGGGCCCTACTTTTAATTTTAAACTGTTTTATTCTGTTTGAATTTTAAATTTAACTCAGAAACTTCCGAAGGCCATATCTTCTTCATACGGACTCCGTTTTTCGAAAACTCGGACTCTATTTCGTGTATTTTTCCGAGACGAACGCAATTGCGTATCCCGTTTCCCTTAGTTCTTTGATTAAAATTAATTATACTTTAATTTGTACATTTCACAGTTATAGAATTCGCGGGGTGTTACAGACCTTGTGGCACAACCATAAGGATGGACAGCGCCATACAAAGGTAGTAAGAGAACGAGTGCCCTAAAACCTGGAGACACTATAGTATTCGCTTTGAAAATCTGGAGTTATTGGCTATAGTATTCGCTTTGAAAATCTGGAGACACTATCTTCTGGGTGAGAGATTTGAACTATTTACAGATCATCAGTCATTAAAGTATCTGTTCACTCAGAAAGACCTGAATCTGAGGCAACAGCGTTGGCTGGAGTTTCTTGCAGCATACGATTTTGAAATTCTATACACTCCAGGAAAAGCCAATGTCGTGGCCGATGCGTTAAGCCGAAAGAATGAAATGATCGCCAGTTTCATCATTGCGACTTCGTTGATTGATAAGATATCGGCTCTCCAAGAAAATGACCAATTTTTCAAAGGAATGAGTCAGCGAATTCGTGAAGGCAATGCTTCGGATTTCCAGCTAGACAGCGAAGGGATTTTGAGGTTAGAAGGGCGAATTTGCGTTCCAGATATTCCTGAACTCAGAAGGGATGTACTGGATGAATGTCACAAATCTAAGCTCAGTATCCATCCAGGTGTGAATAAAATGTATAACGATATCAAACGCACATTCTGGTGGAAGTTGTTAAAAAGAGACATCTCGATATATGTTAGTCGATGCCCTACTTGCCAGCTAGTCAAAAGCGACCAGCAGAAATTGGCTGGATTATTACAACCACTGGAAGTTCCTGGTTGGAAGTGGGAACATATTTTTATGGATTTCATCGATGGTCTGCCCAGAACCAGAAAAGGAAATGACAGTATTTGGGTGATCGTAGATCGTTTCACAAAGACCGCCCATTTCATACCTGTCAGATCAAATAGAACTGCTCAGAGTCTGGCGCAAATATACTTCAGGGAAATAGTTAGACTACATGGAGTGCCACTCAGTATAGTCAGTGATAGAGATACAATATTCACTAGCAAATCCTGGGAAGCATTTCAAGTCGAGCTGGGAACGAAGTTGAACTTGAGCACCGCTTATCATCCTCAGACAGACGGTCAGACTGAGAGGGTGAATCGTATTTTAGAAGATCTATTGCGGGCTTGTGTTATAGATTTCGGTGGATCATTGGAAGACCATCTGCATTTGGCTAAATTCTCTTATAACAACAACTACCAGGCGAGTCTGACAATGTCGCCATTCGAAGCATTGTATGGTAGACCATGCCGATCTCCTGCTTGTTGGGTCGAACCAGGTAATAGACTTGTGTTGGGTCCTGATATGATTCGAGAAGCTGCCGACAAAGTCGATTTTATTAAGAAGCGATTACTCGCCGCTCAAAGTCGACAAAAGAGCTATGCCGATAGAAGAAGAAGAGATATATCCTTTGCTGTTGGCGACTACGTATATTTGAAAGTATCGCCGATGAGAGGAGTTATCCATTTCGGTAAAACTGGAAAGTTGGCGCCCAAATTCATTGGTCCGTTTCCTATTCTGGAACGGATCGGAACTCTCGCTTATAGGGTCAAACTGCCTGACTGGCTGCCTGGAGTTCATGATGTATTTCACATATCCCAACTTCGAAAGCACGTTCATGATTCAGACTTGATCGTGGAAGAAGCAGCTCAACAAGATATTGAAATTACTCCAGAATTAGCTGTGAGAAGAGAGCCGCTAAAGATTATAGGCAAAGAAACCAAAGAGCTGAGGAACAAGAAGGTTCGCTTAGTCAAAGTGCAGTGGAGTGGAGATCCGCGAGATTGTACTTGGGAAACTGAGGAGAGCATTCAGAAAGCTTATCCTAGATGCGAGTAGATATCTCTGATTGACTCCGGTACAAGGTACATTTAACCTACTTTGCATTACCATTTAATTCTCTACTCTACTGTTATTTTCTTTTCATAGATGTGCACTTTTAATTATATAGTCTGAAGGATTTTTAAAGGGTATTGGATTTGATTAGTATATTTTTGAAGGTTAAAAACAATTGGATTGGTTGTTGTGTTGTGTGATTGTAGATTTATCAAACCACTTTCGACTTTGTTCCTTTTCGGGGACGAAAAGTTTTAAGTGGGGGAGATTGTAACGACCCAGAAAATCTGAACCAATTTAAAAATTTTAATTTGGCTAAAATAATGGATTTTAAATATTTAAAATAAATATTTTAAATAATGGCGATGGAAACTGAGTTTGAATCGACAATTGAAAACGAATATAATTAATTATAATTATAAACAAGGCCTGAAATGGCGTGGCAGTTTCAAAAATTGAATTCAAACCTTGTCGGGCTGTACCGGGTGCAGGACAATCCGGATTTTAGTGAAACCAAAAACATTAGGATCTATTTGATGATATCTTTCTAACGAATCCGACCAATCGAAATTTCATAGCGGGAATCAAAAGATATGTCCAGTTGAAAATTCTGAATAGTCGCTATGGAATTCAGGCCCTTAAAAATGGATATTTTGCAAATGACCTCGGATTTCGACGAAACCACTGTTGTTAGATCCGCAGTGTCAAGTTATTGCTAGGTTTCAAATTTCATAATTTTTCGAATCAATATGTGAGCGTGGCAAAAGAAAACGTGTTTTGACCATTTCAGTTGAATTTAATCGACTGGATATTGGCCATTTTTCAAACGGTCTCAGAATTCAACGAAACTAGTTTTGTTATGACCGTATCGTCAATACGAAGCTAGAAAATATTTTTCTGGAATTTTTCTAGTTAGTATGTGACCCCGGTAATTTGAAATGTACGTTTAAAATTCAATATAGTGATTTAAATATAAATTCAACGGAAACTGATTGTAACGATCAAATCAGCTTGCGATACATATCCCATTGTGTTCGGAATGGGGGTAAAACGCTACGGACGACAGGCGGTGGGCCTCGTTTCGAGGTCGTGGGTAAAAGTCAACTTTATGCAATTAAATTAATTAATAAAATAAAAAAAAATATCTCCCCCCCTTTTTTCCTTTCTTCCCCCCCCCCCCCCCCCCCCGATTTCATTAAACAGAAAAAAAAGAAAAGAAAGGAGGAGCAGCAGCCGCCACCTCCACCAAGTTCCAGCCGCCCTCTCCACCTCGACGCACCCGAACCCCCTCCCGCTCCTCTCCACCTCAACGCACCCGAACCCCCTCCCTGACCTATTCCGCCACCAGGCCACCTCGCGACGCCCCAATTCGCGAGCCCACCCCCCCCCCCAGTTCGAGACCATTGAAGCCACCGCCCTGACGACCTCCGACGCCTCCACCCCCCTCCCTCTTCATAAGCAACGATGTGAGTTTCTTCCTTTTTTTTATCTATTTTTGTTCTTTCTTTGTTTAATTTTAATGTAAGTAAATAGAAAATAAAAAAAATCAGTTTTACTTATGATGGTTGTGAATAAAAAAAAATAGATTTTTATTTATATATTAGTTTAGAATAAATTAGATTTTTAATTGATATATATGTTCTTTGTTAAAAGAGTTGATTTTTAAACATGATCAAAGCTTTGATTTTTAAATCATAAAGTAGTGATTTTATAAATATGAAAGGTTTGATTTTTATAAAACATAAAAATTCGATTTTTATATATTGAATAGCGATGTAAAAATTCGATTTTTATATATTGAACATCGAAGTAAAAATATGATTTTTATATATTGAACATCGAAGTAAAAATTCGATTTTTATATATTGAATAGCGAAGTAAAAAATTCGATTTTTATATATTGAATAGCGATGTAAAAATTCGATTTTTATATATTGAATAGCGATGTAAAAATTCGATTTTTATATATTGAATAGCGATGTAAAAGTTCGATTTTTATATATTGAATAGCGAAGTAAAAATTCGATTTTTATATATTGAATAGCGATGTAAAAATTCGATTTTTATATATTGAATAGCGATGTAAAAATTCGATTTTTATATATTGAATAGCGATGTAACAATTCGATTTTTATATATTGAATAGCGATGTAAAAATTCGATTTTTATATATTGAATAGCGATGTAAAAATTCGATTTTTATATATTGAACATCGAAGTAAAAATATGATTTTTATATATTGAACATCGAAGTAAAAATTCGATTTTTTTTTTATATATTGAACATCGAAGTAAAAATTCGATTTTTTATATATTGAATAACGAAGTAAAAATTCGGTCTTTACATATGTAGTGAATACGGGCAACGAAAGCGACAAAAGGCGAGAACAGTGAAGATTTATGCAAAGAAGAGTCGTGGGATTGAATTAGCTAATCGGTGAGAATTTCACACTCTTCAATTTCTTTTTCTATATATATATGTGTTGAAATAAAAGTGAATTGCTATATATATATACGCCCCTCGTCCACAAACCATGGACGATATTTATTGGTTGAAATTGGGTGAAAATTGATTGATAGCGAATGATTGTTTGGGATTGTTTATGGTTGATATTGATTGATTGGGGTTGAAAAATACCCGTTTGTGATTGAAAAATATTTGGTCGAAACCACATAGGATTAGTTTGTGGAAATGAAAAAAATATATACATGCCGCCTGCGTGCGAACTAGATGCATGATCCCCATTGTCAAAAACCGCGAGGTTTTAAGGTAGAGCGAGGAGCCGTACTAGGGACGGTCCCGGTTTTAACTACCCTGCCGTTATGCTACCGAAATTTTGAATAATATTCATGTGTTTGAATTATTTTCATTTGCAAAAACTATAATTATTCATTGTATAGAAAACCTTCATGTGTTGAATCGATATTCATTCGTTGATTAGAAATTCATGTGTTGAATGGTATTCGCGTTTTAAATATAAAAACCACATTTTTATCTATATATAGAAACTATAGAAAACCTTCATGTGTTGAATCGATATTCATTCGTTGATTAGAAATTCGTGTGTTGAATGGTATTCATATTTTGAAATAAATTGTTTGATAATAAAAAAAAATCACCTTTTATCGACTATATGAACTGTGTAAAATAATCTCGTTTTGAAAGAAATTGTTTTATAAGAAAAAAATCCTATTTTTATCACCAATATGAAATATATAGAAAAATAGTGTTTTGAAATGAATTGTTTTACAATAAAAATCACATTTTTATTGTATGCATGAATCGTTGAAATGTGAAGTGTTAAAAATAGCCACTTGTTCAAATAAATATATATGAGTTGAAATATTCATTAATTAGCTAATGAAATGATTTGTACCTATGTATGTAACATTAGAATGAATGGTGTTTTTAAATCAAATAGATATCAAATATGAAGTTGAATAGAAAATGATAAATGATAAGAACTATATATATGTACATGCATATTCATTGAACAGGTTATAGCAAAGGGGCTAGAGAAGAGGAATAAAATTTTGTGTCCGACAAATAGGTACACATTTACTATTTTGTTTGGGTGATGATTTTATGAGCCTGTTGGCTAGCCGCTTGGCTTTTTCTTTTTCTTTTTGAGATTAGAAGGACCGGGAAAGCTATTTGCGATTTCCCGATGCTCCCGGTGCAGGGGAGGTTATGGCGAAATTTTCCAAAATTTTAAGGCGTTAGTGAAATATTTGAAGTGAAAACGATATTGAAATCATTGAATGAACTATATTTATATAAATATATAAATATAAATAAAATTAAAACGAAACGAGGCCGTGCAGTTCGTATTTTGAAACCGTGATTTCAAACAACTAGTGCGGGAAATCCGACCATTGGATTTACCCGAAACCTCAACCGTCGGGTTCGCCTTGGAAATATCTTCCCAACGGCACCAACCTTGTAAAAATCCAACGGTTGGATTGTCTGGAATGTTTAATTCAAATCTGAAGAAAAACAGCGCCAGAAATGATTATATTTATTTATATATATAAATATAATTATATTTAATCGAATAACGACGCTGCAGTTCGTATTTTGAAATCGAAAATTCAAACGATTGTACCGGGAGATCCGACCGTCGGATTTTCCCGAAATTGGAACCGTTGGATTCGTTTTGAAAGGACCTTTCTAATGATGTAAATTTTGTTAAGATCCAACGGTTAGATTTTCAGATATGTGTAAATCAAATCGGAAGAAAAACAGCGCCACGGCCGCGCTATGGCCCGAAGCGTCGTTTTGAATAAATGGGCTATTTTAAAATAAATAAAAATAGCGATAAATCATTATAAAGTACCATAAACAATATGGGGTGGAAATAAACTGAATTTGCTCGATTGATGTTGTATTTGATGGTTGAATGGGTTTGGTGTGAAAATTACATTAAAGAACAATATTGGTGTTGTCGAATAATTTAACCATTGAAATAAATTAATTTGAAATTCTAAATATACGTGAATTATTTGAAAAGGCCGAGTTAATTCTCATTTCAAATAATTGACCGACGATTGAAAGTCGAAGATGAAGACGGTGGTCGAAGACCGGAGATCTTCACCTCGTTTGGATGGTAACCGAGGTCCTGATTGGGAGGCATCCCGAAATATGGATAATGAGTGGTGATCGTCCAGACGTACGTGGTGATCGAAGGGTTTGCGAGGTATTTAGTGCCTCGGTTTCGTTCAGACCCAGAACGGACTTGTAAAGGGACTGTGTGTCTGACATTGGATTTTATTCTGTGTTGATTGATCTCTATTAAATATACATCTGGTTGGCGGCGGAGAATTTATTCTTTTGCTTAACGCCCTTCTCTGAGACGCACGAGCTCAGAGGTTGTATATCGATAGACATCAGTCGCATGGCATGAATTGCCTGTGTGGCATACTAAGATGCAGTGATCAGGGCTTCTGTTGAAAAGCAAAGTCTTGTGGTGATGATCAAAGCACCACCGGTGTGGCGTAGCTTTGTGTATAACGTAAATTCGCGAGCCTCACACCCCGGTATGAACCAGAAACGGGAGGAAGGACCTCAGGGAGGGCATGCGTTTCTTTCTGGCTAGGGTGGTGTCAGTGACCTACCAGCCCTGACATTTATATACTTTTAACCTATGTGGTTGTTGCTGTTGCGAGGCGCCTTGGTTTGATCGGACGATCCGGGTCCGATGGAGTCATTCGTTGGCTCGTTTACGCCCCAAAGGGCGGGGAAACGTATTGTTCAGGCATTTTAATCCACATCGGTGGACCGGCCCTGTCGCTCCAAGGGCCCACCTGAGTCTGGGTCCTGTGGCTCGGGCTAGAGAGTCACGAATTCGGTAAGGACTATCTTTTGCCTTGGTTTATGACGGAAATCCAATTTCCAAATACGTGATCGTGCGGTTTCGATTGTATAGATATTTGGCGACATAGTGGCATAGGACGCTCATGTCGTCTATGATTGATAGTTATGATTCAAATTGTTTTTGAAACATATAAACACTAGCAATAATATCAAATGCCTTTGTTTTATTCGTATCAAGCATATTTTGGCCGTTATAAGGTAAAAACTCTATCCTCCGGTTTGCGTTGCATTGTGTGATGGGAACTGAGTCTTATAACGGCTTCATTTTTACAAAAAGCATAGCGATGTTTAAAAGAAAGATTTGTTTTAAAGCACTGGCAATCCAATGGAGTAAACCCGTTCCACGAAAGTGGCGTGGTCCTGTGATTAGCCATATTATATATGTGTTGAATGGATTTCTCATACCAGTCCCATGACTGACTCGTAGTTTGTTTCACTCTCAAACTCGGGTGCCCCTTTTTCAACACGGGCAGCCTTGTATTCAGGTTTAGCTGGTTCTTTCTGGATAGCTGGAGCTGAAGATGGATTCTATCATTTATCTCTTTTTATGCTGTTTAGCTCCTATTGTACATATTTTGTTTGTTTTCCGCTGTAGACATTTATGTATAGCTGAACTGTATTTGTACTAAGTAAGATCCTGTATACTGTGTAACTCTGATGATTACTTTTATCCAGTATATTTTATTGTTCATTATCTGGTGTATTTATTTAATTTTGTCCTGCTATTATCTGTTTCTGTGTTATATTCCAAAGATAACCCTTGTTTCCGTCTGAATGGGATTTCGGGTCGTCTCAAGTTTCTAGCGTCGTATGATTTTGATATAGCCTATACTCTGGGCAAAGGTAACGCAGTGGCAGATGCATTGAGTCGAAGGCATGCAAGTTTTGGAGCGATGTTTTCAGAATGGAAGAACCTCGAGTATTTGGCAAGGTTCGATTTCTGGCCAAGATATGAATTGGAACCTGAAATGTTGGCAAGCTTGTCGATAAGACCGACTCTTGTCGAAAGGAATGGCGAGAGCCAAAAGCAAGTTGCAAAGCTTGTCGAGTTTATCTAGAAACTCGAACAAGAAGATAAAGAGTTCGAAGTCGATCGAGAAGGTTGGCTTCGAAAACAAAGGCGATTAGTTGTTCCTGATATTGATGGATTAAGAGATGAGGTTCTGAGAGAATGTCATCACTCGAGTTGATGATTCATCCCGGTGGTAATAAGATGTATCAGGACATGAAGTGAGTCTTCTATTGGGAGGGGATGAAGCGAGATATTGGGAAGTTCATTTCCCAGTGCATTAACTGTCAGTTGGTGAAAGCTAAACAAAAGAAGCCGTGTGGTTTGCTTCAGCCATTGGAAGTTCCTAAGTGGAAGTGGAAGCAAGTATTAATGGATTTTATCGATAGATTACCTAGAACTAGGGCAGGAAACGAAGGGATTTGGGTCATCGTGGATCGCTTGACCAAAAGTGTGAGATTAATTCTTGTCAAATTGAGTAGGACGGCATCAAGGTTGGCTGAACTTTATGTGAAATGGATAGTTCGATTCCATGGTGTCCCAAAGAGTATAGTGAGTGACCGGGATCCATTATTCACAAGTGTGTTTTGGAGGAGTTTGCAAAAAGCTTTGGGAACCGAGTTTTGTTTAAGTCGGCTTATCATCCCCAAACGGATGGTCAAACTGAAAGGGTTAACCGAGTTTTGGAAGATCTCCTAAGAGCTTGTATGTTGGATTTTGGGGGATCATGCGAGGACCATCTACATTTAGTTGAGTTTGCGAATAATAATAGCTACCAGTCTAGCATTGGGATGGCACCATATGAGGCGTTGTATGGGAGGCCGTGCAATTCTCCATCTTGTTGGTTAGAAACTGGAGATAAGTTGGTACTTGGGCCTGAGATAATTCGAGAGACATCGAATTGTATTGAGATCATTCGGCAACGAATGAAGGCAGCCCAAGATCACTAAAAGAGTTATGCTGATAAGCATCGAAAAGATTTGGAATTCGATGTAAGAGATATGGTTTTCATGAAGATTTCGCCATTGAAGCATGTGGTTCGATTCAGAAATAGGGGAAAGTTAGCCCCAAGGTTCATTGGGCCATTTCCGATAATCGAACGAATTGGAAAGCTCGAGTATAGATAGGAGTTACCCGAGAAGATGTCGAGTGTGCATAATGTTCCATGTATCGTTTCTAGGGAAGTTCGGTCACGATTCGAATGTGGTAGTGTCTCCAGAGCAGTACGAAGACCTAGAAGTAGAAACTGCAGTTGTGAAACCTTGTAAGCCACTTCCTGTTGCGGGGAAAGACACGAAATAGCTTAAGAGGAAGACGGTCAAGCTGGTCAAGGTACAATTGAGTGAAGATGACGACGATTGTACGTAGGAGACGGAAGAGAGCATGAAGGTGACTCATCCAGAACTCTTCGTCGGTAGGACCATTGGACGTCGAATCATCGTTATATTATTGTATCCTGTTGTTGTTTGATAGATTTCAGCATGCTAGGATAAGGCTATGGATGCATGGCTTGATGGTTGCTAGTTTGGATGATATAATTGACTTTTCGTGGATGATAGGCATGCGGAATTGTTGTCGTCGCTTACGTTTGCTTGGAAATTCGGGGGAGAATTTCTTAAGGTGGAGAGAATGTAACAACCCGCATTTTATGTGTCGGAAGATCATAAAATATTTTTATTTATTCCCTGAGGGTTGGATCATTCTCATGTTTTGATATGTTGCTTATGGGGATGTGAGACATGTCCATAATTTTTACCAATTTTGTTTATGACCATTTTTCTCTTATCAGTCTTGTACAGCGCATAACTTTTGACTCAGGTCGAATCAAAGAGTGAGACCAGTGCCATTAGAAAGGAATTAATGATTGTTTTTCCGTAGAGTGGTTACTTAAAGATTTGGCTCAGCGGTTTAGGATAAATCATTGTTTTAAGGTTTTCCAGTTGGATGTCCAGGTTTTGGGAGCCTATTGGGCTGATTTGGGGGAGGCCCATTGGCGGGCTTGTGGAAACTTTAAATAGGGGGTGAGGAATATGGGAAATAGTTTAGTTTCCCCATTTTCTCAATTGGTGCCTTGTGCTCCTCCTCCCTCTAAACATCTTTCCACCATTAAAAATGAAATCTAAGAAGGGAAATCATAGATCTACACCATTCAACCTAGATCTACATCAATTGAAGCAAGGATTCATTGAATGAAGGGGATTGGTGTGAGGTGCTTGTTGTTTGGATTCTTATTTCATCAATTTTATCTTATTTTGGAGAATTGGTGAGTGATTTACATCTCTCACATGGATTCAATGAAGTATATAAATGTTTGAGCATGTTTTTCACAATATTTAAGTGTTTTATCATAGATCTATACCGTTATAAGTCCATTCTCACATGAATCACCCTATGATCTATTTTAGCAAATTTAATTTTGTAATTCCTATGCTATTTTATGTGTATATGCAAGTTAGATCTAGAGTTTTGTTTATATTTACATTTATGCTGATTTTTATGAATTTCACATAATTATTGATGAAATGGCCAAATTAGTGTTGTTAGTGGTTTTACAACATGTTCATAATGGCGTTGAATGAATTGGATGAGTTGGTTTTGTCGATTATATCGTTTGGCAAAGTTTTGGTCAAGATTGGAGTCACAATTGTGAAGTGCATGTTTTAGGTCGAGCAAGGCCTGGTCGTTCACAGGGGGTCGGTCGCGCAGACCTGGTAACGCGTGTTTGGGAGGTCAAGTCAGGTTTTGGGTTGGTCGAGCGAGCCAAGGAGGATCGGTCGATCCCAAAATGTGTCTTGGAGAAAATGTCAGAAGCCTTGCCCGGGTCGGTCGGTCTCGGTGTGGGTCGATCGGGCAGGTCTGGGAGTTCCAGTTTTGGAGTAGGTGGGTTGGTCTCATCTGAGTCGGTCAATCACTCCGGGTCGGGGTGGGCTGGGTCGGTCATGTATGAGGAGGAAGGATTTGGGTTGTGCATGCGCGTGGTCGGTCGTGCATACTCCAGATCGAGCAGCGTTGGTTCGTGCAAGGTTGGGTCGAGCGGGCGTCAGGTCGGTCATAGTGCTTTGAAGTCTCTAGTCGGTCGTGCTTCCTCATGAAGAGTCGGGTCGGTCGGTCCAAGCGAGGGATTTTCAGCAGCGCTTGTAAACGTTGTGGTCGATGGCCTGGATGCTATGGTTGGTTTCCTTAGCTAATAATGATGAATGCTATGCACTATACTGAGCCTTATATTGATGTTGTTGGGCTTGATGATAATAATGGCTTCAACGAGAGTCCAGAAGGAGATGTTTGAGGTGATGTGATGTGTTCGTTGATCGGTGAAAAGCAACGAATGTGCAGACATCTCAAAAGGTGTTGGGTTGTGGATAATGGTTACTCGAGCGGGACTTGAGTTTGAGAATAGTCGCCGGCGATGACGACTAGAGATGTGAAGTCTAAGAGATTATCATTATCCTAAGTTATAGCAGACTTAAAGCAGAGGTACTTTAGGCAGTCGTGAAGGGCCTCGTACCTTGGGCAGTCGTGAAGGGCCTAGTTGTCGAGATTTGAGAAGACAAACATACAAGTCATGATAGCGTATGGAGTTATGCCAGAACTGGGGTTACCATTAGCCCTTAACATATGGATGTCATGATGGGTCATCATACGATTAACAATGGTTTAAAAGAAGGATCGGCGATGATAGCTAGAGTCAGTCATGGATGATTGGTTGTTCTGTTTGTACAGTCTTATGTAAGTCATTCATCGTCGAAGGAGATGTTCCTTAAGTGCTTGTCTGATATTGGTTTAGGCCTCTAGGGCTTGTGCTCAAAGGATGTTGAATTCAATTAGGATGGTTTACATGATATATATATATATATATAATATGGATGCTATGAGTGTTTACCATGATAGAGTGGGTGTTCTAGTTTCCATGGATGTATGGTTAAATTGTTTAATGTAAAGGCTATCACTATCGGATGTAGGGAAGATAAGGGTGATTTCTTCTCTGGTATTAGGTAGTGGTTGGTAAATCTACCTATGCTCATATACTTTATTATTGAAGTTTGCTAGTTGTTTTATCGCTCACTAAGACTGTTGTCTGACTCAAGGTTTTATGTCTCCTCTTATTACCTTGGGTTGTTCATCCGGTTATGGATGGGCAGAATAAGTAGTAGGTTACAGGTGATTAGTGAGGACAATGCTGCTGTGCAAAGGCGAGCAGGAGGCTGGCATACCAATTTTATTACAATCTAGTATTTCTGTTTCCGCTTTTTGAGTGCTCTATGAGGGTTGTAGTATGGCCTTTTGTACAAACTTTGGTATTTGTTGGATAATCTTTTAGGATGTTGTGAAAGTTTGAAAAGTTTGCTATATGATGCTTCACTTCTATTACATGTTGTATATGTTCTATTATATTATATCCTTGCGCTGTGAGTTTTACGGTAGGTTCCGACGTTGTTTACGTACTCTGTTGATCGTCCATAGCTGCTTGGCACACTTTTCAGTGCATTATTTCTCTGGTTTAATGCAGGGGTTATGGGCGATCGTCACATCCGTCAATAAAAGAAATGGCTCCTTCATATCACTTTCCTCCAAACTCCCATATATCAATCTCTTCCTCCAACACACAACTCACTATATCACTTGAGCCCACATTCACGACCTCATAACTCTCCTACAAACTAAACTCACCACAACAACAATTCAATCCAACCCAAACTTTTTTCAAAAAGAGGGTATAAATAATCTAAAATTGTTTACAAAAGAACGGTTACAAAAAGAGTAAAAATACAAGACCAGTGGAGACCAGTTGATGTCAAGGCCCACGACGGTCGCAGATGATGGGGAGGAGAACTAGATAGCCATGTGATATGGAGCGAAAAGATGATAGACATTTGATATTGATGCTTGCGATTTTGGTTTTGATTTTGATGTAGATGCTGGCGATTATGGGTTCGATTCTAATGTTAAGAGCGAAGAGTAAAGAGTAAAGAGCTAAGAGTAGAATGCGCATGGCCAATTGATGATGATGTTTGCGATTTTGGATTCATTTAGATTTAGGGAAGTGAATGGATTCGATTTTTATTTAGGGAGAATTAGAGGAGGTAACGAGGCAGTAAAAATCCAAGGACACTGACAATTTTAGAGCCAATTTTTCACCTGTCCCGCTTAAATTTCAACCTTGATTATTACAAGTGAAATGCAAGGATATAGACAATTTTGGAGTCAATTTTTCACCTATCCCGCTTAAATTTCAACCTTAATTATTACAACTTTCCAAGGAGAGGAGTTACAATAGGCAGTTATTATAACTGATGTAAAAGGTACAGTTGTTATATAAGGTTACTACAACTTTCTGGAAAATGACAATTGTAAAAACCTTTATTACAACTGCCTTTTTATGACAGTTGTAACATGGTGTTTTTGTTGTCGTGCTTGATGGTGAGGGTTAGTGTTAATCTCAACAGTAGGCTATTATACCAAATTGTCAGCATCGTCTTGCTTTTATGCCTGTGATCTGGTCTCTCTCATGGTTGATCTGATCAGATGAAGATGGGGTATGGTTATGTGAGAGTAAAAGTTGCAGAGAGGTTGTGGTGAGGGGAAAGCACGTAATAATCACAATAGTAGTAGTGATCAATATGTGATCAGCAGGGGATACAAGAGTATATTTTAGATTAGACGGAGAGAGATCAGTATGAGCAAATCTTCAGAAATAATATGATTAGCTTGTGGCAAGAAGAAGCAATTCAGCAAAGAGATAAGAACAGAAAATAGAAACATTAGAATAGCATAAGTAATTTGTTAATTAATTTCGCATATGATTTATAGGCTATTAGGGTGATGTTTATAGTTGCTAACATCCTTTCTCAATTATCACATAATTACAATTTTGCCATTAAGTCTTATTTACATTGTATTAGAACTGTGTACGTGCACATTGTGCATAGCGCTGGAGGCTATGATAGTACAATCACCTAAGCCTATTGTCCTCTTAGATTTGTTCTATTTCTTCATCTTTCTTTTGCTTTGATTAGCTTTCGAGCTTTTCTACCATGTTTGTTGAAATGCCTTGCAGAGTTTCATGCCCACAAGTTGTTTGATGGAATGTTTGAGCGTGACAAATTTTGATTGCGTCGATTTTTTCATAAAATGGAAAAAATCATTGATTTGAATAATAGAGACATTCGTTAGGAATTTGAAGAAGAAAGAGTAATGTGATTTTTTAGCTATATTAAAGCAGGCAATCCCGAGGAGTATGGTATTAATGAAGAACTAATTTAAGCCCCTCTAAATAAGCAAATGTTAGATTTGAGCCTGAGAAGGCTAAAGTGGGAAGGAGACGAGATAATTAATAGAAAATTTGGACTTGACACTGATAATTTATAAATAAAAATAGAAAAGAATGCAAAACTTTGTTAGTACACAGTATATGTAATCTATATAATAAAACGACTTGGTACATAAAGCAAAGACAAAGAGCTGTCAGGATGCTTTTACTCAAACAAACATCTGCCATCTAAAATTTTAGTGTTGCTGATCACTAAATGCCATTCTGACATTTGCTTACACATGATTTCCACCCACTTCTCCTCTCTTTCTCATTATATATTCCACTTTCCTCAACAACAAATAATTATTCAGTCAGATAAATGATTTTCGCCACTTCATTCTCTCTCCCATTTATATTCGCAACCTGCACCTATCCTCTCTTGTCTTCCACTCTCACTTCACCTTATCTTTCCTTCACGCCCTATCCTTATTTCTACATTTTTGTTGATAATTGTTGAGACAAGTCCCACATCGTGGAATTTATATAATAAATTCTATATAAATATTAAGAGTCCACCCTTCATATTGCCAATTGGTTTTGTACTAATTTGGGATTCTCTAACAATAATTCAAATATTATATATTTTTCTAGTCACAGCACTCAAATCACCGGCTTATCACGTTCTGCAGCAACTTTGAAACGGGTTTATTTTTGTTCATCTCTTTTTCGTTGCCGATCATAGCTTATTATTCCCCAATTTTCACTATTTCTTTTCCTATTATTCACATAAAAGAGCAAGCGACGACATTTTGTGACTCAACCGAATAGAGTGCCTAAGTTACTGGAGCAGTGGTTATGTTACTTATTCTGAATGATATTTACTGCTGCATTAAACATTAAATTCGACACACAATCTTCACTTTTGTAGATTGAATGGGAAGAGCAAAATGGACATTAATGGTCTCTAGGCATCTCATTTTCATGATAGCATGATATGTTTCATTATCTTTTAATGTTTTTGTTTCACTCATCAACTTTCATTGTAATGTTTATTGTTTTATGCAACCATGTTTCCTGTAACAACACACATTTTACGTGTCCGAGGATCGTAAAATATATTTTTTACTCCCTAAGAGTTGGATCATCCTCATATTTTGATATGTTGTTTATGGGGATGTGAGACATGTCCATAATTTTTACCAATTTTATTTGTGACCATTTTGCCCCTGTCAGTTTTGTACAGGGAATAACTTTTGATTGAGATCGAATCATGAGCAGAGGTCAGTCTCATTGGAAAGGAAATGGTGTTTCTATTCCGGTAGAGTGGTTACATTAAATTTTTGGATCAGCGGTTTTGGGAGGAATCGTTGGTTTTATGTTTCATAGTTCACTGTTCATGTTTTGTAGCCATTGATGGGGTGATTTGAGAAGCCCCATTAGTGGGCTGGTGGGAGGCTATAAATAGGAGGTTAGAGGTATGGAGAGAGGGTTACTTTTCTTCATTCTCTCATTTGGTTGAGCTCATGATCCTCCTTGCTCAATCAATACACTTTTCACCATTAAAATTCTAGATCTACATAAGAGAATCAAAAAGCTACATCGTTTGAAGCTAGATCTACATCAATCGAAGAGAGATTTCATCAAATCAATGAGTTTGAAGAGTGTTCTTCACTATTCGGATTGAGAATTTAGTGATTTTTTTTTTTTTTTTTTTTGAAGAATTGGTGAGTGATATGCATCTCTCACACGGATTCAATCAAGTATACGAGTTGTTTATCTTAATTTCATCAATTGCAAGTTGTTTTCACCTAGATCTACATTATGGTAAGTATATTTTCATTTGAATCGCCATAGGATCTAATATAACAACTTAAAACTAGTAATTCTTTTGTTAATTCATATGTTTATGCAAGTTAGATCCATTATTTTCCATTTATCATAATTTTGGTGAATTTTAATGATTATTGGATAGTTGTCATTTTGATGTTGTTGATGGATTCATGAAATGTATATGGTTGAATTGGATTAATTGGTTGAATCGACATTGTCGTTTGGTGATGATTTGGGCAAGTTTGGAGTTGCTTTGGTCAGATCTGGGAGTTAGGTTGTTTTCTCTTTGATCGGGTCGTTTTTGGGGTTAGGTCGTTTTCTTTTCTCCAAGAAATGGTGTCAGACAGTTGAGAGTAAAGGCTCAGATCATTCAAGAGCTTAGGTCATGTCGTTGACTGCTAGGTCGCGGGTGACGTAGTGGTAGGAGATTGAAAGGATCAGCTTTAGGACATTGGAGCTTAAGGAGTTTGGTCGGCAGCTAAGGATTGGATCGTGTGCATCAGTCTGGTCGTGTACTCGGGGTTGGAGTTAGGTCGTCGAGGATAAGTCAGGTCATGGAAACCCAATGACCTAGTCAGTTCGTTTATGGGAATGGACTTGCATGACAGAGTTAGGTTGTGAATGACCTAGGGTATTAGGTCGCATAACTACCTAACGGTACAACGCTTTGAAACACTATAAATAATGGCATAAACGTTGTGGTTTTGTTTGCGTAACAAGTGGATGAAATGCTATGGATTGATGATGACCAAACAAGGTGCGTTTTGGATCAATGATGATGATGTGACTTCGATGTATATCCAGGTGGGAATGTTTGAAGTAGTGTGATGTGTTCGTTGATCATCGTACTACAATGAATGTGAAGACGACTCAAGTGTGTTTTGAGTTCGTGGATAATGGTTGCTTGAAGGGGACTTGAGCTTGTGGATAGTCGCCGATGATGATGACTAGAGATATGAAGGCTGAGAGATTATCGTTTTCATAGGTTCTAGCAGACTCAAAGAAGGAGTACAATAAAAGACTAGATTTATAGTCGAGTACATTGGGCAGTCGTGAAGGAACTAGTTGTCGAGATTTGAAAAGACAAACATACGAGTCGTGAAGGCGTATGGAGTTTTTATTAGAACTGGGGTTTATCATTAGCCCTTGACATATGAAAAAGGGGTCGTCATACAATCAGCGATAGTTTTGAAGTAGGATAGACAGGGATAGCGAGGTCTTGGATGTTTGATTGTTTTGCTTGTACCATCTCATGTAGATTGTCTAAAGTCGAATGAGATGTTTCTAGGATTCTTGTCTGATATTGGTTTAGGCCTTAAGGGCTTATGCTTGAGGGATTTTGAGCTCGATTAGGATGGTTTACATGAGATATAACTGGTTGATATGATTTCTATTGAATGGTGGTCGTTTTGCTATTGTCTGGTTACTCCTATTGTCATGGTTGAATTTTTGTTTCACAATTGTTTGTTTGTAAAGGCTATCACTATCAAATGTGGGGAACGCAGGTTTGGTGCGTTCTTCTCTGGTGTTGGGTAGATTGGTTTGTTAAACTATCTATTCTTATATACTTTTATTGATGATGTTAGATAGTTGTTTCACTCACCAAGACTGTTGTTTGACTCAAGGTTTTATGTTTCCTCATATTACCTTAGGTTGTTCGTCTATGGTGTTATGGATGGGTAGACTAGGTAGTAGGTGACATGTGATTAGTGAGGACGGTGTTGTTGTGCGATGGCGAGAAGGAGGCTGGCATATTACTTTACTATTAGCTAGTATCTTTGATTCCTCTGTACAATGAGTGTTGTAGTGAGGCTTCATGTACAGACTTTGATGTTATATCTAGTTGATGTATGGATGATCTTTCAGGATGTTATGACTGTTTAAAAATTTATTATATGATGCTTCGTTATTTCTTCCTGCTGTATATATTCTATTATATATTATCCTTGCGTTGTGAGTTATACGACTGGTTCCGTATTATGTTTATCAACTCTGATGATTGTCCATAGCTGCCTAGCACGCCTTTCAGCACATTATTCCTCTTGTTAAGTGAAGGAGTTGTGGGCGGTCGTCACATTTGGTTTCAGAGCTCTGGTTGTAGATTTTAGCTAAAGTTCAAAGATGTAATAACGTATAAGAGATGTATTTATAGATTTCTGATGGATGTATGCCATATTAGTGTACAGTATAGTAGCGTTTGAACTCTGTTAGCAATTTTCCTCAGAAGTGGCTAATCATTCTATATTGTAGACTTAGAATGAGTTGTCGACCATCAAGACACGCTACTAGGGAGGAGACTATACCTAGAGGGGAAATGGCAGTATACCAGATTACCCAGCTATTTTCGAGGGCATAGCGGTAGCGATCATGAGGAGGGTACCTGCTCCAGAGACAGCCGTGGTAGATGCAGGGGGTTCGGGTGAAGGTACCAAGGATGGTTGACTTCGCAAAGCTATGTAAGGGCTTCACTACTCTTTGTGGGAAATTCGTTCAAAGGGACAGAGCCGACAGTTGGGATTCAAGGGTGGCTAGATACTTGCATTCGGATATTTTGGGACTTTAGTATTGGGGATGCGACTAAGAGGAAGCTTGCATCGAGATACCTATAAGGCAGAGCTATTGATTGATGGAACTCTATCATTTTAGAGACCCTAGAAGATGAGATCACTTGGGATCAGTTCCGAGTCAAGTTTGAGACGAAGTTTATCTCTATCGCCCAGAAGTCAGTTATGTTTAAGAAATTTTTTGATCTAAAACAGAATGATCGACCAGTGCTGGATTATGTTTCTGATTTTGAAGTTTTTCCCAGGTATGCTCGTTCGTATATTGAGACTCATTACCAGAAGAACGAGAAGTTAGTCATGAGCTTGTGTGCCACTTGGGTTTGGAACCCGAGATATGTGATAGACCTTTGGTTGTGACTAATCCAGTTGGGGGTTTGTCCAGTTTGTGTATGATTTGTCGTGGTTTAGTGTTATCGAGTCAGGGTTGCTCCTTTGTGCGTGATTGCTTTGTTTTGAACTTCGCTGGGTTTGGGATTATTTTGGGTATGGACTGGCTCAAGAGGTATGCGACAAAAGTAGATTGCGAGAAGATGGAAGAGACGATCGGGAATGTGGAAGGGCGAATGGTTGTGATTCGATGTAGGCCTGAAGATGGTGTCTTCGTGAGCTTTTTATATTTTCTTGTGATTCCATAGGAAGAATTGTCATCTGTGTTGATCGCTAATGAGTTTGAGGATGTCTTTGAAGAAGTCAAAGGCTTGCCGCTGCATTGTGAGATTGAGTTTAGAATCGATTTGGTCGAGGGTGCTAGACCTATCGTTATGCCTCTTAGGTGAATGGCGCCTAAGGAATAGCGAGAGTTAGAGGTGCAAGTATGTGACATTTTGGGAAAAGGATTCATTCGGAGAAGTGTATCTGAATGGGGTGCACTAGTTGTGTTTGCAACCAAGGTCGATGGCTCGTTAAGATTGTGTATGGGTTATGTGAGTTGAACAAGGTGATAAAAATGATCAAGTATCTGTTGCCGAGGATCGATGACTTGTTCGATCAGCTTCACGAAGCCAACGTATTTTCTCGGATGGATTTGGCAATGGGATTTCACCCGTTGAGAGTGGAAAAGGATAGTGTGTCGAAGACTGCTTTTAGGACACCATTCGGTTTCTTTGAATGGTTGGTAATGCCATTTGGGTTGACTAGCACGCCAACGCATTTTGTGGACCTTATAAATTGAGTTTTCAGAGATCAGTTGAACAAGTTCGTGCTTGTGTTTGGGGATGAAATTCTGGTTTACTCTCGGAATGAGGAAGAGCATAAGACGCACTTGCGAGTTGTTTTGGAAATCTTGTGAAAGCATCAGCTGAGAGATATGTTTTTGAAGTGTCACTTCTGGAAGAGTGAAGTGAGGTTCTTAGGCCATGTTATTTTTGGAAGTGGGATAGTGGTTGACCCTACTAAAGTGGCAGCAATCCAAGACCGGGATAGACCTAAGAATGCGTCAGACGTGAGAAGCTTCCTTGGGTTGGCGGGATATTATCGCCATTTATTAAAGGATTTCTCCAAGATAGTTGCGCCATTAACAAGATTGACGAAGAAGAATTAGGTGTTCACATGGGATGCGAACTATGAGCAAGCTTTTGGGATCCTGAAAGAGAGACTGGCGAGTGCTTCTGTTTTGATGATTCCAAGTGGGAATGAAGAAATGATGGTATACACTAATGCAAATGGTATTGGACTTGGAGTAGTGCTAATGCAAAGGATAAGGTTGTAGCCTACGCAAGTCGACAGCTGAAGCCGCACGAAAGGAATTACCCAACTCATGATTTGGAGTTGACAGCGATCGTGTTTTCTCTAAAGATGTGAAGACATTACCTGTTGGGAGTTTGATTCGAGTTGTTTACGGATCACAAGTCGTTGAAGTATCTTTTCTTCCAAAAGGATTTGAATCTTCGACAGCAACGGTGGTTAGATTTTCTGGCGTCATATGATTTTGGTATAACCTATACTCCTATTAATGGTAACGCAGTGGCATATGCGTTGAGTCGAAGACACGCGAGTTTGGGAGCAATGTTTTTGAAATGAAAACACCTCGAGTACTTGGCAGGATTTGATTTCAGACCACGGTGTGAGTTAGAACCTGAAATGTTGGTAAGCTTATCAATAATACCTACTCTCATCGAAAGGATTGGAGACAAACAAAAGCAAGATGCAAAGCTTGTCGAGTATATCCAAAAATTAGAACCAAAGGATAAAGAATTCGAGATCGATCGAGAAGGTTGGCTTTGAAAGCAAGGACGATTAGTTGTTCCTGATATCGACGGATTGAGGGATGAGGATCTAAGGGAATGTCATCTATCGAAGTTGATGATTAATCCTGGTGGTAGTAAGATGTACCAGGACATAAAGCATTCTTATTACTGGGAAGGGATGAAAAGGGATATTGGAAAATTTATTTCCACATGTATGAACTGTCAGTTAGTGAAAGCTGAAAAGAAGAAGCCAAGCGGATTGCTTCAGCTATTGGAAGTTCCTATGTGGAAGTGAGAGCAGATATCAATGGATTTTATCGATGGACTACCTAGAACTAGGGCAAAAAACGAAAGAATTTGGGTCATCGTGGATCGCTTGACCAAAAAGTGCAAGGTTTATTCCTATCAAATCGACTAGGACAACATCGAAGTTGGGTGAGCTTTATATAAAATGGATAGTTTGATTCCATGGTATCCCGAAGAGCATAGTGAGTGATCGAGATCCATTGTTCACGAGTGGATTTTGGAAGAGTTTGCAAGAGACTTCGGGAACCGAGTTGTGTTTGGGTATGGCTTATCATCCACAGACTGTTGGTCAAACCGAGAGAGTTAACCGAGTCTTAGAAGATCACCTAAGAGCTTGTGTATTGTACTTTGTGGGATCATGGGAAGACCATCTACACCTAGTTGAGTTTGCTTATAATAACAGCTACTAGTCAAGCATTGGGGTGGCACCATACGAGGCGTTATATGGAAGACCGTGTAATTCTCCGACATGTTGGTTAGAAACTAGAGATAAGCTGATACTTGGGCCTGAGATGATAAGAGAATCCTCGGATTGTATCGAGATTGTTCGACAATGAATGAAGGCATGCCAAGATCGTCAGAACAGTTATGCCGATAAGCGTCGTAAGGATTTGGAATTCGACTTTGGTGACATGGTTTTTGTAAAGATTTCATCGCTAAAGCATGTTGTTCGATTCGGAAGTAAAGAAAAGTTGGCCCCAAGATTCGTTGGACCATTTCCGATAGTCGAGTGAATTGGAAAGCACAAATATAGGTTACCCAAGAAGATGTCAAGTGTGCATAATGTTTCCACGTGCGTTTCTACGGAAGTGCGTGCATGATTCAAATGTGGTGCTTTCTCCAGAGTAGTATGAAAACCTAGAAGTAGAGACGGTAGTTAGGAAACCTCGTAAGACGCTTTGAATTGTGGGGAATGACACGAAACAGCTTAGGAGGAAGACGGTTAAGCTAGTCAAGGTGCAGTGGAGTGAGGATGACACGATTGTACATAGGAGACAGAAGGGAAGATGAAGGCAACCCATCCAGAACTCTTTGTCGGTATGACCCATAATGTCATGTCACTCTTACACCGTTGTAACTTGTACTAGAATGGTTGTTGTTGTTTTTAGAGTTTCTTGTGCTAGGATAAAGCTATGAATGCATGGTTGATGGCTACTAGTTTGGATGATAGGCATGCAGAATCGTTTTGGTTTCTTGTGTTTGTTGGGATTTCGGGGGCGACATTCCTAAAGGGGGGAGAATGTAACAGCCCACCTTTTGCGTGTCGAAGGATCGTAACAAATTTTTATTTATTCCCTAAGGGTTGGATCATTCTCATATTTCAATATATTGTTTATGGGGATGTGATAGATATCCATAATTTTTTCCAATTTTATTTGTGACCATTTTTCCCTGTCAGTTTTGTACAGGGGATAACTTTTGACTGAGATCGAACCAGGAGTAGAGGTCAATGTCATTGGAAAGGAAATGGTGTCGCCAATTCCGTGGAATTGTCACATTAAATTTTTGGTTCAGTGGTTTGGGAAGAATCACTGTTTTTGTGTTTACAGTTCGTTGTTTAGGTTTTGTAGCCATTGATGGGCTGATTTGAGGAGGTCCGTTAGTGGGCTGGAGGGAGGCTACAATTAGGGGGTAAGAGGTATGGAGAGAGGGTTACTTTTCTTCATTCTCTCATTTGGTGAGCTCTTGAACCTCCTTGCCCAATCAAATACACTTTCCACCATTAAAATTCGAGATCTACATAAGAGAATCGAAGGTCTACATCGTTTGAAGCTAGTTCTACATCAATTGAAGAGAGATGTCATCAAATCGAAGAGTTTGAAGAGTTTTCTTTGCTATTCGGATTGAGAATTCGGTGATTTTGTGTTATTTTGAAGAATTGGTGAGTGATATTGCATCCGTCACATGAATTCAATCGATTATATGAGTTGTTTGATCTTAATTTCAACAATTTCAAGTTGTTTTCACCTAGATCTACATCATGGTAAGTATATTTTCATTTGAGTCGTCATAGGATCTAATATAGCAACTTAAAGCATGTAATTTTTAGGTTAATTCGTATGTTTATGGAAGTTTGATCCATTATTTTTCATTTATCATAACTTTGGTGAATTTTAACGATTACTGATGATAATTGTCATTTTGATGTTGTTGATGGATTCATGAAGTGTGTATGGTTGAATTGGATGATGTGGATGAGTTGGTTGAATCGACGTTGTCGTTTGGTGATGATTTGGTCAAGTTTGGAGCTGTTTTGGTCAGATCTGGGAGTTTGGTCATTTTCTCTTAGATCAGGTCGTTTTTCGGGTTAGGTCATTTTCTTGTTCTCCAAGAAATGGTGTTAGACCATTAGGAGTAAAACCTCAAGTTGTTCAAGAGCTTATGTTGGGTCGTGGACTGCCAGGTCGTGGGTGATATGGAGGTAGGAGATTGGAAGGATCGATTTCAGGACGTTGGAGCTTAAAGAGTTGGGTCGACAGCTAAGGAATGGATCGTGTGCATCATTCAGGTTGTGAACTAAGGGTTGGATTTAGGTCGCCGAAGAGAAGTCAGGTCGTGGCAACACAACACCCTAGTCAGATCACTCATGAAAATGGACTTTCATAGCGGAGTTAGGTCGTGAACGACTTAGGGTATTAGGTCGCATAACGACCTAAGGGTAACAATGCTTTGAAACGCTATAAATGATGGCATAAAAACTGTGGTTTTGTTTGCGTAGCAAGTGGATGAAACGCTATGGATTGATGAAGACCAATATGGTGTGTTTTGGATCAATGATGATGATGTGAGTTCAATGTATATCCAGGTGGGAATGTTCGAAGTAGTATGATGTGTTCGTTGGTCGTCGTAATGCAATGAATGTGAAGACGACTCAAGTGTGTTTTGAGTTCGTGGATAATGGTTGCTCGAGGGTGGCTTGAGCTTGTAGATAGTCGCCGATAATGACGACTAGAGATATGAAGGCTGAGAGATTATCGTTGTCATAGGTTCTTTAGGACTCAAAGCAAGGGTACAATAAAAGACCAGGTGTATGGTCGAGTACCTTGGGCAGTCATGAAGGGCCTAGTTGTCGAGATTTGAAAAGAAAAACATACGAGTCGTGAAGGCGTATGGAATTTTTGCTTGAACCGGGGTTTACCATTAGCCCTTGACATATGGCAGGGGGTCGTCATACAATTAACGGTAGTTTTGAAGCAGGATAGGCAGTGATAGGGAGTTCTTGGTTGTTTTGCTTGTACCATCTCATGTAGATTGTCTGAAGTCGAAGAAGACGTTTCTTGAGTGCTTGTCTGATATTGGTTTAGGCCTTTAGGGCTTGTGCTTCAGAGATGTTGAGATCAATTGGGATGGTTTACAAGAGATATAACTAGTTGATATGACTGTTATTGAATGGTAGTTGTTTTGCTATTTTTTGGTTACTCCTGGTTGTCATGGTTGAATTGTTGTTTCACAATTGCTTGTTTGTAAAGTCTATCACTGTCAGATGTGGGGAAGGCAGGTTTGGGTCCTTCTCTGCTGTTGGGTAGATTGATTTATTAATCTATCTATTCTTATGTACTTTATTGATGATGTTAGATAGTTATTTTATCGCTCACTAAGACTGTTTTCTGACTCAAGGTTTTATGTTTCCTCTTATTATCTTGGGTTGTTCATCTATGGTGTTATGGATGGGCACACTAGGTGGCTGGTGATTAGTGAGGACGATGCTGATGTGCAGCAGGAGGCTGGCGTATTACTTTACTATTACCTAATATCTTTGTTTCCGTTGTACGGTGAGTGTTGTAATGAGGCTTCATGTACAGACTTTGATGTTATATCCAGTTGATGTATGGATGATTTTTCAGGATGTTATAAAAGTTTAAAAGTTTGTTATATGATGTTACACTATTTCTGCCAGTTGTATATGTTCTATTATATATTATTATTGCATTGTGAATTATACGACAGGTTCTGTATTATTAGTGTTCTAATTATCTATTCTCTTTACTCAACATCTTCAAGTGATCTATGCCAGTGTGAATATTTGAATAAGTATGATTAAGTAATACAAACGTGTTGTGTTCAATATAAACACACAACAATAATAGGTGACAAATTATGGCCATGGAGTTGCATTATTGGATACTACAAAAATAAGAAGAAATTTTGCTGTAGTAAAAATTAATCAATAATAATTGATTAGATAAAAAAAGACTAGGGTATCTACAAATACGGATACTTTAGAAGCTTCAACGCTGATTGAGAATGAGAATATTGAAAGGAGGTTATTCAAAATGGAAGGGACAAAACTGGTTATTTTATTCGGATTAGTGAATCACCTAAGAATTAAATCTTATTCATTTGTATAGAAGTTTGTAGGCATAGTTAACGTGGAAGGAAGATAAGAAATAAATGCTTTAAGTGCCAACTGTCTATAGGTTAGTGGGGTGTGGGAATTAATGTATTGTACTTTCAATAATACTTGGTTTCAAATGCCTACAATTTTATTTATAATTACACGGTACATTAAATTCCCTTAGGCGTGAGCATTTTTTTGATTTCCATGCTTTAACTTGAGAAAATGTGGCAAAGGAACAACCTAAATTCAACCTGATAGCTTACCAAGTTTTCCGGTAAGGCAATAAATATATACGATCTTACGTGATTGCTAACATTTGTAGATGAAGGCATGCATGCAATTACAATAAAGAAAATGATATTAAATGCCAAATAAAATCTCATATACCCAAAATTGTCTATCCCTCTATACCCAACCAATCAGCATCATCCACCTTTTTGCAAATAAACCCTCTATTTTCTTTGACTTAATTACAAAAAAGTGAAAATCAGATATCCTGATTGGTTGGGTACAGTGGGACAGAGAATTTTGGGTACAGAGGATTTAGATCTCATTAAATACATGCGTGCATGCTATCTACAAGATGGAATACATAAAATTTGCTTGTAGTTTAATTGGTATTAACGTAAAGTAGAAGGCACGCGTGAAAACAAGCACTACGCCATAAACGGCCTAATACAACGAATTTGCAAGGTGTTGCTAGTCAAAATGTGACGATAGCTATAATATTTTGGTCCTAGTACAACGTTATATTTTTGACGTTACCTTAGCCATAAAAATGTGTTGCTCTAGCTAAACAAGTGTAACACGATGTAATATTTTGATACAGTGTCACCTTAGCCATAAACATTTACCACGTCATCATCTACACCTACACAAACACGTATATTCATCCGTTAATTTACCTTTTAAAAACAACATCTACAGTTGACACTTCACTAATCCGTTAAAATCTCACACCACCAATAGGAAATTAACTTCCCTGAGCCATACTATTCCTCTTTTTTCAACTTCTCAGATCTGTTTGTTCTCAACTTCTCATCGTCTTCAACTTTACAAATCTGCTCATCCTAAAGCCGCTCCTTAAAAAGGAATCAGATCTACAAAATTACAAAAGCCTGGATCTTTAAGCTTAAATTTGTCTAGTATATGTCATATCATCGTCTCTACGGCGTTCGAATAGGGTTGGGTTGCTTCAGACATTTATGGATAGGCTCAGAAGTGGAGTTGCGTGGTTGAGTTTTGGTAACTACCGGAGGTAGAGGAAGGCGCGGTGGTGCTGCCGTGGGTTCTTAGAGCAAGGTCTATGTCGGTAAAGCGCTGGATGGGGCTAATGTGATGGAGTTTGGGTAATGTATATGCCAAATGCATCTTTACCTTTTTGGTGTTTTTATTTTTTTTTTAGTTTTCATGCATCTGTTTTTTTTTTTAGGATCGATAAATGTTGGTTGTAAAACACACCCTCCAAGTGTTTGCATTAATGCTGCTTCAAAACCTCTGGCGCTTGTTCCGTGCTTCAAAACTGATCAAAGTCTATTTTTTTGCTACTCAAATTCATTTGGAGTTTATGCTACTTTCTTCAGCTATTTGGGAATATATTGTTGGAACGATCAAATGCAGCAGTGATGATGAAATATGTCAGTTCGAAGATACACTACTACAAAAGTGGGCATATTCGACACTAATTTGTGTGCGTTGCATGAAAAGTGTGGCGAAAGCTATGCTTTCTTTGATCTTCTGCCACAATATTCATATGCTGTTACATTAGACGTGAATGCACTGTTGCGGTTGGAATTCTAGAACTGTGACAGGCAACACCACTTCAAAGCGTTGCTTTATAAAAATACAATCCAGATCAGCGACCCATGTTGTCAGAATAAACAAATAAATAACCGTAGATGATGATTTAATCCAACGGTTGAAACCAATTCCTCTTTGTTATCTAAAACTTTACTCCATCATCCAATCAGTGACAACCACCTCACTCTATCCTTCCGCCAAATTTTAGCGCGATATTTTCCAATTCACAAAATTCTAATCGTTCTTTTCTTTTTCTGACATTTTCTATTCACTTTCCCCTTTATTGAACAAAATTTAAACCTAATTTCACCGAAATTTAAACCTAAATTCTGCTCCTCTTTCACTTTCCCAATTCGATTTCCTCTTCTGTTCGACGCCTCCACAATCATCTCATATTCTATGTTAAAACTAGGGCAAGTTTGATTCGTGCTTGAAATCGAATGGGGAAACTATAATCAGATGAGAGCGATCATAGAAAAGCATTCTGGGTTCAATCTCATCCTCGGTGTTGATATCTGCTTTCAGCTGTCGAGCAAGCTTATTGCTAAGATCATAAACATGCACGGTAACTTTATAATCCTCTTCTGCCATTTCACCTGAATTCTAAAAATACTCAAACTCGAAAATTACAAGTAGATAGTGGAAACGAATAGATGGAGAGATTTAAATATAGGGAAGAGTTTGTCGTGTTCCTGGATAGGTCTCAAATCATACTGTTAATTAGTTATTTTGCCATAATACATAACTGTTAATTTTGCCGTGCTCCTGGGTAGGCCTCAAATCATACTGTTAATTTGTTAGTTTGTCGTGTTCCTGTATGAGTAGAAAAGTCTAGTGCTGCATGAAAAGGTGGTTTAGACCATGCTGTTTATAGATATATCCTTGTCAAATATAAGACTTATGTATGTTGTAAATAATTAAACAGAGCAATACTTGTATGTGTGAACCTGTTTTATGAATTTCGATCATTATATTGAATTGGTCAAGTTTTCTATGGAAAACTTGGGTTGCTAGGAGGTGAAAGAGATGACACTTAAATGATAAGTGCATATATCTTTTATAATCCTCAGCAAGGGTGTTTATATTTATTTACCTGCATAAACGATAATAAGTTGGTCTGTTAGCAGCAGAAGAGGTGGCATGTAAGTGATGCATGTTTATGCCCTTTTGCCATGTACAGCAAAAATAGGATTTAAATGTATTTTAAATAATATTCGTATCCAGTTTTATGTATGGCAAGATTATCGGTTTGTTTGAGTGGATGCTCTAAATTTTAAAGTGTAAATGGGAGATATATTAAAGGATAAACGAGTATGGTTGTTCTTTAGAAATTTATCAGGTCTGGACTTGAACTATTTAAAAATATAAATGTTATTATTTGAGTAAGTAGAACATATATGTTAATATTTTCACCCTAACCATTTTCTTGAAAATTAACATGAAATACATTTTTAGACTAATTCTTTTCTTCTTCTTGTAATTGCAGATTTCCCACCATTCAAAGAAAGGTGTATATTTTATTATGTTTGTCGATGAAATTACAACAGAAGTATTAGTTAAAAGAAGGCCAAAAAATGGTTCAATGAGGTTGAATCGTTTTACTCCTCGAGATCAGCTAAGTTTTGCCTACACTTACATGAAACTTAGAATGAATCCTGACAAACCTTTTCACCTTCATATGTTCAAGGTACAGGGTCTAACATGTTGTTTTCTTCGGTAAATCATTTGATTACATTTTGCAATTCAGTTATATTATCCTTCTTCTTTTTTGGTTAATTGCAGGATTGTGAAAGGCGGAAGATTGCAAAACTCTTTCGGCACAAATCAGAAGACAAACGGGTTCTTCCTTTTAAGTCAGAAAGATGATCAGTGACACAAAGACTACTTCAGTCTTTAAGGTGAGATTTTATTTCTTGACTTTTCATTATGTTATATATATTCTTTTTATCTGTTCCATTATTTTTTGTTTACAAGTTTTGCTCGCATCTTTATTATAATTATTAATGCAGTTTTCATAGCCTGCGATGTTCCTGCTAATTTTTTGTATTCTTTTGGGGTTATTGAATCAGTTTTATACTGTCTAGTTAGACTGAAGTATTATAACAGTTAAATAAGCTAAAGGTATTCAACATCCTGAATTGACACTTGAATTTTTGCTATGCTTTTTTTGCCTGCTGCGTCTTTTTCAAACAACTAGAGAAAAAGAATCAATTTGATTATTAGCAAACAAATGCTTCTGTGCTCTTACAAATATATTGAACTTGAGTTGGACTTCTAAATGAAATTGTGCTTTGCTCAAGACATGGATATAATCATCTTTGCATGTGCTCAAGACATGATTCCTTTGAGATTGTGCTTGTAACAAAAACTAAAGCAATGCTGTTTTAGCATATTAACTGCAATTAAAAGAACTTGTTTTGCAACCAATTAAGCATGTTATTCTAAACTAACGAGTCAATACCATGTAATGCGTCAGACAAATAATTGTGTCCAACTAATTTGGTTACAGATTATGTTCTCATTTGTATAAAATAGGATTCTTTTATAATAAATGTTGCATGTGTCCAAAATGATGTCTTTATACATGTTTATAGGACTATCGGAAAATGGTTTTTCTGAGAAATTGGAGCATTCTGGAGCTGCGAGGAAGGAAGGGGAGAAGCTTTGGTATTGTGATTACATGCTTTTAGTATGGCAGGTATTGTTGTTATTATGTCCTTGAATTACTGCTCATAAGAAATTGGAGCATTCCAGTGCCAAAATTGTTATTGTTTTGCAATCACCAGTGACGCACAAAATACAACTTGGAGTTTCAGGTTATATAATTAACCATGTTTGTCGACTGTGATCATTTTTTAGAAGTTTTATTAGAAATGTATAGCAACTTGTGCCCTCGTAAGCAAGATGTTTATAGATGACATGCTGAGTTATTATTTTACTTGACTTGGTAAGATATATGTACATGTTAAGTAAATCTTAATTGCAAGTAAGATTTGGTCTGTGCAGTTGAATAGATAAATGGTTACACAAATGTTACTTCACTCCTTTTATCGGCTTGTGGATTTTGCTGTTGTTGTTTTCTCCTTAATTAAGGAAAAGTGTTGTTAACATTAGTTCTATTTCTATTAAATGTTTAAGGCTACTTGAGACAATTAGAAACGAGGTGTCAATGCTGATTTTATAGCACTATTTTTCCAGCATTATAAGGGTGGACATACACCATCATTTGTTTATTTTCATTTGCCTTTAATCATATAATGATTTATCATGTTGATCTGGCATTATTCAGAGATGCACTTGGTGCTTCAGGCCTTGTCCGATACTGCTGCAAGCATATGCCGACGACAATTGTTGCAAGCAGTG
Source organism: Allium sativum (assembly GCA_030737875.1). Taxonomy (NCBI): domain Eukaryota; kingdom Viridiplantae; phylum Streptophyta; class Magnoliopsida; order Asparagales; family Amaryllidaceae; genus Allium; species Allium sativum. The sequence continues at coordinate 132,962,653 of CM060914.1, read as the reverse complement.
AGATTTTCCACTTGGTTCGTTCCTTTTGCTCAATGCCCTTATGTACATCTCTGTTTATTTGGATGTCTTACTACTGATGGGTTGCTAAGTGAATTAATTAACATAGTCATGGTTTGCTAAGTGTCTGTAAGTAGCATTTGCTCTTCCTAACAAGCCTTTCCATGCTTGTGTTCCATGCTTTAAATTACATCACTTAAGATGTTGTTCTTTCCAGGTCCATGACCAAGCCAGTAAAGATGCTGAATCTAAAGGTCCTAACAAGTCTGCGGTATGCGAAAATGCTGGTGGCAGTCCTAACAAGGTCGATGAACTTGAGGTGTCAGCTAACGCTACCAGTCTTCCTCATCCAGAGAGTAGCATGAATGAAGAACACAGGTTCATACTATAACTCTTTCTTTAATTTAATGGAAACTCGTTGTAGGATGTTTACTCTTATTATAGCTTTTAATTAATTTGATGGAAGAAGAAGATACATTAGCGTGTAAACCCAAGTAGAATGGACCATAACAATCTTCCCATTCTGTCAACACGTCTACTTTAAGCAAACTTTCTTATATCTGGGGATCCGAAGTTCACGGCTCATTCTGTTATTAGAAATACCGTTTAATCTGTGGTTTTTCGTGCAGACAAAAACTCAGACGCTTAGAGGCCGTGGTAATGGAATACCGTGAGATGCTTGAACAAGGTAATAGAAATCCGGAAGATATAGAGAAGAAAGTTGCAAGTCACCGAAGACGACTCCAATCAGAATTTGGTTTATTGGATTCAGGGGAGGGTTCAAACAAGCAATCATCACGTAAGATAAAAACATGAATTCATCTAATCTTAATGTTTCTTTACTTTTTTCCATTTGCATATATCCATTATCCAGTTAAACAAATGTCTCTTTTACTTCGGGATGATATAACCGCATTTCCATCAGAAATAACTCTATTCAACAGTTGCTCATTTAGTCCGTTTGTTCAATGATTGGCAGTATCACTAAATCAAGCAGTAGAGATAAAAACCCCAAAGTGCATTTCCAGTCACTTAAGATGCTTGCAACTCTAAAGACGCAGAATGCCAAAAATAATCACTTACGAGTAATGATCGTAGCGCATAGGCTGTATTTGCTGTAATGACGGTAGCGCAGAATGCCAAATGGTGCCAAGTGAGGAAAGGGACATGTTGTATTTGATGTGTCGGTACTCTTGCTACTGAAGAATGAGCGAATACTTTGGATCTGATATTTCATCATTCATGACACTGGTACTCCTACAACCGAAGAATGAATATTTTTGACGGTATGTATTGGATGCAACCGAAGAATGATATGTAGAATATTTTAGATGGTTTGAATGTGATGATGAATGTTTCAGATGAGTTTATTTTATGTACAAAACTGGTATTGCGGAATATTTAATTAAACCGTTGTATTTGCTTTTTTCTAATGTAGCATTTGTCGTCTTCTGCTGTTGCATTTACTTTTTTTTCTGATGTTGCATTTAAAGATAATGGTGTTGCATTACATAATACAGTGGTGTTGCATTAAATAAAATATTATTAATTCCACATGGCATGTGGACCCCACTGTTGATGTGGCGTGTGACACGTTGGCAGCTGACGTGGTTAGCTGACATGGCATGTGACACATGTGCAACTGACGTGGAGAGCTGACGTGGCATGTGACACGTTGGCTGCTGACGTGGAAAGTTCATGTGGGCCCCGCTACCATGACCTGGAAGTCAGGCTCTGGCTTCTGCTTAAGGCAACGCTGTATGTTGTTGCATTACATGCATATGCTGTTGCAATAGGGTTATATAGGGTTATAATGCAACACTTTCTTTCCGTGGCCATAGATGGGCAAAAGCGTTGCCTTAGAGGCCTAATGCAACGGCCGCGGATGCCACGCCCCCTTGGTGTTGCCTATTTAAAAAAATGGTCTACGGCAACGCTTTTCTGATCTAAGGCCACAGTAAAATAGTGTCGAATATGCCCACTTTTGTAGTAGTGATAATTTGATTATCTTAATGCACCTTCTCAGGGCAAGAGAAAATTTGCAATATCCGAATCATGTTGTCTTTTAGTTTCTGCTGTATTCTGGGTAAAGTTCATAATGTAACAATTATCAGACCACTGTTGCCAAATAATCAAAGTATTTGCGATTTGTTAACCATATTTCTTTTTAATGGATACTCGGTGGCAAGTAGTTTTGAGGTGGTTGGTCGATTGATGCTGTTTTGAGGTGGTGCTGAAGAAGGATAAGTGCAGGCAAGAGGACACAAGGTGTTTGTGGTTGGAGAGGATGTACGCATGTTAAAGAAGTGGAAGTTTTTAATTTTAATATTCGTTGTTGTACTTGTTTACGTTTTTGGTTGATGATGGACTTGGTGTGCAGTGTCTCAAAGAAGGCTTGGTCCTCCGAAATTGGATGAATCGAGCGGTGCCCACTTGTTCGACCTAACTGGCAAGGTCGATCGCCACCAGGACTGTAGGGCCCCGGATCCCCACCGATGCTGCGCCTGGACCCGTTGACGGCTCACCTTTGGCTCGGTTCGCCTTCAGCTGGGCATATATTTACCAGTCTTAGTGTCTGTATAAATTGAAACTTCATATGTAATGAGTGAACTGAGTGAGGTAGTGAGGAATATCTGTATATGCGATTGACTCTGTTACTAACAGCGAATTATAAATGGTAGAGTTAGAAATATGCACTATTTCAAATGTTGAAATTAAATATCTATTTGAATAAAAATACTGTTTGAATATTTAATTTTGTGTCGTAGCATTTAATTCTCATTTTTGTTATATTATATATATATATATATATATATTTAAAAATCAATAAAAATATCTATAGCAACATTTTTGGAATGTTGCTACAGACACCTAAGGATGCTGCCATAGACCTAAATAGGGTTCTGCTATAACAATATTTGTTGTGTTGTCGTAGATAGTCAAAATGTTGTCTTTGAGGTCTGCAGCAACGGTGAAAATTGCATCACCCTAAAACATTGCTAAAGACCTATGCCAACATTTTTTGGGTCTGTGCCAATAAATTTTTTCCGTTGCGTTAGGCCGTTTATAGCGTAGTGGAACAAGAAAATGGTATTAAACGCATGCATGATATCTGCAAGCAGGCTCGACCCTAGGCATAGGCCATCTAGGCGGTGGCCTAGGGCCTTGGTTCTGGCAACTGGAGGAGGAGGGAGGGAGGGGCCTCTAAGTTTTGATTTTTTTTAGCTAAAAACGGCTTTCAATTTCCATGTGGTATGCAGAGATCAGCTGGCTGGATGGTAAAGTGTGCGGCTGCCATGCGTAAGACCTGGGTTTGATTCCTACTGCATTCATTTCCCGTTTTAGCTGTTCTTCCTTTTGTGAGCCTTGGGCCAATTTTTTTTTGCCCTAGGGCTAACTTTGGATAGGGTCGACACCGGCTGCAAGATGGAATACTTACACTATTTAATTGGTATCAAATGGTGTTAATGTAAAGCAGTAAATGAATTTAATGTATATATAAAGTTACCTATCACGTCAAACTGGACTTTAAGTTTTACAAAAAATATTTTTTTTAATCTGCCTAAATGCATACCCATGTATAATGATACATGATAGAAATGTGAATCAATGTACATTTGCATGCATGCTATCTACAATATGGAGTACTTAAAATTTGTGTGTAGTTTAACATGAAAATGTTCACAAGGACAAATTTTAGGGCTTTTTTATCCATAAGGACCCCACTAAAATTTTATTCACAAGGACAATATACTGTCACGTGCGCTAATTTCTTTTTCTTTCTCATTCCGACATCACGCTTCTCTCTATCTCGAATTCTCTTCTCCAGTGCGTTTCTTTTCTTCTAATCACGAATTCATCTTTCACAAAATCAAGCAATAGCGCAATCATCTTTCAGGAAATAAAGCAATCGATTCACGAAATAACCCAATCCATTAACCGAATGTCGAAACCCTAATTCGATTTTGGAGATTACATCGATTGTTTTTTTTCTAATAATCATTATAGCTTACTGTTCATCTGTGTGATTAGGTTTTTTTTTAATTTCTATCGGTGATTCATGACTTCTCTTGGTTCTGTAGTTTTAATGTTCAACCTTTCAGCACGTAAGTATCATTTTTATATTTATCTAGGTATCATTTTTATTTATTTACCACTGATTTATATTCATTTGATGTGTTTTTAATGTTATATTTATTATTTACTTGTATTGTTGCGTTATCTATGTATTACAGTCGAACTTATTTTGTTATAATCAAGCAAAATAAGGTGTGAATAATTTTTGTGCTACTTTTTATTTAAAACATTACTGCAGTTTTTAGGTATCATTTTTTTATTTTTTTGGGTATCATTGTTACTGTATTCACTGTGCTATGTTTTCTTTAGTTACTTTTTGTTGCTGTATTATTTTTGTTGCTGTACTGCTGCACTAGTTTTGTAATTCAATTGAATTTATTTCATTTTGATCAATCAAATTGTGAACAAATCATATTTCACTGTGATGTAAGTAATTTTTCTGCTACTTTTTATTTAAAACATTACTGCAGTTTTTAGGTATCATTTTTATATTTTTTTGGGTATCATTTTTACTGTATTCACCGTTGTTATGTTTTTTTAGTTACTTTTTGTTGTTGTATTAATTTTGTTGCTATACTGTTGCACTAGCTTTGCAATTCAATTGAATTTATTTCATTTTGATCAATCAAATTGTGAATAAATCATATTTCACTGTGATGTAAGTAATTTTTGTTCTACTTTTTATTTAAAACATTACTGCAGTGTTTAGGTATCATTTTTATATTTTTTTGGGTATCATTTTTACTGGGCTCAATGTGCTATGTTTTTTTAGTTACTTTTTGTTGTATTAATTTTGTTGCTGTACTGTTGCACTAGCTTTGTAATTCAATTGAATTTATTTCATTTTAATCAATCAAATTGTGATATAATCATATTTCACTGTGATATAAGTAATTTTTGTGCTGTTTTTTATTTAAAACATTACTGCAGTTTTTAGGTATCATTTTTATATATTTTTGGGTATCATTTTTACTATATTCACTGTGCTATGTTTTTTTAGTTACCTTTTGTTGTTGTATTAATTTTTACTGTATTCACTGTGATGTAACCCAATTCAAATCTCACAAAAATAATATTTATTCACAATAATATCTACTGATTAAAAAAATAATAGCAATCAGTTCAATTCAATTGTCACAAAAATGAGATTATTCTCAGTAATACACAATAATACCCACTTGTATCATATGATACCTACAATGATACATAACTGATTTAATATGATACAATTTTTTCCTACACAATCTAAGTACATAGAACACTGCTCCCCATTCCAAGCATGCATTCATGCATTTACTTTTACTTGTATGCAATCCGGTCTTGAATTCAAGTAATCTCCAGCAGCATGCAGTATCTGCATGAATTCCATACACAATCAAAACTTATACCAACATAATACTGTAAATTCAACTAGAAAATATAAAACTGATACCTAAAAAAATATAAAAATGATACCTAAAAACTGCTATGATGTAAATTCATGTTGAAAATATAAAACTGATACCTAAAAAAATATAAAAATGATACCTAAAAACTGCTATGATGCAAACTCATGTTGAAAATATAAAACTGATACCTAAAAAAATGTAAAAATGATACCTAGAACTGCTTTGATATTTTAAACGAAAACTAATGAATCAAAATGTTTACATCCCACTTTGATTGTTTAAAATGACATAATTTTGATTGAGTTGCTAAGCTAATGCAACAGTACATGTAGAAAACTGATATATCACGAAAAAAAATTAACACATAAGCATAACACTGTAATAACAAGAAAAATGATACCTTAAAAAATGGAAAAATGATACCTACGAACTGCTACTAAATTCTCCATCCAAAAAAGTAACATCCGTCGTTCATCTCTGTCGTTCGATTTTCTACGACGAATTCACAAAATCAAAATCACGAAATCATCTTTAATGTCTATCGAATCAAAATCAAAATCCGTGGCTTTGATTTGCTGTTCGATTGTTGAGATCGATTTCATGCCCTAATTTTTGGTGTTCGATTTATGTTTGAGGTTCGACTGTAAGATAGTAGGCGGATTTGATTTCAGTCGATTTCCAGATGAGATGATTCGTTATTTTTGATTTGCTGATTTCGTGGAATAAGAAATCGGAGAAGAGAAAAAGGAGCGGAAGAAGAAATCAGAGAGGAGAGAAAGAGTGACGGAGATTTTTAATTATTAGTGGGCTGACCTATTTACTGTCCTTATAGATAAATTATTAGTGGCTTGTCCTTTTGGATAATTTTGTTAATTAGTTTGTCCTTACAAAAATTTTCCCCGTAGTTTAATTGGTATTAAATAGTATTAATGTAAAGTAGAAGGCATGCATCCAAACAAAGAAGAAAATATTATTAAATGCATGCATGTTATCTGCAAGATGGAATATTTATACTAATGTATCATTTAATTGGTATTAAATGGTGTTAATGTAAGTGATAAATGAATTTATTGTACATTTAAAGTTACCTATCAGTTACGTCAAACTGATATGAAACACTTTATGTTTTTTTCCGTACTATATCGGCTTGATTTTTTTGAATATAATACAGAACCGAGACATAAGCAACTGCATACAGTATCTCATGTGAGAGCTAGAATTACTTCATCATTTTGAATCTATATACCAATACGGATGTTGAAGTTGTTGAGTTGAGTTATTTTTAGCACAACGTATCATGTAAAAAATGCACGTAACAGTAACATATTTCATTTTTATGAGCATAAGCATAGCAAAAAATGAATAGGTTAACGGGCCAATATTTTGGCGTTACTCTGACACAGAGAAAACTTTAAAAGCTACCACTGTTGCCATTCATTAATAATATACAATAAATATCCTAAAGCTTTTCTATCAAAACAAACAAATCTATCCTTACCCCAAATACGGTAGTTATAGTATTCTTGAAAGGAAGAATGCACTTCAATATTTGCCATGGTTACCGACATGGGATGATTGAATGCTTGATAAGTTGTCTAAGCAGTCGTCTGGTATCAAGCACCTCTAAAGCCCCTGTGATCATGTTTCATCGACTTGGAAAATAGAAGTAAAACAAACTTACGTTGTGTACATTGTGTTACATAAAATGAGACTTTTAGTATCACAAATATACACATTATTTGTAAGAACAATATTTTTGAAACCACTACGCATGCCCATCCATTTTGCTTTTACCTTCGTCGCTAAGTGCAATCACTCAACTTACATATTATAATGATACTTCTGCTATACAAATATGAAAATCTAAAATCTCAGCTGCGTGTTGTCCGCATTTTACCATTACAACAAATTTAAACATACTCATGTTGTGATTAAAAACAAAGAAAATTATTGTTGATATGTCAGCAAGTTTTATAAATAATTATTGATATGTCAGCAACTTTCACTGTCATTGTAAATCCGGTCCCTGTTTTTCAGAAATACAAAAGAAAAATTATTGCTGAAATGTAAGCAACTTTTATGAATAATTGTTGATATGTCAGCCACTTTTATACAATGTACAAAAAAGTTAAAAATTATTGCTGAAATGTCAGCATCTTTTGTAAATAATTGTTAATATGTCAGCAACTTTTATACCGTGTACAGAAAAGTTACTGATATGTCAGCAACTTTTATGAAATGTTGTTGATAATATTATGCAAAAATTGTTTTGATACCAAACTGTTGGGGTTTTGTGCATAACGAAAGTTTGACAAAATACCAAGAAAAATAGGATCTTTATCACTCAATCACTTGAAGATGAATTAGATTGAAAAACAAAAAAAATTAGATTGAAAAACAAAAAAATAACACAAATAATATCGAAAATATGAGCACATGATATTTCACCCAACCACCCTTTTTATTGATTCACTAATAAAAAATTGTTTACAATCGATCTCAACTATCGTTACAAACAATTACAACTTGAACCAGTAACCTTATTGAGAAATAGGTAGAGAATATCTAATGGCTAAATAATTTGAAGAAGAACACTCAATTTGGAATAGCAAGACTGACCACTTTTGGGGACTCTCACCCACACCCAATGAAGATGTTAGCTGACCCTTTTTATAGAGAGAATTGCTTCATGTCCAAGAAAACTTGGCATCCAAATTATCTTCATATATGTTATAAAACTATTTGGATATGCACCAAATATTCTTGCAATAAATGTCCACAAATATAACAACCAATATCTCTCCATAAAATCTAGCACCAAATCTCTTCATCAAATCTAGCACCAAATCTCTTCATCAAATCTAGCTCAAAATCTCTCCATAAAATCCAGCAACAAATCTCTCCACAAAATATGTAAGATTATTTGTTGCCCAAAATTATGATTTGTGTATCACCAATTTCAACAGATAAGTCTACAACAATCAGAGATAAAAAAAATAAGGACCTAATTTACATTGAAATTTAGTGAAAGACTTTTCGTGTATTTTAAACCTTAATAAGGATCTGTGCAAAAAGTACCCTTAAAATTTAAATTTATGTCCAGTAATTTCGAATGCATTTTGTTGTGGGTTATGTCAAGCAAGTCTTGAATCCGTGCCATCGGTAGAGGCTACATACTAGTGTATAAATTAAAAAGGACGTTATCTATACTTAAAATCATCATTACGTAAAAGTAAAGGTAAGTTTTATTTTTATCCACGCATTCCGTCAATTACTCCACCTTTTTATTTTGATAAGTTGATCCACAATTATTTTATGAGTTAATCCACAGGTAAACTAACTTAAAGATTTCATGTTTCTCCTGGTAATTACTTAAAGACAAGATGGTGCTTTTCCTTGCCTTTCATTATCGAAAATGCTTCAGCACCCGTATTCGATTTTGTCAAAATGTGAGGGAAGAAACAGTCCTTTCATTATTGAATAACATATGGATCAAACTTGTTGAAATATAAAGAAGATAGCAGGAATATACAAAGCATAAACTTTGGCATATTTTTGCAATTTGAACAACAATACAGGGCAAAGATGAAAAATATTAATAAAGGACAAAACCTGGTCTTGAAACAGAGGTCAAAGAATCATGTATAAAAAAGATTGAAGAAATCGTTAGTTAAGTGGTTTACGTAGGTTGTAAATATGCAAATTCTGAGATATACAAAGGATATATTGCCTGTAAATACTTCAATCCCTTCAGTATATTTGCGGTATTATCTCACACGTTTGACATATGTGTGTTATATATCATCTATTTTAACTTCATGCAGATGTCAAAAAGCTAACGCATGTTTAAGCTTGTTGTGTATCAAGTATTTTGTTCTTATTTGGTTCATATTGTATGTTTATCCTACAAAAAGGTGCATGTATGTTTATTTTAGACTATTAACTTTTAAATTTTTTGATTGCACCATTCTCTGCAGGAATTTCTTCTTAAATGGTCAATATTTGTTTTTTATACATATATACGAGCAATGAGGCGATCTCTTATATTATTAACATGATTCTTTCACATTGCACCAGTTATACATATATATATCCATCTAGTCATGAAGTGTATTTGAAGCTGGGGAACGCTGAGATTCACACAATGTATTTTGGTTGTGAGTTCCAATTTCTATTAGGCGATATGACTGTCCTTCGGAGAAAAATATCATGACACAGTTCTTATATAAGAAACTGGCATGGAGATCTCAAACAATAGAAATGCTGAGTTGCATTCGTCAAACACACAGGAACAAGTTGTCGGATCCAATATTCGGTCTTATAAACTTTGATTTTTGCAGCTTAAGTCTTTGAAATAGCAGTGAATTCATATGCGTATGAATTGTGATTCCCACTTTGTTGTGCTAATGTGGTTATATGTTTTTTTTTTTTTTTTTTTTTTTTTTTTTTTTTTTTTTTTTTTTAGTTCTTGATATCTTAGTAGGGCTGTTACGCTTGTACCGTTCAACCGCCAAACCGCACCAACCGTATACACGGTTACCGTCTACTACGGTAACGGTGACGGTGACGGTAACGGTTGTGAATTTTGATAACCGCGGTAAACCATACCAACCGCACACTATTTTTTTGTAGTATTTCATACAAAAATATGTGTTTTAAATAATTTAAGCTAGAGAAATAACATATGTTTAAATTATTTACGCTTTAATTATAGACAACATGCACATTGATGGTTTGTTTCATAGATAAACAAACTAATTCTTAAGAAAAAATGTTAGAACTTGAATTATTTATGCATAACAATGTAAATTTACGGTAATGGTTGCGGTAACGGTTATAAAATTTGCTAATCGTCAACAACGGTTGCGGTTATGGTTGGATGTAAAACTGACGGTTGACGTAACCGTAACACCCCTAGTCTTTAGTCGTAGGATGCAAACCCACCCCACATTCGAGTTTTTGGCTGTAGAGCATTCCTAGCAGTGATAAGACGCAATGAAATGAGGACGATTTGAGTGATTAACGCCCAAACAGTGGCAAGACGGGTGTGGGGAGGAAGATGAAATGGAGAGCGCCGCCACTCAGAAATAAAATCGACGCTGTAATTGTTTTTCTTTTAAATATTGTAACCTTAAACGGTTTTCTGAAACCGTTTAAGGGTTAAATTGTTTTCAAAAAACCGTTTGATGCTTTTTTTTTAATTTTTTTTTAATTTGCAACGTCTCCTCACCTACTACTGGAACAGTGGAAGGAATTAACGCTTTTAACTCTGTTTTAAGACTCGAATACACACACCACTGCTGGGAATGTTCTTAGGCATAGAGTTTTAAAAAGAACTATATCAAACAAATAATTAAAGATTTTTTTTTTAAACGTTTGATGGATAACTAATTGAATTTTAAATGTTATCGATTGGCAGATTAAAATTGTGTATGAGAAAAAAACTCACCAAAAGTAAAACACAAAGATTATTAATCCAGAACCAAAATACTTCAATCGAAGACCGCCATTAGTTTCTTCTTCTATCGCGCAAAGCCTCCAGCTCTCGAATCAAATCGCTCATTGATTCATAGGACGATCCACCTACCTCCACTGCCTTCCTCGCCATGGCCGCCAGCTCCTGTGCTCGCCTCCTCCTCTTTTCTGCTTCTTCATCAGCACCCATCAGCTTCTTCACTGCAGCCTCTATACTTGCTGCTTCAATCACGGTCCTCTGCTCAGGATCAAACGTATGCTCCTTCACACCAACCTCCACCCCAATTTTAAGCACATCGACAATCAGCCGCTCGTTGTAAGTCTGCTCCGCAAACAAAGGCCATGTCGCGAAGGGCAGCCCTACACTTATCCCTTCTAGACTGGAGTTCCATCCACAGTGGGTCAAATATCCTCCGACAGCCTCATGATTCAGTATCATCATCTGCGGCGCCCACCCTTTAATTATTAGCCCTATTCCGTCAATCCTCTCTTCATATCCCTCTGGCATCCACTGATCATCTGCATGGTCTCTGACCACCCAAACAAAGGCATGCCCTGAATCTTCCAGCCCTACAGCAATCTCATGCAGCTGCCTTGTAGTGAAAGAACTCACACTTCCAAAACAGACGTACAATACTGAACCCGCACTCTTCTTCCCCAGCCAGCTCAAACACGAAGTCTCATCTATGGCAGATTTGCTTCCCCTATCGAATGTGTCCACGTTCTTATCGTTAAGCAGCAATGGACCGACATGCCAAGCTTTTCTTCCCACAACGTTTCTGAAGTAGTCAATGTAATCAGGTTCGAGCTCATAGAAGCTGTTGACTATCAACCCATGGCTGATTTTTTCAGCTTCCTTTTGCTTCAAACGTAACTTTGTGAAATCTGGGATCAGAGCTCGATGCATCTCAATTCTGTGAGGGAGATTTGGTAGGAGTAGGGTTTCTGCAGTGGAATTGTCAAGGAGGTTGTGGAGTTCTACGGTGTGGGACATGCACTTGGAAGTGAAGTTGGTGCCATGGAAGTCTAAGCTGGGGATGTTGAGCTCGGAGGCGACGTTATGGATCCATGGAAGGAATAGGCCAGCCACCACGCAGTCTGGGTTTGTTTGTTTTAGGAAGTCGAAGAAGGGTTGTTGGAGCAAGGTCAAGGCTTCGAAGAAGATGGATTTGAGGTGCTGAGGAATGGCAGCCATGTTTTCGCAGTTTTCAGGTAAGCCGGGGACTGAAGGGAAGGGAATGAGGGAGATTTGGATGGGATGGAGGAAGGAAGACAGCTGGTTAGCTCGAGTTAATGGAGAATGGAAGCGGGAGAGGTTGCCTTTGGTGGTGAGCACAGTGACTTTTGCTCCGTGAGAAGCGAAGAGTTTGGATAGGTCGATGGCGGGGATGATGTGGCCTTGAGCGAGGAATGGGAAGATGACAACATGGAGAGGATGTTGATTTGAATCCATAATTGACTACCGTTTAAAATTTTATGCGATGACAAATAAGGTGTGAATCCGCCATTTATGCAAGGGTTAAGATTAAAAGTGAAAACATTATCTAGGACAAATTATAGAAAAAGGCATATGCTTACCTCATTGTTCATTGTTAACCCAACGTATACATAATAATTAATAAATAGCATTTATTTTTCAATAATTGCTGTCAAGCATTTAATAGTTAATAGCTAGCAATGTATACATAATAATTAACTTTTAATAATTAATATTCAATTATAACTAAAAAGAAATAAGTAACAATTAACCACTTAATAATAACTAGTATTAATAAGTGATGCCAAGTATTTTAATAAAAAATAATTCTCAAGAAATTCATATTATGTTTAGTATATAAGTTTACCTCTTAATTCTAACTTATAGTATTCAATTCTATAAATTTTGGTGCAAGTTTGATTATGAGTCTATAACAATGAAAAACTGGCAGCAGATTAATAAGATCTTGTTAGTTCTACTCCATTATATGAGCTAACCTCCCTTGTACTCTACTCTAAATCAAAATCGATCCCTAATTCTTCCTTCCTTAAAAAACTTGCGTCTCACCAAATTCCAATTGCTACCGCTGAATATGGATGGATTCACTAATATTGTGATTTGGTGATGATGGAGTCTTTCACGGATTGATTCGCTTCCGCTTACCTCCAATCGCCTACCTTTGGGTCGGTTTTGTTCAAGAGCAAGCCAGACTTCCTCAAACCAACTTTCACCTACCGTTGGCAGGTTATTCAGAGTAACGGGATAAATTTCAATGGCTTGTTCTTGTTTGAAAGCGCCAGCAGTAGCCTCCATGCCTTCGCTGCTTACCTCAACTTGATTTACTTCATTGCTTATACCCACTACTGCTAAGAATCCTACCTTGCGCTTATCTCAGTGCTTACTAATATTATCGTTCAACGGTGGGAAAACCGGCCGTTAAGATGTTCAATATAAAATATAAAATTATATGTTAAAACATATCTCAAATCAGATTTTATTAAAAAAAATCATAGGATACTATAAGTGAAAATGGAAGTAATTAAAAAAGTGAAAATTTAATTAAACTGAATTTTACATGTAAATCATCTTAAAATTAAGAATACAATATCAATGTATTGGTTTGAATCAGTCACTAATGCATACATACATTTTACTTATATATCAAGTAAGATCAATGTATTCTTAATGTTTAGTTATTTTACAACTCTAAAACATTAATGGATTGAAGAAATAAAAAGAAACGAGAAAGATATAAAGCTCAAAACATAACATCATATCAGTGAATATTTCATTGAAATTTAAAAAAAGTGCAAGAGTAAGATGTAATAAATAAATTACAAATTATTAAACTAATTTATTTAAATAAATCGCCTAAATTTATCATTGTTATTTAAAAAACTGAAAATATATTTAAATAAAAATATTGAAGATAAAACTAAATGTAAGACCCCGCCTTTTAGATATTTCTTCCAACAAGAAGCTTATATAAGTTCAAATTTTATTATCATATCAGGGAATTGTTAACTGCAATAAAAAGAATGCAAACGTGGATGTAAAGAATAAATTTGAAGTTATTGAACTAATTTATTTATTTAAATGAATCAATTTAAAATATCATTGTTTTTTGAAAATTTGAAACAGTTAAAATAATGGGGATTCTAACTACAAGGACAAATTATTTAAAAATTTTAACCACAAGGACATAGACTAAAAATTTAATTAAAAGAACAAAACATAGCCCAAATTTATTCAAAAGGACAAAACAAAAGACATTTTTTAAAAATAAATAAATATTATTGTTGTTATTATTATTATTTTCTACAGATTTTAGGTATCAGTTTTGCATGTAGTTGGGTATCAGTTTTTGATTTTACAGTTTTTAGATATCAGTTTTTTATTGTTTATGGTATCAGTTTAATTTACATGTAACAGATTTATATGGTCGAATCGCAATACCTATCCATCACCGCAACTCCAATCTCCCAAATCACTCAAGCCATCCTTCTTCACCCTTAATCAAACTTCATCACCACATCCTCGTACACATGAAAAACCTACAAACAAACCACCACTATACATCCACAAACACTACAAAAAAAGAGGCAATTTTTCAATCCAAAATTCCCTATGTCATCCCAGCGCGGCGCAGGCGTGGCGTAGGAAAAACATAAAAATATGTGAATGGATAGGGACTGCATAGGGAATTCTCTACTCATTCCCTACGCGTTCTATATGGGTTGGAATTTACTTTATTGGTTATGAAATTAGAGTCAAAATAATTGCACCCGTTCAAATAAACCGTTCCACCCCCATCTATTTCATCGCGTGGATTAAAAATAATTCCCTATTTCATTCCATCGGTTCTTCACGCTATATATATATATATATATATATATATATATATATATATATATATATATATATATATAAAACCTAAATCATCTCGCCGCAGCCGATCCCATGCATCAATCGATTCGCTGCATCGCCACGCCGCATAGCCACCGCTCCTTCATCGTCGAGCCGCCGTCCCTCTGCCGCTCCTTCCCTCTGCTGCGCCGTCCCTCTACCACCCCGTCCTATCTCCTTGGTTGGACCACTGCCTCTTTAGTGTCAGGTACCCTTTGAACTTTATAAAATAGTCTTGAGTCTTCGGTTAATTTCTGTTAAGTTACAAATCTGTAAGCATATTTACATGTCTTGAGTATTTACTGTAAGCATATTTACATGTACACTCATTTATATAAACAATACTGCGAGCTATTTTGAAATCGTTGGCTATAACAGTTTATTTGTGTTCACTACAAAAAAACTGTGAAATAAAGACCGGAAATTTTAAACTGGAAGAATTCGGTTCTTAATAAAGTACAGATTTCAAACTGAGAAAATTCGGTCGTTGGTTTTTAAATTTAGTGACTGGAAAACTGTATTTAGTCGGTCTGTGATGTCTGTTAGGATCTATAGACTGAATTGCAGTTTCTAAGCAGTCTCACTAAACAAACTAACAAATAAAAGCTAAGATGAACGTCACTTCGAATCTAACGATTGAAGTTGCTTATCCAAGTCACGGACTCATGAACAAATAAAAGTTACAATCTCTTCAAATCGAACGGTTGAAATTGCTTATCCAAGACATTTTTATCAGTACCATACGTCAGTGACTATTAGCCCCACCTTCTCACGAACCCATTTACTGCACGTCATTGTTTTATGCAAATAAAAAATTATTTAATTGTTCACATCTCCTCCTCCTTAGATTCCTTTCTCCGCCTTTGACATGAAAGTCACACGGAAGCACTTTCACTTCTATATTGAAGCTCGAAGAATTAAGTAACATTGGAAAGATTCATCTCATGAGCCTATTTAGTCTTCCCAACTACTCTAGTTTAGATTCATTCTCTCCATTACCGCTCATAATGGAGTTGACTCTGTGCTTTCACCGCAACATAGTCTAATTAGTGTCCTCTATCTCTGCTCCTAAGGTTCTCGTCCTCCGCCAAGAAGTAAGACGTCTATACGCTCACCGCCTCGACAAAGCAAACCTCCTACCAAAAAGCCTAACAAATCTGGATCCAACAGATCCAGCCTGACTCGAAAGCAGCAACCTAAACCAGCCGCCTATCTCCTCCCTGGTCAGGTCATCATCCTATAACGTGGTGAAGATCCTAAGCATATTTTGCCCGTTAGATCCAAGTCTAACGGTTTAGATTTTCGTCTACATCAAAAGCGGATTCGAAACTGCTCATTCTTGGGTTAGAGATGTGAATGACCGCTTTGCTGATCCTGCATTTGCTACTTCTCCTCCGACAAGTGATGTTCCCATCCCCACTTTTCGCAGGAATAACGACAAGAAAATCATGGCAGATGGCCTGAGATATTTGTTGAAGCTATAATCACTAGAGCGGATAAAGAATTTCTGAATGTTCTCTTTTTCACATTTCCGGCGATTCTGAATATATTTTTCCAAGGAAGGAATCACCCGAATTTTCTGAAGGATTGGTTTAACTATCAAGGATTTGCAGATGTCATGTTGACGCTTTGTGGTGTTAATTAGGTTTCGAATTTGTATCTTTGGTTTTTCTTATGGTCAATCTTTGTTGTAAAGTCTATGCTTTGTTATGTTCTAAGTTATGAGTCATAATGAAACTTAAGTTTTATGTTCTTAAAGTATGTGTTGTGGCGTAATGGAAGTTATGTGTATTTGTATATTATATATACTCATATGAGGCAAATAAAACATCCATGTTATCATCTGTGCAACATGTAAATAACTAAAAATTAACTATAAATAGTTTCATATGGTTATTGAGACTGACTAAAGACTGTATGCCAGTCTTTACAATATCAGTCTTTAATGATGATTGAGACCGTATTTCGGTCATTAAGTTTAAAGACTGAAATGTCAGTTACAAATTGTTTTAAGACTTGAGATTTAAAGACTGAAATTTTGAGTCACAATGCAGTCTTTAACATATATTTAGAGACTGAGTTGTTCTATTAAAGACGGAAAATATCAGTCTTTATTTTGAAATTTTTTTGTAGTGGTTTTTCAATAAACTAATAAAGCCAGTCCTGCATAAATTTCTCAAGAAAACTAGTTTTACATGTACAAAAAGTTAATGATGACCTCCCAATTATTTAGATGATTGAACATTAAATCAGTATATTTTTGCTTAACCATATGGTTTCAATATAAATGATTTTCCAAAGTATTAAAATAATTTGCAGCAACCAATAACCAATAGTATAAATTAGCATTGAGGAGATCAACGTTATTAAGTGGCAGTTAAAATACAAGAAAATTTTCCTTTTCGTAGAAAGAAGATACAAATTAGAATAAAGACAACACAAGGGAATAATACCCTGTCCCCTAATATATATACCATGACAAAGTAAATCCCTTGTCTCAGGATACAAAAATGTACAACTCAACAGAAAATTATGATTGTCAAGAATTTGTCAAAAGAATCAACTTTTAAAAGCTGAAAGAGATATAAAACTATAATCAGCATCAACATAGATTACCAAAATATTAAAACTTCAACAAATCTAGTTTCAAATTTATGTAGATGCTGGTCCTTGTATGACATGCTCCTAATAAAAGGAAAAAAAATGAAAATAAGTAACATCCCAGGCCATACAAAAACTGATATATGAATATAATATATATATATATATATATATATATATAGGCGAGCGTTCAGTGGCACTTGAAATAGTGCAGCACCCCTAAATGCCCCCTGATTTTCTCCACACATTCCATTTCTCTCTCCGTCCACTACTTCTCTCTCCTTCCACTAACTTAAACTAATATAAATGTCTAGTTTATATAGGGGTGCTTTTGGGGTGCTCACTATTTGGGGTGCCATTGAACGCTCCTCATATATATATATATATATATATATATATGTGTGTGTGTGTGTGTGTGTGTGTGTGTGTGTGTGTGTGTGTGTGTGTGTGTGTGTGTGTGTGTGTGGATTGCATGTTCATTCCATAAGAAAAGGGCCATCACATAAAAGATAATTCAAGACATATCAGTTAGGTAAGTTAGCATTATCTTTCAGAAATGTATGAGAACTAGCACTCACATATGAATTGGTTGATGCAAGCTTCAAGCCATATAAACAATTCACATAATTCTTGAAATCTTGAGTAATATATCGAACTTTTTTCCATTTCAGATTCCTAAATGCTGGAATATTTGGGCTAAGCGTTACATTAAAATTATTATTTGCACTACTCCAGCCATTATTAACAAGTTTATGATAGTTGGTTTTAACTCTAAAATTAATTCTACAATTAAGGTTCATATTAGCATTAAATAATTTTTAACTTTAATGTTGAACCAATATGCTTTAATGATTTAATTTGGAAGAAATGCACATTCAAACTCGTTGAGCTATTATAACGATTGGATTATTATATTAAAAAAATATATCATGTTTCATGAGTGTACTCACGTCAATTATCATTACTCTGATAAGTAGAAGTTGGCGTATGGAAATACTAGGGATGACGTATGGAAATTGGCGTAGAGAACGCGTAGGCATGCTGGCGTAGGGAATACGACGTAGGGAGGGCGTAGGAAACGTGACGTATGGAACGCGTAGACTTGCAGACGTAGGGACGATGTAGGGAACTTGGTGTAGTGAACGCATAGGCATACAGGCGTAGGGATGACGTAGGGAATATGGTGTAGGGATGGGGTAGGCAATATGGCGCAGGGATGACGTAGGGAAATTGGTGTAGGGAACACGTAGGGAAATATTTGTGATAGGCTGTTTTCCAACTTCTTGTTTGGCATAGAGATGGCGTAGGGAAATTCGATTCCCTATGCCGTCCCTACGCCAAATTGACGTAGAGAATTCAGAACTATTTTGTAGTGAAACAATCTCTCTTTGCAATCTCATTAGACATCAACAGTTAAACACAAAAACCTCAAATGTATCTAAAATCTCATTACACTACCAAATAGTTCAACTCCTCTCTTTTGACAATTTTTCAGCATCTAACCATTAGTTGATACTTACAAGTATACAAAACTGCAATTTACAAGATGTAGGCTAAAAACTGATACCTTCAGACACACAAAACTGCAGAGAGCAAACTGATACCACACAAAATTGCTACCTATTAGCTGTAGAGAGTAAACTGATACCTACAGACATACAAAACTGATACCTAAAATCTGAATAATTGTTAGAAAAATTGTCCATTGTTTTGTTCTTTTGAATATATTTGGGCTATGTTTTGTCTTTTTGATTAAATTTTAGTCTCTTATCCTTGTGGTTAAAATTTTCAAACAATTTGTCATTCATAATATTTTCCTGTAAAATAAAAACACTGAAGATAAAGATAAATGTTGGACTTTGTCATTGTTGATTCGGTTTAATAACCGAAGGCTGATTGCTATATAATGATGATATTTTTTTTATTGTTCTCATTTTGAACAACGCCAACCCTAGAAGGACATGATATCCATAACAATTCCTTTAGCAAGTGATAACCGCAAGCCCCAAGCTAATGAGATAGTATTTTAGCTATGATCAGCTCATTACGTCCCGAGAAGTCAGCTAGTCAAGATACATAATAATAGATCTTAGTGAGCTCCCATGTGCAGCAATTCACATGTTTCTCGTACAATAGTTGGGGTTCAATCTGCTTTCATTCGGTATTATAGTGTACAAAAGCAAAAGATATTTTCTTGTTTGACATGTACACATGCAGAGAAATATTAGAATTTAAGTAACTTACATAATTATTATCAAAGACAGTTAAAACCATATTTTAATTTAGTTACAGATCAAGATACCACTGAGAATTCAATTTAGACTCAATTTCAAGTTGAAATGCGGAGGAACGAATGATAAGCATACCAAAAGAGAGGAAGACGTTATTTCTAAAAAGTATAATTAATTTTAAGGTACTTCAGAGAAAATTTCTTAAAACTTAAACTTTGTATACAGAAAATATAACAGAGGTCTTTGTATCCTTGCATCCACGAAAAACACCTTGCACAACCAAAGAAATCACGACTACAGGAGCTCCCATAGTTCTTAATCCGTGAAATTGCTGGGATGGAATCCTCATAGGTGACATCCATGTAAGAATCACTTATTTACGAACATACCAAAATCTAGAATCCTTTTTAAGCTTTTCGGAAGGCTGGTAAAATGTATTGATCACACTTGAGAGTAAAATACAAAATATTGGGAAGACACTACACCAAAACAGCTAATTTGGCGCACCAGGATGCAGATATTTGATACGGATTTAAGCCGTATCAAATTTGATAGGGCTCGTAGCCGTATCAAATTTGATAAGCCGTATTAAATTTTCTTTTGCAATCCGCGTCTCCTCCAATAGTTAAAATCTCACCCTAGATCTTCACGTGTTCGGATTGTTTCTTTTTGATTAGGCTTAGACCCGTATCAAATCTATAGTCTTTTTTTTGTGGTTCTTCCCTCTCCAATTTTCCATTTCGGCCCAAAAAAAAAAAAAAGAATTCCCAAATGAAAAAAAAATGGCGAATCCCTAAAATTTTTCTTCAATCCAAATTTTATTACAGTTCTTTCGTTTCTCTCGCCGCCATGGTGACACCTTCGATTATAAAAGACAGCTTCGATGCCCTCGAGAAGCAACGCGAGCTAATTGCAAACTGCACTCTCTTATGGAATGACCTAACTGACCACTTCTCCTCATTCAAGAAAGGCCTACAGTCAAATCCCAGAACCTCAGATCCAAGCGCAAGTCTCTCGATTTCCAAACTCCACAGTCCCTTCTTGCCCTGAGTGCCCGCGAGAAGTCCATCGATTCTTCCATCAATCTCGCCATCAGGAAAGTTGACGAAATCCACGGATTCATGAGCAACACTGATAAGGACGACGATGGTGTTTCCGAGCTTGATTTAGGCTCTAAAGTTGGCCAGTTTTGTAAAAAGATGGATGCTGATGGATTTATGGGTTTGATTAGTGGTCACAGAAAGGACATTGAAGTTTTTAAGAACGAACTGCCGAACAGGCTTTTTAATATGTGCTTGGATCCTGGGAAATTGGTGCTGGATGCCATTGAGAAAGTTTTTTCAAAGAATGATGTCGGTTGGGCTTGTGTTTTGATTTGGAGGCATTGGTTTATGCTTTGGAGGATAGGCACCATTTCTAACATTTTTTTTAAACTGTCCCTTACAGGAATAAGAAGAGGAAAAGGAAACTCAGTTTGCGGAAAACTGAGTTGCAAACTTAGTTGCGCGGCAAACTGAGTTTGCCACTCAGTTTTACGCAAACTGAGTTGCAAACTCGATTGCTATGCAACTCAGTTTTCCGCAAACTACAGGAAGTCGACAGTCGATGTTTTGCGCAACTCAAATATACAGCTTCTTGCCCAGGCAGTCGATGTTTCATTGGAAACTCGAAATATATTTTATCCTATATAGGGGGTGTATCATAGCTTTGAGATATCTTAATATGTGATTCAATATCAAAATAGTGATGTTTTTGAAGCAACAAAATTGGCATATGAAATGTTTGTTAACCTTTGGCAGTATCTCTTTGAAAAGGATACAGTTTTTCTTTTCACTACCTCATGATTACTTTGATTTATTTTTAATATTACAACATCCTTAATTTGCATATTTTATTGCTAAGTTCTGATATTACATGACAATATTGAAACTTTAACTTGCTTACAAACTGAGTTGCCATCTACCAGGCTGATCACACTGTGTACATTTTTAGCTATCTTGTCAATTCTATCCAGAAACTTGCGTCCCTTGGTTTCTTAAGCTGATGATCAGTCTCTCATCTCAGGTATTCTCACATCTTATATATGTGTTGGTGTAGTTGCTTTACTGCATGTAATATTTGTTTCTAGATTGGTCTATATAAGTTATATATTTAGAGCAGCATAATCTGATTGAACAATTCTCATTTCAGACCAATGAACTTTACCAATTGGCTGTTGTTGCTTTCTGTCTTCTTGTTGCTTGGGTTAGTCTTCTAACCGTTGGCATTGCTATTGTTATTGTTTGCTGCAAAGCACAAATAAGTTTTTTCTGTTTGGTTGATGATAACAAACATCAATAATGACGCTTGTACAAAATCAATGATTATACACAAACATCTCGTGGTTTGATATTTTTAACATAAATGGAATACGAATGTGCCACTTCATTAATGCAAGCTTATATAAAATAATTAAGAATAGAAAATAAAGAAGACAGAGCAAGAAGAGTAGGAACCTTGCTATATTTGTTAGTTGCGGAAAAGCGGAAGGATTTATCATGTCTTTTTTACCATACACAAATGGTGAAATGTTGCTCTTATATGGATATGTAAAGTCCAAACTCTGTTAGAAACACGATAGGATTATGAAATTTATTATCAACTTGTGAAGAAAAAATTATAACAAAATTTGATTCTTGGTTCTAAGCATCTCTGGAAAATCCTTCTAGGTCCCTGTCTAGGCTCCGTCTAGGCACTATACTAGCCTTACCATCTAAGATTTTCCTTAGTCCACCTAAATGAGACATACTGCATTATTAAAGTATATTAACATGTTTATATGCACAATCTATGCATTAGTTTAGGCTTGATGACTCTTATAAACATCAAAATCGTCTTAAGTGATTTTATCTCCATGGTTTCTAATAGGTCCATCCATATTCATGATAACTCATTTTCATAAGTTAATACTAAGAAAAATACTATCTTTTTTAACAAAATGCACTAGTTCATCAAAAAACGCATAGCTTCGATTAATCCATGTCCAGGCGACTAATCCATAGTCCATGCCTACCACTTAATACCCGTCTGACGATTCTTACAACCTTGCTAAGCACATAAATGTTTGAGAAGAATGATATTTTCATTCATTCCAATAAACATTTAGAAGGAAACTTAACTTTATTGAAAATAAATTACTTAATATTAAAATTTTGGTAACGTAACGGGAAATGTTTGTACCACAATTTTCTTTGGAACATACATTATCTACTTGGAACCATGTTTACTTCGAGTTCCTAAAGTATGCACAAGATATTCCTTTATATAGACAAAACTCAATGCACCAGACTTCTCGTCATGGATAAGGTTTGAGATGAAAAATCATTAATAATTAGCAGCATCATAAAAAAAAGTTTTTAAGTTTTGAATCTGAATGTCAAACGTCTCCCTAAACCTTTTTCTTCATATGAGACAATCAATTTACTTTGGCTTGAGATTTGAGCTTCTATTGGCGAATGAGATTGAAGCTCCCTCTGTCGAATGTGGATTGCCTTCTCTTTATCGTTCCTTTGAATCCTTCTATGGAATTTATGGATTCCTCTTTAAGCAAGCTTATTCTTTCATAACCAGTAGAGAGATCACTAAGTGGAATTAGCTTCATGATAAAGGATAACTCAAATGTTTTCATCGGTGTGGATTCATAATTTGAGCACAACCTTATACTTTTTTTTATTGGTAATGGGTAGTTCCCAATGGTGAATCCTTCCTGATTTTCACATATCTTATTCCTGATTCTGTTTCCCAAAAGATGTACTGGGTTCTGTTTTTAAGCTATTACATCGCCTACCATATATAGTGTAGTTTTACTCCTTGTTGACTCCCCTTTCATCAAATCAAAATGTCATGGATTGTCCTTTCTTTTTATCTTTTTTTTAATGAAGCTTATAGAGCAAGTTTTACAGATGAAATCTATTTCATAATAACAAAAAATACTTGCTTATTTTGAAAATTATGATATTTCAGTATAGCGACAAACCGGGTCTAAGTCTAGAACTTGGTTCGTTTGCTGCTGGAGTAATGATTTCAAGCACGGACCTTGCACAACATACTCTTGAACAGGTATGATTTACTTTTACTTTCACAAAACATAGTATAGTTTGTCATATACACATGGTTTGCTACTGCTAGCACTTAATACACGATGTAATCTTGGAATTCAAAGACGCGAATAGTATCACATATATGTGCAAATGCAGTTAATATATCATTATGTTGATATGCGGATGAAATGCAAACGTGGTATTGAGTACAGTCCACTTTTCCATATATTTGCAAAACTGAATGGTTAATTCAAAACAATGCAAATGCGGAATGTTCTTTTCATGTCATGCAAGTATTTTATGCAACTTTATGATTTGGAAAGACAAATGCATTGCTGGGTTGCTTGTACAGAGAGATTAATTGGCTTCCTCCAAATTATTTTCCAACTGGTTAATGCTCTCCCTTCTTTGACTATATAGCAGTTTGGATATAGGCAAATTCCCTCACAAGTGTACCTATATAGCTTGTTAATACGAATTTTTGAAGTCTGCCACTTTAGACTATTGATGTTTTTAACTTTGATTGAGTTATATGCATAATTATATGTTATTCTTAAAGATTAAAAGTGACCACCCATATAGCAGTTTTGAAGTCTGCCACTTTTGAATTCTGCCACTTTACAATTGGCTGCTGTTGCTTTCTGTCTTCTTGTTGCTTGGTTTAGTCTTCTAACCGTTGGCATTACTATTGAGTGCTATTGTTTGTTGCTAAGCACAAATAAGTTTTTTCTGTTTGGTTGATGATAATAAATATCAGTAATGACGCTTGTACAAAATCAATGATTATACACAGACATCTCGCGGTTTGATATTTTTAACATAAATGGAGTACGAATGTGCCACTTCATTAATGCAAGCTTATATAAATTAATTAAGAACAAAAAATAAAAAAGACAGAGCAAGAAGAGTAGGAACCTTGCTATATTTGTTAGTTGCGGTAAAGTGGAAGGATTTATCATGTCTTTTTTATTATACACAAATGGTGAAATGTTGCTCTTATATGGATATGTAAAGTCTAAACTCTGTTAGAAACCCGATAGGATTATGAATTTTTTTATGAACTTGTGAAGAAAAAATTATAACAAAATTTGATTCTTGGTTCTAAGCATCTCTGGAAAATCCTTCTAGGTGCCTGTCTAGGCTCCGTCTAGGCACTATACTAGCCTTACCATCTAAGATTTTCCTTAGTCAACCTAAATGAGACATACTGCATTATTAAAGTAGATTAACATGTTTATATGCACAATCTATGCATTAGTTTAGGCTTGATGACTCTTATAAACATCAAAATCGTCTTAAGTGATTTTATCTCCATGGTTTCTAATAGGTCCATCCAAATTCATGATAACTCATTTTCATAAGTTAATACTAAGAAAAATACTATCATTTTAACCAAAATGCACTAGTTCATCAAAAAACACATAGCTTCGATTAATCCATGTCCAGGCGACTAATCCGTAGTCCATGCCTACCGCTTAATACCCGTCTGACGATTTTTACAACCTTGCTAAGCACATAAATGTTTGAGAAGAATGATATTTTCATTCATTCCAGTAAACATTTAGAAGGAAACTTAACTTTATTGAAAATAAATTATTAATATTAAAATTTTGGTTACGTAACGGGAAATGTTTGTACCACAATTTTCTTTGGAACATACATTATCTACTTGGAACCATGTTTACTTCGAGTTCCTAAAGTATGCATAAGAGATTGCTTTATATAGACATAACTCAATGCATCAGACTTCTCGTCATGGATAAGGTTTGAGATGAAAAATCATTAATAATTAGCAGCACCTTAAAAAAAAGTTTTTAAGTTTTGAATCTGAATGTCAAACGTCTCCCTAAACCTTTTTCTTCATATGAGACAATCAATTTACTTTGGCCTGAGATTTGAGCTTCTATTCCCGAATGAGATTGAAGCTCCCTCTGTCGAATGTGGATTGCCTTCTCTTTATCGTGCCTTTGAATCCTTCTATGGAATTTATGGATTCCTCTTTAAGCTAGCCTATTCTTCCATAACCAGTAGAGAGATCACTACGTGGAATTAGCTTCACTTTAAAGGATAACTCAGATGTTTTCATCGGTGTGGATTCATAATTTGAGCACAACCTTATACTTTTTTTAATTGGTAATGGGTAGTTCCCAATGGTGAATCCTTCCTGATTTTCACATATCTTATTCCTGATTATGTTTCCCAAAAGATGTACTGGGTTCTGTTTTTAAGCTATTACATTGCCTACCTTATATACTGTAGTTTTACTCCTTGTTGACTCCCCTTTCATCAAATCAAAATGTTATGGATTGTCCTTTCTTTCTATCTTTTTTTTAATGAAGCTTATAGAGCAAGTTTTACAGATGAAATCTATTTCATAATAACAAAAAATACTTGCTTATTTTGAAAATTATGATATTTCAGTGTAGCAACAAACTGGGTCTAAGTCTGGAACTTGGTTCGTTTGCTGCTGGAGTAATGATTTCAAGCACGGACCTTTCACAACATACTCTTGAACAGGTATGATTTAATTTTACTTTCACAAAACATAGTATAGTTTGTCATATACACATGGTTTTCTACTGCTAGCACTTAATACACGATGTAAGCTTGGAATTCAAAGACGCGAATAGTATCACATATATGTGCAAATGCAGTTAATATATCATTATGTTGATATGCGGATGAAATGCAAACGTGGTATTGAATACAGTCCACTTTTCCATATATTTGCAAAACTGAATGGTTAATTCAAAACAATGCAAATGCGGAATGTTCTTTTCATGTCATGCAAGTATTTTATGCAACTTTATGATTTGGAAAGACAAATGCATTGCTGGGTTGCTTGTACAGAGAGATTAATTGGCTTCCTCCAAATTATTTTCCAACTGGTTAACGCTCTCCCTTTTTTGACTATATAACAGTTTTGATATAGGCAAATTCCCTCACAAGTGTACCTATATAGCTTGCTAATACGAATTTTTGAAGTCTTCCACTTTAGACTGTTGCTGTTTTTAATTTTGATTGAGTTATATGCATAATTATATGTTATACTTAAAGATTAAAAGTGACCACCCATATAGCATTTTTGAAGTCTGCCACTTTTGAAGTCTGCCACTTTACAATTGGCTGTTGTTGCTTTCTGTCTTCTTGTGTCTTGGGTTAGTCTTCTGCCCATTGGCATTGGTATTAAACACTACTGTTTGCTGCTAAGCACAGATAAGTTATTTCTGTTTGGTTGATGATAATAAATATCAGTAATGACGCTTGAACAAAATCAATGATTACACAGAGATCGCGTGATTTGGTATTTTTAACATAAATGGAATACGATTGCGTCACTTCATTAATGGAAGCTTATATAAAGGAATTAAGAACAGAAAATAAAGAAGACTGAGCAAGAAGAGTAGGAACATTGCTATATTTGTTAGTTGCGGAAAAGCGGAAGGATTTATCATGTCTTTTTGGTTATACAAAAAATGGCGAAATGTTGTTCTTATATGGATATGTGAAGTCAAAACTGAGTCTAGTTTGGAACTGAGTTGCAAAATGAGGCTGCTAATTATTGAGTCCAGTTTGCAACTCAGTTGTAAACTGAGCTCACTAATAGTTTTGAAAATCTAGACCTTAGGAATATAAATTTATATGAACTTCTGTTCACTAATAATCCTTGTGATAGTTGAAAATTTATGTTGCTTATCTAATTTCTCATTTTATGTACATTACATGACTTGTTGTGGAGACAAAACTAAACTGATGCTTGTTATTTTAATTTCTTTTCAGGCTTTGGAACAAGCATGAGTTGCATGGGCTCGACTACTGCAGTTTTGCTGTCTTTTTTTTTAAGAGCAAGAACTGTGAACATTATGCTTTGTTTATATTGTGTTATGTGGTTTGTATTAACTGAAGTTATGGTTTATGTATTAATCGAATTATGCTTACCATATCTTCTTCATATATTGTTATATGGGTGTAGCGTATCTTCTTTATTGTGCATATATATATATATCGATGGGTGCAGTGTTTCTGTATATTGCATATATTATATACCCATTTTGATACGATATATGATATATCGATATTGATATGGTTAAAAGCCGTGTCTAATTCATTGATATCATTGTAGGATTGAGGCATTAAACATGGTTTTAAGCCGTATCAGTATAGCAGTTTAATACGGTTTTAAGACGTATCAATCTACGAATTTGAAATGGCTTAAAACCGTATCGATCTATGAAGTTGACAGTGCTACATGCTAATTTGATAAGGTTTTAAGCCGTATCAAATTGATAAATAGATACGGCTTAAAACCGTATCTATCTATCAATTTGATATGGTTTTAAGCCGTATCAAATTATGAATTTGATACGGTTTAAAACCGTATCAAAGCAACAGAGACGCCATTTTTTGATACGGTCCAGAGCACTGCCAAATCGATTTTGATACGATCCAAAGCACTGCTAAATTGGCATTTTTGGTGTAGTGAGACTACTCCGTTAACAATAACACCTTATTCTCGTATTAAGAGGATTGGGATTTAAGTCCTGTTAAGACTAGACGATGCACTATTACTACTTTAATAGGTTGTGAAGAGGCTGATGATTGTTGTATGCTTTACTGTAATTTTATTCCAATTGGAAGACGGGTCCCTAAATTAAAAGAGAGGTGCTGACTATTGTTTCCAATTGATGGCAAATCACGGCTTATGGAACGGTTTACTAACACCTGCCTACTAGAACGTCTGCCTAGGTCAGATGAAAAACTCAGGTTTGTCTTTGCCTGATTGAGATGTTTGGTCTGAGTTTCGGTTTGTTCCTTGCAAGCATATTAGTTGATTGCACACTGCATTTGGATTGGCTAGTACACATCTGAATGTGAACCTGATCAAAATGTACATAAAATGTTTAGTTATTTGTTGTATAGTTATGCATACTTGGGCATATGAAAATAATCCAAGGAACAAAATTAGACCCAAGTGATATGGAAACAAATAGAAGTAAAAAAAGGGAACATCATATGTTATACATCATTTATGGAGTGGACAGTTTTAAACATGGGTTTGTTTCACAATAACACAACCCACTTGATGTGATTGTTTATTTTCCTTCATAAATTACAAAATCCAAAGATCAAAGTTTTCCTTAAGCACTGAACAAATGAAAATAGGAGCGCATGTATTTGAGTTTTACCTCTTTTAAAAATTGAAATTTTATTTACAACAGCATGTACTTCTGCTGTAGGATATATTACTTGTAAATGAATTTGCAAGGTACTTTCTTTCTTAACTTTTGGGTATTTCACTGCGGACACAGAATTTTCTACTACATCATAATACTTTCCCACTTTTCCTCCAAAGTATAAATGCAAATAATGAAAAGAACATGCATAATCTTTAGTTATAGACTACTTTCTAGCTAATTCATTTGTCCCTTACACTCCTTTCCTCCCTGGCATTTTCAAGTATATCTCCTTACAATTAATACATTTTATTTCTATCTGTTTAAAAATGTATGTTGTAAAAAAAATTAAAAAAATCCGATCTTGTATCACAGGCTTATGACACTATCCACTTCATTAGCCTGTATTATTCAAAATTTTATGCCTCTCTAGCAAAGTAAAGCAAATCGGGTGGAATATGCAGCACTTAATTTATATCATATTTTCACTTGGGCAATTCAACAACTTTTTTCATTAATTTAAATAATTCAACAATCATAATTCTTGAATGCTATATGAACTGGAAATAAATTTTAACAAATTACTGGCAAATTACATATGAGAAGACTCTCATATGTTGCCAGCAACTTAAATAATGCACTCGCATATCTCATATTTAAAAGGCAACTACTCATTTGTTTGCCAATGCTCTCTGCAATAAAACTACAAGAGGTAAGAGCCTAAAATTGAAAATGAATGCAATAATATGTAGATAACTTTCACATGTTCTCTCTATGGATTTATCTTTGACGTAAAATGAATATAACGGACCAATGCATGTGATGGAAAATTTTCCATTTGTTACCCAGCCTTTCCAGTTCATTATAAAAATCACATTATACTATGGCACGTTGACATTTAAATCGAGCAGGGTTTGCTTTAAGTCTAATTCTAAATTTTCTAAAATTATATCTACTACACATGCGATTTTTTTCACAACAACATCACTCTACTTGAGTTTCGTTTCAGATGGAAGTATCAGTGCAGTTTTACCTCTTTCCTATGTTTTGACATCAAATAGACTGCATTTTTCCATCAACTTGATATTCACTTAGTCGATATGTTAATAGACAAAAATCAATGACCTCATTTAATGCAATATAAGAACTCAAACAAAAAAGTCCATACCAACGTGTAGTTTGTCCAGAATCCTCAAACAAAGAGAGGAAAACATCTAAAGACATCTAACACTAAAATGGTTGATCAGTAGTAGTTTTCAGAAATTGTTAAAGTTACATCTCATCAAAGCCGTTCCTGAGGCTTAGGATGCCTAGTACGATTTAATAAATGATGCCCAATTGTAAAATTTGGTGCAATGATACTAACTAAATATTTATTTTTTAGGCATTGTTAAAATTTGAAAGCTAGACGCTGCTACTATGAACTAATAGTGCAAACAAAACAAACATAAACAACATTGTTATAAAGGAGAAATTATAAACAATTATTTCAAATATGAAGAGATTTTACATGTAAGACTCCAATTCTGCCCACAAAAAACTGAACTGCCTTTATTTGAGTCAGTGCCTACAACAAAGGTAAAGAATTTAGGCATATTAATTAATCTAAAGCTAACGAAAGTAATGAGATGTTTCTAAAATTTTCTTGCTCTAGGGTGTTGCCAGCTTGGAAAAGAGCATCTTTTCTTTTATTTGTGAGTTTTGGTAAAGTAGTTTGATGAATGTCACCTATAATCCTACAATGTAGTTGCCAAATAGCAGTAAATCCCACTATAAATCCAAAATCAATTGTTCTCATATAGTGTATGGAATTTTCCCACTGCAAGCGAATGTAATTTGATATGACTCCCTATATAAAACATGTAATATAATCAAGGTTACATATACTTAATAGCAGCAAGAAATATATCACCAAAAATCCAAACTTAGGTATTGTTGTACCAACATATCTCATTACTGTTGAACAACCTCCAGGTTTTGTGAAAGAAGGAGAGTCAGAAAAGGTGTATAAGTTGAAAAAGGCTTTGTACGACCTTAAGCAAGCTCCTAAAGCGTGGTACACCCGGATCGATTCTTATTTTTTGGAGAATGGATTTAAAAGATGTCCATATGAGCATACTTTGTATGTTAAGACTAACATGCAAGAAGATGTGCTAATTATATGCTTGTATGTAGATGATCTTATTATTACAGGTAGTAACTTGAAACTCATAGAAGAAGTTAAGAAGGCGTTAGCATCTCAGTTTGAGATGACGGATATGGGATTAATGTTTTACTTTCTTGGTGTTGAAGTGGTGCAAAATGAAAAAGGGATTTTTATCTCTCAAAGAAAGTATGCAAATGACATACTCAGGCGCTTCAAGATGGAGTATTGCAAGCACAAGTATTGATGGAGGTACTCCGTACGAAGTATGGAGCGGAAAGAAGCCTAACATCCATCATCTAAGGGTGTTCGGCTGCATTGCATTTGCACATGTTCCAGATCAGCTAAGGAAGAAGCTTGATGATAAAGCTGAAAAGTGCATTTTTATTGGATATAGCATCATGACGAAAGGGTACAAACTTTATAATCCAACAACAAAAAAGATTATAACTAGTCGAGATGTGACATTTGATGAACATGGAGCTTGGGATTGGAGTTCCAAAGAAAAGGTGCCATCAACATTCATTAAAGTAGACGATGGATCAAATGAAGAAGAGAATGACGGTGTTCAAGAGAAAGAGTTTTCTGAAGTTCAAAAGCTTTAAGGAGCATATGTTCAAGAAACTGAATCTCCACATGAAACAATAAGAACAACAAGGCCTCATCGTAATCGTCGTGCACCAGCATACTTAAATTTATTTTCTGCTGCTCTGTCTTTAACATCTGGTATCATTCCAATGCAAGTTCACTGAAACTTTATTCTCATTTTTGTAGCTTGTTAATCTCTGGAAAACATCCAACATGAAATCTATGTTCAAATAGTATTGTAAAATTTTGAAAAGAAGAAAAAATTTATACAGGACACCACAAAAAATATATTCGAGTTGTACCTGCCTATTAAAAAGCCCAAACTGCTGCTCTAGCCAAAAGCAAAATGCACACTTCGTTTGCAACACAAATGGATCAATTCTGGTAATGAGACCAAAAAAATAATGGTGATTTCACGATGATTATTATTATTTTGACTATTTCACAGCACATAGTATCAGGATCATCATAATTAGGCCCAAAATAACTAACTAAATCTGCAAATAGAATAATCTGGAAATCAGGGCTACTTATTAATAGTTCGGATCCCTCAAATTCTTCTCCTTCGCTGCCACAAACCGCCCCATTCATTATTAGCGCTCAACTGATTTTTGCTTGCTGCGTTGCCTTCTTCTTTCTTACGTGGCTTTTTTCTTTCGACTTCAGCGACCTTACGCGAATTTTTCTTGCCAACGACCTTGTTTTTTGATGCCCCTGTCATTTTGGAGGCCCCGTGTAATGGCCCAGTTAGCACTAAATCAGGGCCGGCTATGCATCTCATGTATTTCGTCAATTTAATTTATCTATTTATTTACGTATAGATGATCGTTGAGCATGAACAAATTCCTTCATGCACTATTAATCAGTTAGAATCTCCATCCATAATTTAAGCTCTTCCGAATTTTAGCCAAAAAACATATATCTCATTTTCACTTCAAAACTATCAATAAAATTAATTTCTCTCTAAATATAGCTTCTCTTAAAATTTACCAAATCATTCTCGATAACATAAGACCAACCCAGTTTTATATTTGAAAAGTCCCAACAGATGACTTATAAGAGAAAAGTAGGCAAAATAAGGCACAGTGCTTCAACAATAACTATTTATGGATTTAAAATCAAAGGCGTATACAAATTATTGAAGGAGAATTCAGAATTGGAAACCTATTGGCATTTCCTCAGATTTAAAATCATATAGAATCTATCTCAATCAAAATATGCAAAATAATGAATCTCCAGATCATGAATACTAAATTGCGACATTCTGAATCTCATTAGTGCCCCTTAACTATTGGGTAAACATTAAACGAATTGTTAGTGGGAAATGAAATATAGAGTCAAAAGCCATGTTAATTAGTGATGTGTCTTTAGTTTCAAGAGTCATGTCCATTAATGATGTGTCGGTTCGTTAAGTGTTATGTCAATTAATAAATGGGTGTCTATTGGAGTTGTAAGGTCATGTAGACCACTATATAAATAGGGGTGGTCATTTTGTATGTGAAGTGAGAAAAGAGAGGAAAAGAAAAGAGTGAAGTGTGAGAGAAAGTGAGTGAGGATAACTCTGAAATAGAAAGAGTGTTGTAATGAAAGTTGAATTATAAAAAAGAAAACAAAATTTATTGTGTATCCTCCTCCTCCTCCTCCATAATAATTCCTCTTCATATTAGCTTCTTCAAATTGGTAATAGAGCTACTCTTCTTAAATTCTTCAAATTGGTATCAGAGCCCGGTTAAAACTATGACACTTTTATTCTTCTCATCGTTCGTTCTCACAAAAGAAAACTTCGAAAGATGGAGTAGTAGGAAGAAAGAAGAGTTAACCTCCAAAGGACTATGGGAGATTGTTGAGAGTGGCTATGAGTGGCTAAAAGACGTTAAAAACATGACGAAGAAAGAGAGTGAGGCGTTTACAAGCTTGAGAAGAAAAGATCTTCAAGCTTTTATGGTGCTAAGTGAGAACGTTGATAAAGAAGCATGTGTCATATTCATGGAGAAAAAATGGCAAAAGATTCGTGGAATTTACTGAAAGAGGTGTATGCAAACGAGGATGTTGAAATGGCAGAGATCGAAGAAGTAATTGAAGAAGATGATGAAGAGGAGGTCGAAAAAGACAAAGAGGAGCTAATGAGAAAGAAAGCTGTGAAAGAAAAGGTGGAAGAAAATATTGAAGAGGTTGAAAAAGAGGGGAAAAAATCGAGTCAGCTTCAAGAGGTTGAAAAAGAGGGGAAAAAAATCGAGCCAGCTTCCGATGACACTAATTTCCAGGTGAAGAAGACCAAGGAGGAAGCGATTGGGAAGAAAAATGAAGTCGTTGACCTTTATGATGTCAAGGAAGAGGTGGACGATGAAGTGGAGAATGATGCTGAGGATGATGGCGGTGATGATAGCGATGGAGACGGCAACGATGATAGCGACGACAAAGTAGGGGATTCCAACGATGGCAAAAAAGCTTTTAGTGAAAAGGGAAAAGAGCACAAAAGGAATGCTAACAAAATTAAGGGTCAATCAAGCACTAAGTCGGAGAAAAAAAGAGACATATCTCAGAAGTATCAAAAGAATGAGCTGGTTTCAAAATTTTGCAAGGGTATTGTAACAACCCTGAATTTTGGGCCGAATTAAAATTTTTTATCTTAAGTTATTTTAATGAGTTTTTTATATTTAAAATAATTTATTTTAAATAATAATGATTAAAAATTTATTTATTTGAAGTAAGACTTTAAAATTTATATTAATTCTATTCCGGGCCCGAAAAGGACGATAATTACAAAATTCGTTTTTCAACTTTGGAAAAATATATAAAGTTCATTATAAGTCAAAATTAGACGAAACAAGAAACGCTAGAACTGTATTGATGATATCTTTATAATGAATTTAAGAAATTTAGATTTCAGTTTGTAAGTTATGTCAAAATTTAAAATTTTATTTTTAATGGATTTTGAATTTTTAAAATGATTTATTTTGATTAATAAAGACTAGAAAAAAAAGAATTTTTTTTAATAAATTTGAGAACTACAAATGCCTTCCCAAATATGTCTCAGTTAAATCAAATATCCATGAATGACGTTTTATGTTATATCTTAAAGATTGTACAAATATGTAAGAAGTTGACAAAACTTTCCAGTTTTCATTAATAATAAATTACATATTTATTACAACCTACGTCACATAGACCTTAAGTGTATGACAATTTTTTTCTTTCTTTAATGACATTTAAAGATCAAATAAATTGTTAACATTTAAACCTTAAAAGTACACCTTTAGTCAGTACTTATATATGCATAATTTTGAAGGTGGAATTACATATTTCATACGGTTAAGAGCGCTAATCTTATATGCTAAACTTCATAAATCTATATTTCATGGCATTCATTAGCAGTTTATTTCAGGTTTAACAAAAATTGGTCCATCCCTATTTCTCCATTATTATGTTTCCTTATTATATTCACACGTTACATAATTCCAATTTCAAAACGTATATATCTTAAACCACTCAATTTATTAATTAATGTCATTCATTTAGGAATTAATTTTCTTAATTGATTGCTTACTCAATTTAACTATTATCTCCATTAATTCTTCTCCATTGCAACGTTAATTTGTAAATTGTTTCATTCTCCTTCCTTGATGCTTCCATTAAAAATTTACTATTTACACATGTTTGAATAATTCCAAACTCCAAATATATACCACTAGTTAGACATTATATTGTTATAAATATATTAAATTTCTTTCTTATGTTTGTAACATACATTAATTACTGATTAACATACATTAATTTTTGTTGTAACGCACATTAATTGAAATTGTAATATAGATTGATTGTTATCAAATCATTTATTGTTTCTCTCCTTATATATATGTTTATATACATTAATTTCATGCTTTTGTTTCCAATAAACTTTATTTTCAAGTTTTAAAATTCAAACGTTCATGTATGCACATATACATATAAGCTATTAACTTAACTTAATCCCAACTCATATATATCAACGTACAGTTATTTTTGTGAAAATAAATTAATTAAAATAAAGAATACGGTATATATACGGGCATAATACGTATAACCCTAATCTAAAATACCCAGTCGCCGCCCCTCTAAATTTTAATGAGCCTTTAATTTGATTAAGGGATTGGAACATTATACAAAAAGAGCTATCTAAACCTAATCCATCTCTCCTCATTTCTCATAGCCGCCACTATCATTTTTCCATGGCCTAAACCCTTCCAACCTTCTCCATTTTCCTCCTCCTCCACTAACTTTTAGACTTTTCCGTAGTTAGAATTTTTGTAGAGCAAGTATCAGGCTTCAAATATATACCGAAGTCAATATCAACCGCCTGAAGCCGCCACGACCTCCTCCCTTCCAGGCGAACATCCCCCTAGCTCTCCTACCTCGCGCAATCCGATCTTAATTTCATACATCCTATCTCTAGATTCTTGGATTCAAAAGTTTTGTACAACTTTCTGAGGTTAATTGGTGAGAATTCTATTTTATTTTATTTCTTCTTTGTAAATAATTAGAAATAAGTTTAATTGTATTATCCTAGATGTGTGGTTAATTATTTGTTGTGATTCATGGTTTTATCTGTGATTGTGTGTAGATGTGTTGATGTAGTGTTATTATGGAATTGAAATACAAAGATTGTATCTTGGTTTGTAAAATACAAAGATATTAACTTTTGTTTCCAAATGAAAGTTTTTTTTTCTTACTTTTGTTTCTAAATGAAAGATATTTTGTAAGTGAATAAAAATCACTTTTGTTTATAATTAAGAGAATTCATTTTTGTATGTAATGAAATAAAAGAACAAAACATTCATTTGTTGTGTTAAAAGTGAAAAGAATGAAATATTCATGTTTGTAATAATGAAATATTCATGTTTGTTAGAATGAAATATTCATGTTTGTTAGAATGAAATATTCATGCTTGTTAGAATGAAATATTCATTGTAACAACCTATATTTTGAATAACAAGTTATAACATAAATCAAGGCAAAATTCAATGATAAAATCTGAATCAAGGGAAACGGGCAATGCCATTGCGTTCGTCTCGGAAAAATACGCGAAATAGAGTTCGAGTTTTCGAAAATGGAGTCCGTATGACCAAGTTAAGGCCCATGGAAGTTTTCAGAAAATTTAAATTTAAAAACAGATTTCAAATTCAGCTGGGCAGGTAGGCGCGAAAAGTTCCCGCCACTCCCCAAGTCGACAGGGGTGTCGACACACCCAAGGCTGTGTCGACTGCCCAATCGACACCCTTGTCGACTTGGGTGGTCGGCCAGTCTGGCCTGGGTACACCTGACTTGTTTCTCAAGATGTGTTTGGAGGCTAGTGACGTGAATTGATGGCCCAGATCTGAATTAGGGTTAATCCTATGGTCTAAACTAACCTAATCACCTATAAAAAGACCCTAATACCTAGCCTAAGTCATCATAAATCAATCCTACAACTAAACTATGCAAAAATGTTTAATCACGGCCTCCACCCTCTTGTCATAGCCTCCATCTTCATTCATATGAGAGTTCCTAAGCTTGTTTGAGAGTTTCTAAGGCCAAAGTTCAATCTTTCTTCATCAAAGCAAGGATCTTCTTCTAATTTCTCAAGGGTTTTCATTGAAGCTTGCTATTTAGGGGTCTTTAGAGTTGCTAGTGGCTTTGTCTCAATCTTATTTATATTTTATAAGTCTTCATAGCATTGTAAGCCCTATACTACTCTTAGATTCTAACTATGAAGTTAAATATGATATGTTGCAAGTTGAGTTTGGGCCTAAGTATGATATGTGCTTTGATCCTATCATGTTATGCATAAATATATTCTATGCATGTTTGTAAAGCTATCACCATTACCTTATGCATAGAAAGCTATGAGCTTTGATTGGAAGTGTTGCACAAAGCAACATAGAAACTCTCATAAACCTTGTGTTATCTTGCATATGATGTTATATGCGAATCACTAGGTGTCATCCTATGTCATTTATGATCATGTTTCACCTGTTTGCTTAAGTTTGATATCATGCATAATTTTGGGGCTTATGATGTAATATGCAAGTTGCTATCTTGCATATGGTGTTATATGTGAATCACTTGCTATCATCCTATGTCATTTATGACCATGTTTCACCTATTTTGCTAAAGTTGATATTATGCATGTTTTGAGGCCTATGATGTAATATGCAAGTTTATGAACACCTTTGCCTCATATGCCACCATGTTTAACTTGTGGCCTAAGACCTTATTAGTTATGGCATGCTTCTAAGTTTCCCCTTTTGAGATCTATTTGCGTTTATGCGAACTTACATGCGATGGGGTTACGTTATGGGTAAACTAAAATGACATAAAAACATGACTTGAAAAGATGACATGAAATATGACATGTGATTATGCTTGAAACATGAATTTGGACATGACTTCTAGAAAACATGAGAATGGACAACTCGAGGTTGGGTTGAGTTTGTAGCATAAATCTACACGGAACCGACCGGCTTAACTAGTGGCTACAAGCAATAGGACCCAATGTGAGTAGTTGGTCATGTCGCACTTGAAACCCGAGGTTAGACCAAGTTGTGGTGTAAAGCTACCCGGACCCACCCGGCTTAACTAGTAACCACAACAAGGTCTAATGTGAGAGGTTGGGTGCATTAAATTAATTAATGCCACATGATAGGGTTAAGTCATGGACCACTTGAATACTTAACCAATTAAACACGATGGGATTGATAGGGTTAAGTCATGAACCTTGGGTACACTTAACCAACTTGATGGGGTAGGGTTAACCACATTTAACCTGCTGGAAACCCTAGTTGCGTGGTCCTTTTCACCAGTAACCCTCTTGATTGTATCATGATACCCTAGGGACTAGGCTAGGGTGGGGCACGATTACTGGGATGGCATGTAAGCGACCAAAACGACGGCTGAGTAGGTGCCCCGGTGTAGGTTCAGGCGGACTATGGTCGTGCACATGGTCCGGAGTTGAAAAAGCAGACACGGGCACCCGTAGGTTTAGACTGTGCGTGCTTGATTTGTGTCTGTGGTTGGCACCCTAGGGCTTGATACACCCTAGGGTGGACCTAGCACAGTTTGACTACACTTCGTGATTGGGCCGTATGACACCGACACTTGACGAGTTAGGCTTTTAGGGAGCCGATCGACTAGACCGTGTTGTTGGACCTTGATCTAGGTCATCTCGGGATGTTGGGCCAAGATTGGGCCAAGGGATCTTTTCTTGTTGATACTTGACATAGATTACTAGTACACACTTGGTGCAACTTAACCTTGTATATGCGATGCCACACTTGATCTGTCTCTTCACCATGCCAGTTATAACCCCATGTCCCATCTCTGCTTTACATGTCCAGTTAACTTTATTAGTTTTTATACTAATAGCAGATAGGACTCACCAGTCTTTTTGACTGACCCGTTTTCTTTCGCCTCTTTTCTTCCGTTTCCCCCCCAGGTCTGCAGGATGGCAACACTGGTACCTAGCTGGATCTTCAGCTGCTTTTCTGGATAGCTCATGTATGGTTTGGACTTGAGCATGCTATGGCCTAATGCTACTTTGGGGATAGTTACTTTATGTTTTTCCAGTTTTCAGTTTATGTTCTAGACTTTGTTTTATGGAAAATAATGACCAAGTACTTTGATATAACTTGACTATGGTTTTGAAATGCTAGTTTTGTCCGCTGCTTTACTACTCTGTTTTACTTATATGTTCTGTCTTGTGATATCTACATGCATGTTTACCTTGTTTAACGCCCCTCCGAAGCTAGTGTACTTGCAAGAGTGACCCTGGCGGAGGTGGGGTGTTACATTTGGTATCAGAGCATAAGGTTTACAAGATTTGAGCAAAAGTGTTTTTAAAACTTACCTTTTTGGAAAACTATTTTCAAAACCAATTAAGTATTTTCCAGGAAAAGTATAGTTATTTTAAAAGGCTATTCCCCAAAAGCCATTAACACTATCCTTCGCTTCCTCGTTCTAAATCTATCTTTTCCTTTTTCAGCATGGCCGATCTTAACCTTCCCGAGGGAGTAACCATTCCCGGATGGTTCCGGAGGTACTTGGAAGCTAGGGCCAACGATGCGGGCCCAGCAAATACCCCCACCGTAACTGAGGTTTCTCCTCCTCCTCCTCCTCAGCATCCACAAGCAGATTTCTCAAAGGTTTGCAAGGACTTTAAGGCGATGGGTGGCAAGAATTTCATTGGGACAGAGACTTTTGTGGAGGCACGAAATTGGTTGAAAGAAACTGAAGATCTTTTCGCTATCTTTGATGTGGAAGACCATAGAAAGGTTTTCTTGGCAGCATGGCTATTAAAAGAAGAAGCTGCTTATTGGTGGGAGGTCACCAATGCTACAAGGCCTATAGAGACTTGGGCCGACTTTAGGACGAGGTTTGGGCTTAAGTTTCTATCCTCAGCTGAGGCGAATCTGCAGTTGGAGAAGTTTATATCTTTGAAGCAAGGGGACATGACAGTGACGGAGTATATGAATAAGTTTAACCAGCTCGCTCGATTAATACTCCCCAGAAGAAGGCTTTACGCTTTGTACTAGGGTTGAATGAGCCATTACAAGGTTTAGCCCTATCTCATATACCCATGGGGGCCACATTTGAAGGCTTAGTAGACATAGCATTGCTTCAAGGAGACGATAAGAATGGCAAGAAGGAAGTTAAGACTAATGAGACTCAAACCAAGAAGACGGACTCCAAGTGGGGAGGAAATCAGGGCAATCAGAACAACAAGAACAACAAGAACAACAAGGGCAACAAGGCCAAGGCAAAGGACCCAAGAAAATGCAACTTCTGTGGGATTGTTGGGCACATAGCCAAAGATTGCAGAAAGAAGAAGAGGAAGTTGGGCGAATGCTTTCACTGTGGAGAGCCTGGACACCTTAGCAAGGATTGCCCCAAGAAGCAAGGACAAGGGCAAGGGCAGAATCAGCGTGCAGGACCTTCTGGAGGGCAAGTGCATGCTCTCAACACTGCTGCAGCTCAGGACCGAGGTAGTATTTCTATAGAAAGTCTTGTTTATATTTCTGACTTTCCTGTTCGCACTTTATTTGATTCTGGCGCATCGCATACCTTTATTTCTTCTGACATTGTTGAAAGTTTGCACCTAAGTACTAGTCTAGTTGAGGATCCCGTCAGTGTTTCAAATCCAATTGGGGGTTCCGCCCATTTATCTATGATTTGTGTGGATTTGAAGA
Organism: Allium sativum; assembly: GCA_030737875.1. Lineage (NCBI taxonomy): Eukaryota > Viridiplantae > Streptophyta > Magnoliopsida > Asparagales > Amaryllidaceae > Allium > Allium sativum. Next base: position 132,921,817 of record CM060914.1, on the reverse strand, counting down.
TTTCTATCTTGACCGTAGAATTCATGTGTAATGCTTATGTTCTCGGGTTCACGGGATATGGGTTGATTTTGGGCATGGATTGGTTGTCCAGTTATGGAGCCATTCTCGATTGTGAGCATAGGGTGGTGAGGCTCATGACTCGCCTCGGTAATACCCTAGAGATTTCTTGCAACCCGCTGGATCCCGTCATGTTATGTTATCTTGAATCTCTTGACTCATCCATCAATGATCTGCAATCTGTAAGGGTGGTTCGAGAATATCCTGATGCCTTTGAAGAGGTTAAGGGGTTACCCCCTAAACGAGAGACAGATTTTCGCATTTATCTTGTTGATAATGCCAAGCCAGTATCATTGCCCATTAGGCACATGGCCCCGCGATAAAGAAGAGAGCACAGTAAGCAAATCAAGGAGCTGCTTGAGAAATTTTTTATTAGGCGAAGCATTTCTGAATGGGGTGCTTCGTTGGTATTCGCTACTAAGGCGGATGGTTCGCTTCGTCTATGTGTTGATTATCGAGAGTTGAACAAGCTGACAAAGAAGAATAGGCACCCGTTACCGAGGATTGATGACCTCTTTGACCAGCTTGTTGGTGCTTCTATTTTTTCTCAGCTCGATCTAGCCACCGGATTCCATCAGCTTAGAGTGGCTGAGGATAGTATTGATAAGACTGCGTTTAGGACTCCAGATGGATTCTTTGAATGGCTTGTCATGCCATTCGGTTTGACTAATGCACCCGCCTACTTCGTAGATTTGATGAGTAGGGTGTTCAGGGAGTTCCTTAACAAGTTCGTGGTTGTCTTCGTGGATGATATTTTGATCTTCTCAAAGGATGAGGAAGAACATGCCAGACATCTCAAGGAAGTGATGGATACGCTTAGAGCTCATCAGTTGAAAGCCAAGTTCTCCAAATGCCATTTCTGGAGAAGGGAAGTTCGGTTTCTTGGACATATAGTTTCTAAGCAAGGCATAGCGGTGGATCCTGCGAAAGTGGTTGCAGTTCAAGACTGGAAGACTCCTAGGAATGCAACCGAAGTAAGAAGCTTTCTCGGTCTGGCGGGCTACTATAGGAAGTTCATCAGGGACTTCGCTAAGATTTCGGCCCATCTTACTAAGTTGACGAAGAAGAACTTAGTCTTTGCATGGGACTTGGAGTGTGAGCTTGCTTTTCAAAGGCTCAAGAGGACCCTTACCACAGCTCCAGTTTTGGCATTACCCGATAGTGGTAAGATGTTTACCGTGTACACAGATGCATGTGGCACGGGGTTAGGTGCTGTTCTGATGCAAGAGGGAAGAGTGATATGTTATGGGGGTAGGCAACTTAAAATTCATGAGAAGAACTATCCCACTCATGATTTGGAGTTGGCAGCGATCGTCTTTGCACTCAAATCCTGGCGCCACTATCTTCTAGGCGAAAGGTTTGAGTTGTATACTGATCACAAGTCACTCAAGTACCTCTTCTCGCAGAAAGATCTGAATCTGAGGCAGCAAAGGTGGATGGAATTCTTGGCATCATATGACTTCGAGATAGCTTATACCCCTGGCAAGGGTAATGTTGTGGCAGATGCACTAAGCAGAAGGAGGTTGACTTTGAGTCCCTTGTTTATTGAGATGAAGAACTTAGAGTTCTTGGCAACCTTTGATTTCACGACGGCTGTTGAGTCGATGACGGGTTCATTAGCATCCCTTGAGCTTAGACCCACACTTCTTGATCAAGTTGGGGCTTCCCAGAAAGGAGACCCGCAGATAGTCGAGGTCATGGAAAAGTTGATTCATGGTGAGACGTCTAGTCACCTTGCTAGATATACTATTGATGACAAGGGTTGGCTAAGGCGTGATGGAAGGCTATGCGTTCCACAAGTAGGAGACTTGGTGCATAAAGTTCTCGAAGAAGCACATCACTCGAAGATGACTATACATCCTGGAGGAGATAAGATGTATAGGGATATGAAGCGCATTTTCTTTTGGGTCGGAATGAAGAAAGATGTGGCAGAGTATGTTTCAAAGTGCATGGTGTGCCAACAAGTGAAAGCCGAGTCAAAGAAACCCGGTGGGCTATTACATCCATTGGAGGTCCCGCAATGGAAGTGGGAAAGTATCTCTATGGATTTTGTGGATGGACTGCCTAGGTCAAGGAAAGGTAATGCGAGCATATGGGTCATAGTTGATAGACTTACGAAGAGTGCTCATTTCATCCCAGTGAAGAGCAAGAGGATCGCATCATGGCTAGCATCTATTTATCTTCGAGAGATAGTGCGGTTTCATGGAGTTCCTTCTAGCATAGTTAGCGATCGTGACCCAATTTTCACTAGCCAGTTCTGGAATAGTTTGCAAGAAGCGATGGGTACGCGATTGAATCTGCGTACAGCCTATCACCCCCAGACGGATGGCCAAACCGAAAGGGTGAATAGAGTGCTAGAAGATCTTTTGAGGCTATGTGTTCTTGACTTTGGTGGTACTTGGGAAGACCACCTTCCACTTGTAGAGTTTGCTTATAATAATAGCTATCAAGCCAGCATAGGGATGGCACCATTTGAAGCTTTGTATGGGAGGCCGTGTAGGTCACCATCTTGTTGGTGGGAGACAACGGATAGGCTTATACTTGGGCCCGATATGATACGAGACACATCCGAGAAAGTTGAATTGGTGAGAAGACGGATGAAAGCGGCCCAAGACAGACAGAAATCCTATGCTGACAAGCGAAGGACGGATTTGGAATTCGAGGTGGGAGACATGGTTTTCGTGAAGGTTTCTCCTTTGCGTAATGTGGTACGTTTTGGAGCAGTTGGGAAACTGGCACCAAGGTTCGTAGGACCCTTCCCTATCATAGAGAGAATTGGAAAGATGGCTTATATGGTGGAATTGCCCGAGAAGCTAGCCGGAGTGCATAATGTCTTTCATGTCTCGCATCTCCGAAAGTGCCTACATGAGTCCGCTGATGTGGTTGAACCAAGCATTCTTGAAGACGTGGAGGTAGAGAAAGAGGCAACCTTGAGGGGAGCTCCGATTCGTATCTTGGAAACAGAGATCAAGAAGCTAAGAAATCGAGAAGTCAAATTGGTGAAAGTTCAGTGGAGTGAAGCCGAAGAGGATGCAACTTGGGAAACCGAGGAGAAGATGCGTGGGCTTTATCCATTTCTTTTTGAGGGTACATTCTCGACCTATTTCCCTTTTACATGTCTTCCTTTTTGCTATCCATGTTTATCCTATTTATCTTGTTATCTCGTTAACCTTGTCATGAGAACCTTAAATAGAAACCCTTTGGATGAAACATGTATTTGAAACATGTTATGCTTGATGTTTGCAAGTGGTTGCAAGTGTTTGCAAGTGGATACTCGTGGATGCATGATACACATTAGGCACTAAGATCGGCTCACACACTTTCATATTGCATATGCATGAGTGCTGATACTTATTCATGGATGAAACTTGTTATGCTATCACGTGGATGTTGCATATGGATGAATGTTATGTGCACTCATGTAGACATTATAAATTATGTTAGGATTTTGCATACATATGGACTCATTTGACAAACATACTTTGCATTAAGGGGGTTTACTGGACCAGTAACCGCCTGATTTTCGCATTAGATAAGTACATATACACACACCTTTGCATATAATCATATAGCATTTAGAATTTTGGTAAGGACATTGACTGCACGTGGATGATGTTTTGAGTAGATGGATGATGGATGGTAGGATACGTTCTTCCTAACTTAGAGATTTCGGGGACGAAATCGTTTAAGGTGGGGAGGATGTAACAACCCATATTTTGAATAACAAGTTATAACATAAATCAAGGCAAAATTCAATGATAAAATCTGAATCAAGGGAAACGGGCTTTGCCATTGCGTTCGTCTCGGAAAAATACGCGAAATAGAGTCCGAGTTTTCGAAAATCGGAGTCCGAATGACCCAGTTAAGGCCCAGGGAAGTTTTCAGAAAATTTAAATTTAAAAGCAGATTTCAAATTCAGCTGGGCAGGTAGGCGCGAAAAGTTCCCGCCACTCCCCAAGTCGACAGGGGTGTCGACTTGGGAGTCGACACACCCAAGGCTGTGTCGACTGCCCAGTCGACACCCCTGTCGACTTGGGTGGTCGGCCAGTCTGGCCTGGGTGCACCTGACTTGTTTCTCAAGATGTGTTTGGAGGCTAGTGACATGAATTGATGGCCCAGATCTGAATTAGGGTTAATCCTATGGTCTAAACTAACCTAATCACCTATAAAAAGACCCTAATACCTAGCCTAAGTCATCATAAATCAATCCTACAACTAAACTATGCCAAAATGTTTAATCATGGCCTCTACCCTCTTGTCATAGCCTCCATCTTCATTCATATGAGAGTTCCTAAGCTTGTTTGAGAGTTTCTAAGGCCAAAGTTCAATCTTTCTTCATCAAAGCAAGGATCTTCTTCTAATTTCTCAAGGGTTTTCATTGAAGCTTGCTATTTGGGGGTCTTTAGAGTTGCTAGTGGCTTCGTCTCAATCTTATTTATATTTTATAAGTCTTCATAGCATTGTAAGCCCTATACTACTCTTAGATTCTAACTATGAAGTTAAATATGACATGTTGCAAGTTGAGTTTGGGCCTAAGTATGATATGTGCTTTGATCCTATCATGTTATGCATAAATATATTCTATGCATGTTTGTAAAGCTATCACCTTTACCTTATGCATAGAATGCTATGAGCTTTGATTGGAAGTGTTGCACAAAGCAACATAGAAACTCTAATAAACCTTGTGTTATCTTGCATATGATGTTATATGCGAATCACTAGCCACCATCCTATGTCATTTATGATCATGTTTCACCTATTTGCTTAAGTTTGATATCATGCATAATTTTGGGGCTTATGATGTAATATGCAAGTTTCTATCTTGCATATGGTGTTATATGCGAATCACTTGCTATCATCCTATGTCATTTATGACCATGTTTCACCTATTTTGCTAAAGTTGATATTATGCATGTTTTGAGGCCTATGATGTAATATGCAAGTTTATGAACACCTTTGCCTCATATGCCACCATGTTTAACTTATGGCCCAAAACCTTATTAGTTATGTCATGCTTCTAAGTTTCCCCTTTTGAGATCTATTTGCGTTTATGCGAACTTACAAGCGATGGGGTTACGTTATGGGTAAACTAAAATGACATAAAAACATGACTTGAAAAGATGACATGAAATATGACATGTGGTTATGCTTGAAACATGAATTTGGACATGACTTCTAGAAAACATGAGAATGGCCAACTCGAGGTTGGGTTGAGTTTGTAGCATAAATCTACCCGGAACCGACCGGCTTAACTAGTGGCTACAAGCAATAGGACCCAATGTGAGTAGTTGGTCATGTCGCACTTGAAACCCGAGGTTAGACCAAGTTGTGGTGTAAAGCTACCCGGACCCGTCCGGCTTAACTAGTAACCACAACAAGGTCTAATGTGAGAGGTTGGGTGCATTAAATTAATTAATGCAACATGATAGGGTTAAGTCATGGACCACTTGAATACTTAACCAATTAAACACGATGGGATTGATAGGGTTAAGTCATGAACCTTGGGTACACTTAACCAACTTGATGGGGTAGGGTTAACCACATTTAACCCGCTAGAAACCCTAGTTGCGTGGTCCTTTTCACCAGTAACCCTCTTGATTGTATCATGATACCCTAGGGACTAGGCTAGGGTGGGGCACGATTACTGGGCTGACATGTAAGCGACCAAAACGACGGCTGAGTAGGTGCGCCGGTGTAGGTTCAGGCGGACTATGGTCGTGCACATGGTCCGGAGTTGAAAAAGCAGACACGGGCACCCGTAGGTTTAGACTGTGCGTGTTTGATTTGTGTCTGTGGTTGGCACCCTAGGGCTTGATACACCCTAGGGTGGACCTAGCACAGTTTGACTACACTTCGTGTTTGGGCCGTATGAAACCGACACTTGACGAGTTAGGCTTTTAGGGAGCCGATCGACTAGACCGTGTTGTTGGACCTTGATCTAGGTCATCTCGGGATGTTGGGCCAAGATTGGGCCAAGGGATCTTTTCTTGTTGATACTTGACATAGATTACTAGTACACACTTGGTGCAACTTAACCTTGTATATGCGATGCCACACTTGATTTGTCTCTTCACCATGCCAGTTATAACCCTGTGTCCCATCTCTGCTTTACATGTCCAGTTAACTTTATTAGTTTTTATACTAATAGTAGATAGGACTCACCAGTCTTTTTGACTGACCCGTTTTCTTTCGCCTCTTTTCTTCCGTCCCCCCCCCCCCCCAGGTCTGCAGGGTGGGAACACTGGTACCTAGCTGGATCTTCAGCTGATTTTCTGAATAGCTCATGTATGGTTTGGACTTGAGCATGCTATGGCCTTATGCTACTTTGGGGATAGTTACTTTATGTTTTTCCAGTTTTCATTTTATGTTCTAGACTTTGTTTTATGGAAAATAATGACCAAGTACTTTGATGTAACTTGACTATGGTTTTGAAATGCTAGTTTTATCCACTGCTTTACTACTCTGTTTTACTTATATGTTCTGTCTTGTGATATCTGCATGCATGTTTACCTTGTTTAACGCCCCTCCGAAGCTAGTGTACTTGCAAGAGTGACCCTGGCGGAGGTGGGGTGTTACATTCATGTTTGTTAGAATGAAATATTCATGTTTATTAGAATGAAATATTCATGTTTGTAAGAATGAAATATTCATGTTTGTTAAAATGAATAACTTCGTGATTTTGTTAAAAATGAATAACTTCATTGTTTTGTAAAAAGGAAAAAAAAACATTATTTACATTGTTTTGTAAAAAGAAAAAAAAAACATTATTTACATTGTTTTGTAAAAAGGAAAAAAAAATAACATTGTTTACATTGTTTTGTTAAAAGAAACATTATTTTCATTGTTTGAAAATGAAAAGAATCGATTGCGTTTAGAAATGAAAAAGAATCATTTGTGTTTGAAAATGAAAAAGAATCACTTTTGTTTGTAAATGAATAGAACCAACTTTGTTTGTAAATGAATAGAACCAACTTTGTTTGTAAATATAATAAAAAGATTGAAACTTTATTTGTAAATATAATAAAAAGATCAAACTTTGTTTGTAAACATGATGAAAGATTTTAACCTTTGGTTGCAAGTGAAAAGAATTTACTTTTGTACTTAAATACAAAAATTCCACCTTTGGTTATAATTAAAAGATTTTACTTTTATTTAGAATGAAAAACGACATTTTGTCGTTAAGAATGAAAAGAATGAAAATATAAATGATTTTTGTTAAGGATGAAAAGTAACATTTTTACATTGATTGGGTTAAAAATGAAAATACATTTTTTCATTGATTTGGTATAAAATGGAAAAAGAGAAAAAAAAAAACATAAATTAATATTGGTTTTGTTTATAAATGAAAAGTGACATTATTACATTGATATTCATTGAAAGATTAGTAATGAACATTTTACACCGTTATGTTTAGAAATGACATTTTTCACCGTCATATTGTGTTAATTAGAAAAAGTATAATTTTTCACCGTCATGTTGCGTTAATTAGAAAATGACATTTTTCACCGTCATGTTGTGTTAATTAGGAAATGAATATTTTCACCGTCATGTGTTAATAATGAAATGAATATTTTCAATGTCATGTTTGTTAAAAAAGAAAGAAAAAGTTTTCAACGTCATGTTTTAATGTAAAAAGAAAAGTTTACATTTTTAATGTGATTAAGATTAAAAAGAAAAGTTACATTTTTAATGTAATTAAGATTAAACAGAAAATTTACATTTTAATGTATTAGGATTAAGGAGAAAATTTACGTTTTTCATGTAAAAAGATTTAAGAGTAGAAATTACATTTTCATGTAAAAAGCTTTAAAGTGAAAATTTATATTTTAATGAATTAGATTTTCATTTAAAAAAAAATATTAAAGATATGGAATTTTACATTATAATGTTAATTACAATATACATTGTAATTAAAAAGGAGATTTTACATTGTAATTAAAGATAGGAATTTTACACTATAATGTTAATTACAATTTACATTGTAATTAAAAAGGAGATTTTACAGTGTAATTAAAAGAGTAGAATTCAACATTGAAATAGAATTTACATTTTTTTAATGTAAATAAAAGAAATAAAAGGAAGAATTCATCATGGAAATAGAAGTTACATTTTTAATGTAAGTAAAAGAATAAAAGAATGAAACTGGACATTGAAATATAATTTACATTTTTAATGTAAATAAAGGAATAAAAGAATGAAATTGGGCATTGAATTATAAGTTACATTTTTCATGTAATTGAATTAAAGTGAAATTACATTTTTCATGTAATTGAATTAAAGTGAAATTACATTTTTCATGTAAAAGAACAACGGTATGAAATTTACATATTTATGTAAAAAGATTTTTAGTAAAGATTATAACGATGAAATGTACATTTTAATGAATGGTTTTTCATTAAAAAGAATAAGGATCAGAAATGTACATTTTAATGAATGGTTTTTCATTAAAAAGAATAAGGATTAGAAATATACATTTTAATGAATGGTTTTTCGTTAAAAACAATAAGGATTAGAAATTTACATTTTGATGAATGGTTTTTCATTAAAAAGAATAAGGATTAGAAATGTACATTTTAATGAATGGTTTTTCATTAAAAAGAATAAGGATTAGAAATGTACATTTTAATGAATGGATTTTCATTAAAAAGAATAAAGATTAGAAATTTACATTTTAATGAATGCATTTTCATTATAAAGAATAAGGGAACAAAATATACATTTTGTGTAATTTGAAGGATGAAAGAAAATGTGCATTGTTGGGTATAGTATGTGTATGTGAATTATAATAAAAATAAGCATTATTGTGTGTCATGCTATACCTTGATATTATACACAAATAGGGATATTTGTTGTTAGCAAAATATAGTGAAATGAAATGGATGAAGAAATTATATATATAGAAATTAAAATCAAACAAATCGAGCGTGGTAGTTCGCGTTTGAAATCGTGTCTTTAAATTATTATACCGAAATATGCGACCGTCGGATTTTCCCAAAACTATAACCGTTAGGTTCGCCTTGGGAAGACCTTTCCAACGATATGAATTGTGTTAAGTTCCAACGGTTAGATTTGGAGAAATGTGTAAAACAAAATTCGGATGAAAACAGCGCCAAGGTCGCCTATTGACATGAGGTGTTGTTAATTAATATTTAATTATTTTTATATAAATAAAAATAGTGATAGATTGTTATTAAATACAAATAACGATATGAAATGATTTTAAATTATATATATACGAGGATCATTTGAAAAGTCTGAGTTCAATCTCATTTCAAATGATTACACGTCGATCTAAGTCGAAGAGTTGAAGACGGTACAAGACCGACGATCTTCACGTCGAATGGATGAGTTACCATTGACGCTCATGATTGTAGTAGCTACCTTGAAGGGGCTACAATGGTGGTCGTCCAGACTACTTGTTGATTTGTTCGGATATGCGAGGAATAAGGTGCCTCCGGTTTCGTTCAAACCCAGAACGGACTTGTAAATGGATGTGTGTCTGACGTTGAATTTCATTCCATGTAAATTAAATTGATTTCTATTTAATGTATAATTGTTTGGTGGCGGAGAATTTATTCTCTTGCTTAACACCCACTTATATATTGATGGATGTCGATCGCATGGCGTGAATTGCCAATGTGCCACGCCAAGATGCAAATGATCAAGGCTTTTGTTGAAAAGCAGGCCTTGTGGTTGATGATCAACGCACGGCCTGTTTAGGCGTAGCTTTGTGTATAATGTAGCTTCACGAGCCTCACAACCCGGTTGAGTCTAAAATGGATCAAGGGAACGCAGGGAGAGCAGCACGTTTCTTTCTAGCTAGAAGTGGTGTTTGGGTTTTACACGGTCCGACATTTTACTTATGTGGATGATGGAATGAGGCGCCTCGGATATTAGGTCCTATAGGACCGGGAAACGTGTGTTTAGGAATAACTAATCCGCAAAATCATATGTGTGGGCCCTGCAGGATCCAAGGGTTAACTGCGGGGAATCTTGTGACATTAGCTAGAGTGTCTCGAATCGGTAAGGAGATCGTTCCTAGCCTTGACTCATGATGGAAACCCAACTTCCAATACGACACAATGCGGTCTTGATTGCATTACTCGTATGGAGACATAGTAGGATGGGGTACTATGCCGTCTATGATTGATACATTGTGATTGAACTGTTTTTGAAACATATATACACTAATAATAATATCAAATTCGTTTTTATCGTACCAAGCATGTTTAATCATCATAAGGTAAAACTCTATCCTCTGGTTTGCGTTGCATTTTGTGATGGGACTTGAGTCTTATGATGATTCCATTTTTCTAAAAGCATTGCGTTTTTTAACGATTTACTTTTAATTATGCACCGACAATCCATTGGGATAAAACCCGTTCCGCGTTAGCGGCGTGGTCCTTGGATTTGCCTTATTGTTATTAGTTATATTAGTTAAGAATTCTCACACCAGCCCCATGACTGACTCGTAGTTTGTTTCACTTTGCAAACTCGGGTGCCCTCATTTCAACATGGGCAGTCGAGTAGCTTTTTGCAGATATTTATCTCTTGAGCAGGATTCTGGATCGAAGCCTAAAGCTATGTCCAGAGCATAGAAGTCTTCCGTTGTTTATTGTATTTAATTTATTATAATTTATCTTTCGCTGTAATTTTATTCGATGTACTCTGATATATTCTGTACTCTAATGTAACATTATTGTGATGTTTATAAAAGTCTGCCGTTGTTGTTCTGATGTTGTATTCCCAGAGTTAACATGTTCGAGATTTGAACGGTCTTAGTCGATTTTGCGATCGATTGGGTCTGGGCGAAATCCGAGCTGTTACAGTTGGTATCAGAGTTCTGGTTAGCTCAAATCTTTGGGGTACAACTCATTAGAACTGAACAAAAGACTCGTCAGAGATTGGATTAGTAATATCCAATAAGAATACTCATTAGAGATAGGATCAGCAGTATCCTAGAATGAGAAAACTCATTAGAGATGGGGTTAGTAATGCCCTAGAATGAGTTGAGAGTGACAAGTTTATAATTAACGTATTTTTGATTATATATAAACTGATTTTAGAAAAAATGATTTTTGAATATACCAAAGTTATAAATATTTAAAAAGCTAATCAACAAATTGATTGATGATTGTGTAATTATTAGTTCAATTATAAAATTATTTAAATCAACGAATAAACAATAAAGAATGAAAATTTTGAGTAGGATAATTAAACAACTTTTAGCTTCGTTCCTTTTCGAGGACGAAAAGTTTTTAAGTGGGGGAGACTGTAACAACCCTGAATTTTGGGCCCAATTTAAAAATTTTATTTTAAGTTATTTTAATGAGTTTTTGATATTTAAAATAATTTATTTTAAATAATAATAATTAAAATTTTATTTTATTTGAAGTAAGACTTTAAAATTTATATTAATTCTATTCCGGGCCCGAAAAGGGACGGTAATTTCAAAATTCGTTTTTCAACTTTGGAAAAATATATAAAATTCATTATAAGTCAGAATTAGACAAAACAAGAAACGCCAAAACCGTATTGATGATATCTTTATAATGAATTTAAGAAATTTAGATTTCAGTTTGAAAGTTATGTCAAAATTTAAAATTTTATTTTTAATGGATTTTGAATTTTTAAAATGATTTATTTTGATTAAAAAAGACTAGAAAAAAAGTTTTTTTTTTTATAAATTTGAGAAGTACAAATGCCTTCCCAAATATGTCTCAGTTAAATCAAATATCCATGAATGACATTTTATGTTATATTTTAAAGATTGTATAAATATGTAAGAAGTTGACAAAACTTTCCAGTTTTCATTAATAATAAATTACATACTTATTACAACCTACGTCACATAGACCTTAGGAGTATGACAATTTTTTTTTCTTTCTTTAATGACATTTAAAGCTCAAATAAATTGCTAACATTTAAACCTTAAAAGTACACCTTTAGTCAGTACTTATATATATGCACAATTTTGAAGGTGGAATTACATATTTCATATGGTTAAGAGTGCTAATCTTATATGCTAAACTTAAGAAAATTTAAAACCTTTATGAACACGGTTTCTAACTTCATAAACCTATATTTCATGGCATTCATTAGCATTTTATTTCAGGTTTAACCAAAAATGGTCCATCCCTATTTCTCCATTATTATGTTTCCTTATTATATTCACACGTTACATAATTCCAATTTCAAAACGTATATATCTTAAACCACTCAATTTATTAATTAATGTCATTCATTTCGTAATTAATTTTCTTGATTGATTGCTTACTCAATTTAACTATTATCTCCATTAATTCTTCTCCGTTGCAACGTTAATTTGTAAATTGTTTCATTTTCCTTCCTTGATGCTTCCATTATAAATTTACTATATACACATGTTTGAATAATTCCAAACTCCAAATATATACCACTAGTTAGACATTATATTGTTATAAATATATTAAATTTCTTTTTTATGTTTGTAACATACATTAATTACTGATTAACATACATTAATTTTTGCTATAACGTACATTAATTGAAATTTTAATATAAATTGATTGTTATCAAATCATTTATTGTTTCTCTCCTTATATATATGTTTATATACATTAATTTCATGCATTTGTTTCCAATAAACTTTATTTTCATGTTTTAAAATTCAAACGTTCATGTATGCACATATACACATAAACTATTAATCTAACTTAATACCAACTCATATATATCAGCATACAGTTATTTTTGTGAAAATAAATTAATTAAAATAAAGAATACGGTATATATACGGGTATAATACGTATAGCCCTAATCTCAAATACCCAGTCGCCGCCCCTCTAAATTTTAATGGGCCTTTAATTTGATTAAAGGATTGGAACATTATAAAAAAAGGAGCTATCTAAACCTTATCCATCTCTCCTCATTTCTCATAGCCGCCACTTTCATTTTTCCAAGGCCTAAACCCTTCCAACCTTCTCCTCCATTTTTCTCCTCCTCCATTAACTTTTAGAATTTTCCGCAGTTAGAACTTTTACAGAGCAAGGAGCAAGCATCAAATCTATACCGAAGTCAACATCAACCGCCTGAAGCCGCCGCGACCTCCTCCCTTCCAGGCGAACATCCCCCTAGCTCTCCTACCTCGCGCAATCAAATCTTAATTTCATACATCCTATCTCTAGATTTTGGGATTCAAAACTTTTGAATAGCTTTCTGAGGTTCATTGGTGAGAATTCTTTTTTATTTTATTTCTTCTTCGTACATAATTAGGAATAAGATTAATTGTATTATCATAGATGTGTGGTTAATTATTTGTTGTGATTCATGGTTTTATCTATGATTGTGTGTAGATGTGTTGATGTGGTGTTATTATGGAATTGAAATACAAAGATTGTATCTTGGTTTGTAAAATACAAAGATATTGACTTTTGTTTCTAAATGAAAGTTTTTTTTTCTTACTTTTGTTTCTAAATGAAAGATATTTTGTAAATGAATAAAAATCACTTTTGTTTATAATTAAAAGAATTCATTTTTGTACGTAATGAAATAAAAGAACAAAACATTCATTTGTTGTGTTAAAAGTGAAAAGAATGAAATACTCATGTTTGTAAGAATGAAATATTCATTTTTGTAAGAATGAAATATTCATGTTTGTTAGAATGAAATATTCATGTTTGTTAAAATGAATAACTTCATGATTTTGTTAAAAATGAATAACTTCATTGTTTTGTAAAAAGGATAAAAAATAACATTATTTACATTGTTTTGTAAAAAGAAAAAAAAACATTATTTACATTGTTCTGTAAAAAGGAAAAAATAACATTGTTTACATTGTTTTGTTAAAAGAATCATTATTTTCATTGTTTGAAAATGAAAAGAATCGATTGCTTTTGGAAATGAAAAAGAATCATTTGTGTTTGAAAATGAAAAAGAATCACTTTTGTTTGTAACTGAATAGAACCAACTTTGTTTGTAAATATAATAAAAAGATTGAAACTTTGTTTGCAAATATAATAAAAAGATCAAACTTTGTTTATAAACATGATGAAAGATTTTAACCTTTGGTTGCAAGTGAAAAGAATTTACTTTTGTACTTAAATACAAAGATTCCACCTTTGGTTATAATTAAAAGATTTTACTTTTATTTAGAATGAAAAAGGACATTTTGTCGTTAAGAATGAAAAGAATGAAAATATACATGATTTTTGTTAAGGATGAAAAGTAACATTTTTACATTGATTGGGTTAAAAATGAAAATACATTTTTTTTCATTGATTTGGTATAAAATGGAAAAAGAGGAAAAAAAACATAAATTAATATTGGTTTTGTTTATAAATGAAAAGTGACATTATTACATTGATATTCATTGAAAGATTAGTTATGAACATTTTACACCGTTATGTTTAGAAATGACATTTTTCACCGTCATGTTGTGTTAATTAGAAAAAGTATAATTTTTCACCGTCATGTTGTGTTAATTAGAAAATGACATTTTTCACCGTCATGTTGTGTTAATTAGAAAATGAATATTTTCACCGTCATGTGTTAATAATGAAATGAATATTTTCACCGTCATGTTTGTTATAAAAGAAAGAAAAAGTTTTCAACGTCATGTTTTAATGTAAAAAGAAAAGTTTAAATTTTTAATGTGATTAAGATCAAAAAGAAAAGTTACATTTTTAATGTAATTAAGATGAAACAGAAAATTTACATTTTAATGTATTAGGATTAAGGAGAAAATTTACATTTTTCATGTAAAAATATTTAAAAGTAGAAATTAAATTTTCATGTAAAAAGCTTTAAAGTGAAAATTTATATTTTAATGAACTAGATTTTCATTTAAAAAAAATATATTAAAGATATGGAATTTTACATTATAAAGTTAATTACAATTTACATTGTAATTAAAAAGGAGATTTTACATTGTAATTAAAGATAGGAATTTTACATTATAATGTTAATTACAATTTACATTGTAATTAAAAAGGAGATTTTACAGTGTAATTAAAAGAGTAAAATTCAACATTAAAATAGAATTTACATTTTTCTAATGTAAATAAAAGAAATAAAAGGAAGAATTCATCATGGAAATAGAAGTTACATTTTTAATGTAAATAAAAGAATGAAATTGGACATTGAAATATAATTTACATTTTTAATGTAAATAAAGGAATAAAAGAATAAATGAATGAAACTGCGCATTGAATTATAAGTTACATTTTTCATGTAATTGAATAAACGTGAAATTACATTTTTCATGTAAAAAGTGAAATTACATTTTTCATGTAAAAGAACAAAGGTATGAAATTTACATATTTATGTAAAAAGATTTTCAGTAAAGATTATAACGATGAAATGTACATTTTGATGAATGGTTTTTCATTAAAAAGAATAAGGATTAGAAATGTACATTTTAATGATTGGTTTTTCATTAAAAAGAATAAGGATTAGATATGTACATTTTATGAATGGTTTTTCATTAAAAAGAATAAGGATTAGAAATTTACATTTTAATGAATGGTTTTTCATTAAAAAGAATAAGGATTAGAAATGTACATTTTAATGAATGGATTTTCATTAAAAAGAATAAGGATTAGAAATTTACATTTTAATGAATGCATTTTCATTAAAAAGAATAAGGGAGCAAAATATACATTTTGTGTAATTTGAAAGATGAAAGAAAAATGTACATTGTTGGGTATTGTATGTGTATGTGAATTATAATAAAAATAAACATTATTGTGTGTCATGTTATACCTTGATATTATATACACAAATAGGGATATTAGTTGCTAGCAAAATATAGTGAAATGAAAGGGATGAAGGAATTATATATAATTATATATATAGAAATTAAAATCAAACGAATCGAGCATGGTAGTTCATGTTTGAAATCGTGTCTTTAAATTATTATACCGAAATATCCGACCGTCGGATTTTTCGAAAACTGAAACCGTTTGAAATCGTGCCTTCAGTTTCCTTTAGACCCATAACAGACTTGTAAATGGATGTGTGTCCGACATTGAATTTCATTCCATGTAAATTAAATTGATTTCTATTTAATATATAATTGTTTGGTGGCGGAGAATTTATTCTCTTTGTAATGTCCCGAAAATTCGGTCAAATTTGAGCTGACTAAAACACAAGTCCATCCCCAATTACACTGGATAATCAGAACACTAATAGAAAGAAATTAGAGGGTGAGGATAGATAAGATAGAAACTTAAAATAGTAACACAAGTCCAACCCCTATCTCATGTATATTTATACCTGCTCAATCTATTTTAACTATACCTGATCGTTTTAGCTCAATTCGTTAACTAATTTGTTAATTAACTCTTTAGTCTATTTCACTTTTATATTTGAACACGACATGTTCAAATATATTTTAACTTTCTTATTAACTAATTTGAATCCAAATTTCAAATTTAAGTTCTATATTCGATTTCGAATATCCATTTACAAATCCAATTCACCTTTCAAAGTTCAACTTCAAATTCAAAACTCGATTAACTAATTCCTCTTTGACTTAGTTAATTCTATTCAATTTCTATACAAATTTTATATCACTTCTATTATTCAAATCTATATATCAAATTCTATATTATAAATCCCATTTGAATTTCTATATTCAAATTCTATATATTCAAATTGTATATATATCAAATTCTGTATTATAAATCCCATTTTGAAATTCAACACAACTTGTCTTTCCCAAAACAAATTAAAAACAGTATCTATGGTAGTAATCCGTCACTTACAGCTCGAAAATGAATACTGATGATGCAGCTGTCATCATCGGAATCTATTTTCCAGCGATCGAAGTGAGTTCAATACTATAAAACCATTTCTAAACATTTCCACTTTGAAATTCATTTCAAAATATAATTCATACTGCTTGTAAAACAATTTAAAATCTCCCAGGATCTTAAATTTTCCTTATTTTTAATCCAAATCCATTAACAAACACTTATCCAATTTTCCAGAATTTCAATTCAATTTCTGGTTTAAATTTCAGATTTAACTCATCTGATTTCACGTATTTCACTTATATGTATTCTGATTGGTTATTTACATAACCATTTAATTTATAATCTTACTCGATTATAATAACAACCAATATATCCAATATATTATAATCATTTCAATATAAATCCTTTATTTCAAAAATATAATTTGGGTAAAACTACTTCGTTTACCCTTTTTCAAAACATACCATGACGGTTCATCGTATTCAAGTGTTTACAAAATCCCTACCGATACAGTGGATCAAACTGATCGACCAGAACACATAAACAACTCAATCAATAAATCTCCCTAATATAAAACAGTTTTTATATCAATAACAAATACGCTCACTCGTATATATACACTCAACTCAATCTAGGGTATTACTAACCCCATCTCTACTGAGTCACGCCACAGAGCCAAGGTAAATCACTTAACTTAAGCTCTGATACCAACTGTAATGACCCGAAAATCCGGTCCAATTTGAGCTGACTAAAACACAAGTCCAACCCCAATTACAATGGAAAATCAGAACACTAATAGAAAGAAATTAGAGGGTGAGGATAGATAAGATAAAAACTTAGAATAGAAGAAAAAGAACACAACATCAGAGTAACACGAACCTCACAGCGGAACGAATAACATATAATATATATAACATAACTTGAAATATACATCTACACTCGAATATACATCATTATCGAAGTACAACACTTACAACACAGCGGAAATAATTATAACTATATAATCCTGAAGCCTCCTGCTCCAAGCTCTTCCAGTATATCTGTAAATCCCGACTACTTGACTGCCCGTACAAATTTAGGCACCCAAGAGTTTAGGGAAACAACAAAATAAACTCCGGGTCAGTCATGGGACTGGTATGAGTAAAACAGTTTAAAAACAGTTTGAGCCATTAAACGATATCTCATAAGATCACGCCGTATAACGGAACGGTTTTTTCCCTTATGAGAATCCAAATTATCTTTATATCAAAAACCTTTTGATATTATAATAATGTCTATCAACCATAATATAATAATCATCTAGCAGAAACGCTTTCATCTCACATTCTACATATATAATATACAATCAAAACCGCAAGCACGTATTGGGTAATGGATTTCCAACTATGACAAGGTATGGAACCACCTTTCGCTAGTGTACCTCTAGAAAGGAATACGCTGGGTTCAACAAGAACATCTTGCAACCCGGCCACACATGACCGACCACTCATTTCGCTTGAGTGTATCGAATGTATATCACCAACGGTTGGGATCAGCAACTGTTCCCGAATGGGACAACATCAACAATAGATTTTAGAAGTAAATGAAACTCTAAATCAGGTGATTGTACACCCAACTTCGGAGCGACCGACTTAGCCATGCTGCCTGCCCGATTTATGTCATTTACCGGTTAATGAGGCTTGAGGTTACGCTTCATCATCACATTAGATTCACTTTGAATGCCACATTGTCAGATCCATCGAAAATCACTAATTGACGTCTACAACAGTACATTACGTGTTAGCTAAAGAAGTTTACTTCTCTGCTTCCACTCTTGGTACGGTTGAAGAAATCAATGTACGTGACTTTTTCTGGAAATACTCCGTCTGACATTCATCCATACAAGTCATCCAGGAACAGGATGAACCGAAGGCACTATTCAGTACATCCATCTTAGGCACTGTTATCTAAGACTTATACAATAGCCCTTGCACTTTACTCCGTCTTCAGTTATCTTTGGCATATATGATTCGCAACGCTTATGCCAATACAGAGTGGTTCTTTGGATAATAATCCAACCGGTCTGTCCATATTAACAACGTTAAAATGGTCAAAAACTTCGATAATCGGTGAGTTAACTATTAAAGAAAAACACGTGTGCAAACAACGATATTATTTCCAGATGGAAATTCTATCAATCAATCATCAATCATATATATATATATATATACATATATTCATATTTCTTTATATAATCCTATTTATTTTCCCAATAAATATTCCTTCATTCTATTTATTTATCAAACAAATATTCCTTTATTCTATTTATTTACTTTCAACGTAAATATCTTTCTTTATACTTCTATTTACTTCTTAAATCAATATCGTTTTACACTTCTATTTACCTGCTAAGTAAAAATCGTTTTATAAAATTCTTTGATTTTATAATTATTCCCTTTCTAAATATCTCCTATTTATAAATATTCCAATTTATAAATATTTTATTTTCAATATCACTTTGAAAATTCCCTTATCAACATTCGGGTATGTTATGGTATTTAACACATCAAATCACGATGACCAATATCGTTCAAACACATATAATCGACAACAGATTATATATCACATCATATATTACAATATATAAATCACAGTAAAATAAATACTGAGGAATCCAGTTGGATTCCTCCAACCTGTCTCCCTACATCCACAGATGTTATACAATATAAAATCAACATCACTTTCAGTTCCATATGATATATTCTGTTAAACAGAATCAATATAGAAATTCAACTAACTGACTAGCAGTTCAATCAAACGGTCAACACACAGTCAATCAGCCAATATTTAAGAGTTCTAAAAATACAACATGAAATTATAAACTGTTCAAAGTTAGTGAGATTTACTTACATTGGCGCGCTAACCGTTAAATGACGGTTTGCGTTATTTGATTCAGTCAAACAATTTATTTTGCAATAAATTGTAACGAGCTTCGATTCACTCCCCGTCAGTGTCATCGTGTAGCGCTCCTCCATACGATCCCAACGCAACTTGTTTTGTACGATTCTGATATCGTATGACAAAGTTACACTTTATACAAGTTTGTAAACAATTTAAATATCATTAATAAAGTAATTTACTAAACTTTATTATTGTGGGCCTCACCCTAGACACGTTGGCCCGTTCAGAACCCCACCCGCAACTACTTCTCCTTCATCCAGAATACATCCCGAGGCAAGAAAAACATGGCCATTCCATCTTCTTTAACCGTCACATTCTATATTTTCTTTTTAACTTATTTCGCTGGGCCTTTACCATTTTCACTGGCCCAACACCACACGTTCACAAGAGCAGACCCACTTTTCTCTCCTTCTTCTCGGATTCCCCCCCGACATCCGCTACTTCACAGTTTCCACGTCCGAATATTTACATGATTTAAACTCCTTCTCTTCACGACAACCCCCAGCAAACATCTCAATGAATTCCTCTTCCATCTCTCACTCTTCGCCACCCAGAACATCGAACTTGCAGCCTTGTTTTTCCCATTCGTCAATATCCTTTTTCCCACACATAGTAAAAAGAGCGACATCTATATGCATCGTTCCCTCCAAGTATCAGCATCCAAGCTCCGTTTTGGCATCTAAGTTCAAGTATAACCATCAATGCACCACTCGATGCTTCAGCCTTCAACAAAATGTTAACCCTAGAAGTCGCTGTTAAACTCAGCAAACTCAAACTGTGGATCGCACCTAGAAACGAGAGTACTAACTTGAAGCTCTTCACTTCCCGACTCCAAATATACTTGCATGAGGATTTATAGATTTAGTTTTGATTTTACTTTGATTTTTCTTTGCTCACGATTTGGGTTTACAGAAAAAAAAGAAGTGGCGGCTTGAAATTTGGTTATATAAGGGAACGGGATTTTTCTTTTGATTTAGATTGCTCTACGTCCTTGCTGAAAAGAAGGCTGCGTGGCTTTATGGTTGACCAATGAATGGAAAAGGAGATATTTGTTTTACATTTTAGAGTACCCCATTTTACGAAACCTTGTTTTTCCATGGACTGATATGAAATTTTCATTAAATCGAGTAATGTGCCGTGATCCCAAAAATATAATAATACCGGTAGATTAACTCATATTGTGGGACCCTAAAATATTGATTACAGGGTGCACAATACTTCAAATAAAAAGTTGCTTATTTAATTAATTAAAAATTACAGTAAAATTCTAAAAATTAAATTATCGTTATGTCCCAAAAGAACCTTGTCCAAATTCCAACCTGATCTCTAGTTATATCGAATAAACCGATACGGTCGATAAACGATTCTATAGCGACTATTCTAAAATTTGATTTGGACATATCTCAAAGTCTATACAACGAAATCCTGATTTTTCTCTTCCACTAGAAAGATATACTCCACCAGCTCCACACGTTTCATGTTTCACAGAAATCCGGCTTAAAACAAATTCTGTACATTCAGTTGAAGTTTGAATCGCCAATTTACGAACTACAGCGCCATTTCGAGCTCGATTTTAATTATAATATAATTATACGTTCAAACTTCGTTTATATAATATATTCGTTATCGTCATTCAATCCTAAACTGAAATATATATATATTTTGAATTTCCCAATTCACACCATATCACCATTTCAGCCAATTCTGATTATTTCAGAATTTAATATATTATTTAATTATTATTTTAAATTAAATATTCACTATTATTTAATTCAACGACCATTTAATTCACTATATCACTATTTATATAATTAAATAAATTAATTATAATACCTCTGCAAATGCGGGTCTTTACAATCTTCCCCACTTAAAATAATTTCGTCCTCGAAATTGCTAAGGTAGAGAAAGACCCTACTAACTGGTTAGAACTCATTTATTCACCTCTTTAACTCCAGTCTCAACTAAACAAATTTAATTTCAATTAAAAATTTATTTAATTCTTATCAACGAAAATTTTCAAAAATCCTGAAAATTTTCTAACGCCTTAACTCTTCGAAAAATTTCGCTAGCACCTCCTTTGTACTGGTCAATACGTCAAACTCCCACTCGCCTCTCTGGGCCATCTCCATCCCAAAAGAAAATCAAACAGCTAAGCGGCTTGCCAATTCGGCTCATAAATCTTATATCCAATAGAAATATAAAATTGTACCTTTTTGTCGGGCATATCATTATATCGTTTACATCTGCTATCAATTCAGCGGATACAAGGGTCATCCCAATCAAATTCCAATCTGCTTTTATCCACAACACAACCATTCGCTTATATCTGAGCCAAATATCATTTCAACTCGAGTTTCTTCTCGATTCCTAATTCTTAACTTGATTATCACATTACACTTCAAATTTGAATCTCACAATCCAATTTGTCTATTCAATCTCAGTTACCACTTTACTGGCTTTACTTTAATTCAATTTTGCTTTCACAAATTTCTGTTAAATTTGTTTTTAATTCAAACAGTCTTTCCCTGAGAGTTTTTAAACAGTTTACTCTTTTCAAAAATCAAATTTTCCTTTTGAACATGTCACTGAGCCCTTAATTAATATTCCATTAGTTAAATCACTTCTCTATTTCTTTATCAATATTTGTTAACCAAATATTTTCAATAACCATATTGGCCTTTTATGTTATTTGGAAAACATTTCCGAATATCGCCTTCCTTTTTTTCTAAACTTTAGAAAATATATGCTATTTATAATTGGAAAATATTCCAATTACTTATGTCTTTTTTGATCTCGTTTATTTCTATACTTAGGAAATATTCTTTATTATATTTCCAAGCTTACACTTATTTAGGTTAAAATGGATGTTGTGTAAAACATCGTTACGACAACCCAAATACTATATTCAACTAACTCTTATTCAACATTGATCTTCGAGCCTGAAATCTTACTGTTTAGTTGTTAATAATGAAATCAATCAAGTTGGGGTATAACTACCTCTCAGACCTTGACTAAATAACATTTATAACGTCAAAACAGATATGACTGCTTACTCGAATAATCAATACCATACAACTACTTATTCACTTTTAAACACGTATACGCTTCCTCTTTCTATTATTACTAGATTTTATTCTTAGTCTTCCTTTTTTATTTTACTATTCTATTTCTAAGTTCGTTTCCTTATCGACTTCTATATATATATCGATACGTTGATTTTTAACTATCAAATTATCTTAAAAATATTCTAACTCCTTAAATTCCCGGAAAAATTCGCCATAACCTCCTTTGTACCAGGAGCATCGGGATATTTCAAATAGCCTCCCGTGGCCCTCACCAGTCCAAAAGAAAAAGAAAAAGCCAACCGGCTAGCCGATACGGCGCATAAAATCTTATATATGAATTAAATAAATACCTTTTCGTCGAGCATTCTATTTATATACCTTCATACCTTATCCATACCTATCTCATGTATATTTATACCTGCCCAATCTATTTTAACTATACCTGATCGTTTTAACTCAATTCATTAATTAATTTGTTAATTAACTCTTTAGTCTATTTCACTTTTATATCTGAACATGACATATTCAAATATATTTTAACTTGCTTATTAACTAATTTGAATCCAAATTTCAAATTTAAGTTCTATATTCGATTTCGAATATCCATTTACAAATCCAATTCACCTTTCAAAGTTCAACTTCAAATTCAAAACTCGATTAACTAATTCCTCTTCGACTTAGTTAATTCTATTCAGTTTCTATTCAAATTTTATATCACTTCTATTATTCAAATCTATATATCAAATTCTATATTATAAATCCCATTTGAATTTCTATATTCAAATTCTATATATTCAAATTGTATATATCAAATTCTATATTATAAATCCCATTTTGAAATTCAACACAACTTGTCTTTCCCAAAACAAATTAAAAACAGTATCTATGGTAGTAATCCGTCACTTACAGCTCGAAAATGAATACTGATGATGCAGCTGTCATCATCGGAATCTATTTTCCAGCGATCGAA
Source organism: Allium sativum (assembly GCA_030737875.1). Lineage (NCBI taxonomy): Eukaryota > Viridiplantae > Streptophyta > Magnoliopsida > Asparagales > Amaryllidaceae > Allium > Allium sativum. Next base: position 132,898,049 of record CM060914.1, on the reverse strand, counting down.
GTGAGTTCAATACTATAAAACCATTTCTAAACATTTCCACTTTGAAATTCATTTCAAAATATAATTCATACTGCTTGTAAAACAATTTAAAATCTCCCAGGATCTTAAATTTTCCTTATTTTTTTTAATCCAAATCCATTAACAAACACTTATTCAATTTTCCAGAATTTCAATTCAATTTCTGGTTTAAATTTCAGATTTAACTCATCTGATTTCACGTATTTCACTTATATGTATTCTGATTGGTTATTTACATAACCATTTAATTTATAATCTTACTCGATTATAATAACAACCAATATATCCAATATATTATAATCATTTCAATATAAATCCTTTATTTCAAAAATATAATTTAGGTAAAACTACTTCGTTTACCCTTTTTCAAAACATACCATGACGGTTCATCGTATTCAAGTGTTTACAAAATCCCTACCGATACAGTGGATCAAACTGATCGACCAGAACACATAAACAACTCAACCAATAAATCTCCACAATATAAAATAGTTTTTATATCAATAACAAATATGCTCACTCGTATATATACACTCAACTCAATCTAGGGTATTACTAACCCCATCTCTACCGAGTCACGCCACAGAGCTAAGGTAAATCACTTAACTTAAGCTCTGATACCAACTGTAATGACCCGAAAATCCGGTCCAATTTGAGCTGACTAAAACACAAGTCCAACCCCAATTACACTGGAAAATCAGAACACTAATAGAAAGAAATTAGAGGGTGGGGATAGATAAGATAGAAACTTAGAATAGAAGAAGAAGAACACAACATCAGAGTAACACGAACCTCACAGCGGAACGAATAACATATAATATATATAACATAACTTGAAATATACATCTGTACTCGAATATACATCTGTACTCGAAGTAAAACACTTACAACACAGCGCAAATAACTATAGCTATGTAATCCTGAAGCCTCCTGCTCCAAGCTCTTCCAATATATCTGTAAATCCCGACTACTTGACTGCCCGTACAAATTTAGGCACCTAAGAGTTTAGGGAAACAACAAAATAAACTCCGGGTCAGTCATGGGACTGGTATGAGTAAAACAGTTTAAAAACAGTTTGAGCCATTAAACGATATCTTATAAGACCACGCCATATAACAGAACGGGTTTTTCCCTTATGAGAATCCAAATTATCTTTATATCAAAATCCTTTTGATATTATAATAATGTCTATCAACCACAATATAATAATCATCTAGCAGAAACGCTTTCATCTCACGTTCTACATATACAGTATACAATCAAAACCGCAAGCACGTATTAGGCAATGGATTTCCAACTATGACAAGGTATGGAACCACCTTTCGCTTGTGTACCTCTAGAAATGAATACGCTGGGTTCAACAAGAACATCTTGCAACCCGACCACACATGACCGACCACTCATTTCGCTTGAGTGAATCGAATGTATATCACCAACGGTTGGGATCAGCAACCTTTCCCGAATGGGACAACATCAACAATAGATTTTACAAGTAAATGAAACTCTAGATCAGGTGATTATATACCCTACTTCGGAGCGACCAACTTAGCCATGCTTCCTGCCAGATTTCTGTCATTTACCGGTTGATGAGGCTTGAGGTTACGCTTCATCATCACATCAGATTCACTTTGAATGCCACATTGTCAGATCCATCGAAAATCACTAATTGATGTCTACAACAGTACATTACGTGTTAGCTAAAGAAGTTTCCTTCTCCACTTCCACTCTTGGTACGGTTGAAGAAATCAATGTACGTGACTTTTTCTGGAAATACTCCGTCAGACATTCATCCATACAAGTCATCCAGGAACAGGATGAACCGAAGGCACTATTCAGTACATCCATCTTAGGCACTGTTATCTAAGACTTATACAATAGCCCTTGCACTTTACTCCATCTTCAATTATCTTTGGAATATATGATTCACAATGCTTATGCCAATACAGAGTGGTTCTTCGGATAATAATCCAACTGGTCTCTCCATATTAACAACGTTAAAATGGTCAAAAACTTCGATAGTCGGTGAGTTAACTATCAAAGAAAAACACGTGTGCAAACAACGATATTATTTCCAGATGGAAATTCTATCAATCAATCATCAATCATATATATATATTCATATTTCCTTATATAATCCTATTTATTTTCCCAATAAATATTCCTTCATTCTAATTATTTATCAAACAAATATCCCTTTATTCTATTTATTTACTTTCTACGTAAATATCTTTCTTTATACTTCTATTTACTTCTTAATTAAATATCGTTTTACACTTCTATTTACCTGTAAGTAAAAATCATTTTATAAAATTCTTTGATTTTATAATTATTCCCTTTCTAAATATCTCCTATTTATAAATATTCCAATTTATAAATATTTTATTTTCAATATCACTTTGATAATTCCCTTATCAACATTCCGGTATGTTATGGTATTTAGCACATCAAATCACGATGACCAATATCGTTCAAACACATATAATCGACAACAGATTATATATCACATCATATATTACAATATGTAAATCACAGTAAAATAAATGTTGAGGAATCCAATTGGATTCCTCCAACCTGTCTCCCTGCATCCACAGATGTTATACAATATAAAATCAACATCACTTTCAGTTCCATATGATATATTCTGTTAAACAGAATCAATATAGAAATTTAACTAACTGACTAGCAGTACAATCAAACGGTCAACACACAGTCAATCAGCCAATATTTAAGAGTTCTAAAAATACAACATGAAATTATAAACTGTTCAATGTTAGTGAGATTTACTCACATTGGCGCGTTAACCGTTAAATGACGGTTTGCGTTATTTGATTCAGTCGGACAATTTATTTTGCAATAAATTGTAACGAGCTTCGATTCACTCCCCGTCAGTGTCATCGTGTAGCGCTCGTCCATACGATCCCAATGCAACTTGTTTTGTACGATTCTGATATCGTATGATAAATTTACACTTTATACAAGTTTGTAAACAATTTAAATATCATTAATAAATTAATTTACTAATCTTTATTATTGTGGGCCTCACCCTAGATACGTTGGCCCGTTCAGAACCCCACCTGCAACTACTTCTCCTTCATCCAGAGTACATCCCGAAGCAAGAAAAACATGGCCATTCCATCTTCTTTAACCGTCACATTCTATATTTTCTTTTTAACTTATTTCGCTGTGCCTTTACCATTTTCACTGGCCCAACGCCACACGTTCACAAGAGCAGACCCGCTTTTCTCCCCTTCTTCTCTGATGTCCCCCCGACATCCACTACTTCATAGTATCCACGTCTGAATTTTTACATGATTTAAACTCCTTCTCTTCACGACAACCCCCAGCAAACATCTCAATGAACTCCTCTTCCATCTCTCACTCTTCGCCACCCAGAACATCGAACTTGCACCCTTGTTTTTCCCATTCGTCGATACCCTTTTTCCCACACACACACAGTAAAAAGGGCGACATCTATAAGCATCGTTCCCTCCAAGTATCAGCATCCAAGCTCCGTTTTTCCATCTAAGTTCAAGTATAACCATCAATGCACCAATCGATGCTTCAGCCTTCAACAAAATGTTAACCCTAGAAGTCGTTGTTAAACTCAGCAAACTCAAACAGTGGATCGCACCTAGAAACGAGAGTACTAACTTGAAGCTATTCACTTGCCGACTCCAAATATACTTGAATGAGGATTTATAGATTTAGTTTTGATTTTACTTTGATTTTTATTTGCTCACGATTTGGGTTTACAGAAAAAAAAAAAGTGGCGGCTTGAAATTTGGTTATATAAGGAAACAAGATTTTTCTTTTGATTTAGATTGCTCCACGTCCTTGCTGAAAAGAAGGCTGCATGGCTTTATGGTTGACCAATGAATGGAAAAGGAGATATTTGTTTTACATTTTAGAGTACCCCATTTTACGAAACTCTGTTTTTCCATGGATCTATATGAAATTATCATTAAATCGAGTAATGTGCCGTGATCCCAAAAATATAATAATACCAGTAGATTAACTCATATTGTGGGACCCCAAAATATTGATTACAGGGTGCACAATACTTCAAATAAAAAATTGCTTATTTATTTAATTAAAAATTACAGTAAAATTCTAAAAATTAAATTATCATTACGTCCCAAAAGAACCTTGTCCAAATTCCAACCCGATCTCTAGTTATATCGAATAAACAGATACGGTCGATATTTTATAGCGACTATTTTAAAATTTGATTTGGACATATCTCAAAATCTACACGACGAAATCCTGATTTTTCTCTTCCAATAGAAAGATATACTCCACCAGCTCCACACGTTTCTTGTTTCACTGAAATCCGGCTTAAAACGGATTATGTACATTCAGTTGAAGTTCGAATCGCCAATTTACGAACTACAGCGCCATTTCGAGCTCGATTTTAATTATAATATAATTATATGTTTAAACTTCATTTATATAATATATTCGTTATCGTCACTCAATCCTAAACTGAAATATATATATTTTGAATTTCCCAATTCACACCATATCGCCATTTCAGCCAATTCTGATTATTTCAGAACTTAATATATTATTTAATTATTATTTTAAATTAAATATTCACTATTATTTAATTCAACGACCATTTAATTCACTATATCACTATTTATATAATTAAATAAATTATTTATAATACCTCTGCAAATGCGGGTCATTACACTCTTGCTTAACACCCTCTTATATATTGATGGTTGTCGATCGCATGGCGTGAATTTTCAATGTGGCAAACCAAGATGCAAATGATCAAGGCTTTTGTTGAAAAGCAGGCCTTGTGGTTGATGATCAAAGCATGACCTGTTTAAGCGTAGCTTTGTGTATAATGTAGCTTCACGAGCCTCACAACCCGGTTGAGTCTAAAACGGAGCAAGGGAACGCAGGGAGAGCAGCACGTTTCTTTCTAGCTAGAAGTGGTGTTTGGGATTTACACGGCCCGACATTTTACTTATGTGGATAATGGAATGAGGCACCTCGGATATTAGGTCCTACAGGACCGGGAAACGTGTGTTCAGGAATAACTAATCCGCAAAATCTTATGTGCGGACCGGCCCTGCAGGATCCAAGGGTTCACTGCGGGGAATCCTAAGACACTAGCTAGAGTGTCTTGAATCGGTAAGAAGATCGTTCCTAGCCTTGACTCATGATGGAAACCCAACTTCCAATATGACACCATGCGGTCTTGATTGCATTACTAGTATGGAGACATAGTAGGATGGGGTACTATGCCGTTTATGATTGATACATTATGATTGAACTGTTTTTGAAACATATACACACTAATAATAATATCAAATTCGTTTTTATCATACCAAGCATGTTTAATCATCATAAGGTAAAACTCTATCCTTTTGTTTGCGTTGCATTGTGTGATGGGACTTTAGTCTTATGATGATTCCATTTTTCTAAAAGAATTGCGTTGTTTAACGATTTACTTTTAATTATGCACCGGCAATCCATTGGGATAAAACCCGTTTCGCGTTAGCGGCGTGGTCCTTGGATTTGCCTTTTTGCTATTAGTTATATTAGTTAAGAATTCTCACACCAGTCCCATAACCGACTCGTAGTTTTTTTCACTTTGCAAACTCGGGTGCCCTCATTTCCACACGAGTAGTCGAGTAGCTTTTTGTAGATATTTATCTCTTAAGCAGGATTCTGGATCGAAGCCTAAAGCTGTGTCCAGAGCATAGAAGTCTTTCGCTGTTTATTATATTTAATTTATTGTAATTTATCTTCTGCTGTAATTTTATTCAATGTACTCTGATGTAACATTATTGTGATGTTTATGAAAGTCTGCCGTTGTTGTTCTGATGTTGTTATATTCCCAGAGTTAATGTATTCGGGATTTGAACAGTCTTAGTCGATTTTGCGATCGATCGGGTCCGGGCGAAATCCGAGCTATTACAAGTATGAGATTATTTCTTTATGACGTGGATCCTAAACTAATGTATGGAATCTTCAAAGCTGTTGTTCCAGAGGGTTATCGAGTACAAATTCAGTGGCCTGAAAGCAAAGACAAGGCCTGGTACCTCATCGAGCCTCATACCAAGCTTGCAGTTGTCATATTACTATTTTTGCCAAAACATATGAGATACAAAGGAAGCGTGGAACTGGTGCATGTGACAAGTCAGGATCAAGTTGCGAATATCTTTACAAATCCACTACCGAAAGTACTTCTCAAAAAATGTAAGAAAACGATTGGCATGATGGGTGGTAGAAGCATTTAAAGTTTACGGGGAGTTTTGTTGGGTAAACATTAAATGAATTATTAGTGGGAAATGAAATATAGATTCAAAAGCCATGTTAATTAGTGATGTGTCTTTTAGTTTCAAGAGTCATGTCCATTAATGATGTGTCGGTTCGTTGAGTGTTATGTCAATTAATAAATGGGTGTCTATTGGAGTTGTTAGGTCATGTAGACCACTATATAAATAGGGGTGGTCATTTTGTATGTGAAGTGAGAAAAGAGAGAAAAAAAGAAAAGAGTGAAGTGTGGAGGATAAATCTGAAAAAGAAAGAGTGTTGTAATGAAAGTTGAATTATAAAAAACAAAACAAAACTTGTTGTGTATCCAACTCCTCCTCTTCTAAAGTAAAATAATTCCTCTTCTCAGTTTCTTCATTAACAAAAACATTAATAGCCAAACATATTTTTCTATGGTCTATGGAAGTTTACCTGATACATAAAGAGGGTGGCGGGTTGCTTCAGCAGAGGATTAACGATTAAGGCGAAAAAGTAGTTGTATTTAGGGGTAGATTGGATTTAAGAAGAAATAGGGAAAAACATAAATGCTTAGACGAAATAGCGAGGAAAACTGATTTTGAGGAGAAATAATCAAACGGAGAAGAAATAAGATCACTGGGAATTATTTTTTTGTCTTCAGATAATTTTATTTTGGCAAGTGACAGTAAGCAAAGCTCTCTAATGGTATGTTTGATGAGCATTGGTTTTATCCACTGCACACGGTATTAAATGAATGGGAATATGACACCATAGAGGTGTTGATTGTTTGAACCCAACATGTCGATTTGGCGATTTATGCTTTGTGTAATAATAAGTAGTTATATGAAAAAGGGTGAAGACTAAAGAGAGTTTTCTACGATAAATTATTTTAAAGAAAGGCATATGATTAGTCAAGTCCTTATATCCATTGCCCAACATTAAGGTCTCGATTAAAAAATGAAGTGAATGATTATTGATCACTACAACCAAAATATTATATTACAACTTTAATATTACAACTTTCACAAAGTGTCAGTTGTAATAAAGGATTTATACAAGTGTCATTCGCTGAAAGTTATAATAAACATATTTTTAATAAGTCTTTTACTTTGTCAGTTGTAATAAATGTCTATTACAATCTTTCTTTTTTGTCAGTTGTAATAGAAGCCTACCTTGTTATTAGTATAAAAAATTAATAATTAATTTTTAACGATTAATAATTAAGAATTATTTAATGATATTACTAATCAAGAAGTAATGTGTAATATTTAGTAATTAATTTTTGATAATTAATAAATAGTTCTTTTTTATTAGAAAGTTGTATAAACTTATTTTCAACATTTCGTTTTTGCACTACTACAAAAATACCCTTTTACAATATCTATTTTACAACAGATACAGGCTGCCTGTTGTAATAGAATGTCATTATAACAGTCACGATCTGTACCGTTGTAATAGATTCCTGTTTAACGCCCTTTTACAACGGGCGGAAATTGCCCGTTCTAATACAAGGCTATTACAACTGTCATTTCTGGACAGTTGTAATAAATATCCTTTACAACTCCCTTTTTACAACTGGTAAAAACTCCATGTTGTAATAGATTGCTATTACAACGGTCATTTCAGGCTCGAAATAGATGTCAAACGTTCACAAATGTCCATTGTAATAGATATCTATTTTACAACGGTCACAAAATGCCCGCTGTAGTATGTGCCAATTTTCACCTATCGATAATTAATAATTACAATACTTCCGTAAAATTAGTATTGATTGTGTTTTGTTTAATTAATTATTGATCATATATTACTAATTATCAACTATAATATTATATTACTAATCATTAATAATATTATATTATTTATTAATATTTAATAATTAATCAATAATAATATTATTTAATAATTAATCATTAATAATAATTATTAACAATAATCACTAACAATACTATTATGTTATTTATAACATGATTGTAAAGGTTATAACATATACAATATCTGCCCAAATAACCGTAAAAAAAGTTTTAAATGATGATGTTTTCTTTATATTATTGTATACATATTAGAATTCAGTAAAAAAAAGTAGCATAAAATTTTCATAGCTAATTCATCGCAAATTAGCCATGGATTTTCAATGGAACATAAGCGAGTGGCTAAATTTGGCTATAATGTAACGACCTCTATTTTTGATCATTCAAATCAACAATGATCCTTACATGTCGACTTAAACAAATCTAAAATACAGATAGTTATTGGGATTAATATAAGAAAAGAAGAAAAACAATAACAAAATCTCACAGCGGAGGGACAAAATATAATAAATGGATAACTATTCATGAAGTTGTTAAAACACACATTCAATTATATTTTACAACAATTACCAGAGTTAACTACCATAAACATACCAATATTTGCAGCGGAGTAATAATAATAAATACATATGTTGGGCTCCATCTTGAAAAGGTCGGGTGTGTACGACTTATGCAGGATCTATAATATGGCTATGCGGAAAGTATGTGATATACTAACTTGTATATTTACAATAGTTATGCAGGTAAATATTTAATGTAAAAAGATCTCACAGAAGCAATATCACAGATAAGCAAGTATAGCAAATGCAGTAAATAGGAAAAATCACACCAGGGATTTTTATGCTGGTTCGGAGCACCGTCCTACGTCCAGTCCCAGACTTCTATCTGGATTTTCACTAAACAACAACCTCACTTCACCCGGAGGAAACAGGTTTACAATACCCGAGCAGCCGAACGGGATTTCACGCCTCTAACAACACGAGGACTTCAACACTTGCCTCTTATAACACGAGGACTTCAACACTTGCCTCTTATAACACGAGGACTTCAACACTTGCCTCTTATAACACGAGGACTTCAACACTTGCCTCTTACAACACCGAGGACTTCAACAATAATAAGATTTTGACTTTGAATGTGTTCTTCCTTCAACACTGATTTGTCAACAATTGAGTACACCCTTCCTATAGTCTTATCCTCAAATGTAATTTGATGTTTAGTAAGATTAGGAAGTAAAATATCGAGTTGAATCACAAGTGTATGAAATATGCTTGGTGATTCAAACGATTATTGAATGCTTTTGAGTGCTTTTTGAGTGAAAAGAATAATGCAAGATAGATCATAAAATAGAGAGTAAATTCGGTGATTTGAATGATTGCAAATTTATGTATTTATAAAGATCGAGTAGTTGCAATTATTGGTGAAGAGTTGCAATCAAAAGAAGTGATTATTCATGAGAAGAAATGGATGCAACTCTTAGAGAAAGGAGATGACTTTTCACAAAAATTCAAAAAGCTGTTGACCTATGAAAATCTATAGGTCGACATGTTTTTAGCCGTTGTAATTCAAAAACCTGTTGACCTATAAAAATTTGTAGGTCGACCTATTTTTGACCGTTATATTTTAAAAACCTGTTGACCTATAAAAATATGCAGGTCGACATGTTTTTGGCCATATGCATAAAAAAATGCTTTTATAAGAAATATTTTAAAGCAATTAGAAGTATGATCATTTGAGGATAGATTTTAACATTTTTTACTCTAAATAATCAACTTCTAACCTATGAAGTCATCTTGTCTTCTTTTTGTCGATGTAGAAGCTTCTTCTTGTCATAAATCAAAACAACCTTTGAAGCTTTGACTCAACATTCTTCCCCTTTTTGATTGATGACAACATGGCTTAATAAGGTATTGTTCCTTGTATATTTGTTCCCCCTGTATATATGCTCCCCCTGTATATATGCTCCGCATGGCATTTGTTAGTAATATTTTCTCCCCCTTTGTCATCGACAAAAAGGGTGATTACAACAATATATATAAGACTAAGCAATAAAACATGAATAAACGATAGAACGAAATACATAGATTGTCATACATATTACAAGCCAAACCAAAATAAACACACCAGAAGTACCAGGAAGTAGCATAGTTAAATACATAAGCAAATTAAAAGGTTAAACGATAAATATGAGACGACTATTGTGAAGGCCAGTCCGAATCATTATCGTCCTCGTCATCTTTGTTTCCTTCCTCCTCTTGTTCCTCATTGTCGCTGTTATCATCGTCCTTTTCAATATCGTCATGAGCTTCTTCTTCAATATACGATATTCCACGACCACGAGTATGTTGAGTACTTGCTCCAGAGCTAGAACCTTCTTCAGAGGAAGACCATGTAAAAGTAGGTGGCATTGGTCATTTTCCGGGATCTTGAGCAAGGGTTGAGGAAGTTGAAGCACAAGAGATTGCTTCCCAAATTGTACTGAAGAAAGACTTTAATTTGTTGAACCGCTTATCGAGTTTGGTGTCCAAGCGGTCGAGTTTATTATCAGTACGTTTTAGTCGAGCTTCGAGTAAGAATTGATTACGTGCAATTTGCTCAAGAGTTTCCTTAGTCGAAGAAGTAGGAGGCGGAATTGTAACATCTTCAGGCCGTTGCCTAGGGATTTGAGAAGAAGATGTTTGTGGAGGACCTTGTTCAACATAGTGTTCAAACGGAATAATACTCATAGCAGGAATCGGTAGCTTCATCCTATTTTTAGATGCTTTATCAATACATTTTGGTATTGATATTGTAGATTCGAGAGATCGTACGCCACATTCCATGAGACAACGCATGATATACTCGTTATAAAACAAGTGTGGCCTTGAACGTTTATTTACCATCACAATCTCATTGAAAATCATGTCTATCCAATTTACCCTGATATTTGCAAAAATGGCATACAGGGCTTTAAAGTTTTCTCTATATACGGCATCAAAGTTACCAGTCCTTGGAAGAAGAGTGTGTGTGATACAAAGGTGGAGAAGTCTGGCCGATGGTCTTAGATTGATACCCTTAATACTTGACTTATGGTCTTCAATAAAAAGGTGACTATTTTTATCTCGAATATGTATAGGGCAAAAATCACTACTAAATTGAATACCTTCGTTGTGGGTTCGGAGTATTTCTGCCATCCGGTCTTTGGAAAAAAAGACGTGTTGACCACAGACTACGGACCATAAGCAATTATCCGAGTTTTGGGGTTTAAATTTGTCTAAATTGAGATTGGCATAAAAAAGTTTTATCAAGGTATGACTTATCTCAACATTATTGTCTTCAAAATCTAGTAGAGACTTTATACCCGCTCTTCTTGATAGTTCACTAACATCGTACAGAACGAAATCAGAGAATTTGAGAAAGGATCCGTGGTGAATTGTATAGTCTTTCATCTTGTTCCATCTAGTCACAGCAAGAGGATCCATAAGCCATTGCTTGATTTGAGTATCAATAGGTTGAACAGGGGCTTGAGAAGATGTGGTTTTTGACTTCTTATGCTTAGGAGCCATTGAAGAGATTGGGGATTTTGAAGATTTCTAATAGATTAGGTTTTTAAAGAGGAGAGATTATGAAAAAATCTTAAGAGTTATGGATTTAGAAGATGATGAGAATGAATAAATAAGGGTGTTTGATGAAGAGATGTAAGGGTTTTAAATAATGAATGGATGGATTGTAATGAAGGGATGTATTTAAAAAAAAAAAAAAGAACCGACGTGTCTAACAGGGGTATGAACAAAAATCGAAGGCGGTCGACAGGTAGGTTAGGGGCTGTCGACAGGTAAAATTTCTGGAAGTATGTGTGACATTTTTTATATAACACCGGTCGACAGGAATAATATAGGCGGTCGACAGGTTATCTTTCTGGAAAGTATAAACCAAAAATTCTGTTTAGACCGGTCGACAGGAAAAAATCCTGGCGGTCGACCGTTAAACTTTCTGGTTCAAAATTGGTAGCGTTGTATAACTGGACCGGTCGACAGGCTAATATTGGGGCGGTCGACAGGTACTGATTAATTTTGTTTTTACCAAATGATGTGAAGAATATATAAACTTTATATAAAAAAACAAAATTTTATTCAAAACAAAGGTGAATACAAAACAAATACGAATTTATTTTCAGAAAAACTCTAAATGCAAAGAATTTATCTTCTTGGCTCCCATGGATTCTTTGGTTCCCAAGGATTGTATCTCTCACTAGCTCCTTCATTGTTTTGATAATTTCTATCCCAAGAGTTTGGAGTTCGTGAAGATGTTGGTATAGGAATTGGTTCATGTATGCCATGCCTGTCAGAACCACAGAAGAGAGAAGCTAATCGTTCGAGGTACGTCAAACGTGAAGTCGTGAGTTTTTGCTCGTAAAACATTTGTTGCTGATAGTAATGCATTTCGTCGATCTTTTCTTTGGTTCGGGGAGAGCAAAATAAAACTTTCTTGCTTCTCTTAGGAGTAGGCGTGGTTCCTGGCATTCGAGATGATGGATGATAACCTGGTGGATGCTCTGGTGTTTTTGGGGAGTTATGTTCCGTTGGTTCGGAACTCGTGATTGAAATGTGGGAGTTTTCGACACAATTTTCACAAACTTGTGCCATGAGGTAAAAGAAAATATATAAGAGCTTTGAGAGAATGTTTGTCTGATAGCACTCAAAAACAAAACGCATTTATATAGAGAGAGTTTTCTATTTTAAGGAAAAAAATAAAAAGATGGTTTGTATTAGCTTTACCGTAGAAAACCTCTCTGCTATATATAGTAAAAAGAAAAGTCATTGGTTTCTGATTAAGAAATACGAACTCTTGTTATATTAAACAATATTATCCTTCGAGTTCTTTTCTGGAAACCAACCCTAGCTCTCTACGTAACTTGACAAAAATTGATTCTAGTAGAGGCTTTGTGAATATATCAGCTAGTTGGTTTTCTGTATTAACGTATTCAAGATTTATATTTCCTTTTTCAATGTTATCTCTTAGAAAATGATGTCGAATGTCAATGTGCTTAGTTCGAGAGTGGTTAACTGGGTTTTTGGATAAATTTATTGCACTTGTGTTGTCACAATATATAATAGAGTTTGTTAAGTTCATACCGAAATCTCTAAGTGTTTGTTGCATATATATAATCTGTGTACATGCCAAAGCTGCTGAAATATATTCTGCCTCGCATGTCGATAGTGAAACACAATTTTGTTTCTTACTAAACCAAGAAACAAGTGATTTTCCAATGAAATGGCACGTACCACTTGTACTCTTTCTATCCGTTCGTGATCCTCCGAAATCAGCATCACTATATGATACTAATTCGAATGCACAATCCTTAGGATAGAAAAGACCGAAATCTTTGGTGTTATTAAGATATCGAATAATTCGTTTCACTGCTCGTAAATGCGATTCCTTGGGATCAGCTTGAAAACGTGCACACAAACAAACACTCATCATAATGTCAGGACGACTAGCTGTTAAATATAAGAGAGAACCTATCATACTTCGATACGTCTTTTGGTCTACACTCTTCCCACTTTCATCTTTTTCAAGATGACTAGTTGTACTCATCGGAGTCGGTTTTCCGGAAGTATTTTCAAGTCCGAATCTTTTAACAAGATTTTCACAATATTTCTCTTGGTTTATGAAAATACCATTTGGAAGTTGTTTAATTTGAAGACCAAGAAAGTATGATAACTCTCCCATATGTGACATTTCAAATTCTTTGGTCATGATATCTGAAAATTTCTTACAAAGTCTCTCATTTGTTGAACCAAAGATTATGTCGTCCACATATATTTGAACAACAAGTATATCTTTGTGCGAATGTTTAATAAATAATGTTTGATCAACCTTTCCTATTTGGAATCCAGAGTCGATAAGATGACTTCGTAGTCGTTCGTACCAGGCACGTGGTGCTTGTTTTAAACCGTACAAAGCCTTTTTAAGCTTAAAAACATGATCTGGATATTTTTCATGTTTAAATAAGGGTGGTTGTTCAACATATACTTTTTCTTTTATAAAACCGTTTAGAAACGCACTCTTGACATCCATTTGATATAATTTAAAATTATGATGACAAGCAAACGATAGAAGAATTCTGATTGCTTCTAGTCTAGCGACAGGTGCAAAAGTTTCTTCATAATCGATACCCTCTTCTTGATTATATCCTTGAGCTACTAACCGTGCTTTGTTCCGAGTTATGTTTCCTTGTTCATCAACTTTGTTTTTGTAAACCCATTTAGTTCCGATAACTGATTGATCGGATGGCCTTGGAATAAGTTCCCATACATCATTGCGTTCGAACTGATTAAGTTCTTCTTGCATAGCAATGATCCAATATTCATCGGTAGCAGCTTCTTTAGGATTCTTAGGTTCGATGTTTGAAATGAATGCAACATGTCCCATTTGGTTAAGTTGACTTCTAGTTCTAATTTGAGATGAAACTTCTCCAATTATATTTTGAACCGGATGATCTCTCAATATTCTTGGAGGAGATCTTATTCTAGTTGGAGAAACTATCTCAGGAGGTTGAGGAATATCGTTGATAATTTCGGAGTCAGAATCCTCATTTGTGACAACAGTGTCATTTATATTGATATTTTCGTCATCATCAATTTTTATATTAGAAAACTGATAGTATTCATCGAAGAATATATGAAGTGATTCTTCGATAATTTTGGTTCTTTTATTGAATATACGATAAGCTTTACTATGATCTGAATAACCAACAAAGATTCCTTCGTCAGCTTTTGAATCAAATTTACCAAGATGATCTTTCGTGTTTAAAATAAAACATTTCGAACCAAAAACTTTGAAGTATGAAATATTTGGCTTTCTTTCATTAAATAATTCATATGGTGTATTTTTAGTTAGAGGTCGAATGGAAACTCGATTCAAAACATAACATGCAGTTGCTATAGCTTCTGCCCAAAAATGCTCTGGTAACGTGCTTCCATTTAATAATGTTCTTGCACATTCTTGTAACGTTCGATTTTTCCGTTCTACAACCCCGTTTTGTTGTGGAGTTCTAGGAAAGGAAAAATTGTGTGATATACCTTTCTTTGCACAAAAATGTTCAAATTCATTATTTTCGAACTCTCCGCCATGATCACTTCTTATATTTTTTACTTTAAGTCCCTTCGATTTTTGAATACGTTTGACGAAAGATTTGAATTTTTCAAAAGTGTCACTTTTATTTTTAAGAAACATAGTCCAAGTATATCGAGAATAATCGTCAACGATTACAAATACATACCGACTATGATTTATGGATTGTATTTGAGTAGGTCCAAATAAATCCAAATGTAATAGTTCAAGTGGTTGTAATGTCGAGATTATTTTCTTAGATTTAAATGATGACTTGGTTAGTTTTCCAATTTGACATGCGTCACAAAGATTGTTAACTTTGAAACTCAGTTTTGGTAAACCTCTGACTAGATCATTTTTAGCTAGCTTGTCAATAGTTTTAAAGTTTATATGACAGAAACGTTTGTGCCATATCCATGGATCATTTTCCCCAGCAATAAGGCACATATTTGAATTTTGATTAAAATTCATATTTAAAATATATATATTTCTGTCTCTATAGCCTTCAAAAACTAAATTTTTATCTTGGTCGAGTATGTTACATTTGTCATTTGAAAAGGAAATCGTAAACCCTTTGTCACATAACTGACTAATGCTTAGTAAGTTATGTTTTAGATTTTTAACTAGCATGATATTAGTAATAAGAGGTAAATTAGAAGTACCGTAATTGCTCACATCGCCTTTGCCGATGATGAAGCCTTTTGAATTGTCTCCAAAAGTGACTGAGCCTCCATTAAAGTATGTAATATTCGTTAATATGCTCTTGTCTCCAGTCATATGCTTCGAGCAACCACTGTCCAAAATCCATTTTCCTCTTTTCTTAAGTGGGACCTGCAACAAATAATATTAAGTCCATGGTACCCACTTTTTATAGGGTCCTAAGAGTTAGGTCTTAGGAGTCCAAACCCATATGGGTCCGGTATCCCCTTTATATAAATAATTTGGATTATGATGCACAGTACTTAAAAATTTTTGAATGTACTTGTTCCTAATCAAACTATTATTTGTTTTAGGAACCCATACTTTTATAAATTTACCATCCTTCTTTTGAGGTTTCACAATCGGTTTTGTTTTGGAATATAATAGACTAAGATTTTTCTTAGCTTCAGTTTCTTGCACTACCTTATTTTTCCTTTTTCTTTTACCAAGATGTTTCTTGATAACTTGTTTCTTATATCCCAATCCTTGTTTATTAGTAACTGATTGTGAATTCTCAATAATTTTAGTCAAATTTTCTCGACCTTTGTTAAAGTTAGAAACATTTTTAGAGATGTTATCTAACTTTGTTTGTAAACTAGCTTTTTCAAGGTCTAGAATCTTGACTTTTGCTTTAAGCTCATGATTTTCAGCAATGAGAATATCATTTTTCTCTTTTTGAACTTCAATTTCTTGAGTTAAAAGAGATAACTGAGAATTAGAATTAGAAGATAATTCTTGTTCCTTTTCTAGTTCCTCTTCTAATATTTTCTTCTCATCTTTTAACATATCTCGTTCTAGTTCTGCTCTATTCAACATTGCTTTGACTTCTTTTAATTCATGTTTTGTATCTTTAAATTTAAACATTAATTTATCATAAATATCAAGCATATCCTCAAAAGTAGGAATTTGTACCTCATCCTCTGTTGCCATAAAACATACATTTGCTTGTTCAGTGTCTGACTCACTTTCGCTGTCAGATGAAGATGAGTCTGAATCATCCCATGTTACTGAGAATGCTCTTTTCTTCGATTTGTCTTTCTTGAATTTTTCGAATTTCTTCTTTTTCTCTGGACAATCTTTATGCATATGTCCCTTTTTGTGACAGTTGAAGCATTCCATAGTTGAAGAAGATGGTTTGTTTGATACAAACTTCTTTTTGTCGTATCGACTAGCCTTTCTTTGTTTCAAAAACTTCTTAAAGCCTTTTGCAATAAGTGCTAAGTCTTCATCTTCAGAATCTGAAATGTCTTCATCTTTTTCGGCATGAAAAGCAACATTTTTCTTTTCTTCTTTTTGTTCTCTTCTAGCCTGTAAATTTGCTTCATAGGACATTAGATTTCCTATCAACTCATCTGGCTTCATGGTAGAAAGATCATTAGCTTCTTCTATAGCTAATACTTTTCCTTCCCATTCATTAGTCAGTGAGTGTAGGATTGTTGAAACTACATCAAAGTCAGAATATTTTTGTCCTAACCCAATAAGAGCATGATGAATAGTTTGAAACCTTGAATACATCTCATTGACTGTTTCATTTGGCTTCATTTTGAAATTTTGGAATTGACTTTTCAACAAAGCTATTTTTGCTTGTTTAACCTTGTTAGTACCTTCATGAGTTGTTTTTAGCGTTTGCCAAATTTGATAAGCAGTGGTACAGATACTAACACGGTTATACTCATTTTGGTCTAATGCACAAAACAACATATTTATTGCTTTTGCATTTACTGCTGCTACTGTTTTCTCAGCAGAAGTCCATTCTGCATACTCAGTAGTTGGATTAACTATTTCTTTCTGAGTAGCATTCCAAGCATCATAACTTGTTGATTGCATATAAAAAGCCATACGTGTTGCCCAATAACTATAGTTTAGGCCATTAAAGAAAGGAGGTCTTTGTGTTGATTGACCTTCTGTGTAAGTGGTGTTACTCGTGCTAGTGTTATTTGCCATATTATCAGAAAGTATCAAATAACTGTGTTACGGTTATATGATGACCGTGCTCTGATACCAATTGAAAAGGTCGGGTGTGTACGACTTATGCAGGATCTATAATATGACTATGCGGAAAGTATGTGATATACTAACTTGTATATTTACAATAGTTATGCAGGTAAATATTTAATGTAAAAAGATCTCACAGAAGCAATATCACAGATAAGCAAGTATAGCAAATGCAGTAAATAGGAAAAATCACACCAGGGATTTTTATACTGGTTCGGAGCACCGTCCTACGTCCAGTCCCAGACTTCTATCTGGATTTTCAATAAACAACAACCTCACTTCACCCGGAGGAAACAGGTTTACAATACCCGAGCAGCCGAACGGGATTTCACGCCTCTAACAACACGAGGACTTCAACACTTGCCTCTTATAACACGAGGACTTCAACACTTGCCTCTTATAACACGAGGACTTCAACACTTGCCTCTTATAACACGAGGACTTCAACACTTGCCTCTTACAACACCGAGGACTTCAACAATAATAAGATTTTGACTTTGAATGTGTTCTTCCTTCAACACTGATTTGTCAACAATTGAGTACACCCTTCCTATAATCTTATCCTCAAATGTAATTTGATGTTTAGTAAGATTAGGAAGTAAAATATCGAGTTGAATCACAAGTGTATGAAATATGCTTGGTGATTCAAACGATTATTGAATGCTTTTGAGTGCTTTTTGAGTGAAAAGAATAATGCAAGATAGATCAGAAAATAGAGAGTAAATTCGGTGATTTGAATGATTGCAAATTTATGTATTTATAAAGATCGAGTAGTTGCAATTATTGGTGAAGAGTTGCAATCAAAAGAAGTGATTATTCATGAGAGGAAATGGATGCAACTCTTAGAGAAAGGAGATGACTTTTCACAAAAATTCAAAAAGCTGTTGACCTATGAAAATCTATAGGTCGACATGTTTTTAGCCGTTGTAATTCAAAAACCTGTTGACCTATAAAAATTTGTAGGTCGACCTATTTTTGACCGTTATATTTTAAAAACCTGTTGACCTATAAAAATATGCAGGTCGACATGTTTTTGGCCATATGCATAAAAAAATGCTTTTATAAGAAATATTTTAAAGCAATTAGAAGTATGATCATTTGAGGATAGATTTTAACATTTTTTACTCTAAATAATCAACTTCTAACCTATGAAGTCATCTTGTCTTCTTTTTGTCGATGTAGAAGCTTCTTCTTGTCATAAATCAAAACAACCTTTGAAGCTTTGACTCAACACATCTTCATCTTCTTAACATTGTCTTCAATAACTGAAAATTCAGGCTGACTCGAGCATAGATGGAAAGACAAAAACATTCGAATCAGAACTAAAATATTCTTATAGCATTTAAATCAATATCATGCGATAATATGAGTGCAATAACTTAAGGGATGTTACGGGAAATTCCATCTCTTAAGGATCCGTCAAACTAGATACGATATAATATAATACGCTATTATAATAGTGTCCATGGTTAAATATAAAATATTAAAATAGTATAAGCGGGATTACCATTATTACCCTTACACCGTTTATACCGTTGCCGTACAGTTTGCATACAACACACCAGTACGTCGATGGATAGGGATGCGCCATGATACGACAATGTTAAATTAAAATCGTAGGGGGCTCCACTACAAAAAATGTATATTTTATAGCTATATAGGATAGCGTTGCCGTAGAGGCACCTGTACATGCTCTGATGGATTAGGGTTTCAACGCTATTTCGAATCAATATTTGCGTGCTTAACGTTATTCAACAGAAGATAGGCGGGAAAACAAAATTTTTGCGGGAAGTAAAATAATTTTGTCCATTTTCCTTCTCAATTCCCTTCGTCATTTCCACATACCTAAATCACTCGTACTAAATCTTTGTTGCCTCCGTCATCAAAAGAAGGAAAATCAATCTTGCTACTGGAATTTCCACATACCCTATATCACCATTCCTAAATAGAAGTCGTCATTCCTCCTGCATCGCCATTCGAAGCTGTCATTTCTCTTACATCGGCATTTGAAGCTGTTATTCCCTCCACATCGCAATTCCTAAATCGAAGTCATCATTCCCCCCATCAAAAGAATGAAAGTCGCTGTGGTTCAGTCACTCTCGTACCCAACAAAATCGTTGTTGTCATTTTCCCCTAAAATGGCTGATTGGAAATCGAAAATCGTGAAGGGCACTTCAAGTATCATATATTTTTTACGGTTCATTCATCTGATTCTGAAAAAAAAATTAGTATTGTTAACCGACGCTTGGGCTTCAATTTGTTTGTATGAGCCTCTGAAGTATATGATATGCTAAAATGTGTAATTTTAAGATATTAACGTCAAATTCTTAGCATAAGAATTAGTTTTTGAAATATGCTGTTACCGAGCGTACATGAATTCTAGTGTTGTGAGAACTTTTAGTACAATAGTTGAATTGATTACATACATCAGTTTCTAATGAGTGAAACATGTTTTGTTTTAAAAGATTTAAAGTCTTACACATTAGTTATCATTTTTCTTTTTCAAATAGTTATCAAATCTATATTTTACTTAAGTTTTCCCAGTATTTGACTTGGAATATTGCATTATTGCAAATATTTGAACAAGAGACGCATTTAGAAAAAGGGTATATCTTCTTCAGCCCTAACGTGTATACAAAATTATATTTAGAAAGCAAAGATCTTTTGTGACTTCTTATTGTGATATGCATATGAGTTCTAAAACATATCAGTTTCAAACATGCACATGCTTTTGTATGCATAATTTTAATTTGATTTTGAATGTGTGAAGCTTTTAGTATTGTAGTTCATAAAATAACAAAGATTGATTTCAAAGCCTTGAATGTGTTCCACGTCTAGTCCATATGAATTTCTCTTACGAACATTTTAGCATTGAAAAAATTAGATGTCGAATTAATAAATCTAAAATGAATATGAATTCCAAATGCACTTGATGTACATTCATGAATTATAGGAAAAGAAGAAGAAGAAGAAGCATAAAATCATGTAAGTTGCCCCTAAAACACTGGAAATAAACATGAATGATTCTAACTGTAATTTTGATAAGCTGGAAGCTTACTCTCAGTTCATAATTTTGGGACCGCTTGTATCTGCACTTAAATTCAACTGCTAACGTGAGAACGGAGCCGGTGGACAAAAGTTTCGATTAGAGAATCAGCTGTTCTCTTTGTGTGTCATTAACATCTATGTGTATATGACATATATCCTCTTGTTTGTATGCAATAGGATCAGAGAATTCCAACTGTCCTCTTGTTTATAGATAACTAATGCATTTAGGTAGTAAGTCCCTCCGTAATACAACAATATGACATATATCCTCTGTTATTTCCATTCTTTTTTAATGCTTTAGAAATTTATATTAAAGTATGAAACAAAGTTTTTAGTGTTACTAAAACACAAAAGAGGATATCTGTTACTTATAGTGAAGAAGGGTATAAATGGATAAGCCCATCTTTTTGCGTATGAAAGGAAGACATTGGATGAATTTTCTCTTTATATAGATGAATATAGAAGTAACTGACATTGACCACATATATCAATCTGCTAAAAAAATTTGAGCAATCATTTAATCAAAACTTAAACAGGTTAAAGTATTTTGTTGTGGTTGCCTCCCATGTGTCAAGTAAAATAAGTGTTTGAAATTGGATTCGTTTGGTGTCGTAAGACTTCGGAAATATTATTGGACAATCTTGACGAATCGGACTTAGGTGAATTTTCAGATTTTACTCGTGAACCTTTTCGCATATTGTACTTGGTGGTGGTGTAGCTTCAACTTCACTTAATTCTAAACGCTTGATCTGCTCTGCTTTCTTGATATCATCTGAAATAATAGCATTTCCAAGAGGGGTCTTAGTATCTTCCTTATCCTCGTCGTCATTTTGAATCAACATCTTGACATCAGGCATACATTCACTTTGACTTTCAGAATCAGACTCATCTTGTGTGCTGCCCTCTTCAGGGGTTTCACTAAAATCAAGTTCCATGTCATTGTTTTCAATTTTCACTTTGGTGTCCTGTTCCGTTGTTTTAGGTAAATGTACACATATAATTCTCCTTGTCATTGTCTCTCTGGGTATTAAACTTGGCCACTCTAGATAATCTAAAAGATTTGTACCCTTTTGAGCATTAGAATTCTCCTTGTTCTTATCATCTAGTCAACCTGCAGATTTTAGATGTTTTCTACCAATATATCCGGGCTTAGAAGGTGTTTCAGGCACTTTGTCATTCTCATTCGGCTTCAAAAATTCATTTATCTTGGTTTCATGCATAGTCATCAAGGCACGCGCTTGGGCGCGCCTAAGCACAGAAAAGCCCAAGGCTTGCGCCTTTTTGCAGTTGGAGTGCGCCTTTTTGCAGTTTGAGGCGCTTTTTTGGCTAAATTCAAATTTTTGTTTATAAATAGTTAAATAAAAAATTTAACAGTTCAATAAATTATCAAATATGGTTTAAAATTTAAGTCTTATTAATAAAATATATAGATAATTGAATGAATTATAATATATGGTTTAAAATTTTATTTTGTAGTTAGCAAAACAGCAGATCAAACTCATATAAAAGGAACACAAAAAAGCCCAAGGCTCAAAAAAGCCCTAGGCTCAATGCTTGCGCCTTTTTGCGCCTTAGCGCCTTGACAACTATGGTTTCATGTCGTTTAGGAGGACTTTTCTATTGATAATTTCTCTCCTTGTTTCTCTCTGAAAGACATGGTTTGACAAAATTCTGAAGCATATTATCAAAAGCAGCCTGAGGAGGTAGAGATATTGAAGTGAGTTTTGATCTCCAAGAACTATGGGTGCAAAGTTCAAGCCATTGTATTCTTTCTGTTGGATCATTTACCAGAAGACTATCAATCAAATTCACTAATGATTTGGAAGAGTTATTAGGGAGGGGAGGTATAAGATCTGACAAGATAGAATTTGCTAATCGAGTAAATTCATTTTCTGTAAAAGGCAGTCTTCCAGCATAACATTCATATAATACACAGCCAAGTGCCTAGAAATCTGAAGCATATGAATGAACTCCTCCATCTTGAAATAGCTCAGGAGCCATATACCAAGGTGTTCCTTTTTTCGAGTGTGGAAGCTGCATGAATCATGCTTAACAAATTAAAGCAGTTGGAGCATAGCTTGTAAAAGCTATTATGGTTGAAACACGTTGGTAACTTGCAACCAAATAGCTTAAAGTTATTGAAAAGGAAGAGGAAGAAGAAGTTAGCCTAAGGTCCACATGGTATGAAATATTCAGCGTATAGGAGTCCTTATTACCATATGTTGAAAGTGAAACTTGAATGTAATACATACTAGAACTGGACAAATAGACATTTGAGATGCAATTTATGGACATGTACTTAAACTAAACCAAAATTATAAGTACCATGAACTAAACTGGGTAACCGAACTTCTTTAAATATCACTCAATCTTCTTGCTAAACCAAAATCATAAAGTTGAAATGTAAAAAGGTAGAAGTTGAATCAAACATCATTTACAGTTTGGAGCAAACATCCGATGAGAACTAAAGTATTAGAAGCACCTTCATACATCCATTTTCATCAAGTAAAATATTTGATGGCTTTAGCCTTTAAGTCACAATATATTATTCCTTTAGAGTGCAGAAACCTGAATGCATAAGTCACAATATAGGTAAGAGTTTTATGGGAAATAAATGTATACACGTTTAATTGCTACCACTATAAGGAACACGTATTCAAAAGGAAAGTAATGCACTAAAGAGCTTTAACAAGGTCATGACTAAGATCATGTATAGAATCTTCAGAAAGCCGACTGTCCTGGAAATCAACAGTATGCTTACTTAAATCAGACAATGTCATAACTTATAAATGAGATAAATGGATCCATAACCCCTAATGTATAACGATAAAATATGTGTTTAGTTTTTTTTCCTTCTCTTTTTTCCTTTTTATTTCGTAATCCCTTAGCATTATAAGATTCATCCTACTTTCAGACTATTTCTTTTGTTGATGATGTTTCTTTTGTTATAGCAAATCGTGAAGGCATACTTGTGTAGTTTTGAGATGTATTTGCTTCTGAAATTGTGAAGGCATACTTTGTATTATATGCTTATGCATTTATTTTGCTATGGTGACGTGAAGTAAAAGAATTATAATTCGCCATTTATTTGAATTGACTGATTTGTCTGCCGATTTAATAGTTCTACCATTTATTTGATTAAGTAAAGGAATTATTATTCGTCATTTATTCGACATATTATTTTTCTGCTTGCATATTTACTTCATCGTGGCAAATATTGCCATATCAGCAGAATTGTGGGTTAAAGCTACATATATACTGAACCTAATGTCTATTGAATTCATATTTGTTATCAGGTGAAATAAATTCAACTTTTGTAGAAGATAAAATGTACCAGAAATTCCCTAGTCTTTCAAATTCCTTATAAAATACAGACCAATTATAATAAGTCTATTAATATTGTTATTTACTATAAATTATTCAACCTGATATATAATTTTTTGAAATATTCAATGTAAGTCGAAAAACTGATATGCTAGAGTGGATTTTGCTTGTTTCCATGTGTATTCTTGTTCAAAACTTTAGTGTTTTATAGTCATGCTTGATATACATGAACCTATGTTGATATGCATATGTTACAGTAAAAACACTCTTTTTTTAGTCCATTAGCTTACGATATGATAAAGAGTCAGTTAGTTAGTGATTTTTAATCCTTAATAACCCTGCTGCCATGTGTATTCCTGTTTGATATCTTTGGATGATCAATGTGTACTGAGAATACCTTTGATTATAAGAATCTAGATATAGAATGCATCAGAACCATTCTTTGGTTTAAGCCGAACCATGTTATCTAGACCATCAAAAATAGATAACTCAAAATATTTCTGCTTTTAATCAAGATGATCAATGTATCCATACCTTTAACAGCAAGAAACTTAGAATGTGGACTTGTGTTTTTTGAGTTAGTATGGATGATTTTTGTAGCATAAAAAATGAATTGCATTTTTTATTATAACTAGTGTGAACTAATTCCTAATATTAAGTGCTAGTCCTATTGGAATTAATTCTAGTCCTGTTGGAATAAAAATGAAAGGCATAAAAATAAGTATTTAGTGCTAGTCATGATGGAATCAATAATTGATATAACAAGTTTGTACTAGTTCCTATTTACTATTATATTATATTTCCAATTTTCTAATATAAAAATAAACAAACAAATCAAATTGCGTCATAAAATCTATGAAGTAGTTCATATTTATAATTATATTATATTAGTCTTAACTGTTTCAGGCTAATGTTGGGAAACTAAAGGAAGGTCATGAGCTACTATTTGGATTTGTGCCAGTTACATCTACGGGTTTGGGCTTTAGGTTTACAATCAATTCAAATTTGTGCAAGCATTTTATTGTCTGGTGATTATTATCCAAAAAAAAGAGATCACAATTAATTTGTGGAGTCATAAGACACTACCCCTTATTAGTATTTACTGTTTCATATTTATGCGATCACCTGTTAATTAGGTTTCAATTGGTGGTTTGGATTTTGTGCTAGTTACATCTATAGGCTTGGTTTTAGGTTTATAATCAATTCAAACAAATGCAAGTATTTCATTTTCAGGTGATTATCATGTTTGGCAGAACAAGATGATATATTCTTATTATTTTAGATAGATGTACTATTAATATTTAAATGATCATGTCTGTCACCAAGATACAGGGATTCAATCCAAGCAATAACTCCTGATCTTCCTCTGTTTCTATATAGTTATTCAACCTATCGGCTCTGTGGCATACTCGAGGTAATATAAGCTGCAATATTGAACATAAAAACCATGTAAAGTGTTGTGCATAGATTTCATGAAACTGAATATAATTTTGATTTTTGTGAACCAAACAAATAACAGGTTGCTAGTTTTAGTGGTTCTAACATCAACCCTTCTGCTTGGGAAGATAAAAAGTCCCATGGAGAATCTCGTTTTCTAGCTCAGGTATAGGCAAAAAGGCTTACTGAACTTACATGATTACTTGATTTATCATTAAATCATTCATGTTATGCTTATGCTTCGTAGTTGGCATATGAGTTGTTATCATTTTTGAATAAATGTTTGTTCTGCTGGATATCATGAAAAGGACACCTTGATCAAGGGTAGGAGACTTTTATAGTTTTTAATTTATAAACATGAAGATGATATAGTGAACTGAATATGTTGATCCTTGCTGAATTAGTTGTACTTGGTTCATAGTAGCTAAAACGTACGGCAATGGATTATGTTACATCTCTTGAAAATATCAGATTTTAACAAGTTATCATTCTTGAAATTTCCCCTGCCATACTGCCTAATAACCTCAGAGTTTTATCGATCAATAGATTATTGATGGCAACACTAATGCAGACCGTGTTTGAAAATCCTCGACACTTCATTAAATGATTCATCACTAGACAAGAATGGGCATGTTCATGAAATCACATGAAACAAGAAGATATTTAATATTAGAAAATAACTTTGATTAGTTGGAGATGACCTTTATCACGCTTTATGTTTTCATATTTCAGTACAGTTATGTGTTTTTTTTTTTTACATTTTAAAATCATTTAAAGCCCGGGTAGACCGATGCAAATACATAAATTTTGAATTTTTTAAAACAATCATAACTGTCAAGTTGCCACTTACTTTTGAACATTATTGAGAACGTTGCTGGACTGGAGATTTGCCTAATGCTTAGACCTGCTTATGCAGTGGAATATGACCACTTTCCAGCTCACCAGTGTACACGATCATTGATGACAACGAAATTTGAAGGGCTGTTTTTCTCATGTCAGATTAATGGAACAACAGGCTATGAGGAAGCAGCAGCGCAGGTCATATATTTCCTTATGATTGAGCAGCGCAGATTTTTTTTTTCTATAATTGAACAGGTGCAACATTTTTCCACTACTTTTTATCTTCTCTTCATTGCACCTACTGTATCTTAATCTACACTATTTATTACCCATGCAACACAACTGATATGTTTGAATCAAACATTAATAAAATGCCAACTGGAGCAAACCAATTAATGTGTTCCTGTAGATGGTTAATACACATGTTTCATTAAACTAGGTTATTTTGTGCCAACGAGCACGAAAGCAAGTTGTTGTGTGGCAAATTTTTGGGCAACGCTTGGTTTTGTGTAGTTAACTCTTTACGATGATGAATACTGAAGTAATATAATCATGCTATATAATTCCATACGTTCAAAATTGAGTCCCATCAAGATTAGAAAAGAAAGAAGCAACCAACATGAAATAAAAAGGATTAAGAGCATGCACATGAGTTACGTGTGCCTAATGTCCCAACAAATGAAATTGTAGGCAATCAAGATAAGAAAATTTGTGAAAAGAACACTGGCAGTCAGGCTGTAAACCTGGGCAGGCATATATTGCTACCAAGACTTGCACACTAAATGCTTGGTTAACCACTTTACAGAACCAATCAAGTCACGTTAGTCCTTTGTTTCTTCTACCCACTGAATGAGCATTAGTTGTAGATATACCAAGTCAGTTTCGCCATTTGCTCCAAAACAGTCATATATAATATACTCCATTATGTTATTTTACTTTAGGCATGTCAGTTAAATCTTTTGCATGCAGTTTTATTCCTTTCTGTTATACATTCCAATTTTTCAATTTATTTTTTGTAGATGTTGGTTGTTGGTGGAGTATTTATTGAAAATTTTGTTTTGCTGTTTTGACTAACGTCCGGAGATGAATGAAAGCCATTTGACTGAATCAAGAACATAAGACCAATCACACTTCTAATTATTTTAAATTTTTAGTATGTTTGTACGCACACACGATAATTAGTGAAGGAAAGTTTTTTCCAATGTCTTCAGCCATTGAATTCTATCTTCCAGCACTAGTTGCCTAATCCTATCAAAGCCTTGCCTCTTAATATTATCTGGCACTAAATTTTGATTTTTACCATGTCACAGATGTCATGCCCATCATTGACTTTGATATAATTAACCGTCTTAACCAATAATTTTACAAGTTTTACGCGTCCATCATAAACCGTCTTAACCAATAATTAAATTCTTCCTGTTTATTGCTTAATCATCAAGTGCATAAAACTTATTTTATAGGTCTGGGTTGAAACAACAATATGCTCTTTCATTGTCCTTCTTTTCAATCTAATCTTACCTTGTTATATAGGTCTAGACTGGAACAACAATATGCTGTGTATTCTTACCTTGTGCAGCTTCATAAATTTAAGTTGAACTGAAAAACTTAAAATCATGAATTATAGTTCCGAATACCCCGACGCCCAAAATGATTCTGTGGGATTCCGTTTTATTGAATTATTGAAGTATTTGGTTGATGGTCGAATCTGGCACAAAATTTAAGTTGCTCTTATCATACAATACCTGGTGCTGTTGTCATGCTCTTTCATTGATGCTAGATTTGGTTAACACTTTTATTGTCATATTGCTTACGTAATATGACTATTATATATGTCTATAAAACTATATTGCACAATGCAAAGCACATAGTCTCTTAGGCTGAGCTTATCTTCATTTTATATTGCTTTTTCATAATTTCATTTTCTCATGTTTAGCATAGCATGGCACAATATAAAGCACACTGTCTTTTATAAAACATGATATGAAATTATTTTTTCATGTTTACATTGGTATGTTGCTACTATGTATTATGCTTCGAACTAACACCTTGATTGTTTATTTGGCAATAACAGGACTATGTTGCTTATGTTACGGAGGAAATATCAGAAGCAAAGCAAGTTTGAATCATTACTTTGACTGCTTTGTAAGTAATTTGTAAACATGTGTATGAAATGCTAAGTTTAACATGTGAAAAGTTGTTCGAATGATGTATGGAATACTAAATTTGGATATATGAAAGTTGTTTGAATGATTTGTGTGATATATTTTGTTATACTTTACATATTTGTTATTTCTGAAAATGTGTTACATCTATATATGTATATAAGAAATGGATAAACGTATATGTGGAAGAGGTGAAAGGAGGGCAAGTAGGACCTACTTCTCAATATACCACATCATAGCGTTTTAAAAACGCTATTGTTTACAAACGCTATAGAATCTGACCTTGAAATTTTTTTACTATGTCACTGAGTAAACCCTATGGAAACATAAAATAAAAGCTATATAATTATATTAACAAACGCTATACAATTGAAATGGAAACGCTATAGAAATTATATCAAAACGCTATAGTACGTAGACATAAAACGCTATAGAAACAAAGGTCTAACACACGTTAAACGCTATAGAAACTTAGTTTTAAATAGCGTTTGTTTAACTGCTATTTAAAACTGAAGGTCTAACATAGCATGTCGTTACATGGCGTTCTCTGAAACGCTATGAAAGGATATAATAGCGGTTTTCAAACGCTATAAAAAGCCTTTTTTGTTGTAGTGCTCGGTCAGGATAAATATGACAAGGCATCGAGGCAATACCCATCAGTAGGATTCTACCGGATTGTGGACCCAGGCCAGTGGTAATGCACAGCCGCGTCTACAGCCCACCCCAGACAATACTCCCAAAAATCAAAGGCACCAATCAATCACAAAGTAATATATATGGTATCGAAGAAGCGTTTTTGCTAAGAAGAGCTAGCTCGCATTAACCTGGGTATGGCTCCTATTTTAGTCATTTTAATTAGAACCTGAAGGTCAAGACTATCCATTATCGTTCTCTTTCTTCTAATCCAGTAATTGCCTCCAAATCCATCCTACTTCATTTTGGAACTCCACAACATACGTATTTGTTAAAGTAGTTTTTGGTATTGGCAGAGAGTATGACAATAGTCGATCGATCTCGGTCTCTTCAACAACCAATTGTTTTCATTTTTCACACCAGTCAGTTCATTTACATTTCAAAGGGGTTCGTACTACATATCAAAATATCAGATTTTGCTTTAAACTCATTTCAATAGTCAAGATTGAATATTTCATAATAAAATATCCATTTAAAACCAAACTTAAAATCTTGAAACAATTCCAACTTTAAAATAATTTGAATATTAAAATAGTTAAAAATACATTTGAAATAGTTTAGATATATAATAGAAATAGTTTGAAAATAAATAATTTGTATTTAAAATAGAAACTTCAAATTTAGAAAAATCTATAGTTAAAATATTAAAATAGTTTATAAAATAAATAGTTAATTATTAAAATGCTTTATTTAAAATAAGTAATAAAATAAAATAGTTATAAGTTAAATAGTTTATAAAGAAAATAATGATTATAAATATAGTTTACAAAATGGTTTAAAACACTATAGTTGGAATTAGAATCGTTTCTTCAAAATTTAACCAAACTGGGAATCATATCCCAGTTTCAAATTAATTCAACTAAATTCCGATATCTTAATTCAAAAGGATTCGACTTCCCATTTATATTTAAATTTGATTCAACTATTCGATTTCTAACAATTCGATTTAATAGTTTATTTCAAATAATTGAATTTCAATTATAATTCTCGCTTTGAATTATTTGTTTATAAAAATCTCGAGTTCATAATTCAGTTATTACTATAAATCAAGTTAATTTAACGTAAATATCAAAGATGGATAAATAATTCAATTCGATAAATTAAGTTCATATTCAATTCAGTTATCCACATTTACGAATTCTTTAAAATTTTAAATTTTAAATTTCAAAGCTCAAAGTTCAAATTTAAAGAAATCGATTAATACTATCATTCATGTTGTCTTTGAAACAGTTTTAGACCATTTAATCATCCTAACCAGACGAGTTCTAGACCTTTGATCTAAATTTTTGTGCCAAGTGATTTATGCGAAAGCCGGATTTAACTTAATCATACAATTAGCGGTTTCACTATGTTTAAACGAAACTGTTAATTAATTAAAAATTAACGCTGATTTATGATTTGTATAACGTGTACGTATATTAATAGAAATGAACGAACCAAGGAATGTTGGGATCGTGCAGACGAACACTACAATCTGGAATTGGTTTGGTTGCAGATGGAAGCAGATAAGGTTTTTTATTAAATAAAATGCATATTTAATTTAATCGAACCATTTTTAACGTCAAATGAAAACCCTAAGGTGAGTTTAACTCACTCGGTTTATCCCGCTTATATTTTTCATGGTTTTAATTTTTTTGCAATGGTTGCTAATGATGGATGATTGTTTGCATGGATGCTGAATAATTTTGATGCTCATCTATACTATTATATTATTAGTGAGTTATACTTCAAGGAAGCACAAGCCATCCATGTCATTTGTGAAATGAAGTGTCGCATTTTTCTTTTTTCTTTTTCCTATTCGTTCCGATCTTTCTCTTCTTTTCCATTCCGAACTTTCTACGTGATTGCTTTTTCTCTTCAGTTTCATTCTCCTTTCTTTCAGTAAATTAAACGCTAACTTAATTTCGGTTGTCATTTCCCACAACATCCATTGCGATAGACGATTACAACGTAACTCTATCCCTCCAGCCTAGCGAACTACTTTCGACTGCCTCAATCTATTCTCAAAACTGCAGGTGACTTAATTTTTTTTATAAGATGTTTTTCCTAATGGAGGTTTTAAATCTCCGATGTCAAATTAATTTTTCAATGTTTCATGTCTGCTTAATTTTTGATTTATTTATCTAGGCTGTTTTTTTCCATGTCTGGATTTTGGACCATTAGTCGTCGACTTTCACCCATCTTCAATTTTTGTCAGTCCGCATTTTTATTCAGTTTGAACAGCCAATTTTCGAGGTATGTATATATTTTTTTTTACTTTTTTTAGGATGACATGGAAATAGGACAATTAATTTAAATTCCAATTAGAATGATTGGTAGAAAAAAGATTAGATGATATAATTTATGGTCTTATTATAACTGTTTGATTTTTTTCGCACTTTTTTGTTTTCTCTTTTCGGATGTTGAATTATTAATATAAAGCAGTGGCCAAACAATTTTATTGTATTCATTCATTTATTTGAGTATTGGAATAGAGTTTCTTTTAACAACAACTTGATTTCATGCTATTTGAAACAGATTTTGGCTTCTTTAATCCAGATGTTATCTTGATCAAACATTTAGGCAAGATATGTTAATATTTATTTTTATGTGGTTTCAAATTGATCAAGGCTTAGTTGTTTCCTTTAGGTTAACATGGATCATCTAACCAAAATTTGAATTCCCAACTATGATGTTCAGTTGTCAGCTGATTAAGGTGCACCCTGATCCGCAAATTCTTAGTCCTTGCACATAAGTTATTTTCTCGACATTGCGTTTGTGTTTAATGCTGATTCTTCAAATTTTGTTTTTCCACGTGTTTGATATGTTAACACATTGTGGGAATATATTTCACACCTTTAGATATTAGGATCTTGGAGTTTTCTCAAATCAGGGTTTACGTTGTTTGTTTGTTGGTAGTCTTACTTTCTGGAATTGGGATCATGATCAAGTTGCTTATTGTCTTCTATATTTGTAGCAATTTGGATTTTAGGTTGATTAGTTTTTCAACTTATAATATTATTTGGCTTTTTGCATTAATTTTCATTTGGACTGCAGAATTGATAGACATGTTAATAATTATGATTTCTCATAACAATGTTTTTTTGCTATTTTAGGGACACATGTTAATAATTATGATTTCTCATAACAATGTATCTTTGGGTATTTTGAGGCCTCCTCCATCTTTTTCTAGATATTAAACTCAACTATCACACAACTTATTTCCTTCTCTTTGTGCTCTACCCTTCCTTCGTTATCATCGAACTTAAATATTGATGTTCCTCAAAGTATCTTTTTCAATAGTGAGTTTTTCCGACAGCTCCACTTCACATCCACCCTGATGGTTTTCTTTCTTTTTCCAACCCTCTTTCTAGATGCTATATTTCATCACATTGCTGCCTGCCTCCTTTTTGGTGTCCCTGGCCTTGAATTGTGTTATGTTTCATCTCAATTTGTCCTTTTCAGTCAATTTTAAAATTTATAAAATTTTAGTTGGTTTATTTCAAAGAAATTACATACTCGGTTGTATGACGAACCAGCAACATTTTGTGCGATTAAATTTAACTATAGTACTATGCCTAATTATCAACCAGAAGGACTTATGTTGATCTTTGATGTTGGATGACTTTTTAGAAATTTACCTATTTGTACTCATTGGAACAATTATTCTTTATTATGTGCAAATTAAAATAGTAGAATAATTGCAACCATTTCTGTAATCTCTATCATAAGAATATGTTATTTTTAGAAACAAATCATCGTTAATCATGTTATTTCCAATTTACTTGAAGACGAACATGCTTTTTGGGTGAAAGGCTATGATTTGACTATTTTATGATTAAGAATAGGTTTATATCTTTTGCTTTTAACAAAAATAATCATGGATTTTTTTCTTTTGCATATGCCATTGTTGAAATTTCAACAATACATCAAATATCTCTATGTGGACCTAACATGTTGCGCTTATGCAAAGAATTGGTTTATTCCTTGTATACATGTAAAAATAGTGCTCATAATATGTTGTGATTTATCTTATTACTGTTCTTTACTAGGTTTTTTATGGTTTGGTCTTATACATTAGATTCATATGATCAATGATGAAACCTTTGTTCTTTTATTCCGTAAGACATTGGATTTTAATTTTTGAATAGTACTGATATATTGTGTATATTTTACTACACGTTTTATGGTTTACATCATAAATATTTGAATTACTATGGCTTTAACTAACTGTTTTGACCTTATTTTACTCCATAAAAGTTTGGATTTTAATATTATGTGACAAGAACAAAATTTAATGGATATTAAGATATAGACAATGTGGTTGAACTTCAATAATAAACTAATTTAATTTATCTCCTGATTTTGAGTGGTTTAATTTTTAGTGGCTTTAGTAATTTACTTTCAAAAGAAGACCATTTTTTTTATGATTTTCAGGGATTGATTGTATGATTTTACATTATGAATTTTATCGTAGATACAGGTGGGAATGGATATTTGATCCCCTATTCCATAAGAAAATGGATTCAATTGTTTATGCTACCATTTTTTAAATCTTTGGATTTTGAATGCTTAATTGATTTACTAACAAGATTGCTTTAAAATGATATACATAAGGTTGAAAAGCACTGGTTTTTCTTATAAGATTGCTTTCAACTGTGTTTTTGAATTTTTTCATCACCAAAGTGGTTTTGAAACTGAATTCATAAGTGAGTTTAGTGTTAAGCTTAGTTGGAATGGACAAAAGTATGGTTCACCCTTCTACTGTATAACATGAAAACTGAATGTCTCCTTTTGTTTTGGCTATAATTCTTATTTTAGCCACTTACTGTAGGCATGTAGAATTTTATATTATCAAAGATTCCAATGAAAATTCTTTTTTTATTCACCCTTTTGTCTACCTAAAAGTTTAGGATCATGCTTAATTACCTTTACATGGGAATATATTGTCCAATAGCAGAGAATTTTTTCTCCATAGTCAAACCTAGATTTCTGCTTTGGATCCCTTAACCTTGACGAAATTGAACGATATATTTTACGCAGTGACTATTTAGTTTTCTGTTTTTATAGTTTAAAGTGTTTAACTTTTAAAATGCTTTAATTTTTTATTCAGAATAACTCTATTCGAATTAATTTAGCTTTTATATTTTCTATGTTTTTTGTTTTGCTTTTGTTTTTCAGTAAGCTTATAAATCTGTTCCAATGTTATGTTCACACGTACTATAAATATAAAAATTCTTTATTGTCGATGATATTTAAATTACTATTTTTAGTGATATGTTATTCAAGATATAACTACCTATATTTTAAACTCAACCATAAATCGGTAATGGAAACATAATTTTGATCCATTCTTTTGCATGAAAAGTGTTTGATTGTATGTCAAATAGATTCTTTTTTAGTCACAATTGTAATCATCAGTTCACATCAAGTATATTTTATATTTAAAATGTGTCAAAAATATCTCCAACTAATACAAGTAATGTCTTTTTGATGTTTGGTTAAAGATATCATTTAAGTTATACATGAAAGCGAGCGATTTAGAGTTGTTTCTGTTAGAGTAAGTTGTCAGTGTTGAGTAATGCCTCTTCATATTCTGCAGTCATATTTAAAGTTCCTCTGAAATTCAACTGTGAAATTTTGATGATCAAATCCTATGTTCTACATTAGTTGGGAGAAATAACCTGGCATGTTATTGGCTAATTAATTTTCTGATGTATTCCGATCGAAATATTTATACTTGCCTTTATATATTTCCATGTAAGAAGGAATAGCATTTTCAAACTTGAATAAGTTACAAAATTGCTCTTGATTGAAGTATAAAGCACTGAAATTCTTATTTGGGTCTGACACGGTCCAATTTGAAGCGTACTTCTGTTCCTTGCAGCTTTATAATGGTTTCTCTCTCTCTCTCTCTCTCTCTTTGGGGTTGTGGGGGGGGGGGGGAGGGAGGGAGGGTCCAAAAGTGTTAATGTTTGAGTAATTAAGTAATAAATTCTTTTCCCTTTTTTAAAATGTCAATGCATGAATAGATTTATAATGACTTCTTTTTTCTTTTCATTTTGTAGATTTGTTTAACAATTGGAAAACATTATTTTGTAGATTTGATATTTTGCAGTCATTTTGTAGATTTGTTTAAAATGTACATGCTACAACGCTGAATGCATATTTAATGTGCATCGACCTTCAAAGTTGTTCATGAACTGCATATCCATTTCCAAACTATCACGTGATAGTTAAATTATTTCTCTTCCTTTAAAGATGTTAAAGTGTCGTTATTAATTTAGAATATTTAAGCTGTTGCAGAATATAGATGTAATAAAAAAAACAAGATGGAAAAAACCGAATTATTATGGGCACAAGAAACTAGTACACATAAAAATATGGTTTCTTTTGTTTTAAAATAACATCTTAGCTTTCGTTCTTAAGTCTCAAATCTTTATATGCCATGCTTAATTTTTTTTGTACCATTAATCTGGCAATTATAAAAAAAAATTGTAATTTAGTATAGTGCGAGCAATAGGGTCCTGGTATGTCACATTTTTCTTCAACTTTCCCTTGAATTTAATTTGTGTTAATTATTAATTTGCTTGAACTTTTCCTTGAATTTACGTGATAATGTTCATATTTTCCATTTGGACTTAGAGATATTGCGATGTTGCAAGAATCAAAAGTAAAAAAAGCTAAGAAATTATGTCTATTACGAGGTGCCAGGTTGAATACCATCATCTTTCACATTATAACCAAAAGACATGTAAAAAATTAAATCATCTGAAACATGTGGCAAATCTTAGTCTTTCTGAGATGTATATGGAATCCCACCGAAAAACGTGTTTTCAAGACCTCCTCCTATTTGTTCATTCTGAAGAAAAAATGTAGCAATTTTTATAAGCTTTGATTTGGATTATTTAAAGAATTATTTTGATATAGCTAGAATCACTGACTACGTTTCATATGGTAGCAATGGTAGAAAATAATGTATCGACTTAGGGGGTGTTCTTTGTGTCCAAACAGAGACATTGGCTAACGGACGCCTCCGACGCGTCGGTGGCGTCCGTTGGCCAAAGGTCCTATTTGGACCGTTGAGCCAACGGCTCAAAATTGAGCCGTTGGCACTACGCCTTCATAAACCCCCCCTTTCCTTCTTTTCCACACTTCTCCTACCTTCTTCCTCCTTCTTCTCCTTTCTGCTTCTGCCAAGGTACCTTTATTTTTTATTTTTACGTTTTGTTTTTTGTTCATATTTTTCTGCTTTCCAGTCTAATGGCACATTCGTCTGCTTCTGCTTCTGGCTCTTCCAACGCCCCAAATGCTTTATGGCCAGTGGACCGCACTGAGGCTTTTATAGATATTTGCCTCAACAATATTGGTCTTCGAGGAACCAACAGATTCATCGGTGCGGTGCAGGCTGAGTTCAATGAGATGTTTGAAGACGAATATACGCAGATACAAATAAAAAACAAATGGGACAATCTGAAGAGGGTTTGGACAGCATGGAATGCGCGTTTACAAATACCTGGCGGTTATTGGGATGTTGTGCAGGACCGCTTGGATGGATCAGACGACTGGTGGAATGGGCCTGCACGCTTGTATCAGAAGTTTAGGAGACAGCCACCTCTGAAGTTTTGTGAGTAGGACCAGCTTTTTAGGGGCTGCATTGGTGCAGGAACTTGCAGTTATGAGATTCCCCTGCTCCAGAGGCTAGTTCAGATAGTCCACCGTCGGTTCAGTCTGCACGGAGGCAGTCGGCGCGCGCCACATCCAGTAGGGCAGCTCCTTCCGAACCCGCTCCTCCCGAACCGGTCTTCGTACAGACAGACCGTTTCGCCGCGGCAGTCGAGAAATGCTTTGTCCTTCTGTCGCCCATAATTGATGTAAGCCGGTGGGAGATCGTTGAGATTTTTCGTCGCGACAGGTCTATTATGGAGGTGGTTGAGACCTTGTCTGATTTGGATTTGTTGGGGTTCATGTCTTATCATCTTTCTGTATTCCGCAGACAGTAGTAGTTTGTTGTATGTTTTTATGTTATTATTAGATAGTTGCTCGCATGTGTCTATTATTATGTAGTGAACTAGTATGAAATATTATTATGTACTGAACTGTTATGTATGGTTAAATGTGTTATTTTGCATTAATCATATTGTTAAGTTTTAATCATTTAATAATTAAATTCCAAAATAAAAATAAAATACTCCGCTTAAATGCTCCGCTAAAATTCTCCGCTTAACGCAAAGAACACATTCTCCGCTAACTACTATTCTCCGCTATAATACTCCGCTCAAATTCTCCGCTTAAATTCTCCGCTTCCGCTTGCAAAGAACACACCCTTAGTTTTGTTCTGCAAATATGTATAGGTGCAAAAAATGCTATATAAAATAATAAAATATATGGTATTGTCCTATCCATAGGGCTGTATCATTCATTTTCTCTTCAATGAGCTACACTCAGAAATGTTTATCAGACCAAATGTCAGAACAGTACTTGATTGTCCAATAACGATGAATATTTCATATGTGTCTATACAAATACATATGCTTACACACATATGCGCATATCCTCGTTTTCATGACCGGACCCAACCCTCTGCCCGACCATAAAAACCGCGAGCCATCACCTTCGACGGCCTGGAAAGTGAAATAGTTGTGGTCATCCACGAACCACGTCTAGCCGCAGTTGGATCTTCAAAATCACAGTTCTTAGGTTTTTTAGGGTTCTTAGTGTTGGAAGGGCAATTACTGCGTGGGGAGGAGAAGATGAGATAAAGAAGAGAAAGAAGAAAGTCTAGGAAAATTAGGTTGGAGAAGCAAAAAAAAGTCTGGGAGGAGAAGATGCAAGAAGAAAGTCTGGGAAAATTAGGTTGGAGAAGCAAAAAACAAGGCTGGGAGGAGAAGATGCAAGAAGAAAGTCTGGAAGGAGAAGATGCGAGAAGAAAGCTTCTGGCTTGGAGAAGCAAAAAAACAAAGTTGGGTTAGAGACAGTTGTATAATAATTGCTAATTAAATAACAAGCATATTTTGCTATTGTTACAACAACCGCCTAGAACAATGTTTATATGTGTTTGGAAGTCCAAATTTCTTTTTTATGGCCAAATTCTTAATGTCATGTACTAATTTACTAGTTTTAATTAGAATTTATGTCTGTACGGTACTTACGGTTCGATCGATCAAACCTTTAAAACCTTCGACCTTTAACTATCACAGTTCGACTCACGGC
The DNA here is from genome assembly GCA_030737875.1 of Allium sativum. Taxonomy (NCBI): domain Eukaryota; kingdom Viridiplantae; phylum Streptophyta; class Magnoliopsida; order Asparagales; family Amaryllidaceae; genus Allium; species Allium sativum. The sequence continues at coordinate 132,859,489 of CM060914.1, read as the reverse complement.
ACGGTCATGAAAACTATGGCGCATATACACACATTCCTCATTTGGCCTTTGTGGAAGAATTGTTAAATACATATTTCAATATTATTACAGGGTTAAGAAGTAAGCTTCACTCCGTGTTGCAGTATGCAGAGTTTAATTGAAAGTAGTTATTTTATAAATGGCATAGTTTTGTTTCAAATTTAATGTAGGAGTTATAATATTTTTGAATGTTGTAACAAATATTCCGCTAGCCTTTAGAAGTTTTTTGATGCACCTTATTATTATTATTATTTAGTTGCGCTCAGTGTTTTTGTGTAGGAGACTTCACATAGATTACGTCGAAGGTTGAACCAACAATGTGTAGGATTAAAAACGGACTATCTCCTTAAATTCTCCAAGATATGGGTAACTGATTACTATATTCTTTTTAGTTGTCATTTTCTACTATCGACATATATGACAAAATAACCCACTATATTATTGCTTGATTTGGTCACCATCATCCAAATAAACTATTTTTTATATATAATATGGTTTACTTTGGCGGATTTGGATTTGTAAACTATATTAGTTGAATAATGCTATATTATTCAATGCAAAGCTTGATTTCTTTCTATTAATTATTCTCTATGTTTTGAGCATGGATGTTGTGAGCTCTAAATAAAATAAAACAAAGAATATGGTTGCTATGTATGATTTACTTTTGAATAAAATACAATGCAACTACCTAAGATGACAGAAACCAAGATAATGATGTGGAATGTTTTTTTATTTCCAACTATATGTAATTTTTGTCACCAGTATATATGTCTTGGCTCATCATTTAGGTTTTGAATAATACATATGGTATGTGGACATAGACTAGGATTTTATAAACAAGTCCATTCAAGTTACATGGATTAATGGCTAGCAATCATGTTGTAATTCATTAAATTTTTTGCTCGCTTTTGTGTTTCAATTTCACTAAATGGTAATTTTGCGGCTTAAGAAAACTATTATTATGGTAGCCGTAATTTCTTTGGTGATAGCCATTTTTTCTATAATCAGTGCTATGTTAGCATATTTCAAAGTTTTCACTACTTTCTAAATCAGGGTTCAGGTTATTTTCATGCAATATTTCAGTTTGCATTTACTAGGTTTCATCATTGCTAAATAATTCATAATCGCACACAAAATGCACACATAAACACAAACACATATACGTACACATGCGTGCACACACACAAATGCAGCGAAGGGGTTTACAGGAATAACTTCAAAAAAATAGCTTATTATCTCTTCAATATTTATTTTGTTTATATACTCACTAGGAATATATCAAAGGACATGATATTAATTGATCCCCAATAGTTGTTATTGAGATCATCAATTTGAATAATTCAACATAATTGTTTGGTTTTAGCAACTTTTTCTTCTAGATATTATTGAAGTTTTTGACTTCTTAAGTAACAAAAATGGTAACCATAATCCTTTTGCAATATTTACGCACTTTCTTATGCATTGTATTCCATGAAAGAAAAACATCATATTTGACATGAAAATAATCCATAGCGGTTTTAACGTACATTTATCGTTTAAAAGAGTTTATGTAAATGTTTTGCAGGTATAAAGAATCCCAACTCTCGAGGTACATGGCGATTGAGTAGATATAAGTTTGTCACTATTTTCATGTCGTTGAAATTTGTCGAACATACCATATGTATGACCATTAAAGAAACCAAGAGTAATTTAATATTGTTATTTGTTAGCTTAGTAAAAGACTGAAGTTTTAGTAAATTAGGTTGAGGATAAAAGTGTAAACGATTTATCTTGCATGAAAAATTTTGGAAGTTGGGATTTCAAAATTTATCAATCAATATCTAACTATTTTTGATTATGAGGTATAGAAAAATAGTGGATTTTTCATTGTTGTGTACTTCAAATTGAGATATATTGTTAGGATATTGATGTTTGTTCATAAATAACAACTAGTAATTTATTGCATTTTCCTAACTAAACTCATTCCCGGATATATAGTTTGGAGTAACTGATGCACTAGATGATTGAAATCGATACGCCACTGATGTAACTGAAATTTGCTTCAGGTAATTGTTTATTTCACAATTTAAACATAACTTGGCGAAATCTTCTTAACTTCAAGTTCAAATAATTCATATCCTTCCTATAAAATACATTAGACATCGAATTTCTCTTTTATAACTATTTTTAAATGAATTAACATGATTATTATTTATATATTTGTTGTATTGCATGTTATAATCTGTTGAACAACCACTTTACTTTATTATTTAATTCCCATTGACAACTCAAATAAATGGGTTTCTATTGACTTATAAAGCAAATTTAGATCTTAGATAACATTTTATTTTTAGACATCAACTGCAATTTTAAGAAAAAAATATGTATATATGATTCACATTATCAATTTTCTATGGTCTTTTTGACTTTAATATCGAGGGATGATGCTAATTCCTTTATTTAGTTTAGAAATGTGCTAATACACTCGATTTCGTCATGCTTTGGTCTGTCTGAATATGATGAATGCATATTCCATAAATGAGTAGAATAACTAGTAGAATAACTATTAATTACGCTCACTTCCTTGCATTATAATTTACATATCCCCTTTTTTCATCCTAATAGATGTATATTTTTTGTTTAGAACTCTTAGTTTTACTTTAGTGGTGTGATTCTGCCTTTATTTTTTTAGTGTATTAAAATTTTGAATCTGAAGTTTGTCATTGTTTATATAACATCAGAAAAACTGTAAGACAAATGCTTATTTATCTGGGGTTTCTACTGAAGGTTAGTTTCCTTTGGGCAGTTTTTTAAATTTTTTTCCATATTTTTATTGTTGTTATCTTGGTTTTAACTAGTGAAGTTAAAAGTCCATCCAAAGATTTATTGTTATTGTAAATGTTTCATTGGGATTATACGAGCTATATTATTAGTATGGCTGTCAACGGATACTTTCAGACACGGATAGTGTCAGATCTGCATTTGCATCCGAAACCATTTTTGGATATCGGATATCTGCATCCGCGGATACAGATGGATATAGGATAATTGTCCACTCTGCCAATGGATGATAAATCAATGAACATAAATGATTTTTTTAAGCTTAATATTAAGCTTTTGAACCAATTGATTACTATAGTGCTAAAAATAATGAAATATGATAATAACATATAATTTTAAGCAATTAGCATGCGTTTAGTAGACCTTTAATTTTGAAAAATAATAAATTAATATATTTAATCATGTTAAAATACACATAATTTAAGCTATAATAGTAAAAAAAACGGACAGATTATTTACGAATGTAGATATGCCTATATCTGCATCCGCTTTTCCGGATATCGGATATTTATCCACTTTTCGGATGCGGATGCGGACGTATTTCGGATTTTTCGGGTATCCATTGACAGCCCTAATTATTAGACTGTTATTCATATATATAAAGATACCACTACGTCTTATGGTGTTTATTTATCCACCCATTATGCACTCCATTGATATAAAAGAATTATTCTTGATATAAAATCTACTTCACAGGATTTGCAACAATACTCAGTTCTGTTAGTTTAAAAATACAGTAAAAATGATAAAACTATAAAAATTCAAACTGCTAATTGTTTAACGTTAACATATAAAATAAGATTTGTTATCTTAAGTAGTTTTCTTCCTTTTTTATTATCTTTTTTAAACTTATCTGAACTTGCCGATGAATACATTTTTTGTTGAAAATTTTGGTATTTACTTCTTATCTTGTGTAGGAAAATTTATATATATAATATAAACAAGTAAAACATTATCTATTTAGGTAAATGATCTTGCAAGTATTATTATTTATTATTCCATTGGTCATTAATGTTATTACAGGTTTACATTGCGGCATTAAATCATTGTCTGTTTATATTGTAGCATCAGATAAGTAACGTTTAAGGTTAAATGTTCTTCTAGTCAATTAAAAGTAGCCGCTATGATTGATAATTAATATAAGAAAATGTAATTGTAACGTTTTAAATACAAACCCTCATCTGGACCCATATTTTCTGGACCAAAGCAATCTGGCCCTCTGATTTCGTGTGGGCTCTACTGAAATCAATGGTCAATATTGATTTGGTCCAGGGAGTCCAGAAAATATGAGTCCAGATGATTTGAACCCCCGAGGACCATATGTATAATATAACAATAGAAGGTGGTTTTTTGGACTACTTTTTTAATGTTGTGCTGATAGGTTTTAAGACGTGTATGACAGATTTAGGTACCGTTTGATTTATGAACTGGGAAGTTGAAGTTTGCGTCAGCGTCAGACGCGTCGGACGCATCTACTGTGGAGCCCACACTTTTTCCCCTTTAAGACGAACGGTTGAAAATGTGGCTTTTGCGTCCAACGCGTTGGACGTACGTCTGACGCGACGAAATTTCTAGAACAGCCGATCCATTTCTCCTTCCCTATATATTCACTCCAATTCACTACCTTTTCAATACCACATTCCACAAACAATCCGAAAATTATAGCTTAAATCCTCATTCCATGGACAGAAATGGTCTTCTTACTTTGTGCATGGCAGTACGTCAAGATGGTGATGATTATCTCGAGTGGAAGGTGGGAGTTATACTGTCAGTGTTAGATAACAGAAGGGACGTCAACCCTTTTTTACTTCTGATTGACAAGCCAGAAGAGCTTAGGTGTTGTGTTCTTTATTATGTCCAGAAGCCGAGGAATGGATCGATGTAGTTTTTTTTATGTATTGTGGTAGTTTTTCTGTATTCCGCAATTGTGTTGTAACGGTGGTTGAATTATGAAATTTAAATTCTGTAATTCGTATTCTCTAATTTGTATTCTGCAATTCGTATTTTCCTATTTGTATCTAATTCAATAAACCTACAATAAACGCAAAATACAAAAACATTAACCCTTCCAAAATGCCCCTTTCGTAATGTTCCGTTCGTAAAAAAAAACACATTCCCCATTCGCAAAATTTCCCCTTCAAATAACCCTTTCAAAATCCCCTTCCAAATATCCCTTCCAGTTCAGAATCGAACGGACCCTTAATGTTTTTGATGAAATGTCATCAGATAAAAAAAGTTAACATTTGAAACTACTTTATAATATATATTTCTTACGTATAGTGTTCAATGTTTATGTATGATACCTCAGTTTTTTGAATCAAGACACTATTTTTGTTGCTAATTCAATGGAAAGTAATTTGGAATTTTTTTGGTACTACGGTAAAATAGCGACCAAACAATATAAGAGCATTCCCAGCAATGAACGGTGATACGAGTGGGAAAATGCAAAAAAAAGCATCGATTCTCCCACCGTTCCAGTAGTGGGTGGGGGGACGCTCTAATTGTTTTTTTTATAATTTAAAACCTTAAATAGTTTTCTGAAAACCATTTAAGGCCTAAACGGTTTTCGAAAAACCGTTTAAGGCTTAAATTTAATAAAAAAAATCAAGTGGCGATTTGCATTTCTAAATGGTGACGCTCGCCATTTCTCGCTGTTCCTCACACTCTTCCTCCCACTGCTGTAGTGAGGGCGGCATCTATTTTCCCCCATTTCACCATGTTTGGCCACTACTGGGAGTGTCCTAATAAAATGATACCTTATATCTCTGGTCCTCTTCAGTCTCTTTTCAGAACCCTGCTAACAATTGATGTTAAATAGTGTGTATGTGCGTACCTGTTGGAAAACAAATTGATGATACTATGACTTTCAATCATTGGATTTCATGTTGGACTCTTCAATAAAGAAGCTTATAGCGGTACTGCTCAGAACTAACAAATTAACATCTTAAGTGGATAAAACTACTCATAGCTCTGGTGTTAATAGAGAGAATATTTTGCTACATCTATACTCTCAATGTATGTGACATAAATTTGTAAATTAGGTGCTAATTATAATTCATTAACTGAATGGTCTTGCCTTTTTAGTTTCCAGTACAACAAGTTATAGGGGTAAACAATTTCATATCCCCATACATGTGCAAAAAATATTTATATATGCAAAACAGAGGTATGTTCTATAGATTATTTTTGATTCCCCAACCACACAACACAGCTTATTCAAGCTACTCTTAAAACTTACAATTCCTTAATTTATTTCTAGCTAAACTGCAACCATTTCAAGCTTTGGTTTTTGGCTTAATTCAAAGGAAGTTTTAGCATTGAAGAAATGGATTTCAATCTGAAAGAGAAAATTTATATGTCCTAAAAGGTGGTTTACAGTCAACGATAGCAAAAGTACTTATACGGAAATACAACCCAGAACCGTCATTGGGCTGAAGCCCAGTAAAAAATAAAAGAACCAAACAAAATACAAAACATTATGTACAACTCTACATCCCCCCTCAAGATTGACCGTAGTGGAAGGCCAATCTTGAACTACAAACTGGCACACCAATCCAAGCTTGCACACCAAAGATTTTTGCTAATATGCTCCAAGCGGCTTGGTCATAATATCAGCAATTTGTAATGCAGACTTAACATATTTAGTTTCTATAAAATTAGACTGCACTTTCTCTCTCACATAATGCACATCCAACTTTTGATGCTTGGTTCTCATATGCTTCGTCTTCTCATGAAAACATGGGTCTTGTGCAATATGCATGGCTGATAGATTATCAAAATTGAGTGTGATTGGTGTTGGAATATCAACATATAAATCTGCCAACAACCTCTCAATCCAAAAAACTTCTGCAGTATTATATCTCACACTCCTGTATTCAACTTCGGTACTGCTTTTAGAGACAACTTTCTGCTTCATAGTTTTCCATGAAATCAACGTATTTCCAAGAAAAACACAATAACCAGTCAATGACTTGTCAGTATCACTACATATACCCCAATCGGCATCACAATATGCTTTCAGAATTAAATCAGACTGAGAAGGAAAAATAGACCTAAACTGATAGTGCCTTTCAAATATCTTAACACATGGAGTGCAACATCTAAATGAGGAACACGAGGGGATTGAAGAAACTGACTTAGTTGCTGAACAGAATATGATATGTTTGGTCTAGTTAAATTTAGATATAGTAACTTTCCAATCAATCTTCTATAATTTTCTGGATCTTGAAGTATATCGCCCTCATGTAAACTAAGTTTTAAACCTTTTTCCATAGGAAAATTAATTGGTTTATAATCCTCCATATTATGTTCTCGTAAAAGATCCATAATATATTTTCTTTGATTCAAGCAAATACCAGAAACTGATCTAAACACTTCAATCCCAAGAAAATATTTAATTTGCCCCAAATCCATAATTGTGAATGCCTTATGTAAAAGAAGCTTTAAATCGGAATTAACAGAAGTAATATTTCCAGTTATCAACAGGTCATCAATATATGCCACCACAATAGTAAAATCATTGTCTTTCTTCAAAGTAAACATAGTATAGTCTTGCCTAGATTGAATAAAGCCCAAATTAAGTAAAAACTTACTTAATTCTTGATTCCATCATCTAGCAGCTTGTTTTAATCCATAAATTGACTTCTTCAATTTGCAAACATGACCTGGTATTGCCTTTTCATATCCTGCAGGAGGAGTAATGTACACTTCTTCTTGAAGATAACCATGCAGAAATGCATTATTTATGTCCAATTGTTGAATATCCCAATTCTTTGCAGTAGCTAAAGCGATGACAACTCTGACTGTAGTTAGCTTAGCAACATGACTGAATGTATATTTGTAATCCTTGCCAGAAATTTGCTTATCCCCCTTGCAACAAGACGAGCCTTGCATCTATCTACTTCTCCACTAGGTTTAAACTTTGTTTTGAAGATCCATTTTGAAGCTATGGACTTTTTTCCAATAGGCAGTTCAACTAAATCCCAAGTATCATTATTTTCTAAAGCAGCTAATTCATTATTCATAGCTTCAACCCATTTAGGATGCATTTTAGCTTGTTGATAAGAAGAAGTTTCAAACGAAGAAAGGACATTAGCAAGGCTATGCAATTCATTAGCATCTAACTGAACAAGATATGGATAAAAAAATATGTTGTAAGAAAAAATATTTTCTATTTGTGAGCTGTTAATTTGTCTAGAAGGAAACTTTTCAACAACAAAATCATTATATTTCTTTGGTGTTTGACAAGTTCTAGAAGATGTTCTGATTGGTAGAATTTCAGGAGAAACTGAATTATCATTTGAGTTTGAAGAGGAAGATTGATGTTCATTTGATGATAAAATCTGCTCAGTAGATACTGAAGGTAAATTTGAATTTGAAGGAGAAGATACATTTTGTTGAGGAGGATTAAAATCATCCGGACAGTGAATTATATGGGAACTTTGGTCTAAAGCTGGATTAACCAACATTGTGTCTTGAAGAGGCTGAATGTCAAATGGAAGAACAACAGATTTTAGTTTGAAAGGGTATATATTTTCTACAAAATGAACATCTCTGTTGAATACAACTCTGTGTGTATCTAGATCATAAAGTTTGTATCCCTTTTGACCACAAGAATACGCAATTAACACACTTTTTTTTGGTCTCTCTGCAAATTTATCATTCAATTTTTGAAAAGGAAAACATAAGCATCCAATAACTTTAAGATGTTGATAGTCTGGGGGTTTATTCATCAACAGTTCATATGGTGTTTTTCAGTGTAAAATTGAACTTGGCATAATATAAATAAGACTAGTGGCAACAAGAAGGCAATCACCCCAAAACTTGTAAGGCAAACCTTAATGAATTTGGATTGTTCTTGCGGTCTCAAGAAAATTTCTATGTTTTCTCTCAACTCTGCCATTTTGTTGGGGATTTATAGGTATTGACCTTTGATGAACAATTCCTTTTGATGTAAACAATTGAGAACAAGAGTCTTGAACTATGTCAGTCCCATTGTCAGATCTAATGACTTTGATCTTCTTATTAAATTGATTCTGCACATACTCAATAAATGCAGCAATTGTAGAAACAACTTGAACTTTTGAAAGTAATAAGTATGTCTAAGTATTTCTAGTATGATCATTAAGTATAGTTAAAAAATAAGTTTCTCGACATAAAGTTGGTCTATGATACTTTCCCTGTAAATCAACATGTACAAGATCAAATGAAGATTCAGCATAAAATTCAGACTGAGAAAATGACAGCTTATGATGTTTTCCTAACACACATGCGTCACAAGTAAAATCTTTATTAAGTACTTTTCCTGATATAAAACTTTGAATGTGTTTCATATTGGTAAAAGAAGGATGCCCTAACCTAGCATGTAAAATATTCATGCCTGGTCTATTACAAGAAGTTATAGTATTGTTTATAGAAGCAAGAAAACAATTATTCATAGGTAATGAATATGAAGAAATAGAAGAACTACTGTTAATGGAAGAGAAAGAGAGTTTATAGAGACCAGAAACCCTTGATCCAACAACTTGAAGTTGCTTTGATTCAAGGTCCTGAAAATAACAAAGGGATTATGTAAATTTTGCAACAATATTATTTTGATTAAGAATTTTTCCTATAAATAAAAGATTATTTTTAAATGTAGGAATGTATAAAATATTTTGTAGTTGCAAATTTGGACTTAAATTGTGACGGCCGGGAATTTCGCTCGATCCGAATCAGTCGTTAAACCGATCTAGACCGTTCGAAACCCCTGATCGTTTGAGAACAGGACAAAACAGAATGCAGACGGAGGAACATTTCATTGTTTATTACAACAATTCCATCAGATACAAGAATATACAGTGTATAAATGAATAAATTACATTCGATAAATATCAGAGATTACAATAAATTACATAGCAGCGGAAAATAATACAAAGCACAACTGAAGGTGATATACGGATACAGAGCTTTCCGGATATCATTCCAGCTGTAAACCAGGATCCTGTGAATATAAATCTGCAAAACCAAAACTACTAGCTGCCCGTGCGGAAAACAGGGGCACCCAGAGTTTAGGTTAAAACAATAAACTCCAGGTCAGTCATGTGACTGGTGTGAGAACTAAAACAGTTATTTAAAGCTTTACTTTAAAAGAGATAATTCAAGGGACCACGCCGTATAACACGGAACGGGTTTCCTCCCAAGAATACCGGTGCATAGGATAAACAACGCAATGCTTTTTCGAAAAATGAAGCTATTATAAGACCCAGGTCCCATCACACAATGCAACGCAAGCCGGAGGATAGGGTTTTCCCTTATAATAGCCAAACATGCTTGGTACGTTTAAAACAAATCATTTGATACTATAATAAATGTATAGTGTCAAAACATTTTCAATCATAAATATAAATCATAGACGACATGAGTGCCCCATCCCACTATGTCGCCATACTAGTTCTACAATTAAAGCCGAAATACACGTATTGGAAATTGGATTTCCGTCATGAGTCGAGGCAAGGGGCAAGCTCCTCTCCGCGTTCGAGACACTCTAGCAAATGTCCCAGGGCTACGCACTCTGGGCAACCCCTGGATCTTCAGGGCCGGTCCTCACTTACGTTAGAGGATTATTTATTCCTGAACACACGTTTCCCGGTCCTTACAGACCTATAATCGAGGCACCTCGCATTCCAACAACCACATAGGTGAAAAGTATATAAATGTCAGGGCTGGTAAGTCACTGACACCACCAAAGCTAGAAAGAAACGTCGTGCTCTCCCTGCGGTCCATATCCCGTTTTTAACTCATACCGAGGTGTGAGGCTGGCGAATTCACGTTATACACAAAGCTACGCCACAAAGGTCGTGCTTTGATCATCAACCACACGACTCTGCTTTTCAACAAAAGCCTTGATCATTGCATCTCAGCGTGCCACACAGGCAATTCATGCCATGCGATTGATATCTATCGATATATAACCTCTAAGCTCGTACGTCTCAAAGAAGGGAGTTAAGCAAGAGAATAAATTCTCCGCCGCCAAACAGATATATATTTAACAGAAATCAATCAACACAGAATAAAATCCAATGTCAGACACACAATCCATTTACAAGTCCGTTCTGGGTCTGAACGAAACCGGAGGCACTTTCCTCGCATATCCATCCATCTCCAAGTACGTCTGGACGACCACCAACTATTTCCATCCTCTTGGGTGTACAGCCCAATCAGGATCGTCAGTAATTATCCAAACGATGTGAAGACTTCCGGTCTTCGACCACCGTCTTCATCTTCGACTTATCGTCGAATCGGTTATTCAGAATGGGTATAAACCCGGCCTTTCCGAACAACCCGCGTATATTAAAACAAATGTAACACAAACACAACATACGCCTCATTCCAATTCATATTCTCAGGGAAAGGTTCCCATTAATTTTATCAAAGATAAATTCTTTAAATTTATTCTTTAATCTTCATTTGGATGTCATTTCAAACCAAATTATGATTTTTCCAAACTAGTCGAGATTAGCGAATCACATCAGAGTAATTATTTATTTTATTTCCCAATCCCAACCTATTCATCCCATGAAGCAAAACTGGTAATACTCCATATCTAACACCGTGGTGTTATCGGTAAAATTAATTACCATCTCACGTTCAAATCTAATTAAAGATTTAACTATCGCTTTGGAGCAAAACTGGTGATACTCCATTCTCGCTCATTTCTAAATTTGATAATTTAGATTATCAATTCGAATTTCAATCTAATTGCAGATTCATTAAAACTTCTTTTACTGGGTTAAAGAACTAGGTGTTATTTAAAACACAGTTCACGACAAACCCAAATCACATTCTATTTATCATCGGGTTAAAGAACTAGTGTTATTTAAAACACCGTTCATGATAAACCCATTTCAAATCCAATCAAATATATTAGAAATTACGATTATTTAAAACCCCTTTTTAAATCTAATTTATTTATTTAAAAATAATTGGGTTTTAAATTTAGTTCAAAACTAGTTCATTTCGATAAAAATCCATTTTTATCTTTTCAAATATGGAGTTTTTCACCCCAATTTTTCCCAAATCATTTCTTATGATTTTACACAAATTATTACTATTTTTAATAATTTTATTAAGGCCCGTACAATCGATTTCCAACAATGGCCATCGAACTGCACTTATAGCGACCTTTTTCAAATTTGATTTGGACGTATCCCCAAATCCAACCGTTAGATTTTGAATTTCTAATATTCGTTAGAAAGCTCTTTTCGATACGAACCCAACGGTTCCGGTTTTAGGAGAATCCGACGGTCGGATCTCCCGTAATGCTCGTTTGAAGTTAATGGTCGAAATTCACGAACTGCCGCGGCGCGGCGCGTTCTATTCAGGCCATTATATTATATATATAATATATATTTCGCCAATTTCTATTTAAAATGAATTTTATAAATAGTTTTGAATTCATTTCAAAAACAATTTCAACTTCCATTTAAATTCAAATCAAAATTGAATTTTTCCTTATAAATTCGTTTTAAAATTCATTCCTATTCAATTCAATTTGAGTTCATTTCAATTTGTTTCCAATTCAATTCGAATTCGGTTTCAATTCAATTCGAATTGGTTTTCAATTCAATTCGAATTGGTTTTATATTCAATTCAATTCAAATTCGTTATCTATTCAATTCAATTCGAATTCGTTTGCTATTCAATTGAAATCAAATTCGTTTTCCATTCAATTCGAATTCATTATATATTCAATTCATTTCGAAATCGTTATATATTCAATTCATTTCGGAATCGTTATTTATTCAATTCATTTCGAAATTGTTATATATTCAATTCATTTCGAAATTGTTATATATTCAATTCATTACGAAATCACTTTTCAATATTCATTTCGAAATGAATAAATCGATATAAATATCGTTCGCGTCAAAATGGCGTCAATCTAATCAACACGGCTTCATATATTTCTATTTTCAAATATTTTATTTCAAATATTTCTATTTTCAATAAATGAGTATTTATTTTTGTCAACACACGACTAATCTCAACGAATGAGTACTGTCCACGTGTGACTATTTTTGTTAAATTATTTCGTTCAACACATGACTAATCTCAACGGATGAGTACAGTCAACACATGAACCTTTATATTATAAAGATGTAAATTTTATTATTAAAATACTTCGTTCAACACATGACTAATCTCAACGGATGAGTACAGTCAACACATGAACCTTTATTTTATAATATTCTTCATTTTCTAAATTGGAATGAGGCCCAATCAATCACCATATAGCGTTAACTATATGGATTCCATACAACACATGTATATAATTTCAGCGATAAATAATCAACCATCATCCAAAGTGCACTACACTGTACAAGCATCAAATATAGATATCTAACGCTTATAACAGCCTGTCAATTAATCGATCGACATATTTAATCAATCAGGATGAGTGAACTTCAAATTTCATCCCACCCGTGTGGGGTTTCAAACAATCAAACACAGATTTTATTTGTGCAGTTGGGCGATGTGTAAAATTTATCGACCCAATCAGCGTCCTTCGAATAGGTGTACATAAACAAACCGTCCGGTTTGTAAATGAATATTTTATTTTATTCACTTCACGTTAAGAATTATATTTTTAACGATGAAATATTTTATTCCAACATATGAATTTCTATTCAGTTCATTTACACAATGAAAATGATATTTTTATTTTTCTAACATATTTTAGAAAATTTCGGTGGCATAACGGCACGATACTAGAAACGGGACGAGGCCTAGCCTTATCCCCGGTCTAGTGAAGGCCCACGCCATTCACACATCAATCAAATTCACCAAACAACCAAATTCAAATCAAATCATCTAACTAATTTATGCAACCAAACAAACAAGTCCATGGTCTGTGGACGGTTGTGTCGGGTGCTACTAAGCACCGTCTGCATCCTAATATATATATATATATAACTAGAAAAAAAGAAATTGAAAGGTGAGAAATTCTCACCGATAGCTATCCAATCATTTTGACTCTTCTTTGATAGAAATCTTCCTTGTTATCGCATTTTTGTCACCTTCGTTGCCCGTATTCTCTACATATGTAAAAATCGAATTTTTACTTCGTTATTCAATATATAAAAATCGAATTTTTACCTTGTTATTCAATATATAAAAATCGAATTTTTACTTGTTATTCAATATATAAAAATCGAATTTTTTACTTTAAATCCATATGGATAAAAATCGCATTTCCATACCGCTAATATATAGATAAAAATTCTATTTTTACAATGCTATTCTCTATATAAAGATCTCGCCTTTTCAACTATAAAGATTTCTCCTTTTCAAATATAAAGACTTCATCATTATAAAAATCACCACTTTATTTCAACGTATATAAAATAAAAATCAGATTTTTATTTCGCTACATATACAAAGATGATATTTTTATATTCTCTATCTCATAAAGATTACATTTTTATAGTTCCTACTATGTAAAAGTCATATTTTTAACCCACTACATATGTAAAAATCTCACCTTTCTCCATTTAAAAATATCGTCTTTCTTCTTTTAAAAATCTAATCTATTCTATTTTAAAAATCACGTCTTTTCTATTTTAAAAATCACGTCTTTCCTATTTTAAAAATCACGTCTTTCCTATTACCTTAAATATTACCTTTTTTTCTATTTTATTTTCACAGAATAGAACTGATTTTCTTTTACAGTCTACCTACATTAAAATAAACAAAGAAAAACAAAAATAGTATAAGGAAACTCACAGCGTTCAAGGGGCGTGGTTGATTCCGTTCGCTGGCGTCGGTCTTGGTAGTGGGGGAGGCGCACAACAGTAGGGGGCCACGGTGGAGGATGCGGTTCTCAATTTGAGGGGAGGGGGGGTTCGGGCTTTGGGTGCTGCGACTGGAAAGCGGAGGTGGAGGCGGCTTCAGGTGGTTTGGGGGTCGGATATGGTGCAGAGGTCGGTGGCGGTCGAGGTAGGTGGCGTAGGGTTTGACGTGATTCGATTTGGGGGTCTCGATCGACGCGGGGCTTGGGTGTTCGGGTCATCGTGAAGGAGAGAGGGGGCTCGTGAGGAGGTGCGCCGCCTCCTGGGGAGGTGCGGCGATGGTGGTTTCCGCCATCGCGGTTTTTTTTTCTTTTTTTTTATTCTGTATCGATTTAAAAGGAGAGAGGTGGGCTGAGCGGGTTAAAGGGGGAGAAGGGTTGACCTTTTTTTTATTATTTAATTTTAATTTTTATTCACATAAAGTAACCTTTTCTATCGACCTCGAAACAAGGCCCACCGCCTGTCGTCCACAGCGTTTTACCCCCATTCCGAACACAATGGGATATGTATCGTAGGCTGATTCGTTCGTCTCGATCAGTTTCCGTTGAATTTACATTTAAATCGCTATATTGAATTTTAAACGTACATTTCAAATTACCGGGGTCACATACTAACTCTAAAAATTCAATAAAAATATTTTCTAGCTTCGTATTGACGATACGGTCCTAACAAAACTAGTTTCGTCGAATTCTGAGACCGTTTGAAAAATGGCCAATTTCCAGTCGATTAAAATCAACTGAAACTGGTCAAACGCGTTTTCCTTTGCCACACTCACATATTGATTCGAAAAATTATGACATTTGAAACCTAGCAACAATTTGACATCACGGAACCAACAAAAGTGGTTTCGTCGAAATCCGAGGTCGTTTGCAAAATTCCCATTTTTTAGGGCCTGAATTCCATAGCGACTATTCAGAATTTCCAACAGGACATATCTTTTGATTCCCGCTATGAAATCTTGATTTTTCGGATTCGTTGGAAAGATATTATCAAGTAGATCCTAATGTTTTTGGTTTCACTAAAATCCAGATTGTTTTGCACCCGGTACATTCAATTGAAGTTTGAAATCGAATTATCGAACTACCGCGCCATTTTCAATTTCTTTTATAATTATATATAATTATTTATATTCTAACGACGACGCGTATAAATATATACGTTCGAATTATATTCAAAATAAATTTTTCGTCGTTTTTATTTAAAATAATCTATTTTAATTGTTCAAAATTCGCTGAAATTGCCAAAATAAAAATTTTAAACTGGTTCAGAATTTCCGGGTTATTACAATCTCCCCCACTTAAAACTTTTCGTCCCCGAAAAGGAACAAAGTCGAAAGTGGTTTGATTAATCAATTCTACGTTCGATCTGGCTTGCATTCTCCAACTTTTCAGTTTCTGAGAATTTTCAAATTTTCAAAAATTTGGCTAACACCCTAAATTTTCGAAAAATTTCACCATAACCTCCCCTGCACCGGGAGCCACGGGAAAATCCCGAAATTGCCATATAGGCCTTCTGATCTCAAAAAGAAAAAGAAAAAGCCAAGCGGCTAGCCAATAGGCTCATAAAATCATCATCACCCAAACAAAACAGTAAATTATGTAGTAAACATGTACCTATTTGTCGGGCAAACAAATTTTATTCTCTGCTCTAGCCTCCTTGCTATGACCTGTTTAATGTAAGTGCATGTATATGCAAGCAAATGCGACCAATTTCAATACAATTCAATATTTGGTTCAAATAGGCATAATGGTTCAAAAATTATCAAACAAATAAACAAACATCACAAACATCAATCAATTAGTGAATTAGAGTTTCAAATTCATAATTTTTGATATATATACAGAAAATCATGTTTTGATGCAAATTCACAACAATGTGTTCTAGCTATATATATAAGTTTTGGTTCTCACACCAGTCTAATGGAAATATATAGATATCACACCTTCGAAACACGAACATAAATACTGATGATGTCATGACAATTATCAGTACCATCTCCGGGCGACTAGAATGTGATTCCATACCTATCCAGTATATTAAAACTTCGAATATACGTTCATGACGCGTATATGCAGAACCTTTATATATTGGATTGTCCACATTCAAAATAAATAAATTATTCAAATACGTGTGAAACGATTTAAATTTTCAAAACAAAATTGTTTTCATTTGAAAAATACACTCTTCACACTCGTTCTAGGATACTACTGATCCTATCTCTAACGAGTCATTCTAATTGGATATTACTAATCCAATATCTGATGAATTCTTTCGTATGGTTCTAATGTGTCTTGTTCTCGAGCTCTGTAAACCAAGGCTCTGATACCAAATGTGACGACAAATGAAATCCGGTAGGCTTTGCAACCATCCCTTCATCCCCTAAGCAGCAGGTAATACCCACCGCGGCTCACACTGGTCCCCCAATTCCTTGTTTTACGGCGACCCTCTCGAGTCTCGCGCCTACTGGCGAACCAAAGCCCTACCCAGCGACATGTAGGGGTAAGAATCTCCCGTTCGCCACCAAACCGCGAAGCGAGAACCCCCTATCATGCGTACCCATCCTACTCAGGGCTAGCAACAAGAACTGGTGATACTCCATTCTCGCTCATTTCTAAATTTGATAATTTAGATTATTAATTCGAATTTCAATCTAATTGCAGATTCATTAAAACTCCTTTTACTGGGTTAAAGAACTAGGTGTTATTTAAAACACAGTTCACGACAAACCCAAATCACATTCTATTTATCATCGGGTTAAAGAACTAGTGTTATTTAAAACACCGTTCACAATAAACCCATTTCAAATCCAATCAAATATATTAGAAATTCCGATTATTTAAAACCCCTTTTCAAATCTAATTTATTTATTTAAAAATAATTGGGTTTTAAATTTAGTTCAAAACTAGTTCATTTCGATAAAAATCCATTTTTATCTTTTCAAATATGGAGTTTTTCACCCCAATTCAAGAACTAGTGATACTCCATTCTCGCTCATTTCTAAATTTGATAATTTAGATTATCAATTCGAATTTCAATCTAATTGCAGATTCATTAAATCTCCTTTTACTGGGTTAAAGAACTAGGTGTTATATAAAACACAGTTCACGACAAACCCAAATCACATTCTATTTATCATCGGGTTAAAGAACTAGTGTCATTTAAAACACCGTTCACAATAAACCCATTTCAAATCCAATCAAATACATTAGAAATTCCGATTATTTAAAACCACTTTTTAAATCTAATTTATTTATTTAAAAATAATTGGGTTTTAAATTTAGTTCAAAACTAGTTCATTTCGATAAAAATCCATTTTTATCTTTTCAAATATGGAGTTTTTCACCCTAATTTTTCCCAAATCATTTCTTATGATTTTACACAAATTATTACTATTTTTAATAATTTTATTAAGGCCCGTACAATCGTTTTCCAACAATGGCCATCGAACTGCACTTACAGCGACCTTTTTCAAATTTGATTTGGACGTATCTCCAAATCCAACCGTTAGATTTTGAATTTCTAATATTCGTTAGAAAGCACTTTTCGATACGAACCCAACGGTTCCGGTTTTAGGAGAATACGACGGTCGGATCTCCCGTAATGTCCGTTTGAAGTTAATGGTCGAAATTCACGAACTACCGCGGCGTGGCGCGTTCTATTCAGGCCATTATATTATATATATAATATATATAATATATATTTAATCGATTTCTATTTAAAACGAATTTTATAAATAGTTTTGAATTCATTTCAAAAACAATTTCAACTTTCATTTCAATTCAAATCAAAATTGAATTTTTCCTTATAAATTCGTTTTAAAATTCATTCCTATTCAATTCAATTTGAGTTCATTTCAATTTGTTTCCAATTCAATTCGAATGCGGTTTCAATTCAATTCGAATTGGTTTTCAATTCAATTCGAATTGGTTTTATATTCAATTCAATTCAAATTCGTTATCTAATCAATTCAATTCGAATTCGTTTGCTATTCAATTGAAATCAAATTCGTTTTCCATTCAATTCGAATTCATTATATATTCAATTCATTTCGAAATCGTTATATATTCAATTCATTTCGGAATCGTTATATATTCAATTCATTTCGAAATTGTTATATATTCAATTCATTTCGAAATTGTTATATATTCAATTCATTTCGAAATTGTTGTATATTCAATTCATTTCGAAATTGTTATATATTCAATTCATTTCGAAATCACTTTTCAATATTCATTTCGAAATGAATAAATCGATATAAATATCGTTCGCGTCAAAATGGCGTCAATCTAATCAACACGGCTTCATATATTTCTATTTTCAAATATTCTATTTCAAATATTTCTATTTTCAACAAATGAGTATTTATTTTTGTCAACACACGACTAATCTCAACGAATGAGTACTGTCCACGTGTGACTATTTTTGTTAAATTATTTCGTTCAACACATGACTAATCTCAACGGATGAGTACAGTCAACACATGAACCTTTATATTATAAAGATGTAAATTTTATTATTAAAATACTTCGTTCAACACATGACTAATCTCAACGGATGAGTACAGTCAACACATGAACCTTTATTTTATAATATTCTTCATTTTCTAAATTGGAATGAGGCCCAATCAATCACCATATAGCGTTAACTATATGGATTCCATACAACACATGTATATAATTTCAGCGATAAATAATCAACCATCATCCAATGTGCACTATATTGTACAAGCATCAAATATAGATATCTAACGCTTATAACAGCCTGTCAATCAATCGATCGACATATTTAATCAATCAGGATGAGTGAACTTCAAATTTCATCCCAACACCCGTGTGGGGTTTCAAACAATCAAACACAGATTTTATTTGTGCAGTTGGGCGATGTGTAAAATTTATCGACCCAATCAACGTCCTTCAAATAGGTGTACATAAACAAACCGTCCGGTTTGTAAATGAATATTTTATTCACTTCACGTTAAGAATTATATTTTTAACGATGAAATATTTTATTCCAACATATGAATTTCTATTCAGTTCATTTACACAATGAAAATGATATTTTTATTTTTCTAACATATTTTAGAAAATTTCGACGGCATAACGGCACGATACTAGAAACGGGACGAGGCCTAGCCTTATCCCCGGTCTAGTGAAGGCCCACGCCATTCACACATCAATCAAATTCACCAAACAACCAAATTCAAATCAAATCATCTAACTAATTTATGCAACCAAACAAACAAGTCCATGGTCTGTGGACGGTTGTGTCGGATGCTACTAAGCACCGTCTGCATCCTAATATATATATATATATATATATATATATATATATATATATATATATATATATATAACTAGAAAAAAAGAAATTGAAAGGTGAGAAATTCTCACCGATAGCTATCCAATCATCTTGACTCTTCTTTGATAGAAATCTTCCTTGTTATCGCATTTTTGTCACCTTCGTTGCCCGTATTCTCTACATATGTAAAAATCGAATTTTTACTTCGTTATTCGATATATATAAAAATAGAATTTTTACCTTGTTATTCAATATATAAAAATCGAATTTTTACTTGTTATTCAATATATAAAAATCGAATTTTTTACTTTAAATCCATATGGATAAAAATCGCATTTCCATACCGCTAATATATAGATAAAAATTCTATTTTTACAACGCTATTCTCTATATAAAGATCTCGCCTTTTCAACTATAAAGATTTCTCCTTTTCAAATATAAAGACTTCATCATTATAAAAATCACCACTTTATTTCAACGTATATAAAATAAAAATCAGATTTTTATTTCGCTAAATATACAAAGATGATATTTTTATATTCTCTATCTCATAAAGATTACATTTTTATAGTTCCTACTATGTAAAAGTCATATTTTTAACCCACTACATATGTAAAAATCTCACCTTTCTCCATTTAAAAATATCGTCTTTCTTCTTTTAAAAATCTAATCTATTCTATTTTAAAAATCACGTCTTTTCTATTTTAAAAATCACGTCTTTCCTATTTTAAAAATCACGTCTTTCCTATTACCTTAAATATTACCTTTTTATTCTATTTTATTTTCACAGAATAGAACTGATTTTCATTTACAGTCTACCTACATTAAAATAAACAAAGAAAAACAAAAATAGTATAATGAAACTCACAGCGTTCAAGGGGCGTGGTTGATTCCGTTCGCTGGCGTCGGTCTTGGTAGTGGGGCAGGCGCACAGCAGTAGGGGGCCACGGTGGAGGATGCGGTTCTCAATTTGAGGGGGGGTTCGGGTGCTGCGACTGGAAAGCGGAGGTGGAGGCGGCTTCAGGTGGTTTGGGAGTCGGATATGGTGCAGAGGTCGGCGGCGGTCGAGGTAGGTGGCGTAGGGTTTGACGTGATTCGATTTGGGGGTCTCGATCGACGCGGGGCTTGGGTGTTCGGGTCATCGTGGAGGAGAGAGGGGGCTCGTGAGGAGGTGCGCCGCCTCCTGGGGAGGTGCGGCGATGGAGAGGCGTCAGCGATGGTGGTTTCCGCCATCGCGGTTTTTTTTTTCTTTTTTTTTATTCTGTATCGATTTAAAAGGAGAGAGGGGGGCCAAAGCGGGTTAAAGGGGGAGAAGGGTTGACCTTTTTTTATTCAATTTTAATTTTTATTCACATAAAGTAACTTTTTCTATCGACCTCGAAACAAGGCCCACCGCCTGTCGTCCATAGCGTTTTACCCCCATTCCGAACACAATGGGATATGTATCGTAGGCTGATTCGTTCGTCTCGATCAGTTTCCGTTGAATTTACATTTAAATCGCTATATTGAATTTTAAACGTACATTTCAAATTACCAGGGTCACATACTAACTCTAAAAATTCAATAAAAATATTTTCTAGCTTCGTATTGACGATACGGTCCTAACAAAACTAGTTTCGTCGAATTCTGAGACCGTTTGAAAAATGGCCAATTTCCAGTCGATTAAAATCAACTGAAACTGGTCAAACGCGTTTTCCTTTGCCACGCTCACATATTGATTCAAAAAATTATGAAATTTGAAACCTAGCAACAATTTGACATCACGGACCCAACAAAAGTGGTTTCGTCAAAATCCGAGGTCGTTTGCAAAATTCTCATTTTTAAGGGCCTGAATTCCATAGCGACTATTTAGAATTTTCAACAAGACATATCTTTTGATTCCCGCTATGAAATCTTGATTTTTCGGATTCGTTGGAAAGATATTATCAAATAGATCCTAATGTTTTTGGTTTCACTAAAATCCGGATTGTTTTGCACCCGGTACATTCAATTGAAGTTTGAAATCGAATTATCGAACTACCGCGCCATTTTCAATTCCTTTTATAATTATATATAATTATTTATATTCTAACGACGACGCGTATAAATATATACGTTCGAATTATACTCAAAATAAATTTTTCGTCGTTTTTATTTAAAATAATCTATTTTAAATGTTCAAAATTCGCTGAAATTGCCAAAATAAAATTTTTAAACTGGTTCAGAATTTCCGGGTTATTACATAAATTCACAGTTCCAATATGACTAACACGAATTTTAGATCCATCAGGCAAAGAAACTTTTATAGCAATTTTTTTTTACTTTTTGAAGTAAAGCAAATAGTGTTAAATCAGAAGTCATATGGTCAGTAGCTCCACTGTCAACTATCCAGGATTTTTGATGAAAACATTTTTCAATGGAAGTTGAAAAACTGTTACCTGCATAATTGATTGAAGACGCAAGAGGATTGTCTTCTGTACCAGCAGTAGAATTAGAATTGTGCACCATCTTCATCACTTCATTATAGAAATTTGTAACTAACAATGGATCAAACTGACCATTCTGAGAGATAGCAGAATTTAATGCAACAATTGAATTATCAACAGATGCTAGTTTAGCTCCAAGAACTCATTGACTTCTAGAAACTTCAGCCATATTTATATTCTTCTGAATAGCTTTTGTTTTTCCAGTCCCCTCCTTGATCCGCCAATCAGGATATCCAATTATTTTGAAGCATTTTTCAGTTGAATGTCCTTTTTTTTGCAGTGATCACAAAAACTTTCACTCTTTTGTTTCTTACTTTCTCTTGCACTTCCTTGAGCTTGGTTTAGAAAAACTGTTCACAGCACTAAAAGCATTCATCTAAGGTTGATTAACATTTTTATCTCCAAGCTTGTTTTGATGTTCAACCTATTGCAAGGTATAATATGCTTTATGGACTGAAGGAAGTGGATCTGAACTTAGAATATTCGTTTTAACTTGATCATATTCCCTTGTAAGCCCAGAAAGTAATTGCATCAATTTATTTCTCTTATCATTTTCAAGAATCTTCTTAAGAATACCACAAGAACAATTTCTTAATGCTCCACAATTCAGGAATTCCTTCAAGCATCTGCAATTGATCCCAAATAGCTTTCAGGTGAGAATAATATTCGGCAATAGTAAGTTCATTCTGATGAGTAGAGGTCAAGCTTTGATGCAATTCAAAAATTCCTGGTGCTGTCGTTTGGCCAAATCTTTCTTCTAACACTTTCCATAGTTGCGCAAAGAATCAACAAACATGAAACTCTCAGATAAAACCTTATCCATCGAATTTAATATCCAAGACATCACCATATAATCATTTCTAATCCATCAACAAATTGTAGCTTGTTTCTAGCAATTAAAGCCATCGTAACCGTTCTAGACAAATTGATATAATTCGATCCAGTTAAAATATGATTTCCGAGTTGCATACCTGGATGATCTGAATTTGAGAGATAATACAGATCATTGAAATTTACTCCCTGATTAGGTTGAAACGACACTTTAGTTCCAGTCGAATCGGAATTCGTCATTCTAGGTTAACGAAGATATGAACACTCGAAGAAGAATCAGACCACTCGTCGAAGAAGAAGAATCGGAAGATTAATTGATTTGAAGAAAAATCGACCACAAAATCGTTTGCTCTGATACCATGAAGAAATGGATTTCGATCTGAAAGAGGAAAATTTATTATGACCTAAAAGGTGGTTTACAGTCAACGATAGCAAAAGTACTTATACGAAAATAGAACCTAGAACCGTCGTTGGGCTGAAGCCCTATAAAAAATAAAAGAACCAAACAAAATACAAAACATTATGTACAACTCTACAAGCATATTATGTGGGTCCAAACTGGCAAATTTTCAACAGTCTTCTGTATCTACTGTAGTTTAGATTGTCTTTTTTTATTGTTTTGACACTTTTGTTTGCCTCTATCCTGCTTTGGCTTATGAATAAATAGTTGGAGAAGTTTTTCTGGTTTAACAAAAAATGATTTTTTTACCTAAGTATTGGTTATTCTAAACGTCTTGAAATCTTCAATATGGATTACAATGACCTATGTTTGTACGTGGATTGAAATTGATGTTTCATTGTTCTCTCCTGGCTGTGTAAATGATATCTCAAATCATTTTCCCACTTAATCTGGTTTCAGTGAGTGTATATGAATGCTAATTGGTTTTTTCATAAATTTAATGCTAATTAGAGTTTTCATGGATTTATTTATTGGTATACAAATATTATTTGTTGTGTTGTTGTTTGCATTAAACTTTTGCGCGAATATGTGAGTGCATTTAATGCGATGAGTCATTCCATCTGAAATTCTATCAATTTAACATACTAATTTTTTTTTTGCTTTCCTTTATTATAGTTGTTATTGTTATTCACGAAATCTACGTTGTACGATAACATAAATATTAGCAATGGATCCAACATTTTTACATTCAAATATGTCCATCCTCTTACTCACATTAAATATCGATTCCGGTTTTCAGAAACAAATTTTCCTTATTTTTTTCCTATTTCTCCGCCTTAAGTTAAGTATATCTATGCGCTCTTTGTACTTTGAACTGATTTTTTACCATATGAAACCACATATAATATGCAATACCTATGTGCGAAGCACGGGTGCGCACTTGTTTATTAAATTAAACATTTGTTTAATTTACTCGAATTGGATCATTATTTTAACGATTATATACCAAACGAGGTAACTTACCTTATTGGTTACGTTTATAATAATATAAACGTATTTATTAAATAATAGGATGTTTGAATGGATGTTGTTAATTGATTATTGATCGTTATTAGTTAAACTATTTATTACCGTTATTGTGGTAAATATATTATCATCTTGAAATTGAGATAACCCATGGTGATGCAGGGATGGACAAGCTAGAGGAACCTAACTGGATTTCCCACTATTATTGATAATGTTATCAATATGATTATATATTGTTATTGAATGTGAAATTGACTGATATTTCACGGTTTGGTACTTTAGTAGACATTTTCCTCTTTAGTACCATTGATAATAATAAAGATTTTTCATATTGATATTAAATCAATTTAGAACATTTTCAAATATTCATATATGATTTTGAAATATATTTTCATTTGCAACACTGAAGTTAATTACGTTTTATAATCATTTAAATTTATGAGTAAGCAATGACCTAAATGGAATTTATCTAAATTAATTTAAAAAGATTAGTTGGAAGTAGTTAACAAATTCACCATGCTTCGGTTGACTAAGTCAACTGCTTTAACTAGAATCGATTATTCAATAAATTATTGAATCGTTAACTATTACCAAAGTCGATTATTAATTTAGTGACATTTAAAGAAAGATTTACTATTTTTATAATAGTAAATGATGGATTAAACAAATTTGATTTCTAATAATGTTGAAATTTGATTATTACACTGAGAATCATGAAATAATTATCGAATAAGAGACTATTTGGAAAGGAATTTTACAATGGAGTTCGAGTTTTAGAGAAGTAATATTTACGTTCTATTTTTACCAAGATTTAATCGTTTGTCTAAGTATTTATTTATTTTCCAGATTTAAGAATAAAAATATATTTTAAAGATAAATGTTTTGAAAGCTCGGATTATAGTGCTGTTATCATAATTAATGTGATTTTGTAAAAGAAGAAGATTCGTGTTGTAAACTCTGTCTATTCCAAAGTTAATAATGTTGTTCAGTCAAGGTCTCAGAGTTAATTATACCCCAACTTGATTGACTGCAATGTTGACTACGGTATGATCAGGTTCGATAGCGAAGGTTGGATAAATGAAGTAAGTTAATGAGCGTTAATGGTTTTAAATAATATATTTAAATTGAATAGTAAAATAGAAATGGAAATGTTTTTTCCCGAATGTTGAAAGATAAAGATTTTAAAGTTTAATTGGCTGATGGTAAATTAAAGAGGCCAAATAATGTTAGATATTGAATCAGTGAACTTGTTTTCTTTCTATGGATGAATATTTGTTATTTTGATAGTTAGATAATCGATTATCAAAATCTGGCCAACGATTGTTGGTACGGAAAGACCAGGATTGAATTTATATTCGAAAATCATTCTGACCAGTAAAATACGTAACATTGAAGATAAAGATGGTGCAATTGAAGACCGTGGATCTTCATAAGAGGAAGGATTACTTGTCGAATATTCTTTGGATGTACAACCAGGGGTATTCTAACATGATTTGGTCGCAGTTGAGATTTGCGGATTGCAAGGACTTCTCGCTACTGATCCTTTGGATGCGGTAGGATGGTGCCTTCGGTTTGTTCAGTCGTAGGACAACTTGTATGGACGAATGTCTGACAAAGTATGCATAACAAATCACATGCAATTGGTCTATTAAAGGTATCACGTCTGGTGGCGGAGGAATTTGTATCTCTTAGTTTTTTATACCCATAGCATTTTTGGGAAATCAATCAGTGGTTTGACGGTATTGATGCAGTGGCATTCAATGCGAATGATGGCGTGTTGTTCTAGAAGATAAACGTAGCCTCGGGCCTTATCAACCGAGAAATGAAAAAAATCGGGCAAGCAGCATGGCTAGTTGGGTCGCACCCAGCAGGTGTAATATCACCAATCTAGAGAAATTCCTTATTTGTTCTTCTTTCGATTCTATATCGCCGCGGATGAACGGTGGGCCCTTAAAACGTTGGGTAATAATACATTTGGTCCGCTCAAGCTGAATGAGTGACCGGTTATGTGTGGCCGGGTTGCAAGATGTTCTGGTTGAACCCCAGTGTATCCCCTCTAGAGTATGTTGATCGGAAGGTGGCCCTGTAACGACCCGCATTTTTCAGCGATATAATTAATTTATTTAACCATTTAAATAGTTGATTTAGAGAATATAATGGTCATTGAATTAAATAACTTTGAATATTTAATTAACATAATAATATAATAATATATTTAATTCTGAAATAATTAGAATTGGCTTAAATGGCTTTATGGTGTGAAATGGGAAAATACAAAATATATAATTCAGTTTAGAATTGAATTAGAACAACGATTATATTATTTAAACAAGGTTTGAACATATAGTTCTATTATAATTATAATCGAGCTCGAAATGTCGTGGCAGTTCGCCATTTGGCGATTCGAAATTTAAACGAATATACAGAAGTCGTTTTAAGTCGGATTTCTATGAAATAAGAAATGTTCAGAGCAGGTGAAGTATATTTTTCTGATGGAAGAGAAAAACCAGGATTTCGTCGTGTAGATTTTGATTTATGATCTAATCAAATTATCAAATAATCGTTGTAGAATCGGTTATCGACCGTAACGGTTTCATATTGGTTTCGAATTTAATCAATGTTCTTTTGAGACATAACGATAATTTAATTTTTAGAATTTTACTATAATTTTTTATAAATTAAATAAGCAACTTTTTATTTGTAGTAATTTGCACCCTGTAACAATATTTTGGGGTTTCACAATATGAGTTAACCTACCGGTATTATTATATTTTTGAGATCGGGGCGCGTTGCTTATCACAACGGCATTTTCATTTCTGTCTGTAGCACTCATACATGGATAAAATTCTACCTAGCGAGATATGTTAAACTTTATAACTTAAACAAACACATCTCTTTGATTTCTATTGCAGACGTGTTTTTTTTATGCAAAGTTTAATTATGATGACGTGTTCACATCTGCTACCAAGTATAAATTTGATAACTGATAGGAAAATATATATATATGTTATCTTGGCTACCAAGTCCTTTACGTCCTCTCCTTTCGAAAACACCGTGGAACCGAAACCTACAACCAATGATTTTACAAACCTACCAACCCTATTACTTCTCCACTAAGGTACCGAACATCTATAAATACATACGTTGTTTCTCACGCTTATCCTCTTCAGTAAATCAAAAGCCGAAGACCTAAATGGCTTTCAAATACTTAAAATGAAATATATACGGCGTTCGATATTTTTGGTAGTGACCAACGGATGAACGATGGTATAGCAATGAGCATGTTGCATCTTCGTTGTGGGAAGCTGGGCGTGAAAAATAGTAGTTGTTTGGTGGAAGGTGTATCAGCTAAAGGGGGACATGGAGCTTGCATGGTGTCAACGTTTGTATGGGGGGAGCAAGCATGCAGTGAGGACGTGAAAAGTGGAAGGGAGTGCGGGTGTGAGGTGTGCTTGGTGTAAAAACACAGTACATGAGAAAAAGGAAATGAGTGTAGCACGTTGGAGGAGAGGTCAACAAGATGGAGACTGAGGAGTGTAGAAGGAACGGTCTGTTTTGGACTGGGTAGTGTGGACGTGATTAAGGTACGAGGAGATGGGTTTTAAAGCAGTGATGGGCCGGCAAAAAGAGAAAGAGGCCCATGAGAAGAAGAAAATAACTACAAGTTTCCAGATGGATTTTATATATAAAAGGAAAAAGGACTTCATAAAAGGAAATAATTATAAAATCAAAAGAGTTAAAAAGAATTATTTGTAAACAAATATAAAGGAAATTATTTGTAAAAAATATAAAGGAATATTTGTAAAACAATTATAAATAGAATTAAAAGGAATATTTATTTAGAAAATAAATAGAATAAAGGAATATTTATTTAGAAAATAAATAGAATAAAGGAATATTTATTTAGAAAATTAATTGAATAAAGGAATATTTATTGGGAAAAATAAATAGAGTTAATGAAAAGGAGTTAATCAAATTTAGTATTCGAAGGAGTTAATCGAATTTAGTTATTCAAAACGAGTTAGTCGAACATGGTTAGTCGAGTCGAGTTAATCGATTATAATAATCGAAAGGAGTTAATCGAACATAGTAAATCAAAATGGAGTTAAACAAAAATTAGAAACTGACTAGAGATTAATAAGTTGAAATCGAACGTAGTAAATCAAAATGGAGTTAAATAAAAAATAGAAACTGACTAGAGATTAATAAGTTGAATGGTTTCCTAAGTATCGATCTGATGTTGGTTTCGGCCTTCGGGGTTTATACTTAGGAAGTTGTTCTCTTGTTAGTTTATAGTTAGAGTCTAATAGATGTGGAAGAATAGTGATACGTAATTAAGCCATGTAAATGTTTTACAGTGTTAATAACGTATACTTTCTAAACATAGAAATGAGAAAATATATATATATGTTTGATGATTGGATCGATAATTCCATTTGGAAATAAGATCGTTGTGTGTACACAGACATGTTTTCATTTGATAGTTAAATCAACGACTATCAAAGTTTTGACCATTTTGACGTTGTTAATATGGAGAGACCGGTTGGATTATTATCCGAAGAATCACTCCGTATTGGCATAAGCATTGCGAATCAAGTATGCTGAATATATTGAAGATGGAGTAAAATGCAAGTGCTATTGTATAAATCTTAGATAACAATTGCCTAAGATGGATGTACTGAATAGTGCCTTCGGTTTGTCCAGTCGCAGGACGACCTGTATGGAAGAATGTCTGACAGAGTATATTTAATAGATCGCGTAAGTTGATCTCTTCAAACATATTTACGTTTGGTGGCGGAGGAATTCGTTTCTCTTAGCTGTATACCCGTGGTATTTTTGGGGAAATCAGTTTGTGATTTGGTGAGTATGACAATGTGACATTCAAAGTGAATAAATGTGTGATCTGTCAGAGATAAGCGTAGCTTCTAGCCTCACAACCGGGAAATGACAAAAATCGGGCAGGCAGCATGGCCATGTAGGTCACACCTATTAGGGTGTATAATCACCTGATCTAGAGTTTCATTTACTTCTAAAAATCTATTATCGATGCTGTCCCATTCGGGAAACGGTTGCTGATCCCAACCGTTGGTGATATACATTCGATACACTCAAGCGAAATGAGTGATCGGTTATGTGTGGCCTGGTAGCAAGATGTTCTTGTTGAACCCAGTGTATTCCTCTCTAGAGGTACACTAGCGAAAGGTGGTTCCGTACCTTGTCATAGTTGGAAATTCATTACCCAATACGTGCTTGCGGTTTTGATTATATGCTATATATGTAGAACCCGAGATGAAAGCGTTTTCTGGTAGATGATTATTATATTGTGGTTGATAGACGTTATTAAAATATCAAAAGGTTTTTGAAATAAAGATGGTTTGGATTCTCATAAGGGAAAAACCCGTTCCATTATACGGCGTGGTCTTATGAGATATCGTTTACTTGTTCAAACTGTTTTTAACTATTTTACTCATACCAGTCCCATGAACGACCCGGAGTTTATTTTTTTTTGTTTTGTTTTCCCTAAACACTTGGGTGCCCAATTTTGTACAGGCAGTCAAGTAGTCGGGATTTACAGATACTTGAAGAGCTGGAGCAGGAGGCTTCATAATTATATAGCTATGGTTATTTTCCGCTGTGTTGTAAGTGTTGTACTTTGGAAATGATATGTATATTCAAGTACAGATTTATATTTCAAAGTTATGTTATATATTATATGTTATTCATTCCGCTGTGAGGTTCGTGTTACTCTGATGTTGTGTTGTTCTTCTTCTTCTATTCCAAGTTTCTATCTTATTTATTCTCACCCTCTAATTTCTTTCATTAACTACCAGTATTTTTCGATGTTTGGTTAGTCGTCATTGAGTTTATGTCGATAACTAAACTAGCTAAAAACCTAGTCGTTACAGGTCCCATACCTTGTCATAGTTGGAATCCATTCTCGAATAAACGCCCCGCTGTTTTTTATTATATGCTTTGTATGTGGAGCATGAGATGCAAGCGTTCTGCTATTTGGTTATTTATTTGGTATAGACATTATCATAATATCACTGAATTTCCTATCAAAAATGGTTTTAGGTTATACTATCGTAAAAATCGTCTGTGTTTATGTGTGGGCTAGTCTTACAATTATCCTTTTCTTCCAAGGGAAATTTTTAAAGTTTATCAATATGGATAATTTTAAAATTAGTGAGTTTTCTTATGCTAGTTCACCAGACTGATCCGTGGCGTTTGTAATGCTCGGGTCAGCCCGAGTTACAGGTCCAGGCTATCAGATGCTGTGAAGTTCAGAGATAAGCGGGAGGAGTCGAGACGTATGGTATATATAGTGTTATTCTGTTGTGTTATGTATATAAGGGCAGGTTGTTATAACTGTCCATGTTGTTTTAATTGCTATACTCTGATGATTGCAAGTATTTTTCAAGTTTTCAATAAAGTTATTCCTATGTTATATTTTATTCCACTGCGATGTGAGATTCTGTGTTGTGTTCTTCTTATTTTTCTATTCTAATTTTTCTATCTTATCTTTCTTTCGCCTTTTAAATTCTTTCTATTGGCATTTGAGTTTCCAGTACACTTTGGGTTGGACTTGTGTTGTTTGGTCAGCTCAAAAAGTACCGGAAATTTTGGTCATTACAATTATTTCAACTTTTCCACTGTAAACATTTTTGAATTGTTGATTAAACTACTATAACCTCATTATAAGATAGAAAAAAAAATCTTTTGCGAATAATGCCATACAAAATTAGTTTAAGATCAATGGGCAACTGTTAATGTATATACTACATTTTCTTCTTAATATGAATGATTACTTCATAAAATCAGTTGATAAACAAGAATCATTATACAAATACTTATTATTTGTTTGTCTGTTTAAAGACATTCATTAAATTTTTTTGTAAGAATGACCATGTAGTTCAATTTTTTTAACCATATTGACTTACCATCTATATAAATAAAGCATCAAACATTGATTTGTTAAAAAAAATATTGTTGATGGTAGCTTCATTGAAAAATAATTATAATCAATGTTCATTGATTTGCCCAAGCATAATTTTAATCTATTACGAGAGAATCAAACTTCATGATAATTTTTGCTTCCTGAAGGATAATAACTTTGTGGACAACCAAGAGATCGACAAAAACCAAAACAGCAGCTTTCAAGTATTGAAGTACACGAAATTGATTATGCTATTACATATATTTTAATTTTTGTAACTCATCCATGCTACAGCTTAAAAATTATTTTGGTGACAATCACAGATGATATGACAAGTATGAAAGACACATGGAATCAAATCAAGTGTAGTTTTTTCCCATAGATTTTGTATCCTTAACTTATGATAAGTCGCTATAACCAAATATATTTCTTTTGATTCAACCTTCCATATTTTTCGGGTTAATTTTAGGTATTTAATACGTTGTTTTCAGATATGGTTAGGAATAGTATTTGTATTATATAGACTTAATTTTTTTATTACTTACATGTTACATTTATGCTTTAGCAATAATTATATTATGTGCATCTGTATTTCACAGGATATTTGAAGGGGTTAGTTCCTACCATATATTTTTAGCTTTAAGTTACATAGGAAATTTGACTTAATTTATACTTCATTCGTTCAAGAAATCTTACTGTTATCATCAATTTTTTTTGAAAACTTGATTAATCATGGCCTTATTAGTTAAATTTTGAAAAGCTCATGTTAATTGTAAATTTGGGAACATTGCGTTAGTGACTTTTGAACCACGTGTGTTGGTCATACTGTCTTCGAATACCTTTACCTACCTACTTATTATTTATACCATGAGTGAGAGTATCGAATGTAATAGAAAGTATGTTACACAAGTAAAAATAGTTTACTATAAGGAGTACACAAAAGTCTCTCGAAAAATTAATTCGAGCTTGGACAAAAATATCACTTCTAATTCATATTACTTATTTGTTGTACTAAATGTTTTACTATCGTAAATTGAAAATAGTTGCCTGTATTTTAGGCATGCATGACGTATCATTTCACTCTGTGTGAAGTTCGCATTCTTCACTTCTTAAAGTGATTAGAAGTTCTCGTCCACTCATAAATTAGACTTATTCCTATGTCCTCATTTGCATTTCGTTTCAATAAAATAATGTTATTGTTAACCGGTTTTTTGGTCCGGTTCCCAAAAGTATGCAAGGCACGCTCAACTCAACGTATCACATGAAGCCAAAGCCGAGAGTGTCGCCAAGGAGTAAAGAAAATGAGCCGAGATGATATCATGCCAACGGGAACCTCGCCGCTCCTCCAAACATTTCCAAACCATTACCTCAAACCCTAGAAAGCCACAAGTCCCAACCTCGACTCCCCTTGCCCATTTCTATGTATTCTTCGTACCCCCAGGCATACGAAATTCGTACCCAATTCATACCCCAGAGAGGGGTATGAGTTTTTGGGCACGAGCTCCAAGGGATCCGAGATTCTGGTGGTTGACACTATGGGATATGAGATTCCTGGTGTGGTCCCCTATTTCTACCTACTCCTACCTAACCACTCCACTATAAATACCCCATAACCTCACACTTCAAAGGGGTTGGAATTTGGTGATTTGACATCTCTTGAGAGCTCCAAGTAGCCTCTTTAATGACATCTATGCTTTGAGGAAGAAGAAGGACAAAAGTGTCTTTTTCCTAATATATGATAATTATGATATCATATAACTTAGAGATGTATGTAAAGGGATGTCATGAGATGTTCTCAATCTTGTAACTCTTTGTTATTAATAATATTCCAACGAATATTCCAAAGTGGACGTAGGCCTCTTGTGAGACCGAACCATTATAAATCTCTTGTGTTATTTATTGATTTTCGCACTTACTTTTCCACGTGAAACTATTAATCTTAAGGAATAAGAATCTTTTTACGGCATATTTTGCTGTCAACATTTTAGTGCTTTCACTGAGAAAACTCGGATTTGTTTCTTTGTCGAACGTTACCGTCTTGACCCCGACGTGCTTTAAGTTCCTTCGCAAACCTGCTGCCAAGTATGTTTATGTTGGTAAAGCGACCAAAGAATGCAATGATCGGCTCTTCTGCCGCAGCCGAAGCTGGAACTTCCCATTAACCCCAGCCGGTAGATATCCCAACCATGAATGAAACCCATCCCGCTGTGGACCCCGAAGCTCCCGCAACACAAGCGCATATCCACGCGCTTAATAAAAAATATGAGAACATAGCTCAACCAGGCATTGAGAAATAACATCGACCTTATGCGCCAACTTCAAGAAAGTCAACCCATCGTCGCTCGACTTCAGCTCGCTCAGAAGAACGCCCGAGCTCGACGCACTATCTCGGAAACTTCCTCTTACGAGTCAAGGGGCCAACATCAGAGAAGGATGTTTATCCTCATCAACATTGTTTCCATCCACTCTAACGCCACGACCAATGGAAATGCAAATGGCGACCGAATACAGTCACTTATAGCAAGGGGCACTATATCGATATCGTTCTAGATTGGTTATCATTGATGAACCGGGTCCGAGCAACCGACCCCATCCTCAACAGAACCTGAAGACCGTCATCCAGGATCAGGGGCCTACTCTCCTGGTGGCCCATGATTTTTCAGATCAAGACACGCATCAACCTTCTCAGCCTCATCTTTCATACCAAAACCCGATCATAGATGTTGATGACATAGAAGAAGATGACTCGGATGTGCACCACAGAAGTCGACTTTGGAACAGAACCCCCGAGGTCCGACAAAACCCATGGATCCCGCCAGCGAATCCGCATCCGACATATCTCCCTGACATAGTCTGAAGGACCATGAGGGAAATGAGAGATAACGCCAATGACTTATGGGAAACCCACCCAAGGCGCAACCCTTTCACCAGGGTCGAACACGAAGCCGAATGGCCTTGACGCTTCAATATGCC
Organism: Allium sativum; assembly: GCA_030737875.1. NCBI lineage: Eukaryota > Viridiplantae > Streptophyta > Magnoliopsida > Asparagales > Amaryllidaceae > Allium > Allium sativum. The sequence goes on along the minus strand of CM060914.1, from coordinate 132,824,893 downwards.
CCCAAATGCCACTTTATGATGCACAACTGACCCATGTGCCTTCCTGGATCGCTATGAATGATAAATGGGATTCTAGCTGGGCTAATGACCCTCTCCAATGCAAGTGTTTCCCAGTTCTCTTACTAGGAACAGCCTTACACCGGTTCTCTCGCATTTTGCTTTATTCTGTCAACAACTTCGACGAACTAGCTACATAATTAGTTAAGCAGTTCAAAATGCATGTGCCGACTCCGAAGAACACCCTCACTTTGTCTAATCTATACCAAGGTCCCACCGAGTCACTTAAGAGCTACCTCTCGTGATTTAGTACAACCTTTGCCAAGGTAGATGACCCAAAACCTCGTACCGTGCTTTTCCGACTTGCAAAGGGAGTCCTCCCCACTTTCGAATTTGGGGCCTAGATCGATAGGAAGCAACCCAAAAAGTCTCGATGCTTTCTACGAGAAGGTCGAGCTGTTCTTATGTCAAGATGAAGTGAGGCATAACTGCATCTCTCGAGCTAACTCTTCCAACAGCCCGCAGGCTGATACCATCGACGAAAACACCAAAGGTAAGCTTATTGAAGAACCTTTCGATAAGAATAAAGGGGCATGGTCCTACAAAATAAAGCCAGGCAACGGTAGATAGCGCGGTCGCAATAGCAACTCGGTTCCAACGGATCCCAGAAGGTCCGGTTGCAACCAAGCTTACGAAACCTACAATCCATTGAATGAAGACTTGGAAATGATCTACCTGGAAACATGCAACACACTCCAGTATAAGAAGTCGCACTATAGGGAGTCCACTGATCGCGAGAAGAACACCGACAAGTAGTGTCGATACCACAGCATGTATGGGCACAATACAAATGAATGCCGCCAACTCTAAGACGCAATCGAAAAGATTATCTGCAAAAAGCGCCTTGAGCAATATGTCCAACAACACTTTCCTCCCGAAGCAAACTTAGGTCCTCCTGCACCAACGCCTCATGCACCTGCCAAGATAGCCTCAGGTCCATCTTGCATAAGGCGGGGTATTGTAATCAACACTATCTATGGAGGACCTTACCCCATACACAAAAGTTTCCGAAAGATAAAGGAGTACGTGAGCTCTATCAAGTATGCTACCTATGAAGATTGCTCTGCTCTAGATGAGTCCATCCCCGCTAAGCTTCCGAAAACCATGAAGGACAACATCATCTTCTGCAAAAGAGAATCAACGGGAATTGAAGTCCCAACCACGGATCCTCTCGTGATCATAGCCGTGATCAGCCCAGCTTCCGTCCGAAGAATATTAGTCGATTCGGGGAGTTCAGTCAACATCATCTTCAAAGATGTCTACGATCAGATGAAGTTGGAAACCAAGGACGTGAAACCTTGCCATGTCACAATCCATGGCTTCAATGGATTCTCCAATCACCCGATAGGCATGATCGACCTACCCGTTGAACTTAGTAGCAGGGATCGAAGGTGGGTCCGAGTCCTCACTTTTATGGTTATCGACATTATCTCCCCCTACAATATCTTCTTCGAATGTCCTTTCCTCTGGGGGTTCCGAGTCTGCATGTCCTCATGGTCTCTCCTAATGAATTTCCGAACTAAAAGTGGGATCAGCACATTTAAAGATGACCAAGCAACCGCAAGAGATTGTTACACAATAAAATGGAAGAACGCGCGCAATAAGGACAAGGCCAAGGCAGTGCCTTTGTCTCCCTGTGCCAAAACCATCTCCGAAGGCGTCTGGGCCTTGGCTCAGGTGTCACTACCATCTTTCTGATAATCTCGATCCAAGGGAGGACAAAGAGCCTGACCACGAAAGGGCTACTCCAGTTGAACCTTCGATGGATGTTCCGATCATCCCAGATGATTCAGCGAAGGTCTTGAAAATTGGATCGCAACTCCACTCCGCAATAAAAGAAGATCTTGTGGATTTTTTGAGCCAACCAAGACGTGTTCGCCTAGACCCACCCGGACATGAGGGACATCGACCTTGCGATTTCTTGACACCAGTTGAACCTCGATCCCACGCTGCTTCCGGTCAAACAAAAGCGTCGCTTCTTGGGACCCGAGAGGTACAATGCGCTAAAGGAAGAGGTAGGCAGGCTACTCAACAACAACTTCATCGCCAAAGCCTACTATCCTGAATGGATCTCCAATCTAGTTCTAGTCAAGAAAGCTAATGGAAAGTGGCGAACATGTATCGATTTCTCCGACCTAAATAAGGCGTGTCCCAAGGACAGATTCCCGCTTTCGAAGATCGATCGGCTTGTTGATTTGACCGCCGAATACCAGCTCTTATCTTTCATGGTGCTTATTTAGGCTACAAACAAATTCCAATGTATCTTTCTGACCAGGACTGTAACACCCCACCCCCTCCAGGGTCACTCTTGCAAGTACACCAGCTTTGGAGGGGTGTTGGACAAGGTAAACATGCATGAAGATATCACAAGATAGAACATATAAGTAAAACAGAGTAAGTAAAGCAGCGGATAAAACTACTATTTCAAAACCATAGTCAACTTACATCAAAAGTACTGAGTCATTATTTTCCAACTACTACAAGTCTAGGAACATAAACTGAAAACTAGAAATAACATAAAGTAAACTATCCCCAAAGTAGACGTGGTAAAGCCATAGCGAGCTCAAGTCCAAACCGTACATGAGCTATCCAGAAAGCAAGCTAAAGATCCAAGCTAGGTGCTAGTGTTCCCACCCTGAGAACCTGGGGGGGGGGGGGGAGGAAACGGAAGAAAAGAGGCAAAAGAAAATGGGTCAGTCAAAAAAACTGGTAAGTCCTACCTACTATTAGTATAAAAACTAATAAAGTTAACTGGACATGTAAAACAGAGATGAAACATAGGATGATAACTGGCATTGTGAAAAGTTAACAAGATAGATCAAGTGTGGCATCGCATATACAAGGTTACGTTGCACCAGGTGTACTAGTATTCTAGTCTATGTCAAATATAAACAAGAAATGATCCCTTGGCCCAAAGTTGGCCCAACATCATGAGGTGACCTAAATCAAGGTCCAACTACTCGGTCTAGTCGATCGGCTCCCTATAAGCCTAACTCGTCGTGTATCGGTGTCATACGGCCTAATCATGGAATGTAGTTAACTGTGCAAGGTCCAACCTAGGGTGTATCCAGCCCTAAGGTGTAAACCACAGACACAAATCAAGCACGCACAATCTAAACCTACCGGTGCGCATGTTCAACTCCGGACTTAATGTGCACGACCATGGTCCGCCTGAACAACCGGTGCACCATTCAGCCATCTCTTTTGGTCTCTTACAATCAGTCAGTAATCGTGCCCCACCCTAGCCTAGTCCAGGGTATCTAGATACTCCCAAGTAGGTTACTGGTGAAAAGGACCACGTAACTAGGGTTTTAAATGGGTTAAGTGTGGTTAACCCTATCCTAACCATGTACTGAGTTGGTCAAGTGTATCCAAGCAGTTCATGACTTAACCCTACCAATACATTGTGTTCAACTGGTTTAGTATATTCAAGTAGTCCATGACTTAACCCTACCAATCCATCGTGTTTAATTGGTTAAGTATTCAAGTAGTCCATGATGTAACCCTATCATGTGGCATTAATTTACTTAATGCACCCAACCTCTCACATTAGACCTTGTTGTGGTTACTAGTTAAGCCGGGCGAGTCCGAGTAGCTTTACACCACAACTTAGTCTAACCTCGGGTTTTTATGTGCAACATGACCAACTTCTCACATTGGGTCCTATTGTTTGTAGCTACTAGTTAAGCCGGTTGGTTCTATGTAGATTTATGCTACAAACTCAACCCAACCTCGAGTTGGCCACTTTCATGTTTTCTACATGTCATGTCCATGTTCATGTTTTTCAAGCATAATCACATGTCATATTTCAAAACCATGTTTTTATGTCATTAAAGTTACCTAACTACCCATACGCATTCCCATCGCATGTACGTTTCGTCACAACACAAAATGGATTAAAAGAGGGAACTTAGAAGCATGACAAAAATGGGCATAAGGTGATAGGATTTGGCCACAAGTTAAACATGGTGCCACATGAGGCAAAATGTGTTCATTAAACTTGCATATTACATTATAAACCTCAAAACATGCATGACATCAAACTTAGCAAATAGGTGATACATGGTCATAGATGGCATAGGATGATAACTAGTGATTCGCATATAACATCATATGCAAGTTAACATAAAGGTTATGAGAGTTTCTATGTTGCGTTATGCAACATTTCCAAACAAAGCTCATAGCTTTCATTCCACAAAGTCAAAGTGATAGCTTTACTAACATACATAGAACAAATCTATGCATAACATGATAGATTCAAAGCACAAATCATACTTAGGCCCAAACACAACTTGCAACATGTCATTTTTAACTTCATAGTTTAAATCTAAGAGTAGAATAGGGCTTACAAAGCTTGGCTATGAAGACTAGAACAAAATAAACAAGATTGAGACGAAGCCACACTAGAAATCCCCAAATTAATATAAGCTCCAAGTTGTCTTTGAGAAATAAGAAGAAAGATCCTTGCTTTGATGAAGAAAGATGGCTCTTTTACTAGCTTAGAACACTCAAACTTTCATGAAGAAGATGGAGGCCATGATATGAAGGTGGAGGCCATAATTAGGAAGCATTTTGGCATAATTTAGTTGTAGGAATGATTTGTGATGATTTAGGCTAGGTATTAAGGTCCTTTTATAGAAGTTTAGGTTAGTTTAGGTCATAGGATTAACCCTAATTCAGATCTGAGCCATCAAATCACGTCACTAGCCAACAAAACAAGACCCAGGAGCCAAAACAGGTGTACCAGGCCAAACTGGCCGACCACCCAAGTCGACAGGGGTGTCGACTGGGCAGTCGACACCACCTGGGGTGTGTCGACTCCCAAGTCGACTCCCCAGTCGAATTGGGGCTGGCGGGAATTTTCCCGCCTGTCCTGCTTGGGCTGAATTTGAATTCTGAATTCAAATTTGAACTGTTTTTGAACTTGAAATTTTCTGAAAACTTTGACGGGCCATAACTTGGTCATACGGACTCCGATTTTCGAAAACTCGGACTTTATTTCGCGTATTTTTCCGAGACGAACGCAATGGCACAGCCCGTTTCCCTTGATTCAGATTTTAACATTTAATTCTGCCTTGATTTATGTTATAACATGTTATTCAAAATACGGGTTGTTACATTCTCCCCACCTTAAAGGATTTCGTCCCAGAAATCTTCAAGTTAGGAAGAACATATCCTACCATCCATCATCCATCTACTCAAAGCACCATCCACGAGCAGTCATTGTCCTTAAAAGATTCTAAATGCTGTATGATCATATGCGAAAGGTGTGTGTATATGTACTTATCTAATGTGAAAATCAGACGGTTACTGATTCAGTAAACCTCCTTAATGCAAAGTATGTTAGTGAAATGAGTCCATATGTATGCATGTTCCTAACATAATTCATAATCTCTACATGATTGCACATAACATTCATCCATATGCAACATCCACGTGATAGCATAACAAGTTTCATCCATGAATATGTATAAGCACTCATGCATATGCAATATGAAAGTGTGTGAGCCGATCTTAGTGCCTAATGTGTATCATGCATCCACGAGTATCCACTTCCAAACACTTGCAACCACTTGCAAACATCAAGCATAACATGTTTCAAATACATGTTTCATCCAAAGGGTTTCTACCTAATGTTCTCATGACAAGGTTAACGAGATAACAAGATAAACATGGATAGCAAAAGAAAGATATGCTAACTAGGAAAAGAGATTAAGAATGTACCCTCAAAAAGAAATGGATAAAGCCCACGCATCTTCTCCTCGGTTTCCCAAGTTGCATCTTCATCGGCTTCACTCCACTGAACCTTTACTAACTTGACTTCTCGATTCCTCAGTTTCTTGATCTCCGTTCCCGAGATACGAATCGGAGCTCGTCTCAAAGTTGCCTCTTTTTCTACCTCCATGTCTTCAAGAATGCTAGGCTCAACAACCTCGGCTGACTCATGTAGGCACTTTCAGAGATGCGAGACATGAAAAACATTGTGCACTCCGGCCAGCTTCTCGGGCAATTCCACCTTATAAGCCATCTTCCCAATCCTCTCTATGACAGGGAAGGGTCCTACGTACCTTGGTGCCAGCTTCCCAACTGCTCCAAACCGAACCACATTTCGCAAAGGAGAAACCTTCACAAAGACCATATCTCCAACTTCAAACTCTAAGTCTGTCCTTCGCTTGTCTGCATAGGATTTCTGTCTGTCTTGGGCCGTTTCCATCCGCCTTCGAATCAACTCAACCTTCTCGGATGTGTCCCTTATCATGTCGGGCCCAAGTATAAGCTTATCCGTCGTCTCCCACCAACACGTTGGTGACTTGCACGGCCTCCCATACAAAGCTTCGAATGGTGCCATCCCTATGCTTGCTTGGTAGCTGTTATTATAAGCAAACTCTACGAGAGGAAGGTGGTCTTCCCAAGTGCCACCAAAGTCAAGAATGCATAGCCTCAACAGATCTTCTAGTACCCTATTCACCCTTTCGGTCTGGCCATCCGTCTGTGGGTGATAGGCCGTACTTAGATTCAATCGCGTACCCATCGCTTCTTGCAAACTATTCCAAAATTGGCTAGTGAAGATTGGGTCATGATCACTGACTATGCTAGAAGGAACTCCATGCAACCGTACTATCTCTCGAAGATAAACAGATGCTAGCCATGATGCGGTCCTCTTGCTCTTCACCGAAATAAAGTGAGCACTCTTCGTAAGTCTATCAACTATGACCCATATGCTCGTATTTCCCTTCCTTGACCTAGGCAATCCATCCATGAAATCCATCGAGATACTTTCCCACTTCCATTGCGGGACCTCCAATGGATGTAATAGCCCACTGGGCTTCTTCGACTCGGCCTTCACTTGTTGGAAAACAATGCATCTAGAAACAAACTCTGCCACATCCTTTTTCATCCCATCCCAAAAGAAAATGCGCTTCATATCCTGGTACATCTTATCCCCTCCGGGATGTATGGTCATCCTCGAGTGATGCGCCTCCTCAAGAACTTTATTTACTAAGTCTCCCACTCGTGGGACACATAGTCTTCCATCACGCCTTAGCCATCCCTTGTAATTAATAGTATATCTAGCGAGGTGACTTGACGTCTCACCCCGAATCAACTTGTCCATGATCTTGACTATCTGCGGGTCTTCCCTCTGTGAAGCCCCAACTTGATCAAGAAGTTTAGGTCTAAGCTCGAGGGATGCTAACGAACCAGTCATCGACCCAACAGCAGGTGCAAAGTCAAAGATTGCCAAGAACTCTAGGTTCTTCTTCTCAACAAACAAGGGACTCAAAGTCAACCTTCTTCTGATTAGCGCATCCGCCACAACATTACCCTTGCCAGGGGTATAAGCTATCTCGAAGTCATATGATGCCAAGAATTCCATCCACCTCTGCTGCCTTAGATTCAAATCTTTCTACGAGAAGAGGTACTTGAGTGACTTGTGATTAGTATATAACTCAAACCTTTCGCCTAGAAGATAGTGGCACCAGGATTTGAGTTCAAAGACGATCGCCGCCAACTCCAAATCATGAGCGGGATAGTTCTTCTCATGAACTTTGAGTTGCCTACCCCCAAAGCATATTGCTCTCCCTTCTTGCATCAGGACAGCGCCCAATCCCGTGCCACATGCATCGGTGTTCACGGTAAACAACTTCCCTCCATCGGGTAATGCTAGAACTGGAGCTGTGGTGAGGGCTTTCTTGAGCCTTTGAAAAGCAAGCTCACACTCTAAGTCCCATGCAAAGACTAAGTTCTTCTTCGTTAACTTAGTAAGAGGGGCTGAAATTTTAGAGAAGTCCTTAATGAACTTCCTATAATATCCTGCCAGACCGAGAAAGCTCCTCACTTCAGTTGCATTCTTCGGAACTTTCTAGTCTTGTACCACCACCACTTTAGCGGGATCCACAGCTATGCCTTGCTTAGAAACTATATGCCCAAGGAACCGAACTTCCCTTCTCCAGAAATGGCATTTAGAGAACTTGGCTTTCAACTGATGAGCTCTAAGCGTATCCATAACCTCCTTGAGGTGTGTAGCATGCTCTTCCTCATCTATAGAGAAGATCAGAATATCATCCACGAAGACAACCACAAACTTGTTAAGGAACTCCCTGAACACCCTACTCATCAAATCAACAAAGTATGCGGGTGCATTAGTCAAACCGAACGGCATGACTAGCCATTCAAAGAATCCATCTGGAGTCCTAAATGCAGTCTTTACTATCCTCAGCCACCCTAAATGTAACACCCCGAATTTTAGTTAATACTAAAATTCACTAATTACAGGATAAATAATCTCATATGTGGGAATTGGGGGTAACGGGCTACGTTATTGCGTTCGTCTCGGAAAAATGCGCGAAATAGAGTCCGAGTTTTCGAGAATCGGAGTCCGTATGGCCCGGTTATGGCCCAAAGAAGTTTGCAGAAAATTTAAAACTAAAAACAGATTAGAAACTTAAATTCAGATTTTAAATTAGAACCAGCGGGGCCAGGCGGGAAGATTCCCGCCCTAAGCATGTCGACAGGGCTGTCGACAGGCCTGTCGACAGGGGTGTCGACTTGCCTGTCGACACGGCGTGTCGAACCAGGGTGCTTGGGTGCACCAGATCTGGTTTTCTGGCTAGGGCTGGGCTGGGTTCTAGAGATTTCCTAAATCTAACGGACCTAATCTAATCTAGGGTTAATCTAAGGGCATAAAACACTCTCTTAATCTATAAATACACCCTAAACCTACCTTAATCCATACTAAAAATAGAAATAATGGCCTCATGCCGCCAAATTAAATCCTAGAAGGAGTCTCCACTAATCTAAGAAGGAAGTTGCAAGCTAATCCCTCTCAAATCATTCTCTAATCATCACCATCTTCATATTTTTCAACTAATTCCCCTTCATAAGTTTGCTAATCTTGGTTTTGGTGAGTTTCTATCACTTTAACATCAATTGTTAAAGTAAGTAGATTTGGTGTAATGAGACTTATGGTCTTAAATGCGGATTAATGAGTTCGAATCATTTATAATGATATGCTACTCTATGTTTTCCTATGTTTATGCATAATTAATAAGTGGGTTTGTGCATGTTTGATAAGTTGGTTTATGCATGCTTAACAAGTCGGTTTATGCATGTTTAACAAGTGGGTATATGCATGTTTAATATGTGGATTTATGCATAATTAACAAATTGGTTTATGCATGTTTAACAAAGTGGGATATGCAAGTTATGTAAGTTGAATGTGATATGCAAGTTATGCATGCTTATGCAAGTATATGAATGCTTATGCAAGTTGTGTATATGCTTAAATGCATGATTAATGTGATATGCATGCTTATGCAAGTATATGAATGCTTATGCAAGTTATATATATGCTTAAATGCAAGTTTAATGTGATATGCAAGTTATGCATGCCTATGAATGCTTATGCAAGTTATGTGTATGCTTAAATGCATGATTAACATGTTATGCAAGTTATGAGAATGCTTATATGCAAGTTCAACATGTTATGCAAGATATGTGTATGATAATATGCAAGCTCATATGTCATATGTTATGCAAATCATGTGTATGATAATATGCAAGTTTGGGTTATATGTAGTTGGGTTAATATATGCTCATATATGCAAGTTGACATCCTCTTAACCCATGACAAAGTTGTATGCTAAACCCATGATATTTGTGATGATCTTCCCCTTATTTATGTCATGAAATGAGAACGATTTACGTGGGGAACGATGGGGTTGGTAAATATGTTAATAAAAGTATGATTGGGTATGATTAAGCATACCATAAAAATAAATTACCATAAGTGGGAATTTACCTATTGAGTTAGGTCTACCCCATGGGAATTTACCTATTGAGTTAGGTCTACCCATGTTATGGAAAACTTGATATTAATTAGGGATAATTAATATGGGGGTGATTAATTAGGTGTAATTAATCGACTAAGACACGAGGTTGGACTCATTTGTAGTGTAAAACTGCCCGGACCCGACCGGCTTAACCAGTTGCTACAAATGTCAGCCCAATGTGAGAGGTCTTAGCCATAAATTAAATACGTGATTAAAGTAAAGACACGAGGTTAGGCTCTGTTATGACGTAAGACTGCCCGGACTCTACCGGCTTAACCAGGCAGTCATCACAACCAGTCTAATGTGGGAGGTCTTTATGGGAGATCACGGTCTTAATTAATTAAGAAACACTTAACCATATTAGCATGTAGTGGGACATGAGGGGTTAAGTGGGTGCCTTGGGTGGCATGTGGAAATTTTGTGGTTGCCTTGGGTGGCATGTGGAATCTAGTGGGTTGCCTTGGGTGGCAATAGAAAATACGATTAGAATACTTAACCAAGTGGAAACATGTAATTAAACATGATTAAAGGGTTAAGTGGGATACACTAGATATATGACAAGCTTAGGTGGGTAGCTTGTGGGGGCCCATTTCAACCAATATCCCAAACGTATCTTTGTGGGCTCGACCCATGTCGAGTGACGGGACACGCATATTGGGCTTGATTATAAGAGGCCAAAACGGGTTAGCGGTGGCAACGCAAGTCCAACGGGTTTCATATGCGTGTGTGGGCCCGGGCTGGTAGATAAGCCGTTGTTGCATCGTGTAGATATAAAGCCGTGCACCGTTGATAGTATTGGGTAGCCACTTTAGGGGAGTGATACACCCCACTGTGGGACCAGCACGGGTATCTACGTTAGGGAGCCGATCGCTTGGGAGTAGTGGGTACACCTAGTAAAGATAGGGGCAGACGGCACCTATGTTGGGGTACACGAAACTACTGGGTAAGATTACCAGGTACACCTAGTGGAGGTAGGGGCAGACGGCACCTACGTGGTCAGCTAGAAGTACCAGAAACTACTAGTTATATTTTCTAAGTCTTTAATTGGGATCAACCTTTAAGTAGGAATTACTCTTGGTGGGTAGAACTGGTGTGGTGCAGTGTAGGAATTACCCTTGGGTGGGTAGGTCTGGGGTGGTGTAAGCTAGTAATTATCCTTGGGTGGATAAATACGTCGTTTCGGTTATCGAAGTACATCCTGTGTTTTGTGGGCTACTTATTGTAGTCATTATCCCCAGAGGTACCGTATCTTGTTTATATCATACCCTAATTACTTTAATGATTGTATTGTTAGGGTTATAGGACTCACTCAGACTTATGTCTGACCCCGTTGTTGTTTATCTTTTTCCCAACCCTCAGGTTATCAGAGTGGGCCTAGCACTAGTGGGCTTGGACCAGACCGCTATATCTATCTTTTGGGGCTTGGACCGTAGAAGTAAAGCTCGGTTTATCTTTTCTATTTTGGCTATTATGTATGTAATGGGATTATGTACTTCTATTTTATCAGGATGGATATTATGTACTTGACTCTTGTTATGGTTTTGTGATGTAACCAAACATGTTTTGATAATGAAATGATGTTTTAAATTTTCAAGTATTACTTATATCTGTCCTGTTGTAATTTTTCTGTTCTATACTCACTAAAAATACTCCACCAAAACTAAGGCATTCCCTTAGTGAGTGACTTTAGCGGGTGTGGGGTGTTACACGTGGTATCAGAGCTTAAGGTTACCGGAACAGATAAATTTTTTAGAAAAAACTATTTTCTAAGAATATTTTTGAAAGGAGTATTTTCAAAAACATGTCTTTTGAGAGAAGAGTTTCTGAAAGAAAAGCATAATCCCCAATAGCCATATCTATATCTTTCGAATTCTCCATTTTGAATCTCTTCCTCTCTCTCATTTTGAGTTTCCCCTCCGCGTATAGATGATCTTTCTAAGATGGATAAGGATGGAAAACCACTTCAAGGGACTTAGACGTTAATCTGATTAGAAGTTGGTTCAAGAAGAGAGGAAGGCTCAAATAGTTGGTTGGTTAATGAAGGATGAAACCTCATTGGTGGGAGGTTACGAGTGGAGAATAGGGAAGAAGAAGGCTAGTAGTTATCCTTTTGGGAAGAGTAGGACACCTTATTAGGATTGTCCAAAGGAGCAAAGGCAAGGTATGGAATCTTCTGGAGGGTAGTTGTATTCCCTCACGACTAGGGTACCAGATGGGGATATGACCGTCTAGGTTGGAATTTGGATTTCTTTATTATCCGATTCAAACTTTATTTGATTCTGATATATCGAGTTCGTTTATCTCACCATTGTTAGTTGAGTCACTGCACTTAGACACCAGTTTGGTAGATGATCCCTTAGTTGTTTCAAACCCAATTGGGGCTCCATGATGTGTTTGGGTTTGAAAGTCTCTATACTTAGCGTTGAGTTTAGATGTGATGCTTGTTGGGCTTCACGGGCTATGGGTTAGTTTTGGGCATGGACTGGTTATCCAGTAGGGGTGCCGTTTTTGATTTTGAAGGGAGAGTTGTTAGGCTTATAGGCCGCCTGGGTAACACTCTCGAGATCTCTTGTAATCCCATAGAATCTGTTATACTAAGGTATCTAGAATCGCTTGACACGTCGGTCTAGAGTTTGCGATCTGATAGAGCGGTCCGGGAATACCCGGATGTGTGTGAGGAGGTGAAGGGCTTACCTCCGAAGCGGGAGATTGACTTCCGAATATATCTGGTGGATAATGTTAAACCAGTATCTTGGCCAGTGCGCCACATGGCTCCTCGTGAGAGGAGGGAACTCCATAAGCAAGTAGGGGAGTTGCTTGAAAAGGGGTTCATAAGATGGAGCATATCGGAGTGGGGTGCTCCAGTAGTATTTGCTACAAAGGCGGATGGGTCCCTCAGACTTTGTGTAGACTATAGAGAACTCAACAAGCTCACAAAGAAGAATAGACACCCATTGCCGAGGATTGATGATCTTTTCGATCAGTTGGTTGGCGCTTCGGTATTTTCTCAGTTGGACTTAGCCACGGGGTTTCATCAGTTGAGGGTGGCTGAGGATAGCATAGACAAGACTGCCTTTAGGACTCCTGATGGTTTCTATGAGTGGCTAGTGATGCCATTTGGGTTGACGAACGCCCCTGCATACTTTGTTGATTTGATGAGTAGGGTGTTCAGGGAGTTCCTTAATAAATTCGTGGTGGTCTTTGTGGATGATATCTTAGTATTTTCTAAGAGTGAAGAAGAGCATGCCCTACATCTTGGGGAGGTGTTGAAGACTCTTCGAGCACATAGCCTTAAGGCTAAATTCTCTAAATGTCACTTCTGGAGGAAAGAGGTGCGATTCTTGGGGCACGTGGTCTCCAAGGAAGGGATAGCTGTGGATCCCGCGATGGTAGTATCAATTCAGGATTGGAAGGTTCCAAAGAATGCTACCGAAGTAAGAAGTTTCTTGGGGTTGGCGGGTTATTATAGGAAGTTTATTAAAGACTTCGCGAAGATATCAGCCCCATTAACCCGCTTAACAAAGAAGAATCTTGTTTTCACATGGGACGTAGATTGTGATGATGCGTTCCGACGGTTAAAGAGAGCTTTAACCACCGCTCCAGTTTTAGTGTTGCCAGATGGGAGCAAGCCATTTGTTGTCTATACCGATGCCTGTGGGACAGGACTTGGCGCAGTCTTAATGCAAGAGGGAAGGGTAATAGCCTATGGTGGAAGGCAGTTGAGGGCACATGAGAAAAATTACCCTACCCATGATCTAGAGCTGGCCGCTATTGTTTTTGCGCTTAAGATTTGGCGTCATTATCTTCTTGGTGAGAGATTCGAGTTGTTCACTGACCACAAATCATTGAAGTACTTGTTTTCTCAGAAGGATTTGAATCTGAGACAGCAAAGGTGGATGGAATTCTTAGCATCCTATGATTTCGAGATAGCGTATACCCCTGACAAGGGTAACGTAGTGGCAGACGCCTTGAGTAGGAAGAGGTTGTCCTTGAGCCCATTGTTCGTGGAACGACGAAGGTTGGAGTTTATCTCGATGTTTGATTTCATACCTTCCATTGATTATGTACCCGGTTTGCTAGCTTCCTTGGAAGTTAGGCCTACTCTTTTGGGGCGGATTGGAGAAGCACAGAGGGACGACCCACAGTTGGTTGAGTTGGTAGAGAAACTCATAAGGGGGGAGTCATCCAGCCATTTGAGTAGGTACACCCTAGACGATAGGGGGTGCTTGCGTAGAGACGGTAGACCTTGTGTACCGCAAGACGAGGGTTTGAGGAAGGTTATTCCTGATAATGCACACCGTTCTAGGATGACCATTCATCCCGGTGGGGACGAGATGTACCAAGACATGAAAAGGACTTTCTTCTGGGCCGGTATGAAGAAAGATGTGGCCGAGCATGTCGCTCGATGCTTGGTGTGCCAACAAGTGAAGACGAAGCAAAAGAAACCAGGTGGGTTGCTTCACCCATTGGAGGTTCCGCAATGGAAGTGGGATAGCATCTCGATGGATTTTATTGACGGGTTACCCAGATCGAGAAAGAGTAATACAGGAATTTGGGGTGGTGGTAGACAGACTTACTAAGAGCACCCATTTCATACCTGTGAAGAGTAAGAGGACTGCTCCATGGCTAGCTTCTGTATGTCTTCGAGAGATAGTTCGATTGCATGGGGTACCCTCTAGCATAGTGAGTGATCGAGATCCTATCTTCACTAGAGAGTTTTGGAAGAATTTGCAAGAGGCGGTAGGGACTCAGTTGTGTTTGAGTACTGCATATCATCCTCAGACGGACGGCCAGACCGAGAGGGTGAATCATATTTTAGAAGACCTTTTGAGGCTATGTATCTTGGATCTTGGAGGTACATGGGAGGAGCATCTTCCATTGGTGGAGTTGCCCGACAGACTTAGTGGTGTACATGATGTATTCCATGGGAGGAAGTGCCTACATGAGACCGCAGAGGAGGTAGGGCCAAGTTTGCTTAGAAAAGTGGAAGTAGAGCGTGATGCGACGATTCGACGAGCTCCTACTTGCATCCTTGGGTCAGAGATTTGGAAGATGAGAAGCAGAGAGGTTCAACTAGTTAAAGTACAAAGGGGAGATGAAGAGAGCGACGCTACCTGGGAGACGGAAGCGAAGATGCGTTCGAGGTACCCTTTTCTTTCGGAGGGTATGTCCTTTTGCTTCTCCTTCATCGCATATCTTGTGCTTATCTTATTCTTAGTATGTCCTCTCGTTAGTACCTTTGACCTTCAGATAGGATAGTCCTATGGTTGAAACATGTGTTTGAGACATGTTATGTATGATGGATGCACGTGGATGCAAGTGTTTGCTAGTGGTTGCTCGTGGATGCATATACACACACTCTAGGCACTAGATCGGCTCAGTCACTTCATATTGCATATTGCATAAAATTGTGTGTAGGAGGCTATATTTATGGATGTATAATGATTGTGTTATCACATGGATGATGCATTTTGGTGAATGATTGTGCACTCATGTAGATATTGTATGTGTCGATAGGGTTCTCTCGCATACATAATGGATGCATGGCACTATCATGGTTTGCATATGTTCATACATTAGATAGGGAACATATACACACACTTTTTGCATATGCTCATACATCATTAGAAACCGTTTAAGGACAATGGATGCCCGTGGTTGATGATTTGAGTAGATGGTTGTTTGGATGGTAGGATATGCATTCTCCTTAGCTTAGAGATTTCGGGGACGAAATCCTTTAAGGAGGGGAGAATGTAACACCCCGAATTTTAGTTAATACTAAAATTCAATAATTACAGGATAAATAATCTCATATGTGGGAATTGGGGGTAACGGGCTGCGTTATTGCGTTCGTCTCGGAAAAATGCGCGAAATAGAGTCCGAGTTTTCGAGAATCGGAGTCTGTATGGCCCGGTTATGGCCCAAAGAAGTTTGCAGAAAATTTAAAACTAAAAACAGATTTAGAAACTTAAATTCAGATTTTAAATTAGAACCAGCGGGGCCAGGCGGGAAGATTCCCGCCCTAAGCATGTCGACAGGGCTGTCGACAGGCCTGTCGACAGGGGTGTCGACTTGCCTGTCGACTTGCCTGTCGACACGGCGTGTCGAACCAGGGTGCTTGGGTGCACCAGATCTGGTTTTCTGGCTAGGGCTGGGCTGGGTTCTAGAGATTTCCTAAATCTAACGGACCTAATCTAATCTAGGGTTAATCTAAGGGCCTAAAACACTCTCTTAATCTATAAATACACCCTAAACCTACCTTAATCCATACTAAAAATAGAAATAATGGCCTCATGCCGCCAAATTAAATCCTAGAAGGAGTCTCCACTAATCTAAGAAGGAAGTTGCAAGCTAATCCCTCTCAAATCATTCTCTAATCATCACCATCTTCATATTTTTCAACTAATTCCCCTTCATAAGTTTGCTAATCTTGGTTTTGGTGAGTTTCTATCACTTTAACATCAATTGTTAAAGTAAGTAGATTTGGTGTAATGAGACTTATGGTCTTAAATGCGGATTAATGAGTTCGAATCATTTATAATGATATGCTACTCTATGTTTTCCTATGTTTATGCATAATTAATAAGTGGGTTTGTGCATGTTTGATAAGTTGGTTTATGCATGCTTAACAAGTTGGTTTATGCATGTTTAACAAGTGGGTTTATGCATGTTTAATATGTGGATTTATGCATAATTAACAAATTGGTTTATGCATGTTTAACAAAGTGGGATATGCAAGTTATGTAAGTTGAATGTGATATGCAAGTTATGCATGCTTATGCAAGTATATGAATGCTTATACAAGTTGTGTATATGCTTAAATGCATGATTAATGTGATATGCATGCTTATGCAAGTATATGAATGCTTATGCAAGTTATATATATGCTTAAATGCAAGTTTAATGTGATATGCAAGTTATGCATGCCTATGAATGCTTATGCAAGTTATGTGTATGCTTAAATGCATGATTAACATGTTATGCAAGTTATGAGAATGCTTATATGCAAGTTCAACATGTTATGCAAGATATGTGTATGATAATATGCAAGCTCATATGTCATATGTTATGCAAATCATGTGTATGATAATATGCAAGTTTGGGTTATATGTAGTTGGGTTAATATATGCTCATATATGCAAGTTGACATCCTCTTAACCCATGACAAAGTTGTATGCTAAACCCATGATATTTGTGATGATCTTCCCCTTATTTATGTCATGAAATGAGAACGATTTACGTGGGGAACGATGGGGTTGGTAAATATGTTAATAAAAGTATGATTGGGTATGATTAAGCATACCATAAAAATAAATTACCATAAGTGGGAATTTACCTATTGAGTTAGGTCTACCCCATGGGAATTTACCTATTGAGTTAGGTCTACCCATGTTATGGAAAACTTGATATTAATTAGGGATAATTAATATGGGGGTGATTAATTAGGTGTAATTAATCGACTAAGACACGAGGTTGGACTCTTTTGTAGTGTAAAACT
The DNA here is from genome assembly GCA_030737875.1 of Allium sativum. Taxonomy (NCBI): domain Eukaryota; kingdom Viridiplantae; phylum Streptophyta; class Magnoliopsida; order Asparagales; family Amaryllidaceae; genus Allium; species Allium sativum. The sequence continues at coordinate 132,807,508 of CM060914.1, read as the reverse complement.
GCCCGGACCTGACCGGCTTAACCAGTTGCTACAAATGTCAGCCCAATGTGAGAGGTCTTAGCCATAAATTAAATACGTGATTAAAGTAAAGACACGAGGTTAGGCTCTGTTATGACGTAAGACTGCCCGGACTCTACCGGCTTAACCAGGCAGTCATAACAACCAGTCTAATGTGGGAGGTCTTTATGGGAGATCACGGTCTTAATTAATTAAGAAACACTTAACCATATTAGCATGTAGTGGGACATGAGGGGTTAAGTGGGTGCCTTGGGTGGCATGTGAAAATTTTGTGGTTGCCTTGGGTGGCATGTGGAATCTAGTGGGTTGCCTTGGGTGGCAATAGAAAATACGATTAGAATACTTAACCAAGTGGAAACATGTAATTAAACATGATTAAAGGGTTAAGTGGGATACACTAGATATATGACAAGCTTAGGTGGGTAGCTTGTGGGGGCTCATTTCAACCAATATCCCAAACGTATCTTTGTGGGCTCGACCCATGTCGAGTGACGGGACACGCATATTGGGCTTGATTATAAGAGGCCAAAACGGGTTAGCGGTGGCAACGCAAGTCCAACGGGTTTCATATGCGTGTGTGGGCCCGGGCTGGTAGATAAGCCGTTGTTGCATCGTGTAGATATAAAGCCGTGCACCGTTGATAGTATTGGGTAGCCACTTTAGGGGAGTGATACACCCCACTGTGGGACCAGCACGGGTATCTACGTTAGGGAGCCGATCGCTTGGGAGTAGTGGGTACACCTAGTAAAGATAGGGGCAGACGGCACCTATGTAGGGGTACACGAAACTACTGGGTAAGATTACCAGGTACACCTAGTGGAGGTAGGGGCAGACGGCACCTACGTGGTCAGCTAGAAGTACCAGAAACTACTAGTTATATTTTCTAAGTCTTTAAGTGGGATCAACCTTTAAGTAGGAATTACTCTTGGTGGGTAGAACTGGTGTGGTGCAGTGTAGGAATTACCCTTGGGTGGGTAGGTCTGGGGTGGTGTAAGCTAGTAATTATCCTTGGGTGGATAAATACGTCGTTTCGGTTATCGAAGTACATCCTGTGTTTTGTGGGCTACTTATTGTAGTCATTATCCCCAGAGGTACCGTATCTTGTTTATATCATACCCTAATTACTTTAATGATTGTATTGTTAGGGTTATAGGACTCACTCAGACTTATGTCTGACCCCGTTGTTGTTTATCTTTTTCCCAATCCTCATGTTATCAGAGTGGGCCTAGCACTAGTGGGCTTGGACCAGACCGCTATATCTATCTTTTGGGGCTTGGACCGTAGAAGTAAAGCTCGGTTTATCTTTTCTATTTTGGCTATTATGTATGTAATGGGATTATGTACTTCTATTTTATCAGGATGGATATTATGTACTTGACTCTTGTTATGGTTTTGTGATGTAACCAAACATGTTTTGATAATGAAATGATGTTTTAAATTTTCAAGTATTACTTATATCTGTCCTGTTGTAATTTTTCTGTTCTATACTCACTAAAAATACTCCACCAAAACTAAGGCATTCCCTTAGTGAGTGACTTTAGCGGGTGTGGGGTGTTACACTAAGCTAATGGAATCGGGTGGCTAGATTGAGCTGAGAGAAAACAGAAACACCAATAAGCTGGTCAAAGAGATCATCAATCCTCGGTAATGGGTGTCTATTCTTCTTTGTCAGCTTGTTCAACTCACGATAATCAACACATAGACGAAGCGAACCATCCGCCATAGTAGCGAATACCACCGGAGCACCCCATTCTGAAATGCTTCGCCTAATGAAATTTTTCTCAAGCAACTCCTTGATTTACTTGCTAAGCTCTCTTCTTTCTCGAGGGGCCATGTGCCTCACAGGCAATGAAACTGGCTTGGCATTATCAACTAGATATATACGGAAATCTATCTCTTGTTTAGGGGGTTACCCCTTCACCTCATCAAAAACATCAGGATATTCTCGGACCACCCTCACAGATTGAAGATTGTCAATAGACGAGTCGAGGGATTCAAGATAACATAACATGACGGGATCCAGAGGGTTACAAGAAATCTCTAGGGTATTTCCAAGGCGAGTCATAAGCCTCACTACCCTATGCTCACAATCGAGAATGGCTCCATAACTGGACAACCAATCCATGCCCAAAATCAACCCATATCCCATGAACCCGAGAACATAAGCATTACATGTGAATTCTACGGTCAAGATAGAAATCCTCAAATCCATACAAATCATAGATAAATGGGCGGAACCCCCAATTGGATTTGAAACACTAACGGGATCCTCAACAAGACTAGTACTTAGGTGCAAACTTTCAACAATGTCAGAAGAGATAAAGGTATGCGATGCGCCAGAATCAAATAAAGTTCGAACAGGAAAACCAGAAATATAAACAAGACTTTCTACAGAAATACTTCCTCGGTCCGGAACTGGAGCAGTGTTGAGAGCATGCATCTGCCCTCCCGAAGATCCTGCTCGCTGAGCCTGTCCTTGCCCCTGCCCTTGCGTCTTTGGGCAATCCTTACTGAAGTGTTCAGTCTCTCCGCAATGAAAGCATTCTCCCAACTTCCTCTTCTTCTTCCTACAATCTTTGGCTATGTGCCCAACAATCTCACAGAAGTTGCACTTCCTTGTGTCCTTTGCCTTGTTGTTGTTGGCCTTGTTACCCTTGTTGTTCTGATTGCTATGATTTCTCTGATTTCCTCCTCACTTGGAGTCCGCCTTCTTGGTTTGAGTCTCATTAGGCTTGACTTCTTTCTTGACATTCTTATCATCTCCCTGAAGCAATGTCATGTCTACTAGGCTTCCAAAAGTGGCCCCCATGGGTATATGAGACATGGCTAAACCTTGTAATGGCTCATTCAATCCTCGTGCAAAGCGTAGAGCCTTCTTCTGGGGTGTGTTAACCATGTCCAAACCGAATCGAGCAAGCTGGTTAAACTTATTCACATACTCCTTCACTGTCATGTGCCCATGCTTCAAAGATATAAACTTCTCCATTTGTAGATTCTCCTCATCAGATGATAGAAACTTAAGCCCAAACCTCATCCTAAATTCGGCCCAAGTCTCTGTAGGCCTAGTAGCGTTGGTGACCTCCCACCAATAAGCAGCTTCCTCTTTCAATAGCCATACTGCCAACAGAACATTTCTACGGTCTTCCACATCAAAGATGGCAAAGAGGTCTTCAGTCTCTTTTAACCAATTTCTTGCCTCAACAAAAGTCTCCGTCCCAATAAAACTCCTGCCACCTATCGCCTTAAAGTATTTGCAAATCTTTGCGAAATCCGCTTGTGGGCGCTGAGGAGGAGGAGGAACCTCAGGTACGGTGGGAGTGGTTGCCGGGCCCGCATCGTTGGCCCTAGCTTCCAGGTACCTCCGGAACTATCTGGGTATGGGTACTCCCTCGGGAAGGTTAAGATCGGCCATGCTGAAAAAGGAAAAGATAGATTTAGAACGAGGAAACAAAGGATTGTGCTAATCACTTTTGCGGAATAGCCTTTTAAAATAAACTAGACTTTTCTTGGAAAAATACTTCTTTATAATCGGTTTTGAAAATAGTTTTTTTTTTCAAAAGGGTTTTTAAAACTTTTGTCCGGTCTAGTAAAACCTTATGCTCTGATACCAAATGTAACACCCCACCTCCGCCAGGGTCACTCTTGCAAGTACACCAGCTTTGGAGGGGTGTTGGACAAGGTAAACATGCATGAAGATATAACAAGACAGAATATATAAGTAAAACAGAGTAAGTAAAGCAGCGGATAAAACTACTATTTCAAAACCATAGTTAACTTACATCAAAAGTACTGAGTCGTTATTTTCCAACTACTACAAGTCTAGAAACATAAACTGAAAACCGGAAATAACATAAAGTAATCTATCCCCAAAGTAGACGTGGTAAAGCCATAGCGAGCTCAAGTCCAAACCGTACATGAGCTATCCAGAAAGCAAGCTAAAGATCCAAGCTAGGTGTTAGTGTTCCCACCCTGAGAACCTGGAGGGGGGGGGAAGCGGAAGAAAAGAGGCGAAAGAAAACGGGTCAGTCAAAAAGACTGGTAAGTTATAACAACCCGTATTTTCAATAAACTGTTATAACATAAATCGAGGCAGAATTTAATTCAAAAATCAGAATCAGGGGAAACGGGCTATGCCATTGCGTTCGTCTCGGAAAAATACGCGAAATAGAGTCCGACTTTTCGAAAATCGGAGTCCGTATGACACAGTTAAGGCCCATTGAAGTTTTCAGAAATTTCTATGCTAAAAACAGATTTAAATTTCAAATTAAAATCAAGGATTAGGGCTAATCAGGGTTAGGCGGGAAAATACCCGCCAGGGGCCCCATGTCGACAGGCATGTCGACAGCCCTGTCGACAGCCCTGTCGACAGCCCTGTCGACAGGGGGTGCCCAGGCAGTTTAGCCTGGTGCACCATTTCTGATTTGGGTTGGGTCTGGTGGCTTGGTTCTGGAGAATTCTGAGATCTGACGGGCCAAAACTAACCTAGGGTTAATCCTAGGGCTTAAAACACTCTAATTCCCTATAAATATACCCCTAATCCTACCCTAAAGCCTCATTAATCAATCTAGCAACTAAACTATGTCAATTTGAATCCTCAAATGGCCTCCACCTAAAACCTAGCCTCCACCTTCCTCAAAGTTAAATCCTATGAAGATATGATGATCATACAACCTTTTCTATGTTGTATGAATGCTTAATAACTTGCATACTTCATTAAGTTGCAAGTTTGATTTGCTAAAGTTTGTGTTTTGGGATTTTGCAAAAGGGTTTTCTTATTTGAAGCTTTGTTTTGGGGTTTTAAAGGGCTTCTTCATCTTATTTGGTGGATTTGTGACTTGTTTATATTTGTAAGCCCTCTTACCTTCACTTTACAAACTCTAAAGTTAATATGTGGTGAAAGTTGAGACTTATGTGAGTTTATTTGATTATGCATGCTTATGCGAACTCACTATGCCATGTTTCACATGTTTCATAAGTTAGGCATGCTTATGCGAGATTTCTATGCCATGTTTCACAAGTTATGCATGCTTATGCGAGTTTATTATGCCATGTTTTACATGTTTCATAAGTTATGCATGCTTATGCGAGATTTCTATGCCATGTTTTACATGTTTCACAAGTTATGCATGCTTATGCGAGTTTATTATGCCATGTTCTACATGTTTCATGAGTTATGCAAGTTCACCTTACCATGTTATGCAAGTTTAATGGATTATGCATGCTTATGCAAGTTCACCTTACCATGTTATGCAAGTTTAATGGATTATGCATGTTCACCTTACCATGTTATGCATGTTTAATAAGCTATGCATGTTTATGCGAGTTCACTATGACATGATTTGCAAGTTTAACTTGTATGCATGTTTATTATGATATGTGAAGTTCATCATGTATGTTATGCCAAGTTACCTTTTATACCCTTAAGCGTTATGACGAATATGTAAGCGAGATAATGACGTTGGGAGGGTTTGGGTAAACTTAAAAATACATGAAACTAAAAGATTGGGAATTTACCTATTAAGTTAGGTCTACCCCTTGGGAATTTACCTATTAAGTTAGGTCTACCCAAGTATATGTTAACTTGTAAATATGTTCTAAAGTGGACATGACATTAGATAACATGATATGGCCAACTCGAGGTTAGACCTAGTTGTGGTGTAAATCTTCCTAGGTAACCACAACGTGGGGTCTAATGTGGGTAGTTGGTCATGTTGCACCATAAGACCCGAGGTTAGACCTAGACGTTGTGTAAATCTTCCCAGGTAACCACGGATGTCTAATGTGAGAGGTTGGGTGCGTTGAGTAATTAATGCCTCATGATTAGGGTTAAGTCATGGCCCACTAATACTTAACCAATAATGGGGATGCGAGGATTAGATGGGGTTAAGTGGTTACACTTAACTAATTTAATCCAGGATTAGTGAGGGGTTAAAACCACACTTAACCCTCTTAGAAACCCTAGCAGCGTGGTCTGTTCCAGCAGTAATCCCGGTTTGGTATCATTCACAACCCTAGAGGCTAGGCTAGGGCGGGGCACGATTACTGGACTGATGTAAGCGACCAAAGCGACGGCTGAGTGGTACAGCGGTGCGGGTCCGGCGGGCTACGGACGTGCACGTAGTCCGATGTTGGACAAACTCGAGGCACGGGTACCAGTAGGCTTAGACTGTGCATTATTGCTTAGGTGTCTGGGGTTGACACCTTAGGGCTTGATACACCCGAAGGTGGACCCAGCACAGTCTGACTACATCCATGTGGGCCGTATGGACACCAACACTTGACGTGTTAGGATTATAGGGAGCCGATCGACTAGACCGTTGGGCTGGACCTTATACTAAGGTCACTTCATGTTATTGGGCCAAAGTTTGGGCGTAGGGATCAAGATCTGTTTTGTGGGTTTGCTAGTACACTGTGGTGCAAAGTTTAATCTCGTCTATGTGATGTCACCTTTATCTATTGCCAGTATGTTCATCTCAGTTTCCATCATACTGTTAACTTTATTAGTTTATAGATTGATCGTAGTAGGGCTTACCAGTCTTTTTGACTGACCTGTTTTCTTTCGCTTCTTTTCTTCCGTTTCCCCCCCCCCCCACAGGTTCTCAGGGAGGGGCTACATCTGCTTAGTGGATCTTTGGCTTGCTTGTTGGATAGCTCATGTATGGATCTGAGCTAGCTATGGCTTATCTTTTATTTCTGGGGATTAGTACTGATGTTATACCATGTATTTTGTTATCACGTATCTAGACTTATGTTGTATTTTGGATCATGACATTTTGATAGTATGTACTTGACTATGTTGGTTTTCTGAGATGATGATGATGGGTTTTATCTGCTACCGCTGCTTTACTTATATTTATTTTTATATATTCTGTCTTGTGATATCTCTGTGCAAGTTTACCTTCACAATAACGCCCCTCCAAAGCTAGTACATTCTAAGGAGTGATCCTAGTGGAGGTGGGGTGTTACATTTGGTATCAGAGCACAAGGTTAACAAGATTGAACAAAACTTTTGAAAAAAAAACCCCTTTTGAAAAAACTATTTTTCAAAAACCTACTAAGTATTTTCCAAAATAAAGTCTAGATTATTTTAAGGCTAATCACCAAAAGCCTTCAGCGTTATCCTTCGTTCCCTTGACCTAATCTTATCTTATCTTTCGTTTCAGTATGGCTGAGAATCTTGACATCCCAGATGGAGTGAACGTACCACTCTGGTATAGGAGACTTCTAGAAGCTAGGGCGGCAGCTGGTCCCGCCAACCCTACTCCCACTCCTCCTCCTGTAGTTGAGAATCCTCTCCCTAATATCCCTCCTCCGGTGGTTCCTGCTCCCCCTCCTCCAGCAGTTAATATTCCCCCTCCCGTTGCTAATGTTCCTCCCCCTCCCGTTGCTGAGGCTCCTCTTCCTCCTCCTCCCCCTCAGCATCCTCAGATTGAGTTTACAAAGGTTTGTAAAGACTTCAAGGCAATGGGAGGCAAGAATTTCCTAGGCACGGAATCTTTTGTTGAAGCTAGGAATTGGCTGAAAGACACGGAGGACTTGTTTGCTATCTTTGGGATTGATGACGAGAGGAAAATCCTATTGACAGTATGGCTTTTGAAGGATGAGGCGGCCTATTGGTGGGAGGTCACCAATGGGACGAGGCCCGTTGAGACTTGGGCCGATTTAAGGGCTAGATTTGTGACTAAGTTTCTATCTTCAGCTGAGGCGAATTTACAAATGGAGAAGTTCGTTGCATTAAAGCAAGGTGATATGTCTGTCAAGGAGTATGTGAACAAGTTTAATCAGCTGGCCCGTTTTGGATTGGATATAGTAAACACCCCGGAGAAGAAGGCTCTTCGATTTGCTAGAGGGTTGAATGAGCCGCTACAGGGCTTGGCGATGTCACATATTCCGCATGGAGCCACTTTCGAGAGTTTGGTCAATATGGCTCTGCTTCAGGGGGATGGAAAGAAAGAAGTCAAGTCGGGCGATACTCAAGCAAAGAAGGCTGATTCTCAAGGCAAAGGCAACCAAGGTCAAAGCAGTCAAGGAAATCAGAATAAGAACAAGAAGGGGAACAACAACAACAAAGGCAAGGGAAAGTGCAATTACTGTGGCATGGCTGGGCACTTTGCTAAGGATTGCAGGAAGAAGAAAAGGAAGCTTAGTGGTGGATGCTTTTCTTGTGGAGAGACTGGGCACTTCAGCAAAGAATGCCCAAAGAAGAAAGGACAGGCTGGACCTTCAGGAGGGCAAGTTCATGCTCTCAATGCCGCTTCAGTTCCCGAGCGAGGTAGTGTTTCTGTTGAGAACCTTGTTTATATCTCTGATCTTCCAATACGTACCTTGTTTGATTCCGGTGCATCACATAGCTTTATTTCGTCTGATCTTGTTGATAGCTTGCACCTTAGTACTAGCTTAGTGGATGATCCCGTTTGTGTTTCGAATCCCATTGGGGGTTCTGCTCATCTATCTATGATATGTGAGGATCTGAGGATCTCTATACTCAGCGTAGAGTTCTTGTGTAGTGCGTATGTTCTGGGTTTCAGGGGATACGGATTGATCTTGGGCATGGATTGGCTGTCTAGATATGGAGCCATTCTGGATTGTGAGCATAGGGTTGTAAGGCTTGTGACTCGCCTGGGCAACACCTTAGAGATTTCATGCAATCCGAAGAATCCCGTCATGTTATGCTATCTAGAATCTCTCGACTCATCAGAGGAGGCCCTTCAGTCTGTAAGGGTGGTCCGAGATTATCCAGATGTTTTTGAAGAAGTTAAGGGGTTGCCCCCTAAACGAGAGATTGACTTTCGCATCTATCTGGTAGATAATGCTAAGCCTGTTTCTTTGCCCGTTCGGCATATGGCTCCGCGTGAGAGACGGGAGCTGAGCAAGCAAGTGAAAGAATTGCTTGAGAAGAACTTCATCAGAAGGAGTATATCCGAATGGGGAGCGCCTGTGGTGTTTGCGACTAAGGCAGATGGCTCTCTTCGACTCTGTGTGGATTATAGAGAATTGAATAAGCTGACTAAGAAGAACCGACACCCGTTACCAAGGATCGATGATCTCTTTGATCAACTTGTTGGTGCTTCTGTTTTCTCTCAGCTTGACCTTGCTACGGGTTTCCATCAGCTCAGAGTGGCTGAGGACAGTATAGACAAGACTGCATTCAGAACTCCAGACGGATTCTTTGAATGGCTTGTTATGCCGTTCGGTTTGACGAATGCACCCGCGTATTTTGTGGATTTGATGAGTAGGGTGTTTCGGGAGTTCTTGAATAAGTTTGTCGTGGTCTTTGTGGACGATATTCTGGTCTTCTCCAAGGATGAGGAAGAGCATGCGAGGCACCTAGTAGAGGTGATGGATACACTCAGAGCACACCGGTTAAAAGCCAAGTTCTCCAAGTGCCACTTTTGGAGAAGGGAAGTCAGATTTCTTGGGCATATCGTATCCAAGCAAGGCTTGGCGGTGGATCCCGCTAAGGTGGTTGCAGTTCAGGATTGGAAAACTCCAAGGAGTGCAACCGAGGTGAGAAGCTTTCTGGGTCTTGCGGGTTTTTACCGGAAGTTCATCAAGGACTTCGCGAAGATATCCGCTCCTCTTACTAAGTTGACGAAGAAGAACTTAGTCTTTGCTTGGGATATGGATTGTGAGCTTGCTTTTCAGAGACTCAAGAGAGCCCTTACCTCCGCACCAGTTCTAGCCTTACCCGATGGTGGTAAGATATTTACCGTATACACTGATTCTTGTGGCACGGGATTGGGCGCCGTTCTGATGCAAGAGGGCAGAGTTATATGTTTTGGTGGGAGAAAACTTAAGGTGCATGAGAGGAATTATCCCACTCATGACCTAGAGCTGGCAGCGATTGTATATGCGCTCAAGGCTTGGCGTCATTACCTTCTGGGAGAGAGATTTGAGCTATATACTGATCATAAGTCTTTGAAGTATCTCTTTTCGCAGAAGGATCTGAACTTAAGGCAGCAGAGATGGATGGAATTCTTGGCCTCCTATGATTTTGAGATATCCTATACCCCTGGCAAGGGGAATGTTGTAGCGGATGCGTTGAGTAGGAAAAGGTTGACACTAAGTCCTCTATTTGTTGAGATGAAGAATTTAGAGTTCTTGGCGACCTTTGATTTCTCTTTGGCAATGGAGTCGATGACCGGTTCTCTAGCATCTCTAGAGCTCAGGCCTACCCTTTTGGATCAAGTCGGGGCTTCACAGAAGGAAGACCCTCAGATAATTGAGATCATGGACAAGATGGCTCGAGGGGAGACATCTAGTCACCTTACTCGATATTCTATAGACGATAAGGGTTGGCTGAGGAGAGACGGAAGGCTTTGTGTTCCGATGGTAGAAGACTTGGTGAGGAAAGTTCTTGAGGAAGCACATCGCTCCAAGATGACTATACATCCAGGTGGTGATAAGATGTATAAGGACATGAAGCGCGTTTTCTTCTGGCCTGGAATGAAAAAGGATGTGGCGGAGTTTGTCTCGAGATGTGTTATTTGTCAGAGAGTAAAAGCTGAGTCGAAGAAGCCCGGTGGGCTATTACATCCGCTAGAGGTCCCGCTATGGAAGTGGGAGAGCATTTCTATGGACTTTATTGATGGGCTTCCAAGGTCCAGGAAGGGGAATACGAGCATATGGGTCATTGTGGATAGGCTCACGAAGAGTGCTCATTTTATCCCAGTGAAGAGCAAAAGGACCGCATCTGGACTAGCATCAGTATATCTTCGTGAGATAGTGCGACTACATGGAGTCCCTTCCAGCATAGTCAGTGACCGAGACCCCATCTTTACTAGTCAGTTCTGGAACAGTTTGCAGGAGGCTATGGGCACGAAATTGAACCTGAGTACGGCCTATCACCCACAAACAGACGGCCAAACAGAAAGGGTGAATAGGGTACTTGAGGACTTGTTGAGGCTTTGCATTCTGGATTTTGGTGGTGCTTGGGAAGACCACCTTCCTCTTGTTGAGTTTGCATATAACAACAGTTATCAGGCGAGCATAGGGATGGCACCATTTGAGGCTTTATATGGGAGGCCGTGCAAGTCACCTACATGTTGGTGGGAGTCCACGGATAAACTTATACTTGGACCCGACATGATTAGGGATACATCCGAGAAGGTCGAGTTGATTAGAAGACGGATGAAAGCGGCCCAAGACCGGCAGAAATCCTATGCTGACAGGCGAAGGTCCGAATTAGAGTTTGAGGTTGGGGACAAGGTTTTCGTAAAGGCTTCTCCTTTACGGAATGTGGTCCGGTTTGGAGCTGTTGGGAAGTTAGCACCGAGATTCGTTGGACCCTTCCCCATCATAGAGAGAATTGGGAAGATGGCTTATAAAGTGCAATTGCCCGAAAAATTGTCCGGAGTGCATAATGTCTTTCATGTCTCGCATCTCCGAAAGTGCTTGCATGAGTCCGCTGAGGTGGTTGAACCTAGCATCCTTGAAGACGTGGAAGTAGAGAAAGAAGCAACTTTAAGAAAAGCTCCGATTCGTATCTTGGGGACAGAGACCAAGAAGCTAAGGAATCGTGAAGTCAGGTTAGTGAAAGTTCAATGGGGTGAAGCCGAAGAAGACGCAACTTGGGAAACCGAGGAGAAGATGCGTGGGCTTTATCCATTCCTTTTTGAGGGTACACTCTCAATCTCTTTCCTTTGTTAGTATATCTTTCTCTTTGCTATCCGTGTTTATCTAGTTATCGTGCAAATCTTGTCATGAGAACCTTAGGTAGAAACCTTTTGGATGAAACATGTGTTTGAAACATGTTATGTTTGATGGTTGCGAGTGGTTGCAAGTGTTTGCAAGTGGTTACTCGTGGATGCATGATACACATTAGGCACTAGATCGGCTCACACACTCCTTATATTGCATGTGCATGGGCGTTTATGCTTATTCTTGGATGAAATTTGTATGCAATCACATGGATGTTGCATATGGATGTATGATTGAGCACGCATGTAGATATTATACATTATGTTAGGGATTTGCATACATATGGATACATTTCACTAGCATATTTTGCATTGATCTTTGCATTAGATAAGTACATATACACACACTTTTGCATATGCTCATACAACATTTAGAATCTTTTAAGGACGATGGCTGCTCGTGGATGATGTTTTGAGTAGATGGATGTTGGATGGTAGGATATGTTCTTCCTAACTTGAAGATTTCGGGGACGAAATCCTTTAAGGAGGGGAGAATATAACAACCCGTATTTTCAATAAACTGTTATAACATAAATCGAGGCAGAATTTAATTCAAAAATCAGAATCAGGGGAAACGGGCTATGCCATTGCGTTCGTCTCGGAAAAATACGCGAAATAGAGTCCGACTTTTCGAAAATCGGAGTCCGTATGACCCAGTTAAGGCCCATTGAAGTTTTCAGAAATTTCTATGCTAAAAACAGATTTAAATTTCAAATTAAAATCAAGGATTAGGGCTAATCAGGGTTAGGCAGGAAAATTCCCGCCAGGGGCCCCATGTCGACAGGCATGTCGACAGGGCCCCCAGGGTGTCGACAGCCCTGTCGACAGGGGGTGCCCAGGCAGTTTAGCCTGGTGCACCATTTCTGATTTGGGTTGGGTTTGGTGGCTTGGTTCTGGAGAATTCTGAGATCTGACGGGCCAAAACTAACCTTGGGTTAATCCTAGGGCTTAAAACACTCTAATTCCCTATAAATATACCCCTAATCCTACCCTAAAGCCTCATTAATCAATCTAGCAACTAAACTATGTCAATTTGAATCCTCAAATGGCCTCCACCTAAAACCTAGCCTCCACCTTCCTCAAAGTTAAATCCTATGAAGATATGATGATCATACAACCTTTTCTATGTTGTATGAATGCTTAATAACTTGCATACTTCATTAAGTTGCAAGTTTGATTTGCTAAAGTTTGTGTTTTGGTATTTTGCAAAAGGGTTTTCTTATTTGAAGCTTTGTTTTGGGGTTTTAAAGGGCTTCTTCATCTTATTTGGTGGATTTGTGACTTGTTTATATTTGTAAGCCCTCTTACCTTCACTTTACAAACTCTAAAGTTAATATGTGGTGAAAGTTGAGACTTATGTGAGTTTATTTGATTATGCATGCTTATGCGAACTCACTATGCCATGTTTTACATGTTTCATAAGTTAGGCATGCTTATGCGAGATTTCTATGCCATGTTTCACAAATTATGCATGCTTATGCGAGTTTATTATGCCATGTTTTACATGTTTCATAAGTTATGCATGCTTATGCGAGATTTCTATGCCATGTTTTACATGTTTCACAAGTTATGCATGCTTATGCGAGTTTATTATGCCATGTTCTACATGTTTCATGAGTTATGCAAGTTCACCTTACCATGTTATGCAAGTTTAGTGGATTATGCATGCTTATGCAAGTTCACCTTACCATGTTATGCAAGTTTAATGGATTATGCATGTTCACCTTACCATGTTATGCATGTTTAATAAGCTATGCATGTTTATGCGAGTTCACTATGACATGATTTGCAAGTTTAACATGTATGCATGTTTATTATGATATGTGAAGTTCATCATGTATGTTATGCCAAGTTACCTTTTATACCCTTAAGCGTTATGACGAATATGTAAGCGAGATAATGACGTTGGGAGGGTTTGGGTAAACTTAAAAATACATGAAACTAAAAGATTGGGAATTTACCTATTAAGTTAGGTCTACCCCTTGGGAATTTACCTATTAAGTTAGGTCTACCCAAGTATATGTTAACTTGTAAATATGTTCTAAAGTGGACATGACATTAGATAACATGATATGGCCAACTCGAGGTTAGACCTAGTTGTGGTGTAAATCTTCCTAGGTAACCACAACGTGGGGTCTAATGTGGGTAGTTGGTCATGTTGCACCATAAGACCCGAGGTTAGACCTAGACGTTGTGTAAATCTTCCCAGGTAACCACGGATGTCTAATGTGAGAGGTTGGGTGCGTTAAGTAATTAATGCCTCATGATTAGGGTTAAGTCATGGCCCACTAATACTTAACCAATAATGGGGATGCGAGGATTAGATGGGGTTAAGTGGTTACACTTAACTAATTTAATCCAGGATTAGTGAGGGGTTAAAACCACACTTAACCCTCTTAGAAACCCTAGCAGCGTGGTCTGTTCCAGCAGTAATCCCAGTTTGGTATCATTCACAACCCTAGAGGCTAGGCTAGGGCGGGGCACGATTACTGGACTGATGTAAGCGACCAAAGCGACGGCTGAGTGGTACAGCGGTGCGGGTCCGGCGGGCTACGGACGTGCACGTAGTCCGATGTTGGACAAACTCGAGGCACGGGTACCAGTAGGCTTAGACTGTGCATTATTGCTTAGGTGTCTGGGGTTGACACCTTAGGGCTTGATACACCCGAAGGTGGACCCAGCACAGTCTGACTACATCCATGTGGGCCGTATGGACACCAACACTTGACGTGTTAGGATTATAGGGAGCCGATCGACTAGACCGTTGGGCTGGACCTTATACTAAGGTCACTTCATGTTATTGGGCCAAAGTTTGGGCGAAGGGATCAAGATCTGTTTTGTGGGTTTGCTAGTACACTGTGGTGCAAAGTTTAATCTCGTCTATGTGATGTCACCTTTATCTATTGCCAGTATGTTCATCTCAGTTTCCATCATACTGTTAACTTTACTAGTTTATAGATTGATCGTAGTAGGGCTTACCAGTCTTTTTGACTGACCTGTTTTCTTTCGCTTCTTTTCTTCCGTTTCCCCCCCCCCCCCACAGGTTCTCAGGGAGGGGCTACATCTGCTTAGTGGATCTTTGGCTTGCTTGTTGGATAGCTCATGTATGGATCTGAGCTAGCTATGGCTTATCTTTTATTTCTGGGGATTAGTACTGATGTTATACCATGTATTTTGTTATCACGTATCTAGACTTATGTTGTATTTTGGATCATGACATTTTGATAGTATGTACTTGACTATGTTGGTTTTCTGAGATGATGATGATGGGTTTTATCTGCTACCGCTGCTTTACTTATATTTATTTTTATATATTCTGTCTTGTGATATCTCTGTGCAAGTTTACCTTCACAATAACGCCCCTCTAAAGCTAGTACATTCTAAGGAGTGATCCTAGTGGAGGTGGGGTGTTACATAAGTCCTACCTACTATTAGTATAAAAACTAATAAAGTTAACTGGACATGTAAAACAGAGATGAAACATAGGATGATAACTGGCATGGTGAAAAGTTAACAAGATAGATCAAGTGTGGCATCGCATATACAAGGTTACGTTGCACCAGGTGTACTAGTATTCTACTCTATGTCAAGTATAAACAAGAAATGATCCCTTGGCCCAAAGTTTTCCCAACATCATGAGGTGACCTAAATCAAGGTCCAACTACTCGGTCTAGCCGATCGGCTCCCTATAAGCCTAACTTGTCGTGTATCGGTGTCATACGGCCTAATCATGGAATGTAGTTAACTGTGCAATGTCCACCCTAGGGTGTATCCAGCCCTAAGGTGTAAACCACAGACACAAATCAAGCACGCACAGTCTAATCCTACCGGTGCCCATGTTCAACTCCAGACTTAATGTGCACGACCATGGTCCGCCTGAGCAACCGGTGCACCATTCAGCCGTCTCTTTTGGTCTCTTACAATCAGTCAGTAATCGTGCCCCACCCTAGCCTAGTCCAGGGTATCCAGATACTCCCAAGTAGGTTACTGCTGAAAAGGACCACGTAACTAGGGTTTTAAATGGGTTAAGTGTGGTTAACCCTATCCTAACCATGTATTGAGTTGGTCAAGTGTATCCAAGCAGTTCATGACTTAACCCTATCAATACATCGTGTTCAACTGGTTAAGTATATTCATGTATTCCATGACTTAACCCTACCAATCCATCGTGTTTAATTGGTTAAGTATTCAAGTAGTCCATGACTTAACCCTATCATGTGGCATTAATTTACTTAATGCACCCAACCTCTCACATTAGACCTTGTTGTGGTTACTAGTTAAGCCGGGCAGGTCTGGGTAGCTTTACACCACAACTTAGTCTAACCTCGGGTTTTTAAGTGCAACATGACCAACTTCTCACATTGGGTCCTATTGTTTGTAGCTACTAGTTAAGCCGGTCGGTTCCGGGTAGATTTATGCTACAAACTAAACCTAACCTCGAGTTGGCCACTTTCATGTTTTCTACATGTCATGTCCATGTTCATGTTTTTCAAGCATAATCACATGTCATATTTCAAAACCATGTTTTTATGTCATTAAAGTTACCTAACTACCCATACGCATTCCCATCGCATGTATGTTTCGTCACAACACAAAATGGATTAAAAGAGGGAACTTAGAAGCATGACAAAAATGGGCATAAGGTGATAGGATTTGGCCACAAGTTAAACATGGTGGCACATGAGGCAAAATGTGTTCATTAAACTTGCATATTACATTATAAACCTCAAAATATGCATGACATCAAACTTAGCAAATAGGTGATACATGGTCATAGATGGCATAGGATGATAACTAGTGATTCGCATATAACATCATATGCAAGTTAACATAAAGGTTATGAGAGTTTCTATGTTGCGTTATTCAACATTTCCAAACAAAGCTCATAGCTTTCAATCCACAAAGTCAAAGTGATAGCTTTACTAACATACATAGAACAAATCTATGCATAACATGATAGATTCAAAGCACAAATCATACTTAAGCCCAAACACAACTTGCAACATGTCATTTTTAACTTCATAGTTTAAATCTAAGAGTAGAATAGGGCTTACAAAGCTTGGCTATGAAGACTAGAACAAAATAAATAAGATTGAGACGAAGCCACACTAGAAATCCCCAAATTAATATAAACTCCAAGTTGTCTTTGAGAAATAAGAAGAAAGATCCTTGTTTTGATGAAGAAAGATGGCTCTTTTAATAGCTTAGAACACTCAAACTTTCATGAAGAAGATGGAGGCCATGGTATGAAGGTGGAGGCTATAATTAGGAAGCATTTTGGCATAATTTAGTTGTAGGAATGATTTGTAATGATTTAGGCTAGGTATTAGGGTCCTTTTATAGAAGTTTAAGTTAATTTAGGCCATTGGATTAACTCTAATTCAGATCTGAGCCATCAAATCATGTCACTAGCCAACAAAACAAGACCTAGGAGCCAAAACAGGTGTACCAGGCCAAACTGGCCGACCACCCAAGTCGACAGGGGTGTCGACTGGGCAGTCGACACCACCTGGGGTGTGTCGACTCCCAAGTCGACTCCCCAGTCGACTTGAGGCTGGCAGGAATTTTCCCGCCTGTCCTGCTTGGGCTGAATTTGAATTCTGAATTCAAATTTGAACTGTTTTTGAACTTGAAATTTTTTGAAAACTTTGACGGGCCATAACTTGGTCATACGGACTCCGATTTTCGAAAACTCGGACTCTATTTCGCGTATTTTTCCAAGACGAACGGAATGGCACAGCCCGTTTCCCTTGATTCAGATTTTAACATTTAATTCTGCCTTGATTTATGTTATAACATGTTATTCAAAATACGGGTTATTACAAGGACCATACCCCTTTAATAACCGACCTTGGGCTCTATTGGTACTGCGTCATGCCTTTCGGATTCAAGAATGCAGGAGCCACTTATCAACGAATGGTTAACCACCTCTTTAAGGACCAAATTGGAAAATCCATAGAGGTATACGCGGACGATATGTTGGTAAAATATAAAATATCGAGCAACCACATCCACGACCTCTTCGAAATGTTCGATATCCTCCATCGATACGACATGAAACTCAATCCCTTGAGTGCTCCTTTGGAGTCGCCTCAGGGAAATTCCTGGGTTTCATCGTCAACTCACGAGGCATCGTAGCCAATCCAGACAAAATCCATGCTATCTGAGATATTAAAGTCCCTCAAAACATCAAAGATGTCCAAAATTAAACAAAAAGGTCACCACTTTAAGTCGATTCATCTCCAGAGCAACTGATAAATGCATCCCCTTTTTCAATTTTCTTCGAAAGGGGAAGCACAACTTCGAGTGGACTGCAGAATGCATTGTTGCATTTGAGGACCTACTGAATCACTTAGAGCGACTAGCTATCTTGTTCAAGCATGTGGACCATAAAGACTTATAAATTTATTTGGTTTTTTCCATGCACGCAATCAACTCGGCATTGGTGCGCATCGAAGACCGTGTCCAATGACCCGTCTGCTACATCAGCAAGCGATTAATGGGGACATAAAAGAATTACCTGAAGCTTGAGAAACTAGCATACTACTTATTAATTTCCTCTCAGAAGCTACGACCATACTTCTAGTGTCATCCTATAAAAGGTTTATACCGACCAGCCGCTACAACCGGTCCTATAATGGCCCGAGGCGTCCGGACGACTATTAAAGTGGATTATGGAGCTAAGTAAATTTGAGATAACATTCATCCTCCGTCCAGTCATCCTTGGACAAGCTCTCGCCGATTTCATAATAGAATCCACCGCTCCCGAGGAGACTCTTACGGAGAGCATCTAAGCTTCCGACACTCAAAGGAAATTATTCGTGGACGTGTCCTCTAATAGCAAATGTTCTTGAGTTGAAGTCACACTCATCAATCCATAGGAATGTCTGATATGCTATGCATTGAAGCTCAATTTCCATGTACCAACAACGAAAAAGAGTATGAAGCCATGATAGCCGGACTTAGAATCACGATCGAACTTAAGCTAAAGGCCATCTAGATCTTCTCCGATTCACAGCTCATTGTGCTTTAGGTATGGGGGAATACCAAGCCAAGCGGCCACGGCTCGCTCCATACCTTATGCAAGTACAAGCGCTGTTCACCAACTTCGAATACTTGATCATCACACATATTCCTCAAGAAAAGAATGAAAAGTCAGATACCCTAGCCAAATTGGCAAGCTTTGAGGATCCACGGCTCATGGGGCTCGCCCTAGTCGAATTACTGGATTCACCAAGCCTTAGCCAGATATGGACTTACTCGATAATGAGCACCGAGTCCGAGCCCGAATCTTGGATGACACCGATTAATGACTATTTCAATATGGGACCTTCTCGGGACATTACAAGGAAAGAAAAGCGCTCACTCGCTAATCAGCTCGCTACCTTTTCATGGATGGAGTACTCTACCACAGAGGCTTCTCTGTCCCGTTACTCAGATGCGTAGCCTATGACGACCCCAACCGAGTTTTAATAGATGTACATGAAGGCGAGTGCGGCGACCACATCAGAGGGAAAACCTTATCAAGAAAGATCATCGTGCATGGCTACGTTTGGCCTACGCTCGACCAAGACGCTGCAAACTATGCCCGCAAGTGCGATAATGCTACTGCTTCCCAAAGATTCCAAGAGATCCCTACTAAATTGACACAAACGGTCAGTCCTTGGACGTTTGTTATGTGGAGAATAGACATCATTATGACTCTTTCAATGGCTAGAAGCAGGACGCCGCTACGACAAATGTAGGCAAATTCGACACTAGTTTTATGTGGACTTAGATCGAAAAAGCATTGCATTAGCCCTTTTTTCGAATAGGCAACACCAGAGAGGCATGGCATCTGCGGCCGTTGCATTAGCCCTCTAAGGCAACGCTTTTACCCATCTACTGCCATGGAAAGAAAGTGTTGCACTATAGCCGTAATGCAACACTATTTGACTGCAATAATATTCAGTGTGGCCCTCAACATTAGCTGCCAGGTCACGATAGTGCGGCTACGTCAGCTTTCCACGTAAGCTGCCCACATGTCACATGCCACATCAGCTTTCCACATCAGCTGCATATGTGTCTGGCGCCATGTCAGTTATCCATGTGTCACATGCCACATCAACTGTGGGGGCCCACATGTCGTACCACAGTGGAATTAATTATATTTTTTCACATGCAACACCAATGTAATGCAACACCATTATCTTGAAATACACCATCAGAAAGATAATCAAATGCTACAGTAAAGAAGGCAAATGCTACATAAGAAGAAAGCAAATATAACGCTTTAATTAAAAATAATGCAGTACCCGTTTTGTACATAAGCGTGTCTTATTAACAAATAACATCAAATCAAATACAACTAATGCATCAATAACACAATTTTGGGTGAATACAAGAACATAAGAGCTACATGCTTCTATCATAAACCTAAATTGTGTGGCCAGGTGCTAGTGACCCTTACAAATTCTTATTGGCTGATCATTACAAGCCTTTATGCTGCCAATAGATTACATGATGACGTGCTAAAATCTATCTTAAGAGCTCCTATCGTTTTCTTTTAAACCAATCCTCTTGGACGTATAATAAACCAATTTGCGAAAGATCTTGGTGATATTGATCGTAATGTAGCCATGTTTGTTAACATGTTTCTTGGTCAAATCTTTCAACCTCTTTCCTCTTTCTTTCTGATTGGAGTGGTCAGTACTATATCTCTCTGGGCCATCATGCCTCTTCTTATTTTGTTCTATGCTTCTTATTTGTAATATCAGAGCACGAGAAGTGAAACAACTGGACTCGATAACTAGATCTCCGGTCGATGCACAATTTGGAGAAGCACTAAATTGCTTTTCACCAATCCGAGCTTACAAAGCATACGATAGAATGTCAGCAATCAACGACAAAGCAATGAACAACAATGTGAGATTCACCCTTGTAAACATGAGCGCAAATCGCTGCTTTGCAATCCACTTAGATACACCAGGAGGCATAATGATTTGGTTCACAACGACATTTGCCATCATGCAGAATCAAAGAGCAAAAAATCAAAAGGCCTTCACATCAACCATGGGACTTCTACTTTCCTACACAGTAAACATTACGAATTTGCTGGCGATTGTTTTAAGACTAGCATGTCTTGCTGAGAACAATTAAAAACTCTATGGAGAAAGTTGGGACCTATATAGAGTTACCTTCAGAAGCGCCGGCTGTTGTGGATGATAACAGATCTTCTCCGGGCTGGCCATCTTCCAGGACGATCAAGTTTTAGAATGTGGATCTTAGATATAGGCCTGAACTGCCGCCTATTCTTCATGGCATATCTTTTACTATTAATGGGAGTGAGAAGGTTGGCATAGTGGGCAAAACTAGTGCTGGAAAATCTAACATGCTTAATGCATTGTTCAGGATCGTTGAACTTGAAAGTGGGAGAATTTTGTTCAATCAGCTGCTTCCATGTTGAAACTCTGGTAGCTAACTCTGTTTGTTTTTTTGTTCCAGCTATACTTGCAAGAAGAGCGTCCTGTATAGAAAACAAGCCATACAACTATTTATAAACAACTGAAACAACTTTATATATTATTTATTTGCATGTAAATATTCAACGCCAATTAATACAAGAGGATATTCATGTTATTTTAAAAGTTGAACATACCACATGCAACAAACACTTGCTTATGAGTTATTTCATCCTTTAAAATATCAGACTTGTTGAACCAACTGAAAGCAGGATAAGATGTCAAGGCTGACTATAACACTATACTTATGAGTAAATATATTATAATGAAGTCTATACCTTATACCAGCATTCTACTTTTTTGACATATTGGGCATATTCAAAGAAATAGATCTAAATAGGCACAATATCTAATCAACGCAATCGTTCTAATTAGAAACTTCATAAGTCAGTCTGTTAATCAGTGAGTCATCCGGATTTAACAATGTTTAATAACAATGGTATGCCATCAGCATCACATACCTGGTGCTATTGTGTTGTCATTAGCAAAACCACACTTCACATACCCGGTGCCATTGTCGCAGATGACAGTAACGTTCTTGCTGTCCATGTTTTGTCACTGTATCATATTAGCATACAAAAGAATTGTAATATGATCTGTAACATATGCTGAAAAATTAACTTACAATTGATCACCTTTTGTTTAAAAGCAATATCATACTGTTTTATTAGTCAAACAGAAGTCTTTATTTATAACATAAAAAATTTCTACTAATAACATAGAAAATTTATAATTTTCAACCACTTCTCTTTTCTCATTATGAAGTATCGGTATTGCAAAACACAAAACTCGATTTTTAACCAAGCGTTATCTAAGGAGAATCCATTTGTAAGAATGTTATGATCCATAGTAGAACATATAATTAACCATTTATGTTTGATTCAACTTCATCTTAGTAACAACCTATTTGAGTTTTGATCACCAACAACAAAATCATAAAATAAACCTTAATTTCAGTCCCTAGATTTTAATAAAATAATAAAAAATATTGAAAGCATCAAAAATTAAACAACAAAAGTACCATTATTTCAGATACATAAAAGTTCTTTGAGTGCTAAATTTTTTAATGAACTCGCCAAAGATTAAACAATACAGGTAACATTATTTCAGATACATAAAGATTTTAATGAACTGGCCAAAGATTTGAGTGCAGTAGCTGAACAAGTGTTACCAAGGATAGGAAAAGTCATTAGACAGACTTCACAAATTATGGCACCATTGAACAACTAACTAATTGCTTTGAATTTGAGTGGCAATAAAGTTTACATCATGATTGTTACGATAAGATAAGGCATGATTTTAAAGCCCATTTTTTTGTTAATAAACATAATCATCCTGATTCTTATCGTTTATGATATATTAAACATAATTCATACTGTTTAATGGATGGATACGTTCAATAAGCAACCAAAAAAAGATCAGATCAAAACAAAAGCTTTCATGTAAAACAAGTTTAGACCAGAGAAAGTTTAGACTAAAAAAATTTCCTGTAAATTAGTGGATTACACTAAAGTTTCATTAATACGGTAACGAAATACAAAGAAGTAATTAACAGAGACAATACCATCATTTGAATTTGTTTCTATGTGATCAGCGTAAGTGATGAAAATTTGGAAGAGTAAGCTCAATAAAAAGTTGCAGCAGCCCATGTTTCTCATAGACCTCCAATTCAATTTTTAGGAATTTGTTGATTTTCCCACAAATAGAGCTTAAATACAACTAAACAAAGCTCTATTGGTCATTTCAAAACTATATATCATATCATAGTTTACTCGGTATTATATACAATCATACAACATAGTGTAATATGCTATATATGTTATTCTATGAATACAAATATATATAGTTTTGAACAGCCAATAGCCTCGTTTGACTTTTATATATCGTATTCACTATTTTCACAAAGCCAAATATATTTCCGAGCTTTTAACAGAACAAAATTGTGGAAAACTAGCATTTTCAGATAGTTAGTACAACTTAAGTTGACTACAAAATATCAAACTAAAAAATATCAATTTTTTTAATGAGGCAAAGGAAAAACTAAATTTTTTCATCATTTTCTATTGTTAATTTTCTACACCGAATGGTACATGAAATAAATTAGTGTATAAAAAATAAAAGATATCAAATTAGGGTTTCTTACTTTAAATAATCAACCTGCAATTCTATTCTCCACCCAAATTTTCATTACTCCCCTTCTTCTTGATTTACGATTTGCTCTCTACAGAGCGAGACGAGATAGACCTGTTCTGAAATACGGATACACGTTTTTTCTTTTTATCTGAGATTTGTTTTCATGAGCTGGACTTTGGAAGTGGGATTAGGGGTTTGGTGAGAAAAATGTAGAGATGTACTGCGGGAATGAAAATGTGAGCAGGAAATAAAAGAAGGCTAACATGAATTGATTAAAGTGGATTGATGGTTGTCATTTTTTGTTTATGAGGACATGGATTGATGAGACGTATTTTTAACTAGTGTAACGCAACACTTTGAACTGGTATTGCACGTCACAACAATAGAATTCCAACTGCAATAGTGCATTCACGTCTACTGCAATGACATATGAATTATGTTGCAGAAGATCAAAGAAAGCGTAGCTTTCGCCACACTTTTCATGCAACACACACAAATTAGTGTCGAATATTCCCACTTTTGTAGTAGTGCGTGTTACGCTATCGTCACAGTTGATTACTTTACCAAATGGGCAGAAATCGAAGATCTTGCCACAATCACCACCAAGAAGGTAATCAACTTCGTCGTCCGCAACATCATTACCCGCTACGGGGTCCCCCAAGCCATCATCTCCGACAATGGAACCCAATTTGAGAGCGCAGAATTCAAGACCTTCCATCAACGACACAACATCGAAAAGAGATTCTCGATGATAGCTCACCCTCAAGCTAATGGGAAGGTTGAGGTTGTTAACAAAGTGATCAAATCCATCATCAAGAAGCGTCTGGAAAAGGCCGGAGGCATGTGCGCATACGAACTCCCGCTG
The DNA here is from genome assembly GCA_030737875.1 of Allium sativum. Taxonomy (NCBI): domain Eukaryota; kingdom Viridiplantae; phylum Streptophyta; class Magnoliopsida; order Asparagales; family Amaryllidaceae; genus Allium; species Allium sativum. Next base: position 132,783,293 of record CM060914.1, on the reverse strand, counting down.
GCCCTATAGGCCTACCGTACTACCCACAAGTCAGCAATCGGGCACACTCCATTCGTGCTTGCCTATGGATCTGAAGCCGTCATTCCCATTGAGCTAAAGTTGCAATCTCATCAGGTTACCTATTATGATCCGAAAACCAATCAAGATTTGCTTATGGAATCCCTTGATTTACTCGAAGAAAATAGAAACGAAGCTGAACTCAGAGCTACCGCCTAGCGACAACGAGTAGCCCGATACTTCAACTCTAGAGTATATTCTAAGGATCTCAATATCGGCGACCTCGTCTTGAAGCGGGTCTTTCCACTACCGATCGGACCCAGTCCCCGCTGGTAAGGTCGTATGCCATACAACATAAGCTCGAGAATGGAACTTTCAAATTTGAAACTGTGGATGGAGCCGAGCTCCCCAAGGCATGGAACAACGAACATCTACGGCGCTACTTTATGTAACTTAGTGTACAATTTTCTATGCTTTTCAATGATGTTTTGTTTTCTTGCAATTGAAGGCGTTGTAAAGGCTATTAGTGCCAAAGTTATCAGTAGAAATGATGTTCAGTTTCCTGTCTCCCTTCCATGTCTACTCCATGCACGATGTGTTTGATTGACTATCACAACTGACTTGTGTGCACAAAGTCTCGATCGCCGCATCGGCACCTTGGCACTCGAGTCGATGCCGCTATCCAAACCTCGAGCCAACATCGAGGACAAACATTAATGGCACTGATCGGCGACCCGAGCATAGGAGCCGGCAACGTTACTCGAGACCCCGGCACGCGACGCGACCGAGTATAAATAACTCTAACTCGAAACTTGGCCCAGCACCGAGACCGACTATAAAACGTTCCGCTCTCAAGTCCCTGGACTTGGGGGCAGCCTACCAGCAAACCTAATGTGATACCGACCTCTCACATAGCTCCGGGCGTCCGTCGAATCTCGACGCAACACCAAGACCGACCTTAAATTGTTCCCCCTCCTAAGCCCCAGGGCTTGGGGCCAACCCATGCCCACGATCTGACCCTACGAGCCAACGGTCCGGGCATACTCAAGTGAACAAACGACACCTACGCTCATAACCCGAATGAACGACGGGAGAGCCCAACATCAGACGAATCGCAACATCCATGCATTCAACCTACTTGGAACTTACTCTGAATAGTCCAAGGCAAAAGGCGCCTGGCCTGGTTTCCATAACCAACGGGATTCTTGAGCTAAGGGGAACACAACAAATGAAACTAGCGTTCGATCTCCACAACTGGAAATGCCCCAGAGCGACATCACTGATCGCATTTCTACTGGTGTAACAATAAGTACGCTTGTGCAAGTACGGGACGCTAAAAAACATGAGATGAACCTTCGAACACTTAACATGAAATGCAATTTTACTAATTAATATTTCACACACACACACTGTAACGACCTGCATGAATTTGAGCCCGAACTCCGACAATAATACAGACCCTATATCACTGGTCAGAACCCAAGAATCGGAAACACAGATAGTTATTAGAAAGAAGTCAGAGGATGAGACAAGAAAGAATAGAAGAATAAGAAGAACCATCACAACATAGATTCTCACATCGCAGTGGAACAAAATATAATATAAAAATAACTTTTATTGGGAGCTTGAAATAATACTCACATCATAGTACATCAATATATCAGGGCAGTTATAATGACTTGTCCTCATACATATATAACACATAGCGGAACAATAACGACATAACACCATGCATCTGAACTCCTTAGCTCGTCTTTGAACTTCACAACATCCGATAACTTCAACCTGTACAACCCGGGCTATCCCAAGCATTACAAACGCCGGATCAGTCTGGTGAACCAGAGTGAGAAAAAACTCACTAATTTTACAATAGCATCCAACTTTATTTTTAAGTTAAAACATTTTCGAAAGAAAAGGATAATCGTAAGACCAAATCCACACATAAATACGTACAGTTTTTACCTTACGATAACCCAAAACATTTTGAATCAATTTCTTATTCTGATATTACAATAATGTCTAAATACAAATAAATATCAATCTAGCGGAATGCTTGCATCTAATGCTCCACAAATATAATATACAATCAAAACCACAGACACTTATTGGAGATTGGATTTCGACTATGACAAGGTATGGAACCACCTGCTGATAGTGTATCATTAGAGAGGAATACACTGGGTTCAACAAAAACGTCTTGCAACCGGGCCCGCACATGACACCACTCATTTCGCTTGAGTATATCGAATGTATATCACCAACGGTTGGGCTCAAACCACCGTTTTCTGAAAGGGACAACATCGAAATAGATTAAAGAATAAAATGAATTTTCTCTACATAGGTGATTATGCACCCTAATGGGAGCGAAGCACATAGCCATGCTGCCTGGCTGATTTTTGCCATTTCCCGGTTGATGAGGCATGAGGTTATAATTGCCGTTTAGAACATTTGGCCATCATTCACTTTGAATGTTACATTTTCAGATCCGCCAAATATAACTAATTGACGTCCACAAAAATACTAGTCGTTAAGCTAAGAGAAGGTGTCTTCTCTGCCACCAACAGAAATACTTTTGAGGAAATCAACATACGTGATTCCTTTAGAAATACTCTGTCAAACACTCATCCATACAAGTTGTCCTGGGACTGAAAAAACCGAAGGCACCATCCTACTGCTTCCTTGAATTACCCTATGGATCGATAGCGAGTAGTCCTTGCAATCAGTAGATTTCAATCACGACAGAATCACTATCCAATACCTCTAGGGATCAGCTAGAGAAATCCAACAACAGTTCTTTCATTCATGAAGCTATACGGTCTTCAATAACTCCATCTCGACCAGCCTCGGATATCTTCTTCGTTTACGTATTCGTTGGTTCGGAACGATTTTCGAAGATAAATTCAATCCCGGTCTTTCCGTACCAACACGTTGGGTAAGATTTTGATAATCGATTTTTAACTATCAAAATAAACACTCAATAAAATAAATCCATTGGTTCAGTACACAGCGCCACTTGGCCATTAAAAAAAGTATATCAGTTGTAATACCAAAATAATGTATTAGCTTTTATATACATATATATATATCAATATACTTAAATCATTTATTTATATAATTAGAAAAATATTATCTTAAAATCCTATCCAATTTTCTTGTTAACAATCCTTTCAAAACATTTGTTACAACAATACTTATTATCTAAAATTGGAAATCAGGTTCAACTTATCCTTTTAAACACTTGTTATGATATCTCCTTTGTTTTGTTATTTGAACGCCATAGTCATCACTTCCCTTTTTTGAATAAACTCATTCCAATCCTTACTTTTTGAAAATATCGTTATAGATTCACAAATCTCCTTTTATTTCATTTATTACTGAAATATCACTTCAAATTCTCAAGCCCCTTTTTAGTTCCTTTTAATCTGGAATCCTATCATATATATTTCCTAAATTTTCAAATAACATTACATTATTATTTCTCAAAATAAATTACTTCTTACATCTCCAAAATTACAACTAATATCGTTATTCGATAATTTTGAAGTCTTTCAAGTTGGGGTATTTTAATTACCTCTCAGACCTTGATCAACAACGTTCTTATCTTAAGATAAATATAAGTTGTAATACAAAACCGATATTCATTCACAATACATAAACAAATCCCATTTTAATTATATCTTGATGAAACATCATCTCTTATTTAATATAGCGAATTCATATCACACTATTATAACTCAATTCACCAAACCACATTAATTCAAACTTAGATTTCCATTTCTGTTTCCATTCATATGTCATTTCTAATAACTCTTTCCAATAATATTCAATAAATCTTGGGTTTTATAACTTCGTCCAATTTGGATTTTATAAAATAACCTCAATAAGGATTTAATTTAAACTTCGAATTAAACTTAATTTATTATTATTTATATAAACTTGCTTAAAAGCATCACTTTACTATAACAATGGTTTAAAACTTCATAACCCTTCATTTATTTAAATCCCAAGATACCACTTTGATTGTCATTCAACAGATATCAATATTAAAAATGGTTTAATTATCCCTTAACTATTCCCATTAAATTAATAACTAATCAAATAGTTCAATTTTAGGTAACATAGTTGACGTAGTCAACTCTATATATGATTAATTCATTAATCAAATCTCAGTTCGTCTTTCATTTAAATTAATTTCAAATTAAATTAATTTAAATAATCCCATTTGATTATTATTAAATAATAATAAACAAATCAATATAATCTCATTTTAAATTGTTTCTTAAAAACAAGTAACCATGGTTACTAAACATCACATTAATATCCGCTCACTTGCTTATTGGTCTTGTAAATATAAGAATCATCTTTATAAGATCATTTAATATTTGAGATGAGGCACGTGCTTCGCATATAAATAGACTTTCCAACTAAAAATGGTGATTTGTGGTTAAAAAAATCAATGTAAATAAGGTTGGTTTATTTCCTTTATAAAAACCCCATTTAAAATAATTTTTTAAAAATCTATGTTCAGTTATAAATAAATTTCATAACTTCATTTCTATTGATTTAATTAACGGTAAATCAATCTTTATCAAACAGTTTGTATTTTGGCCATTTGCTATAAATTCATCAACCAATATCACTCATTGGTGAATAACCAGTCAAATGTTCAGTTTGGGTTTAACAATCAATAACCAATTCAATAATGCAATCGTATGGGTTCAATAGTTCATATATGATCATATGAAAATAAACAATAAATTTGACTGACAATGGTCAACTAATAATACCAATTCATACAACCAATTTAATTCAATACATTTATATTATTATAAACGTGACCAAAAAGGTAAGTTACCTCAATTGGAAATAATCTTTAAGATAACGATGTCATTTCATTTAAATTAAACAACATTTAATTTAAATAATCAATTTAAAATATTTAACAAACATCCAAACAACCATTAAATCAACCAACAATTAGCAAACATACGAACAAACATTAAACCCGACTTGTAATAATTATAAGTGGGAGAAGAACTGAGTGAGTTTAACTCATCTTGGTTTCTGTTCGTCATCAAAATGGTTTGTTCATAGTTAAATTAAGCAAGTGTTTAATTTAACTATAGATTTCAGTCGCTTCCCACTCTATCAAAATTATTCCAGAATGTAGATTTCGTCATCATGATCCCATTGGTTGGTTGAACTCTGATAACCTAGGCACATGTTATAACGTTAATAAGTTTACGATTTTAATCCAAAACTAACTTCCTTAATTTTATTATTAATTAAAATTACTTTGTTTCAAACTGTATATGGCCCAATACTATTGCTTCTACCCCTCGTTCAAAATTGCTACGCTCCTTTGTTTAAACCTATCAGATATAACATTTGTACGATTAGTTTATGTATTTGTGTTGATTGTATACCCATACAATTAGTTTATTATCTACACTGAGTATTAATATATTCACTTGCATTTGTTGATATTAAAGCAAGCATATTAAATTATACATGCAACTTGTATTCGCTACGTTGTGAAGTTCATAAGAACACATACCGCAATTCTTGCTTCCACATGAAGCCTTCAGCAGTCAGCACAACCGGCCCAACTCCACTTTCTACTGTATCTTCTTCCCATAATTTTTCACATTTACTTCAATACTTTCCACCACTTACATACAGTGGACACACATCTTCTTCTCCTATCCCTTGCTGCTAGAATCCTAACATCTCCACCTTCCTATTCGCGTTATCATACCATTTACCCACCCCATACAGCTCTCAAAACAGAATCCTTCACTTTATTCTATTTTATTCCTTTCTTTATATTATAATATTAAAGGCCCGTCGGCCCAAACCACTACATGCCCACGTTTTCAAACGCACCGCTACAAGGCTACCCTTCTTCCCTAAACACTTCATTCTTCCTAAAAAAACATCCTGTCTTTTCTTTTTATTATTTCGTAATGGGATACCCATTCGGCCATATCAAGACCAAAAAGCCAACCATTGGCAATAGTTTTCTTCCTCATGCTCTCCATGTAGTTCTACATTGAACGCAACTCACTCCACTTCAATGCTCATGTCCTCCCACCCATCACTTCTTCCCTAAACCAGATCAGCCCCATGAACTCCAACGGCACCTACCCTTGACCACCGAAGTCGAGTCTAACCCACCTCTCCGACCCCTGGCGATCACCACCGCCTCCTGGACCCGAACGACCCCACCCCATCTTTCTACTATTCGCTTAACCCTATCTACGTTCGACATTTAGCTAGCTTGCTACTGGTTTGACATGGATCCGTAATCATCCCGCTGCATTCTACTTTAGAATTTGTAGGGACCTGCTTTTTTGAAGGATAGTTTTGTTCTTTGTTTTGTTGTACTGGAATATTTATTTACAGAGAAAAGTGAGTGAGGCCATGTTTTTGTTTCATGCTACTGAAACGAGATGGAAATAACAACGGTGTGATCGTATGTTTAAAAGGTAAGATGATCTGGGCAGCAAGGTGAGTGGTTTAATTCAATTTTATTACGATGGAATTATTCTCTTAGTTTCAATTTATTTTATTATTGATGCATTCATATTCAACCAATCTATTATTCAGTAATCAATCAATCATAATCAACATAATACAATCATCCATATTAACATATTTTTTTTATGTTAACTTCTTATTCATTTTAATTCCATATCAAAATTCTTATTCACAAATTCTATTGGTTATATTAACTACACAAAATTATAATTTAATTTGAATTCCATTCAAATAAATCAACAAAACAATATCTCAATAATGTGATAAAATTAATTCTTTTATATTTGAAAATATATCTTGGCAAAATTATTTCATTTACCCTTTTTCAAAACAATATTGTATCAATTACCAATTTAACTTGAAATGATCAAACAACACAATAAAAATCCTTTTTATAAAAATATAAAAATAAGCTCTCTTATATATACACACTCAACTCAATCTAGGGTATTACTAACCCTATCTCTATCGAGTTATACCACAGAACCAAGGTTGTTACTAAACCATTGCTTTGATACTACTGTAACTACCTTCGAGAATTTGAGCCCAAATTCCGATAATAATATGGACCTTGTATCACTTGTCAGAACCCAAGAATCGAAAACACATATAGTTATTAGAAAGAAGTCAGTGGGTGAGATAAGGAAGAAAGAATAGAAGAATAGAAGAATAAGAAGAACCATCACAACAAAGAGTCTCACATCGCAGCAGAACAAAATATAATATAAAAATAACTATTATTGGGAGCTTGAAATAATAATTACAACATCAGAGTACATCAATATATTTGGACAGTTATAATGACATGTCCTCATAAGTATATAACACACAGCGGAACAATAACGGCATAAAACCATACGTCTTAACTCCTTTAGCTCGTCTGTGTACTTCACAGAATCCAGTAACCAAAACATATACAACTCGGGCTAACCCGAGCATTACAAACGTCGGATTAGTCCAGTGAACCAAAGTGAGAAAAAAATCATTAATTTTATAATAGCATCCAACTTGATTTTTATGTTAAAACATTTTCTAAAGAAATGGAAAATCGTAAGACCAAATCCACACATAAATACGGATGGTTTTTACATTACGATAACCCAAAACATTTGGAAATCGATATCTTATTCCGGTATTACAATAGGGCCTAATACAAATAAATATCAATCTAGCGGAACGCTTGCATCTCATGCTCCACATATGTTGTATACAATCAAAACCGTGGATGCTTATTAGAGACTGGATTTCGACTATGACAAGGTATGGAACCACCTGCCGATAGTGTATTTCTAGAGGGGAATACACTGGGTTCAACAAGAACGTCTTGCAATCCGGCCCACAAATGACCGACCACTCATTTCGCTGGAGTGTATGGAATGTATATCACCAACGGTTGGGCTCAAACCACTATTTCCCATAAGGGACAGCATCGAAAAAAATCAAAGAAGGAAACGAATTTTCTCTGGATAGGTGATTATACACCCTAATGGGAGCGACCCACATAGCCATGATGCATGCCCGATTTTTGTTATTTCCTGGTTGATGAGGCTTGAGGTTATAATTACCCTTTAGAACATCTGGCCACCATTCACTGTTAATGTTACATTGTCAGATCCACTAGATATTACTAATTGAAGTTCACAAAAATACTAGTAGTTAAGCTAAGAGAAGGTGTCTTCTCCGCCACCAACGGAAATACTTTTGAGGAAATCAACGTACGTGATTCCTTTGGAAATACTCTGTCAGACACACATCCATACAAGTTTCCTGGGACTAGACAAACCAAAGGCACCCTCCTACCGCATCCTTGAATTACCTTGTGGATCGGTGTCCTTGCAATCCGTAGATTTCAGTCACGATAGAATCACTATCAAATACCTCTAGGGATCATCCAGAGAAATCCAACAGTAGTTCTTTCATTCATGAAGATATACGGTCTTCAATAGCTCCATCTCGACCAGCCTCAGATATCTTCTTCGTTTATGTACTCGTTGGTTCAGAATGGTTTTCGAATATAAATTCGATCCCGGTCTTTCCATACCAACACGTTTGGTAAGATTTTTATAATCGGTTTTTAACTATCAAAATAAACACTCAATAAAATGAATCCATTGGTTCAGTACACAGTGTCACTTGTCCATTAAAAATAGTATACCAGTTGTAATACCAAAATAAATGTTAATGATATTTTTCGTCAACATCGGAAATGGATCAATGGGGATAATTCTTAATGGAATACCAGGTGGGTTGGTTCTCTTTCCCGCTCGACTTTAGTGGGGGATTAGGATGCAAGGGCTCTAAGGTGCAAGCTCGTTGAGGATTACCAAAGTGGAGCTAGACTCAGTGACTGAGGCTCGATCGCCATTCATAGGTGTTGATGGAGGAAAACTTATACTTCTCTGAAAAATGTATAACGAACTGCGGCTATAACAATTAGAGAAATAAACGTACACACTTACAGAGCAATTTTCTTATGAAAATATCCCCTTTCATTCAGCTCTTAACGGAAATACATAGATGTTATAGAGTGGAATTCTCCATTGATGTTATTCTATAAGTTGCTTTTGAGGGCACAAAAAGTAAGAGAAAAAGCTCATCCTTCCTAATGTGATCCCTGGGGTCCTATTTATAATGGTTCTGGGCCCCTTCCATCGTATGGCTATCGGACCCGCCTGGGCTTTCAGCCGGTCATTTTATTATTGGTCTCGGGTGCTTGAACTTCAGCCACCTTGGGTGATTTGGTTATGATACTTGAATTCTTGAGGGTAGCTTCTGAATGTAGGCTTGAGGACATGAACTTCCGGATGTAGGCTTTCGGCTTTATCGTGAATACGTGGAGGGGCTTGACCCCGTGGTGTATATTGATAACTGCCAAGTTGAAACCACTACGGATTTCGGTACTAGGTAGGCTAGTATGGATAGCCTGTAATCCCTGTCAGGATTCCAGCTACTTCTCTGGTAGGGCCTTTGCGGTAGCCTATATTCTTTGAGGGTGGTTTCCGGTGTCGCTCTTATTTATTTGTGGACGTGACCTTTCGGTATTTATGTAGTGTAGGCTATAGAAGCTGGTTCTGAGTGGCTTTCGCATTCTCTCGAGTTGTTGTCTTCGACGCTTTCATCTTCAGGTGTATCAGTATTTGGGGAGGACATTATAGAAAATTTCCTTCCGGGCTCCCTTCGTCGGGTTTGTTGCTTCTAACTTCCTTGGTTTCGGATTAGAGTGATTCTCTATCCGGAGCCTTTTGTCCAGCCAGTGCTGTCGAAAGGGTCTGTTAGACTGACTTTGGCGTAGAGGCTAGTTGAGGCAGCCCTACGGATTTTGTCTTCCTGCTCTCGCTCTTTTCCCTGCTAGACCCTACTTTTTTATTAAGCCTTCCACGTGCTTTCGGTTATCCGATACCCCTTCACTGCTAGCTTTCTTCAAATGTCGATTTTGGAGGTAACATCACCCCCAGTGAAGCGGTGTTTTCGACTTTTCAAGTCAAAATTTTGTCTTTTCTTCGAAGTGTCGTGTCAGAGTCCCTTGGTCTCCCTCAATCAGAAGTGTTGGTTGGTTTTTAGTTGCGCGGCTTAGATTGATATTGGAATTTGAACCTAAATCCTTCTTCTTCATCGTTCCCGTCTTTCGTCTGCAAATCAAATTCGTGGACAAGAATAATGTTCTCAGAAAAGAAAATGTTCGAATTCTTTTTCTTCTCGAAGGCTCAAGCTTTATTACTGGAAAGTGTTTTCGTTCCTCCTATAAATTATAGTCCTAATTATGTATCAAAATTGTCATGACGGTTAGCTAAGGTATAAAAGATGTGATTTTCCCTGTATCCCATGTTTGGGTTCGATTTAGGTTTCCGCCCACCGGACCTCTGTCAATCGAGGTATAATGGCACTTAGTAATATTGATAATGCCAGTAGTATCTGCATTTGCGTAAGTGATACTCGTGTCGATCGTATTATTATGAAACGATGTTACCTGGCAGGATCATGTCTCATAAGAGCCTTGTTAAGGAGAAGGTTAAGGATTCCAAGGTCCCTCGTCCTAAGAAGGAATTCGCGCCCAAGCCATCCTTGATTACATCCCAACAGTTCGTGAATGCCATATTGGATGACTTTGGCATAGTGAGCATGGATGCCCGGGTTGCTGCTTGTCCAGACTTCCTTAAGAATCCTCCAGACGGTTTCTTTGCGTATTCAGTTATTCATATTTGGCATGGTGGTTTTGTCCCTTTTCCCCCATTTCTACATAAGCTTCTGGTTGATTTGAAAGTTGCTCCTATTCAAGTTTCACCAAACACATATACGACCCTTTTGTGCACGGAGGCTCTGGCGCTTGCTTCGAGTCTACGTTCCTTAAGTCCTAACCTTATCCGCCATATGATCCAGTTCTCCAAGACCTAAGATTCACCGATCTGGAGGGCCAATCCAGTTAAGAGGTTGATCACTGATGTCATTAATAAGAGTAGGCCGTGGGAGAACCGACATTTCCTTGTCCGATGTCCATCCGGCATATCAGGGCAATTCAAAGGTGGGTTTCCTCGTGTTTTTTTTTTGACTTCCTCCTTGTTGCAGAACCTCCCTCCAAAGTTGTGATTTTGACCCCGGAGGAAGCTCAAGTGGTTGACGCCATCCTTAATGCACCGATAAAGCATATGTGCAGGTCGATCCTTTTGAATGTCGACATACTCAGCGAGTATGGATTGCACACTTCTAGGCAGAAGATACTGGGGCAACCCACCATTCAATTCCCTAGTCCAAAAGGATTATTGTTAGGTTCTAACGTGTTTAATCAAGGATCTCCTCTCCACCCAGTTATCTTTAGACGAGAACGATTTGTTTGTCTCGACAACCTCTGCCATTCTTTTTCTTGTGCTTTTTTAGTTCACACTTTCTTCTGCTTAGGATCCTCAGCTTCTCAAGATACTTCTGACATTGCTGCTTATAGCCGGTTTAGCACCCTGGCCGTGAAGAGGCTTGCTCAAACCACCATCGGCCCATCCCCTAAGAAATCCAAGTGCGACGAATCGGGTAGATCTTCAAGGGATACTGTCGTTATTCTAAGAACAAAGAGAACTTTTGATCCTTCCGCTATAGCTGTCGAACATGTGGTAAATATTGATGCTTCCCTAGAAGCCTCTCCAAAAGGTAAATCTATGGGTGATCCTACCCCTCTTGATGATGTTGATGAGGTGGATGAGGGGAGGCTCGATCCATCTTCCTCTAAGTATGTTCCTATACCTCCTTCGCCTGCCTTGGATTTTGAGAATCTTGTGGAATCGGTTCTTTTTTCCCCTGAAGTGGTGAATATTGCCTCGACCTCCGCTACCTTGGATCCAATAGATCTTTATAAACAACAAATAAGGGATTTCCTCTTGGTATTATATGCACTTTCACCCTTCTCATTTTTCTCTTTCTCTCCCACTTTTTTTATTCTTCTTCTTCTCTAGATGATGAAAACTTGGTATGTATTTCGAGGACAAGTTTCAACTATGACGGCTAAAGTCTGTATTTTAAGGGAGGAGAATAAGGTGCTGGCAGATAAAGTGGATGCTTTGCAGCGGGAGCGGGCAGAGAGAGATAATGAACGCAACGAGCCGGTGACTTTACTAGAGGAGGTGAGGAAGGCTAATGAGGGATTAACGAAGCAGACTAAGGACCTCAAAGCATAGAAAATGGAACCGAAGGTCGACAATGCCGCTGAGATGGATAAGATGAATATCCGGCTTGCTACCGCAAGGAGGATTATTTACGAAGCCACCGATAGAATTTAAAAAGTTTTGAATGTCCACCTTGACAATATCGCCATAGAGTTTTACGAAGATGCCCTCCTTCTTGCCTTTTCAGAAAACTATGAAAGACTTCTGGAATTCAATCTTACTTCAGTTGATCCCTGTGTTCGGGACAGGGTCTTAGAGAAAATTGAGCGGATAAAATGGAAGCATAAGGCTCCCCCAACAAACAAGATTGATCCCACGTCTCTGTTGTTTATTGATGAGTTTGTTGAAGATTACGAGGATGATGAATAGGAGCCTAATATAGCAGACGGAGAAGTAGAAGGTCACATGGATCAAGAAGGCGGGTCAATAATAGGTGTTGGAGAACCTACCCTTACATCGCAGGAGCTGTCTCCTGAGGTCGAATGCTCTTTTGGCTCAGGGAAAAGGATGGCTCATGGCCATTCTGATGTTGATGTCACACAGGTATGGCTTTCGCTCTCAAGGTGCCTTTCTCTCCCATTGAGTTTCATTAATAATTAATTTTCCCATATTACATCAATCCTCTTTTTCTTCGAAGACTTGAACTGCAGTTATGTTTTGGACTCTTTGTTTTAAAATTTGAAGGAAAAATTCAAGAAGCTTTGTTCAGTGAAGCTATTTTAACATAATATTTTGAATGTTGTTGTATTAAGTATACATTCTTTTATGGTTTGCTTTGTGGTTCGTGTTGATTTTGTGATTCCCGGTATTGTGTGGTGTCATGGTAATCCGCTAGTGTGTACGTGGTACCTATAATGTTCATGGACCAATAAGCGTAGTGTGACTGTTTTTTCTTTTGGAAGTAAGATGTAGTTAACACACACTAGATTCTTGCAATTTTCATATTACAATGTTTCACCTTGTATGTAGCTAGGAGGATTCATTCCAGACCCCTTCTTCACAATTTAGGGAGGAAAGTCTGAATGCCGCCGATGGTAGAGAGATTTTTAGAGACACTCCTCAATCAGGGTATAAAAACATGTATTACCTGCATAAGGTGGCAATCACAAACTTCAAGGAACAAGTGTTCTACTTGGAAAGGCAATAAACAAAAAAAGTTGAGGCTATGCACGGTTTACAGCGTAGGTTAGCCACGAGATTGTCCGAAAGCTCAGACGAGGTGGTTGGTAGATTATATCAACAAATTGATAAGTTGGAGGATGAGTTGAAGAAATCTAAAGAGGATTGCGCTTCTTTGGAGTTTGCTTTGCAAAGTCTCGATTCGAAATGGGATATTTTTATCGCATGTTTGGGGTGTGGAAATTTTATTTCTTAGGACAAGGGTTGTGTCTATGTAATGGCTTGTATCGCGATTTCCGGTGGAACTGATCGTGTGTCACAGGCTATATATTTTTCTTTTCTTTTTTGTCTTTTGTTAGAAACAATACTATCGTGATCCAAAGGTGTCGCAATGGATGGAAACTTACCAGTACTGCGTGTCGATGAGGAAACTTCTTCTCGAAACTATTGTTCTTGAAATATTTATAATGAAAAATCGTTTAGAACAAATAAAAAGGGATAGTCGCTCATATGATGTTATTGAAAACCGTTCACATTCTTCTCCCCGATTTCTCTTTGAACTGATGTGGGGATATGACGTCGTTTTTCAGAGTACTGTAAAGTATTGATATATTGAAAAGGAGAACAACTAATGGATGTATAATTAAAAGTACCTCCCTGAGAGGTTTATGAGCCCACCTTTGGTGGCAAACCTTGAATCCTCACTTCAACTCTCGAGAGGGGAAAGCGATTCTTTCTTGTTTGAATCAGGAATTGGATTCTTCAAAGGTTTGGTGTGGGCCGTGTGGCCTTAGTGGCTTCCACATTTGATGGATTTTTTAGCAGGATTTCTCTAGGTTGTGGTATGTAAGACCACCGGATTGCTTTAGGACTCTTTCGAGGAATTGATTAGACTTAGATTCGGATATTAATATATAGGGATCGAACCCCTTCCGGTTCTGCAAAGAGCCGAGTGAAACCATTTTTGGGCATTAACATGCAGGCGACTGGAACCCCTTCTCGCTTCTGTAAAGAGATGAATGGACCAAGATTTAGGTATTGATATGTAGGTGGCTGAAACCCCTTCCTATATTAATGAAGTGCCGAATCGACCTAGATTCGGGAATTAACCGTAGCGGACCGGAACCCTTTCCGGTATTAAAGAAGTGAGTATCCCTTCAGATTTGATTTGGGAAGCAGAGGTTGTATGTGCTTTCGGAGCCTCCCCTTGGGCTTTTGATGTCAAATCATAGGATGTATATGCTTTGTTGGCCACTCTCTAGGCATATGCGTCCGGAACGCTTGGCTAGCTTATCCACAAGTAGGGCCCAAGGACTTACCCGACCTCCCTCCAAGAGGCTCCTTATCCTGACCATCGTAGGTGATGATAAGGGCTTGGAAACTTAGATGGGGCCATCGTAGGCACAGAACTAAGGATTACTATTTTAACGCTCTATACGGACCATCGTAGGCACTGATAGAGGCTTATACGCCACCCCTCCAAGGGGTGCCCTATCCTGACAATCATAGGAAATGATAGGGGTTTGCGTTCCCTTCTGCATGTAACGTAGAACATAAGCATACGTAGGACATGCTCTTTTGCGAGCTGAGGCAGGGCGTGCTATGTTCTAGCAGAGGAAAGGCGTACTCTTCTACGAGCAGAGGCAGGGCATGCTAATTTTAGACGCATCGCCACGACCATCTCTGGTGTGAAACGATGGCTTACGCTTTTGATGCTTTAACCCTGCCCCCTCTGATTCGGGCATGGAGAAAGACTAACACACCATCTCCCTCCAGGGGATGCCTCGTCCCGGCCAATTCGGCGATGACGAGGGATTTAATTCGTTGGTGATTAGACCCCTTTTGGGTTTTCCTTTTAAAATTACGAGACACAGGCTTTCCGCACATTGATACAGGTGTATTAATCCTTTTCCTAAGGATTTTCTCAAACTCATCTCAATTTTTTGATAAACCCCCGTAATCGGCCTTAACTAATGAATTTGACGATGGCTTCCTCGAGGATTCTGCAGTAATTAGTCTCGTGCCCATTCATCAGGTGATAATGGCAGTAAGGTCCTGCTGTCTTTCTTTCGTACTTAAGACTCTTCTTCATGGAGGTCCAATAGTCGAGTTCATGTTTGGTTAGGAAGTAAACATTCTCCCTTGAAGTAGTGGGGTAGCGTTCCTGGGGTATCTTTGGCGTACACTCCCCTCTTCGCTGATGGAGTTTAATCTTCCTATGAATCATCCCATTCGTGGTTCCTATACCTCGTCCTCTCTTTCCGGAACATGCTCGAATCGAGTTGTCATCTCTTTTGTCCATTTGCCGGCGAAGTGGTTGAAATTGTCCATTATTTCGCGTTCGAGCATCGTTTTCTTAACTTGCATGTAGAGAGCATCCTTTAAGGGGGGAGAAACGCTAATATCCTTTGAGGTAGATCCACGGGGTGGGAATGCCATGGTTTGTCCCATGTGGGTAGAGCTGCTATTCCCCATCTCGTAAGCATGTAGTTCCATTTTCCTCTTCCGCTTTATTACTCGCAAAGCCTCTTCTCTTAACTCTTGCACCTCCATCACCCTATTGTTAGTAGTTCTTGACTTATCCATTTGAGGTTCTAAAGGCCTCCACCTGGGTTTGTTGCTTATACTTTGCTTCTTCAAAGCTAATCCGATCCGGGACTGAATAGCACAGGTAGATATGTGGTTGTTAACCACAAGGTTAGAGGTTCGGGTCCTCCTTCTAGCGCCAAAATGTTAATGATATTTTTCGTCTACACCGGAAATGGATCAACGGGGATAATTCTTAAGGGAAAACCAGGTGGTTTGGTTCTCTTTCCCGTTCGACTTTAGTAGGGGATTGGGATGCAAGGGCTCCAAGGTGCAGGCTCGTTAAGGATTAACAAATTGGATCTAGACTCAATGACCGAGGCTCGATCGCCATTTGTGTGTGTTGATGGAGGCAAACTTAAACTTCTCTGAAAAATGTACAACGAACTGCGGTTGTAATAATTAGAGAAATAAATGTATACACTTATAGAGCAATTTTCTTATGAAAAGATCTCCTTTCATTTAGCTCTTAATGGAAATACATAGATGTTATAGTGCGGAATTCTCCATTGATGTCATTCTCTAATTTGCTTTTGAGGGTGCAAAAAGTAAGAGAAAACGTGATCCCTAGGGTCCTATTTATAATGGTTCTGGGCCCCTTCCATCGTATGACTATCGGACCTGCCTGGGCTTTCTATCGGTCGTTTTATTCTTAGCCTCGGGTGCTTGACCTTTAGCCGCTTCGGGTGCATTTGGTTATGATACTTGAATTCTTAAGGGCAACTGCTGAATGTAGGCTTGCAGACATGAACTTCCGGATGTAGGCTTCTGGCTTTATCGTGAATACGTAGAGGGGCTTGACCCCGTGGTGTATATTGATAACTGCCAGGTTGAAACCGCTACGGATTTCAGTACTAGGTAGGCTAGTATGGATAGCCTGTAATCCCTATCCAGATTCTGATTAGTCCACCGGTAGGGCCTTTGCGGTAGCCTATATTCTTGGAGGGTGACTTACGGTGTCGCTCTTATTTATTTGCGGACGTGACCTTTCGGTATTTATGTAGTGTAGGCTCGAGAAGCTGGTTCTGATTGGCTTTCGCATTCTCTCGAGTTGGTGTCTTTAACGCATTCATTTTCAGGTGTATCAGTATTTGGGCAGGACATTATCAAAAATTTGCTTTCGGGCTCTATCCGTCGGGTTTGTTGCTTCTAACTTCCTTGATTTCAGATTAGAGTGATTCTCTACCTAGAGCCTTTCGTCTAGCCAGTGCTGTCAAAAGGGTCTTGTTGGACTGACTTTGGCGTAGAGGCCGGTTGAGGCAGCCTTTCGGATTACGTCTTCCTGCTCGCTCTTTTCCTTGCCAAACCCTATTTTTTTATTAAGCCTTCCGTGAGCTTTCGGTTATCCGATACCCCTTCACTACCAGCTTTCTTAAAATATCGATTTTGGTAGTAACAATAATGTATTAGCTTATATATATATTGTCAAATCATTTATTTATATACTTAGCAAAAACTTATCTTAAAGTCCTATCCAATTTTCTTGTTCAGTATCCTTTCAAAACATTTGTTACAACAATACTTATTATCTAAAATTAGAAATCCAATTCAACTTATCCTTTAAAACACTCGTTACGATATCTCCCTTGTTTTGTTATTTGAACGCCATAGTCATCATTTCCCTTTTTAGAGTATAATCATTCCAAATCTCATCTCCTTACTTTTTGAAAATGTCGTTATAGTTTAACAAATCGCCTTTTATTTCATTTATTACTGAAATATCACTTTATATTCTCAAGCCTCTTTTTAGTTCCTTTTAATTTGGCATCCTATCATATATATTTCCAAAATTTTCAAATAACATTACATTATTGTTTCTCAAAATAAATTACTTCTATCATCTGCACCATTACAACTAATATTATTATTCGATAATCTTGAAGTTTTTCAAGTTAGGGTATTTTAATTACCTCTCAGACCTTGATCAACAATGTTCTTATCTTAAGATAAATATCAGTTGTAATACCGAAACCGATATTCATTCCCATTATCTAAAAATATCCCATTTTATATTATATCTTGATGAAACATCCTCTCTTATTTAATATAGTGAATTTATATCACACTATTATAACTTAATTCTCCAAACCACTTTAAGTCAAACTTGGATTTCCATTTCTGTTTCCATTTCGTTTCCATTCATATGTCATTTCGAAAAACTCGTTCTAATAATATTCAATAAATCTCTGGTTTTATAACTCCGTCCAATTTGGATTTTATAAAATAACCTCAATAAGGATTTAATTTAAACTTCGAATTAAACTTAACTTATTATTATTTATATAAACTTGCTCAAAAAACATCACTTTACTATAACAATGGTTTAAAACTTCATCACCCTTCATTTGTTTAAATCCCAAGATACCACTTTGATTATCATTCAATAAATATCAATATTAAAAATGGTTTAATTATCCTTTAACTATTCCCATTAAATTAATAACTAATCAAATAATTCAATTTCAGGTAACATAGTTGACTAGGTCAACTCTACATATGATTAATTCATTAATCAAAACTCAGTTCGTCTTTCCATTAATTTCAAATTAATTTAATTTAAATAATTCTATTTGACTATTTTTAAATAAATAATAAGCAAATTGATATAATCTCATTTTAAATTGTTTCTTAATGACAAGTAACCTTGGCTATTAAACATCACATTAATATCCACTCACTTGCTTATCAGTCTTGTAAATATAAGAATCATCTTTACAAGATCGTTTAATAATTGAGATGAGGCACATGCTCCGCATACGAATAGATTTTGCTACCAAAAATGGTGATTTGTGGTTAAAACAATAAATGTAAATATGGTTGGTTTATTTCCTTTTCAAAAACACCATTTAAAATAATATACTTAAAAATCTATGTTCAGTTATAAATAAATTACGTAACTTCATTTCTATCGATTTACCTAACGGTAAACCAATCTTTATAAAATAGTTTTTATTTTGGCCATCAGCTATAAATTCATCAACAATATCACTCATTGGTGAATAACCAATCAAATGTTTAGTTTGGGTTTAACAACTAATACTGCAATCGTATAGGTTCAACAATTCATATATGATCATATGAAAATAAACAATAAATTTGACTGATAACGGTCAACTAATAACACCCATTCAAACATCCAATTTAATTCAATACGTTTGTTAGCCTACTTTGTGAACTAGGCAACACAAAGTCAAGAAACCAACTGTTGAAGAATATTTCAAGTTATGCGACTCCGGTTCGGATCGGAAGGAAGCTCCACAATTCAGATTGATAGCAGCGTATCGGTTCGGATCGAGTAAAATTCTCTGTTCGGATCGGATATCTCTTACTGGATAAATTGGCAAAGCATACTTGATCGGATCGGAAGGCCAATGAATCTCAGGTGGATCGGAAAGCCGTCTGCTTGCCATGACTTCGGAGCGGAGCGGAGTATGATTAGAGAAGAAGAGCCGTCCAAGCTACTCCGGTTCGGGTCGGATATTCCGATCCGAACCCCCCAACCTGCATGTCTCCGACCCGCACCCATGATCCAGAAAAATCTCCTATAAAGTCGCCTGGAGAACCGGACCGGATGTGACCAATTCCTACCCCTAACGTCCATCTCATTGATGCGTTGTTTGCTTGATGGCCCATCCGAACCCGAAGAAAGGGCGATGGATGACACGTGTTCCGACCCGGATTGCATTTCAGGCAAATTCACACCTATAAATACCCCAGCTAGAGACAAAGAGAAGGATCTTTTTCAGCACTTTTGAGAATCCAAGTACCTCCATCATTCAAATTCCTTCACTCCCGGAAAATCCAAACCATCTTTCATTTCCTGTTTTAATCTTTCTGAGTGAACAAAAGTGAGTTGCGAGCGAATCTTACATTGTATTTGTAATTGAATTACTGAATATAGTGAAAACTAAGTGGACGTAGGCATTTCTTCGCCGAACCACTATAAATCTTGTGTGTTCTTTTTTATTTCTGCTTTACTTTATCTTGTTTCTAATCAATTTGGGTGTTAGAACCACATTTGGGTCTAACATTTTGGTGCTTTCACTGAGAACCCTCATCTAAATTCTTTATTTTCCGGGATCTCTTTCTACTTTTTGGACCGTTGAGTTCAAAGAAGTGAATCCTTAAGCTTCTCTACTTTCTTACATTCGTCGAAGTAATTGTCAAAGACTAATGGCCAGAGGAAAAGGCAAGGAAGTCCAGTCTGTTCAAGGAAATGGAGCTGGTGAAGATCAGCAACATGCTGTTGTAACAAGGTCTAGGGGGCAGAGTTCAGCAGCAGGGAGAATCAACGCAGGAAATCCGAACCGACAGCAAGTGGAAAGTTCCGATCCGATCCGGGTTGGAGACTCTGAAGCAGTGCACTCCCCCAGTCTGAACCGACCCGACTTGCTCGCTGCACACCGATCCGAACAGACACCCCAGCTCCGATCCGACCCGACTTCCTACCTCCGATCCGACCCGATGCTTGGTGAAGCTGGAACATCTACTCGAGTCCCCGCGAATGCTCCAATTCCAGTTGCCAGGGTTGGAGACCAGGCCAATCCATCTGCTCCCATCACTCAAGGAGATTTCTCGCGCTTGCTTGATATGCTTGAGAGCACGAGGGAAGCTATGAGAGTTCATGAGCGCACCAATCTCATGATGCAGGAAAATATGAGGCTCATGAGTCGGGAAATCAGCGAGCTCCGCCGGCAAAGAACTCCGTCGCCAGTTCGTCATACACCAGTAGATCAATCTTCATCTTCTGAGGAAGAGAGGCCCCGTGAGCGAAGGCCACTCGAACGACCTCAGAACGTGGAGCAGCTAACGTTTGGATCTTTGGGATCTCGCGAGGATATCGCACGAGCATTAGGAAACGATAGCCCATCTCGGGGGCAAAGACTCCAGTCCCCTCTTCCCGAGATCGACCGGGAACGCAGGGAAAGGAATCGAGCAGAGGCAGCTCGAAGAAGAAGGGCG
The DNA here is from genome assembly GCA_030737875.1 of Allium sativum. Taxonomy (NCBI): domain Eukaryota; kingdom Viridiplantae; phylum Streptophyta; class Magnoliopsida; order Asparagales; family Amaryllidaceae; genus Allium; species Allium sativum. The sequence continues at coordinate 132,762,441 of CM060914.1, read as the reverse complement.
TCTCCTGAGCAAGAGCCCCGGAGGAACTCGGACACTAGGGCCAGGGAACCTGAGCAGCCCCTAACTAGTGCCGATGTGCAGGCGATGGTTCGTCGAATTATGTCCGAAAGCCGGAATTATACAAATGAAGACTACGGTATAGAGCGAAGCCATACTCCGTTCACTGACGACATCCTAGACTTCCAGTTCCCCCGACGCTTTAATTTGCCACAGATGGATAAATATAATGGAAGGACTGATCCAGGACAGCACTTGATGCGGTATTCGTGGCTTATGAATGCAGCTGCTGCCCCCGATGAAGTAAAATGCAAAGCGTTCCCAATCTACCTAGAAGATGTGGCTTTATTTTGGTTTACCCGACTTCCTCCTCGTTCAATTTCTAATTACAAAGAACTAAGCGAGCGTTTCATGAACCAGTTCCGATTACATGCTCGAAAGTCCAAGAGCGTTATTGAATTGTCAAGGATCAAACAGGCACCAGGAGAATCTTTAAGGGCATATTTAGATCGATTTAACCAAGCTGTAACTGAGGTCAGTGACCCGCATGAGCCCACTATTCTGATGACATTGAAGGAAGGAGTCGATCCCGAATCTGAGTTTGGAGACTACCTTTCTGGGAAGACACCCCCGACAAGGGCGATATTCTACGAAAAAGCCGATATTTATCTAAGACGAGAGGAGGCCCGGGCAAACCGGAAGAGAAAGTCTGAGACAGCTTCAAAGGAGAATGTGCAGAGTAATATTGCAGTGAAGCAGTCTGGGGAAAGTTCTGGCAAGGTTGAAGTAAATGTGGGAAACAAGGGTGGAAACAGCAATACTGGAAGCGGGGGAAACAACAACAACCGTAATTCGAACGGTAACAGGAGAAACAGAAATAGGGGAAGCGACCCAAACAAAAGGCCCCGATTCCAGAACTACGAGAACTACACACCACTGAATGACACGTTGGAAAATATTTACCTGGACACGTATAATGTGTTGCAATACAAAAGACCTCCACCTCGTGATTCGACCGAGAAAGAAATGGCGACAGGGAAATTTTGCTTGTTTCACGGAACGCATGGACATTCGACCAATGAGTGTCGACATTTGAGGGATGTAATTGAAAAGCTGCTGCGTGAAGGAAAGTTGGATGAGTACAAGGTTGCCCCGAGGGACAGGGGGCAAGGAGAGCAGGCTCCAAAGCAAATCCTACCTGCTCCTAAGCCTACCGCGCAGCAGAAAGGTAAAGGGATTGTCATCAACTCCATAGTAGGCGGACCTCACCCGGCAATCCGAAGCTTTAGGTCAATGGACCAATATGTGAATGCGGCCAAGCATCTAGATGTGAATGAAGGTGACGATTTGGAAGATGTTACCCCCATCAAACAACAAAAAACCATGTTCGATGACGTGGTGTTTCGCAGCCGAGACAACACGGGAATACAATCTCCCACCAATGATCCGTTGGTTATTACTACCGCTATTGGGCCAGCGTTGGTCCATAAGGTATTAGTAGACAACGGAAGTTCCGTTAATATTTTGTTCAAGAAGTCATTTGATCAGATGAAGCTTGAGCCTGAAGATCTGAAACCTTGTGAAGGATGGATTAGAGGTTTCAACGGAGCGACGACAGCTCCTATGGGATATATAGAGTTGCCTGTGACCCTAGGGCAAGGAGAACGTAGAAGAGTGCGAATGCTTCAGTTTGTAGTACTGGACGTAGATTCGCCATATAACGCATTTTTAGGGAGGCCTGCCCTCGCTGAGTTTAGAATTTGTATCGCCCCTTGGTGCTTGTTACTAAAGTTCCCAACCGAAGCCGGGACTGGAGTAATAAGAGGGGATCAGGTTTCTGGACGGGCCTGCTATGTGGCTGAACTGAAGATGTTGATGAAAGGAATTAATGCTGAGAATAAGGATGCCTCATCTCCCTCAAAGGGGGACTCGGCATAGCAATTAGAGAGGTTGAACCCAAGGGAGTTGCGAAAGGGAACGCCTGAAGACCTGGATCCTAGAAAAGACGAGGAACCGGAGGCTAGGAATGCAACTCCTAATGAAGCAACAGTGGAAATTCCTGTTGATAAAGCAGATCTGACGAAAGTTTTGAAGATTGGTTCCCAATTGGATCCACGTCGTGCTGAAGAGCTGACGAACTTCTTAAAAGCGAACTTAGATGTGTTCGCCTGGACCCATGCTGACATGTGTGGGATATCGCCTTCCGTTATCAGTCACAAATTGAATGTAAATCCGAAGCATCCACCTGTAAAGCAAAAGAGACGCATGCTGGGCCCAGAGAGGTCGGCTGCCCTCAAAGAGGAAGTAGAGAAATTGAAGCAAAATGGATTTATTCGAGATTCGACCTATCCCGACTGGATATCGAATCCCGTTCTGGTAAAGAAGCCAAACGGAAAGTGGCGAACTTGTATTGACTTTTCAGATTTAAATAAGGCTTGCCCAAAAGATAGTTTCCCACTTCCCAGGATTGACCAGCTTGTAGACTCGACAGCAGGTCATGAACTTCTCTCTTTCATGGATGCATATTCTGGATACAATCAAATTCCTATGCATGTACCAGACCAAGAGCATACAAGTTTCATTACGAATCTGGGATTGTATTGTTATGTTGTAATGCCATTCGGATTAAAAAACGCTGGAGCTACTTATCAGCGGTTGGTAAATAGAATGTTTTACGATCAGATAGGAAAAACCATGGAAGTTTATGTGGATGATATGCTGGTTAAATCAAAGCAGTCCTCCAGTCATACGCAAGACTTAGCAGAAATGTTTGGTATCTTGCGAAAATACCGTATGAAATTGAATCCTTTAAAATGTTCATTTGGAGTGGCGTCGGGAAAGTTCCTTGGCTTCATTGTGAGTTCCCGAGGAATTGAGATCAACCCTAGCCAGATAGCGGCGATTAGAAATATCAAAGAACCAAGGAAAATTAAAGACGTCCAAAGTCTGGCAGGGAAGGTAGCGGCGCTAAGTAGATTCATCTCCAAAGCCACCGATAAATGTGTTCCATTTTTTGATTTGATAAAAAGGGGAAAGAAGAACTTCCAGTGGACTCCCGATTGTGTCGAGGCTTTTCAAAATCTGTTAGAACTGTTAGAAAAACCGCCAATCTTATCAAAGCCCGTAGACCATGAAGAACTATTTGTTTATCTAGCAGTCTCGGCTCACGCTGTCAGCACAGTTCTGGTTCGAGAGGAAGATAAAGTACAAAGGCCAGTATACTATGTGAGTAAGAAATTAGCAGCGGCAGAGCGCAACTACCCAAAGATCGAGAAGCTTGCTTATAGCCTCCTGATTGCATCCCGAAAGCTTCGTCACTACTTCCAAGCCCATCCAATAACCATATACACCGATCAGCCGTTAAGACAAGTGCTGCAGAGAACCGAAGCGTCGGGAAGGTTGATTAAATGGAACATAGAACTAAGCCAGTTTGATTTGAATTTTCAACCACGAAAGTCAATCAGGGGGCAAGCTCTAGCAGACTTTATTGCGGAGTTCACCATTCCAGAAGAAGAAATAATCAATGACCAAGTGGTCAAGTCTGAGGATAAGCTAGAGATGAATCCGTGGAGACTATATACAGATGGAGCTAAAAATGACCGAAGATCCGGAGCAGGAATTGTCTTAGTCACTCCGGAGGGACGATCGTTATATTACGCCCTACGGTTAGAATTTTCGGCCACTAACAACGACTCTGAGTATGAAGCCCTGATTGCCGGGCTGAAACTCGCTAAAGACCTCGGAGTAAAAGTGATGGATATATTTTGTGACTCTAAGATTGTTGTTTGTCAGGTGCGAGAGGAGTTCGCAGCTCGAGGACCTCGACTTATTACATACCTCAAGAAAGTGAAAGAGCTATTGAATAGCTTAGAACGGTACAACATAACACATATTCCCAGAGCAGAAAACCAGAAAGCGGATAGATTAGCAAAGTTGGCCAGTTCCGACAATCCAGAAGGGACTGAGGTAATTCCCATTGAAACATTGGAATCGCCAAGCTTCGAATCAATGGAAACTGAATTCGTTTTTGAAGCGAAACCAGAGAAGGAGTCATGGATGACTCCAATCAAGAGTTTTCTTAAGAACGGGACTCTCCCATCGAAGAAGAGTGAGAAGAGAGCTGTAGTTCGCAAAGCTGCCAGATATGTTATGCAAGACGATACCCTCTATAGGCAAGGATTTTCTATGCCCCTGTTACGATGTATCGCACACGACGACATCAAGCGTGTACTGAGAGAAGTACACGAAGGTGAGTGTGGAGATCATACAGGAGGTCAAACTTTAGCAAAGAAAATATTGCGGTACGGATACTTCTGGCCTACGATCAACAAGGATGCAGCTGATTATTCACGACGCTGCGATAAGTGCCAGAGATTCGCCAAAATCCCCAGGGCACCATCAACCCAACTTAAATCGATGGTGAGTCCTTGGCCATTTGCCACATGGGGAATCGATATCATTGGAGTTTTACCGATTGCTAAAGGGGGAGCTAAGTATGCCATAGTAGCCGTGGATTATTTCACGAAATGGGTGGAAGCTGAACCCTTGACTAAGATCACCACAAGAAAGGTGATAAGTTTTGTGGTCCGAAATATTATATGCCGATTCGGAATCCCAAGGACGATTATTACCGATAACGGGACTCAATTTGATAGCACTGAATTCAGAAACTTTTGCCAGAAATATAAGATAGACAAACGATATACTGCAGTTGCCTATCCACAATCTAATGGGCAAGTAGAGGCAATAAACAAGGTAATAAAATCCATCCTCAAAAAGCGATTAGAGCATGCAAAGGCAAAATGGGTGGATGAACTGCCCCTAGCTTTGTGGGCATATCGAACAACGTTTAAAACGGCTACTGGTCATACCCCTTTCTCCCTCTCCTTTGGTTCAGAAGCAGTAATTCCAGTTGAACTGGAAGTTCCTTCCCACAGGGTGACATATTATGACCCGATGACGAATCGGGCACTTTTACTTGAGTCTCTTGATGAAGTCGAAGAGAAAAGAGACGAAGCAGACTTGCGTGCAGCAAGACATCGGCGTCAGATAGCGCGCTATTATAACAAAAAAGTTCGCCTCAGAACTTTTGAACCCGGAGATTTGGTGCTCAAGAGAGTTTTTCCATCCCTTCCTCACCTCGGCCCAAAATGGGAGGGACCCTTTGTCATCCTACGGAAACTTGATAAAGGAACATTCAAGTTAACGACCGTAGATGGCGAAGAAGTCCCTCGAGCATGGAATGCCCAACACTTGATGCGATATTTGGATTAGAACTGCTATACTTTTTGCTATTTTTCCTGTAAACTCTGTAATAAGGCACGACTTGCCTTGGGAAAATCCGGTGATATGAATAAAGAACTATAAAGTGGATGTAGGCTATGACTTAGCCGAACCACTATAAAAATATTGTGTGTTAGTTACTTTTATGCATTTACATTCATTAGTTGTTCTGTTGTGATTATAAAATACAGGACAACTTAGAACCTAAAAGGGTTGAAACAGTTTGGGCATAAAAAGAAGCACAATGATTATTTGTGCAATAAGACATAAAAGAATGAGAAAACGACATTCTTAACTCTAACTCTCCAGAGAAAGAGAGAGAGTATAAAAGCGTCTCAGACTGAGCGCTGAAAAAGAAATTCTATTCTGAACTCTAACTCTCCAGAGAAAGAGAGAGAGTATAAAAGCGTCTCCGACTGAGCGCTGAGAAAGAGGTTCAACTCCGAACTCTAACTTTCCAGAGAGAAAGAGAGTATAAAGGCGTCTCCGACCGAGCGCCGAGAAAGAAATCTTTTCCCGTTGAACGACCGGGGGATAAACAAATAACTGAACTCGAACTCTAACTCTCAAGAGAGTGAGAAAGAGTATAAAAGAAATGCCAGGAAAAACAACAGATATTGATGATACAGGAAAGGCTATCCCGTTAGAGAATCGGGAGCATCCAGAATGCATAGTTAGACACTGAATAACTTACGGAGATTGACCGAGGACACATGCCCATACACATATCTCCCCTCTTCACAACTTTGTTTCATAACTATAGATATGCATTTTTACATAAGTGCAGAACTGCTAACAAATAAACATTGCAGAAAGTGAATTATTTTTATTTACGAATGAATGAATTTGTACAGGGAAATAACTGAAAAAGAAAGTGCGAAAGCTGCTGGTGTAGCAGCACTTATTGATTTACAAAGATGCTAAAAGGACACAGAAGGACCCACTATTTGGGCTTGGAATGAGCCTTTGATTTCTTGACAGCTTTTTCTGCATCTTTTGCTTCCTTCTCGGCTTCAGTCAAGATCCGCTTTGGTTTCTTTTTCCCTGAAGATGTAGTACTGGGGCCAGCAGACTTTTTCCCGGAGGGCGGGGCACTGGAATCGAGAGAAGATTTTTTAGCAAGTTCTTCGGTAATAGATCTAGTGGAAAGCTTAACAACTAACCTTGAACCTGCATCCACAACAGCGAGGGGCTTGAGGACCTCAGGGTCTAATTCTTCAGCCTTCAATTGCAAGCGCTTGTCTTGATCAGCCTTCATGGCAGCCAAGGTGATGTCCTCAGCGCTTTTCAACTCCCCGGTTATTGTAACTTCTGGTTCCTCATCATGCCCCTCGTCTCCTCCATCATCTTTTAACGCTGCAATCATTTCTTCGTCATGGGGAGTAGTCACCTTAGTTGATTCACTCCTTTCCCCCAAGTCTGTGGAAGCAGCCTTGTCTTCTCCTTCTTTGACCCTATCAGCGGGCTCTGTCCCAGTGGTAGCTCCTTGAACTACATCTGTCTTCGCGGAGGATTCAACGCCTACAAAATGAGAAACATCGGTTATCAACTCAGGCGAGAGCAAAGGATTTCTCATTGAACGTTCAATCGTGTAGCCAAAGGTAGTAATAGCCTTGACAAGTTGAGGAGAAAAGACAGGGATACCTTCTGAAGACTTCTCAGCGGGGGTGACTACTACCTCTGGAGTTATTTCAGGAATGGGAGATAGTAAAGTTGATCGGGGAATTCCCGGGTTTTCGGGATCATACCCTTCCACTTCAGGAGTTACAGGAGCAGAAGAAGAGGAGCCAGCTTCAGGAATGGTTTTCTGTTTAGACTTCCGCCTCTCTTCTTCCATGGCCTCAGCAATTAGGCGGCGACCTTCAGCTAGGCGCTCTGGTTCGTCGTCTCTCAAGTACTTCTCCATCAACTTATCTTCGTCGAGGGAATCGACCTTAAGCTCTTCTTTTTCCCACTCAACGATTTGATTCCACACATGAACCAAGGTGGATGGATAGTCCTCGATCCAGGAAATGTTTCGACGACGAATAATGTGCGCAAAAAATTCGATCATTAGCTCCCCGAAGCCCTGAATATCGGCCTCCGCCTCTGATAGCTGTTTGCGGGTTTCCTCCGCAGATTTAATAGCGCATTCAACGTTGCCCTCAGCCAGAGCAGCCCTGTTTTCCGCCTCTAACAATTTTGAAGCCAAATCAGCGTTTTTCTTTTCTAACTCAGCACTCCTTTTCGCTAACTCGGCATTCTTTTGCTCAAGCTCAACATAAGCGAGACGTGTCTTAGCAGCCTCTGACTTGGCTTCGTCAGCTTGCTTCTTCAACTCGGAACGTTCCTGAGTGTGGGATTCTAGCAAATCATGATAGCGCTTTTGCATGTCCTCAAACTGTTGTTTGAAGTTAGAAGCGTTCTTCTGAGCAATAGCTAGTTGAGCTTGAGTATCTTCTAAATTTTTTCCTAAGGTTTTTAGGGCCTTAGCATCTTCCTCTGCAGTTTTGTGCATTGAGTCAGCATTTGTCATTAGCGTGCGAATGATTCTAGAGAGAGTGCGGGAATACTTGAACATTTCGGTATATTGTTTTTCCACCAAATCAATTTTTGCTCTGGCTTCCTCTGCCCAATTAGAAGAAATAGGTTCAAGGGAAGGTAGAAAGGTCAGAGTCTCGAAGTAGTGCTCGGGAAATTGATCCTTTAAGTATGCCAGCCTTACGGCGGTTCCCGCATCTGATGGAGGAGGGGCTAGGATTGTTAGTTCAGCGTCCCTTCTCAAAGAAGATTCTGTAGAACCCTTGTCTGTCCGAGGTCGCTTAGTAGCAGGGACTTTTTGCTTGCTTCTAGCCCCGGTTTCCTTTGGAGGTGTTTTCTCTCTGCTTCGCTTTTCATGGGAGGAAGTGGAATCCCTAGATTGTGGTCTATCCTCCTCCCTACGACCTTGATAGCTTTTGTATTTTTCCTGTTCCGGTCGAACTGGTGAGCGGGAGCGTGAGGATCGAGATCGATAAGGATCATAGGGTCTCCTTTCCTCCCTGCCGCGGTCATCCCGACGGTTATATTCGGCATCCTGGGGAGGATTAGACATGCTGCGGCGAAGCTTCCTTATGTCATAAGAGGATCGAGACATTGTACCTGCACGATAAGTTAAACGAAGTTTAGAATCAGCGGATCCATGGAAAGAGAAGTGCAATGAATGCTGGTGCTACGGTGCAAGGTGCATCCTATGTAGTGTATGTGTCCCCCCAACCAACCCGAGTCTGAAGCTAAAGTGGTGCGGGCAGGCTCTTTGGCCTTAGCAGGAGTAGTCTCTTCAGAAGAAGTGAAGACTAGAGGGTCCTTTCTGAAATCTTCTGAAGTGTATATAGCCTCGGGTAAAGGGAGATCCCCCAAACCCTGAAATATGTGCTCGTCGGCGCTAGGAACATCCCCTTCGGAAGCGTGAAGTGGCGACCCTTGGGGAGATTTTGATTTGTCTGCCGAGGTAGTTTCCTCGGGGGCAACGTACCCTTCACGATGTTTTTTGGCCAGATTAGCCAGCTCATCGTCTTGAGTGGAAGAGGGAGAGGGTGAAGTTTGAAGAGAAGCTGCAGGAATCCCCGAGCCTTCTCCTATTTCTGGAACTGTTTCCACTGGAGGGATATATGCATAAGGGACTGTCCCATGACCGATGCTACGGTGGACGGATAGCAGCCCGTGAAAATGAAGGTACTCATCTTTAAGAACCTCGTCAATAGTAAGGAATTTTTGGTCGCCATTGAGGAGACGGTGCATTCGATCAAAGAACACTTGGTCTGATACCTGTTTGGGATTATCGACTGCAAATAAAAAGGAAAAACCGGTCAGGGTGATGATTCAAGTGTCTAGAATCCAGGGTCAGAAAATCAGTGCTTTACTTGATTTTATCCATCTTCTGGCGCATCCAGGCTGTTGCTTTATATAGAACCACTCCAGTCTGGAATCTCCAGCCTTGCTGCTAAACGGCGTAGAGATTATCTTCCTCTTTGGGACCGACTCAAAGTAACAGAAAGAAGGGGTTTCTCTAGTCCGGTGTTTGAAATTATAGAAGAAATGAACGTCGTCAAACGTAAGCTCCACGCCTAGAATTTCACGATATGCTATGAATAAGGTATGCAAATAGGCATATGAATTGGGATGCAGTTGCATGGGGGCAATCCGCATTTGTCTTAAGAAATCGACGATGAAAGGCGAGAAAGGAGGAATAGCGCCAACCATGCACATCAGACGAGTGACCGTCATATATCCTTCTGGAGGGTTATGTGGACGATCAGAACGTGAGGGCACTAGAGTGTCTTTCTTCATTATTCCATACTTCAAGCAAATTCTCACGAGTCGGTCATTGTCAATTGTTGACTCTACGGAATCTGGAGGTGATTCCAATATAATGGCTGAGTCGAATTTATCGGGTGCTCGGGTGTCACCAATCCCTCCTTCCTCCTCAAAGCCTAGGGAAACTTCATTTTCTGAAGACACTTCACCGCTTTCCCGATGACCAGCTCCGTAATCCGGACCCTCGCTGTCCCATTCTGGGTCAGATGAAGAAGATATATCCTCGAGAGTGGTTTTGTGGGAAGTTTCTGGAGCTTCTTTCTTCTCAGCTAGACGAGAAGAGCGTCTGGGCCTCATTGTCATGGAACTATTGAAGAAGCAATAGCACGAATTAGAGTGAATTATCCCGTGTCCCCTTTTTGTGTATGTGTGTGAACTAAAGTGTGTGCAACAAATGCGGGAAGTACAAAATAAAAGTACAGCAGTGTAAGACGAAGCTTTAAAGAGAAGGTGATAGTCAGAATTGTTCTTAATTCTCGTTCATGTTTACAAGGCACTATCCTAACTGTCCGCGAGGCATATTCGTCTAGAATGAGTGTTAGTTGAATTAGTTGAGTGGTCTTTATGTGTCAAGTTCAATATGTTCGGGTCGGTTCGGATATACATATGATGACTAGCTTGACGCAGGCAAAGATAACAGTCGGTTCGGATGCCTCATTAAAGCGTGGTCAGTTCAAGACAAGGGAAGCAACGGATGCAGAAGCGGAACTGATCCGTTCGGGTCGGGTAGCCCGATCCGAACCGAACCAGCATCACCTAACCGACCCGTTTACTTCAGCCTCTTATCCCATTCACTTTTCCGACCCGAACCGCCTTTTCCTTTCCTTTCCATCTTTTCTAAGAACGAGACCCGAGCCGACATTTTCTTTCCTCCCGTCTTTCTAAGTTGTGCAATCCGAGCCGATCCCCTTTCCTTCTCCTTCCTTTTTTGGTCCTCCGTCTTCTACCCGAACCGACTCCAGATAGTCACCACGCTCCTCATCTTCTTCCTCTTTCCCTCCTTTCTCACAAACAGGTCCATTTTATCATCAAGACCATCGTTGAGGATAAAATTTGCCCTCTCCAGCCTCACAATGTCTTGAAGCGATAGCGCATCCACCAGCGGCGGCGGGGGGTTCAAGCAAAGCCTACGATTAAACCATCCTAATCCAACGCTAATTGAAATCAAGAACGTTTATTACGATGTTATTCGAGTTTAAAAAGCTACCTATGTGATTGATTTGAGGAATCAACAAGAAAGGAATTCGGAGTTTTAGAGTTTTTAAGATTTTCGATGCTTGGGTCCGAGCCGCAATAGAAACGAAGAAGAAAGAAGTGAAGACGGTGATGAGTTTATATAGAGAATGGAGTTGGCTCTTCGTCTCCCTTTTTTGTCTCGCCCGATCGGACCGGGGTGGAAGCCCAATAGCACAACTCTCTCTGAAGGCCCAGTGTTTAAGAACTAAATCCACGAACACGCTTCGGATCGGAATCCGAGCCGAGTGGAAATTTCACACGTTGATTTAGCATCCGACTCGAATTGAAGAGAAGGGAAGTAAAAGGAGCATACCTACAAGAAGTGTTACACGGCTAGTAGAGTTCCCAAATTTGCTCAGAAATGAAGAAAAGCCACTCGGATCGGACGCCGAACCGAATGGAAATCGATGCATTACCCTTGACAATTCTGGTTGAACGACATCAAAGGACGCTTTGTACAACGAAAGCATCCTTTGAGGGGGCAAAATGTTAGCCTACTTTGTGAACTAGGCAACACAAAGTCAAGAAACCAACTGTTGAAGAATATTTCAAGTTATGCGACTCCGGTTCGGATCGGAAGGAAGCTCCACAATTCAGATTGATAGCAGCGTATCGGTTCGGATCGAGTAAAATTCTCTGTTCGGATCGGATATCTCTTACTGGATAAATTGGCAAAGCATACTTGATCGGATCGGAAGGCCAATGAATCTCAGGTGGATCGGAAAGCCGTCTGCTTGCCATGACTTCGGAGCGGAGCGGAGTATGATTAGAGAAGAAGAGCCGTCCAAGCTACTCCGGTTCGGGTCGGATATTCCGATCCGAACCCCCCAACCTGCATGTCTCCGACCCGCACCCATGATCCAGAAAAATCTCCTATAAAGTCGCCTGGAGAACCGGACCGGATGTGACCAATTCCTACCCCTAACGTCCATCTCATTGATGCGTTGTCTGCTTGATGGCCCATCCGAACCCGAAGAAAGGGCGATGGATGACACGTGTTCCGACCCGGATTGCATTTCAGGCAAATTCACACCTATAAATACCCCAGCTAGAGACAAAGAGAAGGATCTTTTTCAGCACTTTTGAGAATCCAAGTACCTCCATCATTCAAATTCCTTCACTCCCGGAAAATCCAAACCATCTTTCATTTCCTGTTTTAATCTTTCTGAGTGAACAAAAGTGAGTTGCGAGCGAATCTTACATTGTATTTGTAATTGAATTACTGAATATAGTGAAAACTAAGTGGACGTAGGCATTTCTTCGCCGAACCACTATAAATCTTGTGTGTTCTTTTTTATTTCTGCTTTACTTTATCTTGTTTCTAATCAATTTGGGTGTTAGAACCACATTTGGGTCTAACAACGTTTATGTTATTATAAACGTAACCAACAGGGTAAGTTACCTCAAATGGAAATAATCGTTAAAATAACGATGTCATTTCATTTAAATTAAAAACCTTTAATTTAAATAATTGTTAAAATAACGATGTCATTTCATTTGAATTAAAAAACGTCTAATTTAAATAATCGATTTAAAATATTTAACAAACAACCATTAAATCAACCAACAATTAGCAAACATAGCAAACAAACATTATTAGTAAAAGAAACGGATAACTTACGAGACAGATGTATATATAAGCAGCGGAAAATAAAACTAACTTTATTTCAAACATGGTTCATAACAAAACATTACAGCAAACTGTTTCAAACCAATTTCCAAACCATTACATCATATTTTCTATCTTGATTATTATATAAAGAAGCATAAAACATAAATAAAACTGCATAAATCCCCAAGTCTAGTGTGTCCAAAGCCATAGCCAAGGATAATAGGTTCCAAGCCGTACATCACAGAGTCTTCAAGCTTGGAAAGATGAACGGTCCAAATTAAGATGAGTTATTCCCTCCTTGGCTACCTAAGGGGGGGAGGGAAACGGAAGAAAAGAAGACGAAAGAAAAATGGGGTAGGCATAAGTCTGAGTAAGTCTAGTGACTTTTCAGTGTGTGAATAAGGAAAAGGGTCATGATAGGAATAAACTGAAAATAGGACAGTACCAGAACAACAAACTAACATAAAGCTATATAAGGCAGGATAACCGAATATACATCGCACCCATGTTAAATTCTATGCACCTATTTATACTTGTCCAACTAGCACAACGTGTTAATGGTGAAATGATCCCCTTATATTGATCGGCTCCTACTCGCATACATCTACCATGTGTGTCCTTCGGCCCCCGCTTGACCGTAGATACTTGCGCTGGTCCCACCACGGAGTGTATCAAATCCTATGGTGGCAACCCGACATGATTCAAGATACACAGTGTATGACTACTGATGCCCAGTGCCTGCTTTTTCCACTCCAGAGTACGTGCACGCCCGTACTCCGCCGGAACCTTCACTGATCCACCACCGCCGATGTTTTTGACCGCTTATAATCAGCCCAGTAATCGTGTCCCACCCTGCCTAGTTCAGGGTCCCATGATACATCCACGTGGGTTACTTCTGAAATGGGTCCCCATTACTAGGGTTTTCCAGTCAACATGTTAAATTGCTTAAGTGTCCAAATTTACCTAACCCCACCCATCAGTTTAGCTAACATGTTGAATTGGTTAAGTGTTTCCTTAATTGACTTAACCCTATCACTCTTGACTTAGCTTTATTAGAGCACCAACCACTCACATTAGACAGGTATTGTTGTGGTCACCGGATGTGCCGGTCGGTTCCGGGCAGTTTTACAACACAACTCAGTCTAACCTCGGGTCTTTTTTTTGGGCTCAATGCACTAACCACCCACATTAGACAGGTATTGTTGTGGTCACTGGATGTGCCGGTCGGTTCCGGGCAGTTTTACACCACAACTCAGTCTAACTTCGGGTTAGGAATATTCGTCTTTTCTAAATTTATATATTTATCCTTTTATGCTTATATGTAAATTTGTCAACAATTTATTTCCATGGCCCACTTTCTTTCTAAATCAAATTCATAATTTTTGGTAAGTAAATTATACCATTTCAATGTCATACCACTTACATGGTTATGAGCCAAATATGTTAACTATGTATAGTTTCGTGTTTTCCCCAACGTTACCCCCGTTGTACGTTCGCAAAATTTCATAGGATGTTAGGCTCGACATTTTAGCCTAACCAATAAAGTAAAAAAGGAAAAAAAAGAGGAACTTGCAACATTCCAACATCATACAAAAATATGGAACTAACTACTGATGTGTCACATGAACTTAGCATAATATACTTTTAATTATGAACTTGCAAACTAGATCTATGCAACATGAATCATAAAATAATAGTATTACATAGAACTACCAAAATCTAATTAGACATGTAGTGGTGAACTTGCATATGTTGAATCATGTTAACATGGATCTAACATAGAGGCATATGGATCTAACATATAAAGTTGTAGATCTAAACATATAGGTTTACATAATCATGTTTTTAACCTATAAACTTGCATGTATTCATAACATAATAGCGTCACTCAACTTTCATAAACATGGCATAATTTCTAAATTGACATACAACATATAGATGTCATCACAAGATCATAGACCTAATCATGTATACATAATGGATCTAAACAATTAGGCATAAATGACATGACTTAGCCTAAAACTTGTATGTGTCATAATATCACCAAAGGTACATATGATAATTTCATTCCCAAATTCCTATACAACATCATGGGTTTATTCACTAATTTCCACATAACATGATAGGTTTGATAGACCATAATAGTTCATAGGCATATATGATAGAATAGACAAGAATAAACATAAATCAGCATCACATACAACTTGATACAATTCTATTTTACAATCCATTACAAACCATGTCTTTAATTCGTTCACATCTGAAAGATAACTACACTTACTAACAAAAAGGAATTCTTGAGTCCTAGGATCTGTATTATGAAATTGAATTGCTCGCCTTTGATGTAGATCGTTGAATTTTCTTAGTTGAATTAGATTAGATTTAATTTTGACGTAGCTTCAATCTTGCCTTTGAGTTGAAAGAGATGACTGCTATTCCAGGTTCACCATTGACGGCATGGCGGGTCTCGGTATGAATATTTGTGATTTAGGGTTGAGAGTTAGGTTTCTTTTATAGAGGCTTAATTAATTTAGAGCCGTCAGATTAAACCTAGAAATAATCAAGACCATCCAGTCAAGATAGGATAACACCTCAGCTCTAATGACTCAGCAGGGAGTCAGAAATCGTCGTCCTTTCAGATTTGCCCTGGGGGGTGGGGGGGGAGGGGTAGGTCGACCCCCAGGTCGACCTGTAGGGTAGGTAGACACTAGGGTCGACCTGTCCTGGGCGGGAATTTTTCCTGCCCTGCCCTCTTCTGAGTTTAAATTTAAATTTTGAATTTTTGAAACTTCCGAAGGCCATAACTTCTTCATACGAAGTCCAATTCACGCAAACTCGAACTCTGTCTCAATCAGAATTCCGAGACGAACGCAATGGTGTAACCCGTTTCCCTTAATTTTCACATTTAGAATTAATTATTCTTTAATTCATTACTTTAAGGTTTATCGAAAACACGGGGTGTTACAATAGATTTTAGTCGCTTCCCACTCTGTCAAAATTATTCCAGAATGTAGATTTTGTCATCACGATCCCATTGGTTGGTTGAACTCTGATAACCTACGCACACGTTATACCATTAATAAGTTTACTGTTTGAAAACAAATCAAACAATTGTAAACAACTATAAGATCCGTTCGGCTTTCCTAAACAACAAAGATTGTTGTAGAGGGTGTCGAACTCTGGGACCAAAAATATTTTAATTAATAAATCCAATCAAGTTATTCCAGGATTTTGATTGATTGAAAACACAGAAAATAACAGCAATTTAAAAGAGAGATTTATATAATAAGACAAAGCAGA
The DNA here is from genome assembly GCA_030737875.1 of Allium sativum. Taxonomy (NCBI): domain Eukaryota; kingdom Viridiplantae; phylum Streptophyta; class Magnoliopsida; order Asparagales; family Amaryllidaceae; genus Allium; species Allium sativum. The sequence continues at coordinate 132,746,678 of CM060914.1, read as the reverse complement.
TAGGGGATAATGACATAGATTGGATTCATACTCATCAATAGCCAACAAATATATATAGATCTAATTCATGTTTCTGTCACAAACATGAATCAACGATAATAAGGTTCTCAGAAACAAATAATTAAATAACAACAAGCATAGCCTATACAGGAGCTGAGCTCTTAAACAACCATAGACTATCAGGACAGATTCACTAATTAATTTCTAAAACACTAAAATTAGATCTAAATCTGATAACTGTTAGATCGAACACGAATATACCCTATGAAGGAGCATAGCTCTTTAACGACACAGAATATGAAGGTTCAGATCTAACACTTGATTCAGATCCAGATCTACATGTATAAAGTCCTCATCTATTGGCTATGTGATTCATGTTGAATCATATCTATTAGCGTCATCACCCCCTAATCAAAGGGAATTAGCTAGACATAGCTAAAGAAGAAGAGAAACATAAACTAAATAACATGAACATAAATAAAATAAAATAACAATTGAGAGAAAGGGAGAAGAAGAGTTTTATTCCAAGAAGAGAATTACAGAATTAAAATAAGTGTGTTTTTACATGAATAAGATACAAAGTATTTATAGTTGTATTGGTCAAGGCTAAGAGGCTCATTACACAATATGGGTCAAAATCCCTTTTTCAAAATAACCAAGTAGCTAAGTGTGAACGCATGTGAATGGAAGGCCTTTCAAATGAGCCAATGTGAACGCAGCATGAGAGAGATGCCTTGCAAATGAGCTAATGTGAACGCGTATGAATAGATTTGCAATTGTAATAGCTTGCGGGCATCAAATGGCATCAATTACAACTGTTTTGCGCACGAAATAGGAACTCCATAACATCTGCAACAAGCTATCTTTATGAAAAGGCATTGGATTAACATATGCGGCAGAAGGTGGTTGAACAGCAACATTTCTTCAAGCTTTAATCTTACTCTCAAAATCAACACTCTTCATACACCAATTCTTCAAGCTTTTCAACAATTACGTGCATTAATCCATTCATCATAAATAATCTGAAAACACAACTATAAATGCACGGTATCAATTATTTAAAAGACAAAATAAGATAAACATGCGAATAAAATATACACATTTACGTGTATATCAAATACCCCCACACTTATCTTTTTATTCGTCCTAAAATAAACTAAACTAAGATATGTCATACTTTCATAGGAAACACGATTGCATTTAGCATATGCAACAAGCCGTTAAACCTCTGGGTGTCCCCAGTAGGACGAGTGTTGTCTCATGAGGGTTTTCAGCGGATACTACCCACAAAATTCATACACCAAAACCTTAACCCACAATCCATACTCAAGCCACCAACTCAAACCATACTCTGTACATCACCACGTTCCATCCACAGTGAACGAACTTCCTAAAACCCAGCACACTCCAGTTCACTGCAACTTGTTTCACCGCTCAAATCGCATTTCTTAACTACAGCAAATTCCTCCCACACTTCCTATTTTCAACCATCAAATACTTCGCAGCCCTTCTTCTCTGTATTTCTCTTTGCTTCACAACCCTTTACCTACCTGCAATTCACTGTGACTAATTTGCCCCATCAAAATCCCACTGCACATCGCTCCTTCCACATCATCAGCCCGTTCATACCACTTCCACAAATCTGCCTTGTAAACTTCTCTTTAATACATCCATCATCTGCCCTAATCCAAGTCATCTTCCATTCAAAACAAGAAAGCGGCATTTTTCCCATCATCCTTCAATGCAAAAGCCACTGCCTTCGTCACCATCAAACCACGTCAACTTCTCACGCATCAATCACCACCCAATTCGAAACCAAACTGAATCCAACTCCCTGTTTAGTTCAGCCTCACTTCTCACGAACTTCCATCTCTTCTTGAAACTCATCACCAACCTGGTTTACACGCAGCCTCAGCATACCAAAAATCGCCACCTACCCAAACAGAAACGCCTAAAATCCATCTGATCTCCACTGCCGAACACATCCAACAGCAACCTTCCCCATAACCCACAGCCGTCAACACCCTACCAAAAACCGCAAACAAAAACCATCACCGATTATCGCACCACCAAACCCCTATCCTGTAATCCAACAGATCTAACCCACAAAAAGCTTCTCCGCTGATTCTGAACCCTAGATACCCAAAACCCAACTAGAAATCAAGGAACCAAGACCGGAAAACCAACATCCGATCGTAGACTTCAGAGGAAAAAAAAACTAGGATTTGAAGCTTTAATTTGCAATTTGTTTTTAGTCGAATCAGAAAAAGAAACGGGCGATTTGTTTTACAAAGGAAGTCGGTGAAATTTTTAACAGAGTTTTTTTCATATAGAATTTTCATGGACAGGTTTGTTTGGGCTTTTGTGTGGGTTCGGGTAATAGTTTGCTTTTGGCTGTGCTTGGGTTCTGTTTTTAGGGATTTGTTTTGTTTTAGTTTTTTTTTCCTTAGTTTAGTCTAGTTAATCAAGTTTTTATTTTATTGTTTGATTTTTCTCTTTAAAAAAAATTTGAAAGCAGGTAGAGTGGAAATTAGAAAAAGGTCTTAAAAAAAATTCGGGCTCCGAACCCGTGCCGCAGCGCAGTCAAACAATTAATAGAAAGCGAAACAACAATAAATCTGCGGACGATTCAGACAGGTTGGAGCGGTTGCACTGGACGGACTGCCGATCTAGTTGAGATTTTTTTCTAAACTCTACAAGTACTGCTGCTGCAAATAAAAAATATATATAGACATTGCTTGTAAAAATCTTCTGCAGGGGCAGCGGCTTGCTTGTAAAATCTTTTAATTTCTGCGATTATTATTTCTGCGTCTGTATTCATTCTGTTAAGGGCAATACCCCAATTCACATAAGGTGAGGGATTTCATCACCCTTTCCTTAGCCCACAAATTTCATTTCATCATAGAATCTGACTAATAATAACGGTTAGACGTTGGACCTAAGGGAGTCGCGGGCTCATCTAGGGCTTAATTGTATTTTGATAGTTTATTCATTTGGAACGAATTATTTCTTGGTGTCTAGACTACGGCAGAGAAATAACCATTTATAAATATTATGGTTATTCGTAAATATTATATTGGTTGTTACTCTGAAGGTACTTAAACCTTCGGCTGCATTGCTAGGATGATTCCTGGTGCACCGATAACTCCTGTCCGTAAACTGGCTGAGAAATCTTTTGGTCTAAGTAATCAAACGTGTCACTATATAATTTTGAGTTAGGACCCATCAAGGACAGAAAATTTCATTGTAGCTAATTTTTGTGTGTAATTGTTTTGTGTATAAAAAAAATACAAAATTCCTCAAAAACAAATAAAAATTTAAAAAACGAAAACAAATTAAAAAAAATTTAACATTTTTTTCTCTCTTTTAAACCTCGCTAGTCTGTAGGTCATACTTTTCAAAAAAAAAACTCCCATTTTCAAAACCTTTTTCCTTCCCACATCTTTCTGAACTTCTCCATTGTCTAAATTTTTTTGACGAATTCTCTTCTTCTTCTTTCTAGTGCATGCAAACTTGGACCCGTGACCAAGAATCTCATCGTTTAGTTCGAACCAGACCACCTTCCCCTTCTTCAACAACCAATTTTCCCGAACAACCCTTAGAAATGGGTAACGAACCCGCACCTCGTACCCTGATGGACAGAATCCTTCCCGATAAAGTTTCTGTCCCTTCTTGCATTCAATTACCCAATCCTGTGGGTAATCACTTTGAAATCCGATCGAGTCAGATAAACATCCTTCCCAAATTCGGAAATTTTTCTCATGATGAACCATATAGTTTCTTAACGAAATTTGAATATGCTTGTGCAACCGTTAAATTACAACAGTCATGTGAGGATGGTATTAAACTTCGTTTGATTCCATTCGCACAAACTGACTATGCAGAAAAATGGTTTCGCAGCTTTCCCCCAAATTCGATTAAAAAAAGGGATGAATTTACAGCAGTTTTCCTTAAAAAGTTCTACCCCCCAGAAAAAACAGCTAGAGTCAGAAATGAAATCACCAATTTCCACCAAAAAGGGGGTGAATCTTTTTGGCAATATTTTGAAAGATTTAAAGAACTATTGTTAAGTTGTCCCCATCATAGTTATGAAACATGGTCGTTATGTCAAACTGTATACGATGGACTCGATAATAGATCTAGACAAATGTTAGAATCCATGTGTCAGGGTAATTTTCTAAAACAGACTTATGTAGAAGCTTGGAATTTCTGGATGAGTTAGCAGAAAAATTGAAACAATGGGAACGAACCAATGAAAAATCTCTCTATTTACGATCCAACAGTAATTCTGTCGAGTCCTCTTCTTCTTCTAATACTCTTGTTGATGCCATCCTGAATGTTGTTAGAACACACACTCAGTCTAATAACGTTTCCCAAGCTATGTGTCACATATGTCTTGACACTAATCACATGGCTGATGACTGTCCCCGGTCCCTTGAGAAAGTGAACGCTTTCAACCAACCCAACAACCACCCAAATCTTTCTTATGGTCCGAATAACCCTCTGATGAACAGACCTTTGAATCGAGCATTTCCTAACAATGCTGTGAACCCTCCTCTTAGGCAAAATCAGTACACTTCGAACCAGACGCCTTTCCACAATCAAATGGTTGCACCCCAATATGAAAATTACCTTTCTACGATTGAGGGGAATTTATCTGAGGTGAGCAACCTATTAGCGCAAATGACTAAGCAAAGTGTTGAAAATCAAAACAAGTTAGACAACTCCTTGCAATCGTATATGCAAAACACGAATCAACAAATGAGTGAACTTCAAAAACAAATGTCTCAACTTAACGCTAGATTAAGTGAAAGGGAAAAGGGTACTTTTCCAAGTCAAGCCATTCAAAACCCTAGAGGAAAAAATTCAAACCCCAACCAAATTCACATCATTCAGGGTTCAAACGTTAGTCAATTGAATGCTGTCACGACTCTTAGATCCAGCAAAAAGATTGACAACTATGTGGTCAACACAAATGCTTTACCGGACGATCTTCCAAACCTTACCGATAATTCGACCAACACAGATCAAAACATTGAGCCAATTTATGACAAGGACCATCCTCAAACTCAAGTAGCCCAACCCACTGAGTAGTCTGCTCCATTTCCTCATAGACTCCGACCTAGGAAAAAGACGGATCATCTAGAAAAGACCCTTGAAATATTTAAGCAAGTTAAAGTGAACATTCCTCTTTTAGATATTATACAACAAGTTCCACAGTACGCAAAATTTCTAAAATATTTGTGCACTCAAAAACGTCATACACATGTACCTAAGAAGGTGTTCCTGGCGACAACTCTAAGCGAAGTCTTGTCCCAATCAATGCCAGTGAAATACAAAGATCTTGGCTACCCCACAATATCATGTACTATTGGGGACAAGAAAATCAATAGATGCCTGCTAGACTTAGGTGCTAGTGTAAACTTGCTTCCATATTCCGTCTATCGCCAATTAGGGCTAGGAGAACTGAAACCCACCAAGGTTACCCTTCAGCTTGCTGACCGTTCAATTAAGAAACCTGTGGGCGAAATCGAGGATGTATTGATCAAAATAGGTGAATTCATCTTTCCAGTCGACTTCATTGTCTTAGAAACTCAACAGGTAAGTAATCTTGCGAACTAGATCCCTTTGATTTTAGGATGACCCTTCTTAGCAACCTCTGATGCACTTATCAACTGCAGAAATGGGTCTATGAAACTTTCTTTCGGTAACATGACTATCGAGCTAAACATCCTTAGAACCGAAAACTCTCCTAACTCTTATGTGGACCAATTTTCTGATATCCATGTTGTCCACGATAATGAACCCGAGCTCAACCATCTGAATAACGAAATTGAATCAAATTACGAAACCGTGTTTCAAGATATTCCCGAAAATGTCTCTGATTCGGTTCCTATCGAGTCGCTCACAAGTGAGTCTGTCCCTCAACCAGTTTCTTCAGTTGAGTCGTCCCCAAAATCTGAACTCAAAGTGATGCCAGGTCATCTTAAGTACGCTTACTTAGGAGACAATGAAACTTTTCCTGTCATTATCGCTTCTGGCCTTACTTTAGAGCAGGAACAATTGATCCTTCCCATCCTTAAGAAAAATAAGGGAGCAATTGGTTGGTCCATGGCTGATGGGGATTAGTCCTTCGATGGTCCAACATCGAATCCACCTTGTAGATGATGCCAAACCCACTCGTGATCCCCAGCGACGACTAAACCCCATCATGAAAGAAGCAGTTCGGGCTGAAATCCTTAAATGTCTCGACAATGGAATCATCTACCCAATTTCCAATAGTCAATGGGTTAGTCCGATTCATGTCATACCTAAGAAATCAGGGTTTACCGTGATCCAAAATGAAGCTAACGAGCTTATCCCAACCCGCACCCAGACTGGTTGGCGTGTCTGCATTGACTATTGAAAACTTAACGTTGCAACACGTAAGGATCATTTCCCTCTGCCATTTATCGATCAAATGTTAGAACGACTAGCCGGTCACGAGTATTATTGTTTCCTTGATGGGTACTTGGGCTACAATCAAATCCCTATCGCTCTTGAGGACCAAGAGAAGACCACTTTCACTTGTCCATTTGGTACATTTGCGTACCGTCATATGCCTTTTGGTCTCTGTAATGCACCTGCAACCTTTCAGAGGTGCATGATTAGCATTTTTTATGATATGATCGAGCAATTTTTGGAAGTATTCATGGATGATTTTTCCATCTTCGGGGATTCTTACACTGAGTGTTTACATCACCTGGATCTTGTACGTAACCATTGCAAAGAAAAACATTTAACACTTAATTGGGAAAAGTGTCACTTCATGGTTAAACTTGGCATTGTTTTAGGACATGTCATCTCTAATAAAGGAATTGAAGTAGACAAAGCCAAAATATAGGTTATCTCGAATCTTCCCGTTCCCAAATCCGTTAAGGACATCCGATCCTTTTTAGGTCATGCTGGCTTCTATCGTCGCTTTATAAAGGATTTTAGCAAAATCACTCAACCGTTGACCAGTCTTCTTGGTAAGGATGTTCCTTTCAACTTCAATTCTGATTGCATTTCATCTTTTGAGCATCTTAAAAATGAACTTGTCTCTGCCCTGATCATCTTCTCTCCCAACTGGAAGCTGCCTTTTGAAATCATGTGTGATGCCTCGAATTTCGCTGTTGGCACTGTCTTAGGACAACACATCGATAAAATTCTTCATGTCATTTACTACGTGAGTAAGACTCTGAACGACGCTCAAATCAACTATACGACCACTGAAAAAGAACTCTTGGCAGTCGTTTTTGCTCTAGAAAAATTCAGACCATATCTAGTTGGCTCACACATCACCGTTCATACTGATCATTGCGCACTTAGGTACCTTTTCTCTAAAAAGGATGCCAAGGCTCGTCTCATTCGTTGGATCCTTCTACTTCAAGAAACTGACCTTACCATTAAAGATAAAAAGGGATCTAATAATGTTATTGCAAACCACTTGTCTCGTCTTCCAAATGCCCCCTCTTCCGATCAACGAGAATTTCCCTGATGAACAACTATTTTCTCTATCCACTGATCCTTGGTTCGTTGACATTGTCAACTACTTAGTCACCAAGCAGACCCCTTCGTTTTGGTCTAAGCAGTATAAACACAAATTCTTTTCCCATGTGAAACATTTTTATTGGGACGACCCCTATCTTTTCAAATACTGTTCAGACCAAATCATTCGAAGGTGTGTTCCCGACACTGAAACTCGCAGTGTCCTCTCTTTCTGTCATGACCAAGCCTGTGGTGGTCACTTCGGTCCCAAAAAGACCGCCGAAAAGGTTCTCCAATCGGGTTTCTACTGGCCCAACCTTTTCAAAGAAGCTTACGAATTCTGCGAAACATGTGATCGATGTCAATTCTTAGGGAAAATTTCTATACGGAATATGATGCCCCTAAATCCAATTCAAGAAGTCGAAGTTTTTGACATGTGGGGTATAGACTTCATGGGACCCTTCCCTAATTCTTTTAGGAACCTTTACATTCTCTCAGCTGTTCATTATGTTTCCAAATGGGTCGAAGCTGTTCCATGCAAAACAAACGATAACAAGGTTGTTGTAAGCTTCTTGAAAGAAAATATCTTCTCTAGGTTTGGCACACCTCGCACAATAATCAATGATAACGGACACACTTCTGTAATCGTTCTTTTGAAGCCCTTATGAGAAAGTATTCGATAACCCACAAGTTATCCACTCCTTACCACCCTCAAACTTGTGGGCAAGTCGAAGTATCGAATAGGCAGATTAACCAAATCCTTGAGAAAACCATGAATCGAAATCGTAAAGATTGGTCTCAAAGTTAACCGACGCTCTCTGAGCTTACCGCACCGCTTTCAAAACAAAATTGGGTATGTCCCCTTATCGGTTGATTTTTGGTAAGCCATGGCACTTTCTAGTTGAACTAGAACATAGGGCGTTATGGGCAATATAAACTTTGAATCTTGATTTAGAGCAAGTAGGAGAACATAGAAAGCTTCAACTTAATGAACTTGATGAAATTCGGAATGATGACTATGAAAATGAAAGAATTTACAAGGACAGAACAAAAGTTTTTCATGATAAATCAATTTTACGTAAAACTTTCATGCCAGGTCAAAAAGTTTTGTTATATGACTAAGATTGCATTTATTTCCGGGTAAGTTAAAATCTAGATGGACAGGACCTTACACTGTTCGGACTGTTTTTCCGTATGGTGCAGTAGAAATTGAGAATCCAACCGATGGATCATCCTATAAGGTCAATGGTCAACGCCTTAAACCTTACTTGGAACCAATACCCAGCCAAGAGGAAGAGCTCATGGTCCTCCATGAGCCACATTACATTTGGTAAGACACACTAACCCTCTTTTGTACATATGTAAATATTCTCTTATTTTTTTTTCCTTTCACTAAGATATGTCTGATTAATGACTATGAGGACATAGTCACAGTCAAGGGTGGGGGGAATGTACATTACATCAGCAATCAAATTTTATGAACTAGGTCATTCATTGCACAAGGATTAACTTAAATTCATAAATAACACCTTGGTTCTTGTTTGATAAATTGAATTGTTGGGTGATGGGAATGAACATTATTTATTCATTGAGTCGTAATGTGTGTTTTTAAGATGCTAGCTTGAGACTGTGTAGACGTTAGTCATGTTCTGGAGTAAGCGTGTCAACCCTTGTTATACATTTTAGAATGTGCAAGTAAAAATAATCAAAAAAGAAAATCAAATGATTTTGCACCTACATTTGTTGGATTTTCTGAGTTCGTTTTCATGCATAATATTTTCTTTTCCACTCAAATTTTCAAAATCGTAAGTTTTAAAATCCACTTCGCCCACTTAAGGAGAAATGACTCATTGTAGCGTTCTTCTTCGATACCCCACATTATTCAAACCTAAGTTTTTAGTCGATTTACATCCTTGTTTCGACAAGTTTTTCTTATATTGGTATACTTAAGAACCTTGTACTGATTTATTTTCAAAGGTTCAGAAACGCCACTTTTTATACTAGTATTACACTACCCACTCTGTACTTGTTTTAAGGTAGGATAACCATATACCACATCTTATTTTATATGGGTTATCTATCTTACGAAATTTTGCTTATCATTCCTTTCAGTTTTTTGTATAACATCAATCCATATTTGTGTGTTGAATTAAGGTTACAGAAATAGAGTAACTAGGGCACAAAACTTTCCTTTCATGAAGTGTTGGTTATGATTCGCTTAGTATAGGAGGAATCAAATGAAATAATATATGGTATCATTTCATTCCATCTCCATTCATCATTCATCATGCAAAAGAAATAAAGAAAGAAAAGGAAGAAAAAAAAAGAAAAAATGAAATAAAGAGAGAGTCTCTCAGAATAAAATAGTCATTCATCATTCTTGACTATAAAGCATTCATTTCCATTCCATCCACATCAATCATACCGTACTTGGAAGCGAGGATTGTAGTAGGGGAGATGAAAGGAAATAAAAATGTTCATATGTGCCTTAGTATTACTTTATCTTTTGTAGCCTGAAGTTTAACTAATACACTTGCCCTCTTATCTAGAATATTTTTAGAACTTACAAAATTCTCCTTCATCTATGCATAACTCATATCCAATACATTACATATACACAGGTGCAAAATTATTCAAAAAAAAAGTTTAATAAATGATTGGGTGCACATTGTCGATATGTAAAACTTTGGTTGATTCTCGATATGTAAAACTTTGGTTGACACCACGCTCTTAACCTTCAAGACAATTACAGTGTTATCAAGGAATTACGATTCAGCTTGAAATTTTTTATTCATTTTTGCACCAATAATGGGATGGACAATTTGGGATTGAACCGTTACTATTGGAGTTAGGTAAAGTCCTTGGAATGTGAAAGACCTTAAATATATTGTTTGATTAATTCGCGTACATAAGACGCTTTCGATTTTGTGGGTAGTATCCGCTGAAAACCCTCACGAGACAACACACGTCCTACTGGGGACACCCAGAGGTTTAAAGGCTTGTTGCATACGCTAAATGCAATCGTGTTTCCTACGAAAGTGTGACATATCTTAGTTTAGTTTATTCGAGGACGAATAAAAAGATAAGTGTGGGGGTATTTGATATACACGTAAATGTGTATATTTTATCCGCGTATTTATCTTATTTTATCTCTTAAATAATTGATACTGTGCATTTATAGTTGTGTTTTCAGATTATTTATGATGAATGGATTAATGCACGTAATTGTTGAAAAGCTTGAAGAATTGGTGTATGAAGAGTGTTGATTTAGTCAGAGGGGAAATGGTGTGTATATGTGAACTGTGGTGTTTGTGGACGTAGTGAGGATGGTGATTGAGGATGGACATTGTGAGTGTATGGTGGAAGGAGGTTCTAGTTTTGATGTATACGGTTGGAGTTGAAATAGCTATTTCTGCTATTCGGGAGATGGGAGTTGCATGATCAACTTGGGGGTATGTTGTATGCAGGAGATGTGAGGGCTATTTTGGATTTGAATTGAAGGTTTGTGGTGATGTTTGAGGGAGAATGTGGTGTGAGTGTAGTTAACAAGAACAGAAGAAGATTAGGGAAGAGAAAGAGTAGAAGGGAAATTTGTAGTGTTTTTTTTATAAAGGAAAAGATGTAAAAATGAAAAGAAATAAAAGAAAGGAAGGGAAATAAATCAAGGAAAATCGGCCAAAGAAAAAGGAAAGATAGAAGGCAGAAAAGAAAACAGGCAAACAAGGAAGAAAATAAAGAAAAATTAAATGTTGCTTTTTTTTTAATTTAAACTCGTAGAAAAAACGAAATGTAAATATTGGAAAAAAGGAAAAAAAAGCAAAGATATCTGAAAGAAAGAAGCAGTTTTCTTTTTTCTTTTTTTAAGAAAAGGAGATGTAAGAAATTGATGAATATGGTCAATAATGGAAAGAAATCAGGAAAGAAAGCTAGTTTTTTTTTAAAAAAAAAATCAGAATTGTTAGAAGGAAAGAGAATCGTAAAAATTGGCAAGAATAAATGAAATAAAGGGAAATAAAATAGATGGAAAGAAATTGAAAACAAAATCTGGCAAGAATATTTTTTTTCTCTTATTTGGTAGATTACGGTATCACAGATCAAACACCAAATCAACTAATAAGATTTTTTTTCTATCTATACAAGAAAACAAAAGGAAAAAATATTTTAATTAATAAATCCAATCAAGTTATTCTAGGATTTTGATTGATTGAAAACACAGAAAATAACAGCAATTAAAAAGAGAGACTTATATAATAAGAGAAAGCAGTTAGGGGATAATGACATAGATTGGATTCATACTCATCAATAGCCAACAAATATATATAGATCTAATTCATGTTTCTGTCACAAACATGAATCAATGATAATAAGGTTCTCAGAAACAAATAAGTAAATAACAACAAGCATAGCCTATACAGGAGCTGAGCTCTTAAACAACCATAGACTATCAGGACAGATTCACTAATTAATTTCTAAAACCCTAAAATTAGATCTAAATCTGATAACTGTTAGATCGAACACGAATATACCTTGTGAAGGAGCATAGCTCTTAAACGACACATAATATGAAGGTTCAGATCTAACCCTTGATTCAGATCCTGATCTACATGTATAAAGTCCTCATCTATTAGCTATGTAATTCATGTTGAATCATATCTATTAGCGTCATCACCCCCTAATCAAAGGGAATTAGCTAGACATAGCTAAAGAAGAAGAGAAACATAAACTAAATAACATGAACATAAATAAAATAAAATAACAACTGAGAGAAAGGGAGAAGAAGAGTTTTATTCCAAGAAGAGAATTACAGAATAAAACTAAGTGTGTTTTTACATGAATAAGATACAAAGTATTTATAGTTATATTGGTCAAGGCTAAGAGGCTCATTACACAATATGGGACAAAATCCCTTTTTCAAAATAACCAAGTAGCTAAGTGTGAATGCATGTGAATGGAAGGCCTCTCAAATGAGCCAATGTGAACGCAACATGAGGGAGATGCCTTGCAAATGAGCTAATGTGAACACGTATGAATAGATTTGCAATTGTAATAGCTTGCGGGCATCAAATGGCATCAATTCCAACTATTTTGAGCACGAAATTGGAACGCCATAACATCTGCAATAAGCTATCTTTATGAAAAGGCATTGGATTAACATATGCGGCAAAAGGTGGTTGAACGGCAACATTTCTTCGAGCTTTAATCTTACTCTCTAAATCCCCTAACTGCACTGAGTATTTATATATTCTCTTGCATTTGTTGATATTGAAGTATGCATATTAAATTATACACGCAACTTGTATTCGTTACGTTGTGAAGTTAATAAGAACACGTACCATAATTCTTGCTTCCACGTGAAGCCTTCAGCAGTCAGCACAACCGGCCCAACTCCAATTTCTACCATATCTTCTTCCAATAATTTTTTCACATTGACTACAATACTTCCCACCGCCTGCATACAGTGGACACGCATCTTCTTCTCCTATCCCTTGCAGCTAGAATGCTGACATCTCCACCTTCCTGATCTCAGTATCATTCCATTTACCCACCCCATACAGCTCTCAAAACCGAAACCTACATTTTATTTTATTTTATTCCTTTCTTTATATTATAATACTTAAAGGCCCATCGGCCCAAACCACTATGTGCCCATGTCTTCAAACTCACCGCTACAGGAATACCTTTCTTCCCTAAACACTTCATTTCTCCTGGAAGAAAACTTCCCGTCTTTTCTTTTTATTATTTCTAAATAGGCTACCCATTCTTCCATGTCAAAACCCAAAAGCCAACCATTGGCAATAGTTTTCTTCCTCATGCTCTCCATGCAGTTCTACATTGAACGCAACCCACTCCACTTCAATGCTCATGTCCTCCAACCCATCACTTCTTCCCCAAACCAGATCAGCCCCATGAACTCCGACAACACCTACCCCTGACCACCGAAGTCGAGTCTGGCCCACCTCTCCGACCCCCGGAGATCACCACCGCCACCTGGACCCGAACGACCCCACGCTATCTTCCTACAATTCTCTCAACCCTATCTCCTTTCGGCATTTAGCTTGCCTGATACTGGTTTGATGTGGAGCCGTAATCATCCCGCTGCAGTCTGCTTTAGAATTTGTAGGGACCTTCTTTTTTGAAGGGTCGTTTTGTTCTTTGTTTTGTTGTACTGGAATATTTATTTACAAAGAAAAGTGAGTGAGGCCATGATTTTGTTTCCTGCTATTGAAATGAGATGGAAAGAATAATGGTGTGATCGTATATTTATAAGGGAAGATGATTTGGGAACCAAGGTGTGTGGTACGCATAAGGTGTGGTTTTCATAGAATAGCTGGGTAGATTTTTCGATTGAGAAGTCTGGGGGCAAATTTTCAGAATATGCTAGTTTTTGAAACTAATGGCATAAATAGGCTAGTTTCAAAACTATTTGCAAATATAGGTTAGTTTTGGCCAGCTCAGCAATGAGCTGGCCAACTTTTTTTTAAAAGATACCGGGCGCACTTGTTAAGTGCGCCAGTATAAATTTAAACTGGCGCACTTACCAAGTGAGCCAATACAAATTTACACTGGCGCACGTGGCAAATGAACCAGTGTATATTTACACTGGCGCATTTGCCAGGTGCGCCGTGTACATTTAATCATTTATTATAGTTAGTAATTACAAAGATTATTTGTTATATATTTATTAATGATTTTTTGTATTATTTATTAATAATCGATATTATTCATTAAATATTATTTACTAATTGTTAATAATTAACAATATTTAATTAATATACATAAACTATTATTTATTATTAATTTTAATTATTAACTGCTAGGTGTTATTAATTTTGATTTTTAATTATTAACAAAGTAGTAATAACAATTAGCAGTTAATAAATAAAATTAACAAAAAATAATAGTTTATGTATAATAATTAACTATTGTTAATTATTAACAATTAGTAAATAATATTTAATGAATAATATCGATTATTTGATCATTAACATTTACTATTGAATAATTAAGTAATAGTTAATAATTAATAATTAGCAATTAAGACTAACATTTAATATTTAGCATTTAGCATTTAGCAATTAGTTGTTTATAATTAACAATTACCATTGAATAATTACTTTTAGTGATTACTTTAAAAAAATAACTAAAATGTAGTAATTAATATCTAATGTTACTTTTTAAAAAAATTAATAAATGCTACTAAATAGCTAACTATTAATAATCAATATTTGATACTTAATAATTAATTTTTAAATGCTATTAAATTATTATCATTAACTAACTAATAGTTGATTATGCTTTGAAATTAATATTTAATGCATAATATAATTTATAATTACTAATAATAAATCATATTCAATATTAATAATTACAAATTACGAATAAAAAAATTCTAATTAATAAATAATATATAATTATAGTTACTAATTAATAAATATACTAATAATCACTAATAAATATATAGCAAATAATATTTGTAAATACTAACTATCATAAATGATAAAATATACACTGGAGCACTTGTCAAGTGCGCTAGTGTAAATATACACTGACTCACTTGCCAAGTGCGCTAGTGTAAATTTGTGCTGGCTCAATTGGCAAGTGCGCCAACGTAAATTTGTATTGGTGCACTTAGCAAGTGCACCACGTATCTTTAAAAAAAAAAAAAAAATGGCCAGCTCAGCGATGAGCTGGCCAAAACTAGCCTATATTTGCAAATATTTTTGAAACTAGTCTATTTGTGTCGTTAGTTTCAAAGACTAGCCTATATTGAAATTTTGTCCAAAGATTGGTGATGGTAAAGATACAAAGCAGAGTGACAAGACGGAAAGTGGACATAGCATGTGTGCTAAGTGGTTTAGCATGCAGAAAAGAAAAATAGGCAACTAAAAAGAGAAAAACTTGGTAGCTGAAAGGAAATAGGTAACATCAGTATTGTAATTTCAGAATATCGGATGAGAGGGGGGCACCATAGCTGTGCAGATTTCAAACAAGACATGCAATGGCTCTATGGAAGAAGCGACGTGTGGGTACAGAGTGGTAGGGTAAACAACTGTTTCGGGTAGGTTTGTACCTTCTTCTATGCTCAGTCTCTTGCTTGCCAGGAAGAAGAAATGGGGTAAAAGCATGTGAGTTCATGTGGTTCAAAGTAAAATAGACTACCAGCTACTGAAGATTTTTACTTAGTATAGGAAAATATATGTGTATACAGAGTATGTACCTTTCAATTTGATGGGACTTTACATGGCATTGTGTTTTCAACTCAAACCAAAGCGACCGTTCGTTATCTCTCCTCCGGGAAAGTGACGCACGAGGGTAGCAGAGGTAGGGGTTGACCTTGTGTGTTTTTATATAACTTATGTGGTGACCGTTATTTAACATCTCCTGTTAAATTTGAACCAACAAAAACAATCTCCAAAAATTACGAAAATAGGTGCCATGTTATAATTTGACGTTATGGTCCTAATGAAACTAATTTCATTAAAAATGGTATCCGTTTGCAACAACGACACTATTTACATCCCAATTTATTGAGCGGTTCACCCTTAAATTTCATCTACCGACAAAACAACTCTGTTTGGCTCCAAACTAGAAATATAGCAATAATTAATTATACGTATTCCACTAAAATTCGTTTTGCTGAAAACGGAGGTCGTTCGAAAAAATAATTATTTCTACGATCTATATAATACCGTAAAATATAAATAAATTACAAAACAATTAAATAAATAATAATAAATTATTATTATCACATATATCCAAACAAAATAATTTATATATAAACCAGTATGGACTTATAACTCGATATTAACATATTAAATGTCGAAATTCTATTGAAAATCCTTTTAAATAAATAAACAAACATTACCGTTATAAACGATTTCCATTGCGACTAATTTAAAATATGAATTGCACATATCTTACAATATATAAGCTGAAATCTCAATTATCCCCTTCTGTTAGGAAATTATAATCAAATAGATTCAAATGTTTCTTGTTTCGCAGAATTCTGACTTATAACGGATTCTGTATATTCAACTGAAGTTCAAAACTCAATATTACGAACTACCATGCCGTTTCGAGTTCGTTTTATATTAAATATAAATATAAACGCTTGATCATTATTTTATAAATGAATTCAATATTAAAATCCATTTATATTTCAAATATAATATTTAAAACCAATTTAAGTATTCAAATTCAATTGACCGAAAAATTTGGATCGTTACATTCTCCCCTCTTAAAAGAATTTCGTCCCCAAAATTACTAAATTAAGAAGAATGGTCCAAACCCAATTATTTCCAAAATAATTATTTAGAAACTATTTAATTATATAATTTCAAGTTTTAAAATTTATTACCAAAATTATTCTAATTTTAAAAATTTTATGAAAAAATCAACAGCACATCCTCTATACTGTTCGATCCAAACAACTACAATATGTCACTACGGACCTCACATCGATCCAAAAGAAAACAAAGCCAAGTGGCAACCCAACTCAGTGGTATAAAATCAAGCACTCAATCAATATAATTAAGGTTTACCTTTTTCTCGGGCAATCCATACTCAAATCACGAAGCAAATCAACTAACAGTCTTCCTCTTTCAACCTGCACTAATTCAGTATTCAATGCCAATAACAGATTCAGGGTTAAATCATTCCAGATTTATTTCATGAGTGGTTTAATTCAATTTTATTACACTGGAATTATTCTCTTAGTTTCAATTTATTTAATTATTGATGCATTCATATTTAACCAATCTATTATTTAGCAATCAATCATTATCAATACAACACAATCATCCATATTAACCTATTTTCTTAGATTAACTTCTAATTCTTTTTAATTCCATATCAAAATTCTTATTCACAAATTCTATTGGTTATATTAACTATGCAAATTTATAATTCAATTTGAATTCCATTCAAATAAATCAACAAACTAATATCTCAATAATTTGATAAAATTATTTCTTTTATATATGAAAATATATCCTAGAAAAATTATTTCATTTACCCCTTTTTCAAAACAATATCGTATTAATTACCAGTTCAACTTGAATCGATCAAACAACACAATACAAAATCCTTTTTATAAAAAATTAAAAATACGCTCTCTCATATATACACACTGAACTCTATCTAGGGTATTACTAACCTCATTTCTATCGAGTTATACCACAGAGCCAAGGTTATTACTAAACCATTGCTCTGATACCACTGTAACGACCTGTGAGAATTCGGGTCTGAATTCCAACAATAATACGGACCCTGTATCACTTGTCAAAACTCAAGAATCGAAAATACAGTTAGTTATTAGAAAGAAGTCAGAGGGTGAGATAAGGAAGAAAGAATATTAGAATAGAAGAATAAGAAGAATCATCACAACACAAAGTCTCACATCGCAGTGGAACAAAATATAATATAAAAATAACTTTTATTGGGAGCTTGAAATAATACTTACAACATCAGAGTACATCAATAT
Source organism: Allium sativum (assembly GCA_030737875.1). Lineage (NCBI taxonomy): Eukaryota > Viridiplantae > Streptophyta > Magnoliopsida > Asparagales > Amaryllidaceae > Allium > Allium sativum. The sequence goes on along the minus strand of CM060914.1, from coordinate 132,728,686 downwards.
ATCTGGACAATTATAATGACCTGTCCTCATACATATATGACACACAACGGAACAATAACGGCATAACGCCATACATCTGAACTCCTTTAGCTCGTCTTTGGACTTCACAGCATCCGATAACCTGGACCTGTACAACCCGAGCTAACCCGAGCATTACAAACGCCGAATCAGTCTGGTGAGCTAGAGTGAGAAAATAATCGCTAATTTTATAATAGCATCCAACTTTATTTGTTAGTTAAAACATTTTCGAAAAAAAAGGATAATCGTAAGACCAAATCCACACATAATACGGACGGTTTTTGCCTTACGATAACCCAAAACATTTTGAAATCAATATCTTATTCTGATATTACAATTGCGTCTAAATACAAATAAATATCAATCTAGCAGAACGCTTGCATTTCACGCTCCATATGTATAGTATACAATCAAAACCGCAGACGCTTATTGGAGACTGGATTCCGACTATGACAAGGTATGGAACCACCTACCGATAGTGTATCTCTAGAGGGGAATACACCGGTTCAACAACAACGTCTTGCAATCCGGCCCACACATGACTGACCACTCATTTCGCTTGAGTGTATCGAATGTATATCACCAACGGTTGGGCTCAAACCACCTTTTCCTGAAAGGGACAGCATCGAAATAGATTAAAGAAGAAAATGAATTTTCTCTACATATGTGATTATACACCCTAATGGGAGCGACCCACATAGTCATGCCGCCTGGCCAATTTTTGTCATTTCCCGGTTGATGAGGCTTAAGGTTATAATTACCCTTTAGAACATCTAGCCACCATTCACTTTGAATGTTACATTATCAGATCCGCCAGATATCACTAATTGACGTCCACAAAAATATTTATCGTTAAGCTAAGATAATGTGTCTTCTCCGCCACCGGTTACTTTTGAGGAAATCAACATACATGATTCCTTTGCATATACTCTGTCAAACACTCATCCATACAAGTTGTCCTGCGACTGGACAAACCGAAGGCATCATCCTACCGCATCCTTGAATTACCCTATGGATCGATAGCGAGTAATACTTGCAATCCGTAGATTTCAATCACGATAGAATCACTATCAAATACCTGTAGGGATCAGCTAGAGAAATCTGACAATAGTTCTTTCATTCATGAAGATATACGGTCTTCAATAGTTCCATCTCGAACAACCTCAGATATCTTCTTCGTTTACGTACGTTGGTTCAGAATGGTTTTCGAATATAAATTCGATCCTGGTCTTTCTATACCAATATGTTGGGTAAGATTTTGATAGTCGGTTTTTAACTATCAAAATAAACACTCAATAAAATAAATCCATTGGTTCAGTACACAACGTCATTTGACCATTAAAAATTGTATATCAGTTGTAATACCAAATAATGTATCAGCTTTTTTTATATATACGAGTATATATGCATGCTCAGTTGGGTCTGCATCTAATTACTTTGACACTCGGACTTTATATAATCTTTTCAAATGAGCATGTTGTTTTCTTCTTTTCATAACAAATATTGCATGATCTAATATTGACCTTATGTAAAATTATATTTCTTTTGTTTTTCAATATTTCATTGTTTCCATTAATCTTTTTTTACTGCTTTCTTCGTTATGCTTTTTGTAGATTCGATTAAATTTTCACTTCAACCTTTGTGTTTTGTCTCTTTCACCACGAATGTGTGGAACTACGTTTGAATAATTTACGTATATTTTTACTTTAATATTTTATTCAATGAATGTGTTTAAAAAATGCGTATTTCATACTTATTTTTCATTCATCTTAATTACATGCCTAAATGATAATATGTTGTTTGATTTGTAAGTTGAATCTCCATGAGTAATCAAAACTCTAAGATTAGTGAGATCAATGTTAACACATCTAATGCACAAAATGATCAGCAAAAATACCTGAAAAAGGCTATAAAATTTTACATAAACAAACATATTATTCATCAAGTACCAATATATGGTAATTTATCTTTCGTTGGATATGCTTTTTAATGACAATCTAAGTATTGTATTCAAAATCAAGGCTCCAAAGAAAAAGCATACTCAAAGCCAGCTGCTGTTATCAGTTTTCAGACTTCTCCGCATGTGTCAGGTAGGCAATAAAAAAGCGTGTTTCTTGCTGCACTGCAGCTTTGAGCTCTTCATTGCATATTATGATGAACTGAGTAGCAAAACCAAGTCAACTAATTACACTTTAGCTGGAACCTAAAATGAGATGCAAGAACCATGAAACAATAGCGCATAACCACTAAAATTAAAGATAAATCATAATCAATAAAAATTAACCTATGGCAATACTGGAAATTATGGTATGTATAGAAACCTGTGATAAACACATCAATGGGGTTGGTTCGCAGGAGGCAAGATATCACGTGGACCCAATATTTCATGTTCTCATAAACCCAATCAATCACAGCCCCCTGATTTTCTCTATTTTGCAGTTAAACCACCGAAATAATATGGGTTTAATTGCAAAATGGACAAATTAGGGGACTGTTATTGGCTGGGTCCATGGGAACGTGAAATATTGGGTCTAGACGATCTGAACCCTTCAAGGTTCAGATTGGCATTTTTTCTGTCACATCTCTTCCTTTTGCCTGTGAAGACAGCAGCGCATCAATTACAGTACACTTGTCCTAACTCTAGAAAAAAAAATTCAGTTATATGATTTGTCAAGCATTTCCATGCATCAATCATTATACACATCCAGTGAGCAAGCTTTACACATCCCCTCAATATTGGGGTCAAATCCAAATCCAGGCCTCCTATGCAAAAATATTGTATTAAAAGTATATTAGATTTTTAATCACTATGCATCAAATAACTCAGTTTTTGAGGGAGAAAACAACATGGCATAACGTATTAATGTTATTCTGTAACATTGTCAAATGAAAGTGTTAAGTTAAGATTCATTTTACTGTTATTCTATAACATTATCCAGTGCTTCTGCCAATTATGTTTTCTAATTTTAAAATTATTTGGAAAATACCTTATTTTAGCCATCGTATTGAACACCAAAGATTACTGCACATTCTTTTCATCTATGTCAGACATGCATATTATAAAAAAAAAAAAAAAATTAGAATGCAATCTTTTGCTTGTGAATTTATTATATCACTCTAAAAGATGTATTTGTGGCTCGATTTATTATATCTCGTTAATTAGATCTTTCAACATATTTTGATCTTTCGCCAATTTCCTAAATGCTATACCGAGAACAAATCTAAAAACAGCTAATGGAGGAAAGGAATTACATGCAAATTTCCTAAGTAGCTTGCAACAATGGTGCAAACTTTTTCCTATTGGCTTAGAAGGACAGATAATAGCATGATGAGTTTATTGTTAATGTAGAAGAAAGTTTTCTTGACATTCCCATATTTCATCTTCCAGAAGGCGTGCCACAATTCATAGTTATTGTGTACTACTGTCAGAATGTTTTGTACAAAAGCCAAGCAGTTAGATTCAATAAATTCATCCAAGGAATAACAATAAGTTGAATCATCGTGTATTAATTAAGAGCAAAAAAAAAGTTTGATTCAAACAACAAAGAAAAAAGAAGACAGGTTACGCACATAAATACTTTTTTTAAAATTCATTATAGGAGTTAAAATAGTTAAATGGAGCCCTTGAATTAAAATATTTTTATTAATTAAGAGCAGTAAAGGAATTCCCATTAAAATTGGAATCAAACATGATGAACCAAAAGTTAAATGGAGCCCTTGAATTTAAGAACTGAAGACCAATCAAGTGAATCACTGATTAGTATTTAAAGCTTAAATGAACTGCAAGCTGCGCAATCATGGAGGATTTTCCTTTATGAATTGCTCCGATGGACAAAAAATGTGAACAAATAATACCGCATGTGTGAAAAGAGCTAATAGAGTTCAATTTAAATATTTTATTACAGATCCTAAAAGTTATGAATGGACCTATTTTAAATATATGATCTAAAAAACCTAAAAGTTGGTCCAACACTTGCTATAGTTCTGAATTTAAATATTTATTCATCGACTTATGTGTCCATTAACCCATATAAACTTCGGATTGCTAATAAAAGACACCCGACAGTAGTCCTACAAAGCGGTATAGTTCCCGCACATCCTCATGAAACAAAAGAAATTATGATTTCAATTGATTAAAGTGAATGAAAGAACCCATGCTACATCCATCTAGCCTAAAGTAGTCATAAAATTAAACTAAGGACAGATAACTTGTTAATGGAAAGCTTATTGTTTATGTACTAATTTAATGATTATACTAAATCTAGGATGCTGAAATCAAGTGTATATGGTTCAAGAGACATCGCTCCCTGTAATGCTTTTAAAACATACAGAGACTAAGTAGCAAATAACAACTGAAGCCTACATATGGAGACTAAGTAGCAAATAACAACTGAAGCCTTTAAAACAATGTGTTCTTGAAACCAAGGTTCAAAAACTCGGTTTCGGTCATTTGAAAATTTATGAGTTTCGGTCAGTTTCGCCGGTTTCGGCAGTTTCGTTTTTTGTTTCGGTTTCGGTTCAAAAGTCAAACTTTTAACATATGTATTAATATTCAGGTCCATACTAATTCTTAGCTGCTTAAAAAGCAACCCAAAGCCCATACCCAAGTCAAGCCCATACAAATAATCAACCCTAATTAGCAAACAGCAGCCACATATAGATACCAAATCAAATTAAATAAAAAAGTCATTCCCGTTGCATTCTGGTCTAAATTTGATAAAACTAGATAAGGTTTAGCTTCATTCAAAGCCCAGCCCAAAAGTCTCTTTTAATTCGCCAGCTAAGTCCTAAGTTTGCAACATCGCATCCCCAGAGCCTTTTCTTCCTGAAACGATAGCTCGGCATGGAACCCAAGTGAGATGACAGATAACGAGATAAGAGCATCCCCAACGCTGTCAGTTGGGGAGCATCACTTCGGGGTCAGTTGCTTTGCAACTGACCCCAACGCATTAAATGGTTGGATTGCCTTAGCCGGCTTTTTTAAAGCCGGCTAAGGCAATCACATGGATTGCAATCCTACGTCGTAGGATTGCAATCCGTGTAGTGGTGTGGATGGCCATCCACACCGCACACTTAGCCGGCTTTATAAAAGCCGGCTAAGTGCCCCATATATGTCCGGCGTACAGAACGCCGGCCCTAGCCTCCCCCAACTCTCCCATCTCCTCACTCTTTCCTCCCAGCACAGGAAAAAAAATGCGACGTATTATTCGAGCATTTCGAGGTAGCGGTAGCCGCAGCGGCGTTGTGGATCCGGCTGAGGAGCACGCGCCAGTAGAAGAGATCGTACCGAATGTGGGTACGGGTGTCCGTGAAGCGGCGACAGTTAGAAGAAGACGGGGTGCTAGACGAAGGGAGGAGCCGATTTTAGAGTCGCACAGGGACCCAAATTTGAGACCGGATAAACAATTGGCTGATTTTCGTGAGTTGAGCGGCACTGAGCAGCACGCCAGCACTTTAGTTGACGCATCGGTATGTTTTAGTTATTAAATACTTACGTTCGTAGTGTTGATAAAAAAAATTTAAATCTAGTACATACTGTTAGGCTCGAAGAGAGCGAACGCGTAGGTCTTGGTCTGGTGTAGTTCGTATGTACAGACTGATTCGTAAGTACGACACGGAGGGTAATTCACGGGTTTCTGCGTACTATCAGGTTTGATGATTTTTTGAGTACGTTTACTTGTCGTATCTACATACATACTCGCGTGTTTATTATTTACATTGTTACTTACTAACTTATCGTTAAATAGGTGTCGAACATCTTTTGAATAATGATGTTCAGTTATGTGGTGCTTTGGCGGCTTGTTGGTGGAAAACAACACATACATTCCACTTTAGTTTTGGGGAGATGGGGATCACTCCACTTGACTTTACGATGCTTACTGGTATTGCCATAGGCCAAGGCGCCACCTTGCCGTATGATGAGGTGTTTCAGGACTACACGCGTTTGAGTGATTTATTTCCACATCTTGATGTAGAAGAAGGTGTCACAGGTACTTTCCATATTAGATGCTCGTACATTGAAAGTGCAATCCAAAATTTATTGAGTATGCAACCTAGAGTTCACCATTTGGAGATTGCACGTTTATTTGTTCTGTATATGATGGGAAATTTGTTTTTCACAAATGCTTCGAGCACACTGCCGTGTGGATATGTGGCTGTAGTCGCAGAGTTTTCGTTCGATGCTAGTCCGACGGTGTACGATTGGGGGACACCTATTTTAGCGTACTTGTATAGGTCTTTGGATCTTCAGTGTGTCGTTAGTCTGAAGGTTACTTCGATTACTGGGTTTTGGGAGATTTTACAGTACTGGTACTTTGAGTACTTCCACAACTTGGCATTTCCTACTGTAGATCCGTCATTAGCCAGTTACTACCCCAGAGTTCGAGCGTGGACCGTCACTAACCGAGCCCAGGTGCCTGGAGGGCAGGCACGACATGTATTTGCAGTATCTCGCAATCAGATTGAATTGCGGATGACTCATGGTGTAGTTATTTGGCATCCCTTTGAGGATTCAGAGTTTCTTCTAGACCCCCCCCCCCCCTTGCATCATGCTCTTTTTCTTTCGTCCAGACGCTTTCGACTAGCTTCCTACCCTCGAAGTTTAGGCTTCTTCTGGTATTTAGGGGAGCATTGTTGGAGACAGATATATGATGTGGACGGTGTTCCTGATGATCCACACCCACATACCTCTACTCCCAGAGTCTATACTGATGAGGCTTTACAGGAGCACGTAGACGAGTGGTGGCCAGCTAGTGATTTTATTCTTGATGGCAGAGATTATATTTCATTTTGGCGACAGTATTACTCCCCCCCCCTCCCGCATGGAGGTAGTTTTGTGCATGCTGCCTCAGTTGACTTGGTTGGACCTTCTGCACTGCGTAGTGGGCTTGTGCCCCCTATCATTCGTGATGTTTCACAGGCCACCCAGGTTTACCAGGCTCCACCGCCTCCACAGATGCCAGAGTACGGTTGGACTGTAGGCATTCCCACTACTGCCGGGGTTGATAGATATGTTGATATACCACGGCCAGAAGTGACGGAGTATCCCGATCCTTCTGTATTTACATACCGGGATCTTTTTCAGATGACGCTGGGACTACGAGATGTTATGTAAGCTGAGCACCATCGGAGTTTAGATGAGTTGGCTGAGGTGACAGCCCGTCTTAACGAGCTTACGACCGCCGAGGAGGAGCGTTACAGACACAGACAGAGGGTCGACACACATGATGATGAGGATGAAGATGTGGAGATGGAGCCTGCGGATCTGGATAAGGATTAGCTGTCGCTTGTACATTACGCATTCATGATGTAGTCGCTTGTATCTTTTGCATATGGAGGTGTCTTTTGTAGTAGCTTATGATATGCATGTATGTTTTGTACTTGTTTTACCTTGTCTGTGTGATATGCTTGTACATGTTGTGTTGTATTACGTAGTTTGCGTACTTGTGCGTTATATGCAATGTATTTGTTCGTTCTCATGCATGTTTGTGTGTTATATGTTATGTGTTTGTTCGTTCTCATGCGTACGTTGTGTTGTTATACGGAACCATTTAAACTAATACAAGATAACAACGGGATATTTGATACAAAACAAATACAAGGTTTCTGACAACGATTACGGTTACAGTACAGGAGTAGAAATACTAAAAAACCGAAGGTACAACAAATTATAAAAACACAACGTATGCTAGAAGATGCCTAATTACCACGGTTAAACGCAACTGCTCCATTTCATTTTCGAGTCTTCTGATTGCTTGCTCCTGGTCGTTAGCATATGTTATTGCCCTTGGTGGGAAAGGTTCATATATCCATTCCGCGTAAGTGCAGCCACTCGGAAAAAGTGGACATTGCTGAATGCGCCTACCTATAACGTTGCCAATTACTCGAACCACAACCTAAACAGCATAGCCGCAGTAGCAACAAACTGGACGAGAATCAACTTCCTGTTCGTAAGAACTTTGTACACACGGAACTTGTCGTGGCTGAGCGACGGACTGCTCGCACGAAAGGTGCACATGTGGTAGTTGAGCATCATGTCGACGATGTGCGTTAGCCAGTTCGTTCCTTCGTGGTTCCCAAGGTGTTGGTTCGGTTAGCCATTCAAGTTCGTCTGCGAAATCCTGGTCTCTAATTTGTTTGTATGTCCGTTCATCGGAATCTGTAGAAGATGACATAGGTGTGGGATCAGCAAATGATATTTGGAGATAAAGGTGTATGAGGTAGATGAGGTGTGAGTTGTTTGACAGGTATTTAACGACGATTTTGTCAAGAAAATAAAATAACTAAAGAATAGAATTATAAATTGTTTACGAATAACGAGGACGACCCCAATATTGCAAAGGCCAAAGGAGTAAAGGGTGATCCAAAATTGCTCAGAAAAAGATGACATGACTGTATATAAGTCTAAACTAGCTGACATTGATTTGAAAGCATACTGTTCTCGACCCAACTTTATTAACTTATTCGTTCAATTGGCATGTGGGTGGGGACGTCCCCGTATATTTAACTCATTTGTATAAAGTAAAAGCTACTGTACACCTGTGAAACCACTTATTAAAATAAGTAGTGGCAAACAAGCTCGTATCTCAAGGTAATTCGGTCAATCGAACTGGAAACACTGGTTAAATTGATTATAGGATGATTCAAACATAAACCAATTTAAAAGTACTTCATTCATCCGAACTAGAAACACTTAATAAACAACATAGAACTGGAACCTAGAAAATAAGCAAATGCGAAAACAAACAACCAACAATTTCAAAGTACAACAACAATAAACAGGAACTTAGTTTGTAAGCAACGACACTACGAATTTCTGACAAACCCAAGTCTGGTTGCCTCAGCAACTATCTTACTCAAGCGCCTTATTTCCGCTTGTGCTTCCAAGACGTACTGCAGTCCTCGTTCGCACATTTGTGGGTCAAGCCACTGCATAACATTACAACTTTGGACTTCGTTCGGGTAATACCGGTGGTCCTCGAATCCCGCGCAACCAAAAAAACGACGACCAACATTTTGTTCCGTTTTAGCTACGACCACGACCGATTCGTCTCCACAACGACAAATTGGGTACTCTCCACCCGGTACTGTGGGCCCAATGGGGTGTAGGGGCTCGACAACACGTCCTTCGTATAATATCTGTCTACCAGGCCTTTGATTTGCAACAGCTGCGCGTAAACGAGCAGTGTGCGTATACACTTTGGTTTTTTGATTTGGCCATATACACAACATTTAGTTCGCTAAGCTGCGTAACATTACGTAACATAAAGGAAATAATCTAAAAACACATAAAACAAAACAAGCTTGTTATAATTTATTACCATGTCCATGTCGTTTGCTCCACTTTGTTGTCTACTCGCCAACCCACTCATTATCCCATTCCAAAGTTGGCAGCTAGCATTGATTCTCTTCCATGACTGCTTCAACGAGTCGACCGAGCGTGCAGGATTATGTAGACTTCGACCGTTGAATAATTTACAAACCGAATTCCAAAATGAGCTTTCAGTTTGGCTTGTGCCTTTCACGTTATCTTTGGAACACTGAACCCAACAAAATGCTAGTTCTGCTTGTTCATCAGGTGACCATTTTACCATTTTCTTCGCAGGAGGCCGAATCCCAGCAGATTCAAAAATCTCATTGCTATCATTTCCCATTTCGCCGTTTTCAAGACCATTATCCCCGAATAACATGTTTAAATTCCTGGACAGATTGGGAGAGGTATTCGGAAATGTCGATTGATGTTGGCTGTTAGGGGAAGAATAGGGTTGACTGATATAAGATTGTTGAACAGAGGGGTTACGACCATAGGTGGAAACTTGAGTGTTTTGAAAATGATTAGAATTTTGCTGTGACTGGTACAGGTTAGGATTTTGCTGTGGAAGATAACAATTTGAAGTGTTTTGCATTGTACCTGAACTAAAATGTTCGTTGCGCTGGTACAAATTTTGCGTTGGAAACTCTTGCTGATCATGAACATAATCAAACGGTTTCGGAAAGCTTTGGGTCGGCATCGTCTCTTTTCCTTTATTATTCTTGCTGTTTGTTTTCTTCGACAAGGCAGTTGGATGTTGTAAATTATACAACTTTGATGGTTGAGTAAAATGAGAGAATTTTGTGTGTTTTGAAAGTGAAAAATAGGTTGTATTTAAAGATGAAAGGGTATAGGAGAGAGAGGAGCGGGAAGGGAGCACCGGCTAGTAAAATAGCCGTTGGACCTTAGCCAGCTTATTTAAAGCCGGCTAAGGGGGGAGCGGAATTAATTCCAGCCCACTTAACCGGCTTTAAATAAGCCGGTTAAGGTGAGAAATTTTGCACCTTAACCGGCTTATTTAAAGCCGGCTAAGCTTAGCCGGCTTTAAATAAGCCGGCTAAACGTTCCAACCAAAGAAACCAACCAGGTTGCTTTGGCAACCTTGGGGGTTGCCAAAGCAACCCCCAAGTGGGCAACTGACCCCGCGTTGGGGGTCAGTTGCCCATTGACCAACCCCGCGTTGGGGTTGGTCTAAGAAAAAAAGATTGCGATCCTCGCCATGGATTTTCATCTCGATCGCGATTTCTACTTGAAATCGACGTCGCCTAGTGCTTGAAATCGAGGAAGATTGCATCGCGAAACTCAATTCTGCGTTAGTTATTTACTGATTTCTACTTCTTCTTCGCTGATTTCTTTCCTGCTTTTTCTTCTTTGCTGTTTTTTTTCTTTGGTCTATTTTTTCTATTGTTAGCTACAGAAACGGGATTTTAACCTAATCCCGTTTCGGTAGTGGCCGGAACCGAACCGAGATAGGCGGAATCTCGGGGTTCCGGCCGAAATTTTAAACCATGCTTGAAACTAATAAACTGTTTCATCAAATTTTGGAACTATATCATATATGCCAAAACTTACAATATTGTGCTAACAATATTTGTATAAAAAAATAGAAGCCTAAAATGAAATAACAAACCACACAAAGTTCTCTTATGTTCTATATTTTTAATTCTTAGTGACGTTTTTGTATCTTTTTCCCTATCAACATGATAATTGGTAAGATAATTTTCACAATAAAACGGAAAAGAAAAAGAAGTCGAAAAGAAAGAAAATATAGAAAATGACTATTTGCACAAAAAAGCTAATATAAGAACATTATAGTTTGTTGATATTCTCTCTATATTTGAATAAAACTTAAAAGGAATGCAACATTTTGAAAAACTGGAAATAAATTTGGCTGCTATGCTGAAACATAGTAAGAAAACTGGGGATACAAACATCAATACATTATTATTAAAAGGAAATATTAACATGAAAAAGTTGTTAACAGTACGCTTTAGAATAATCATACTGCCAAATTGTTGCAAAACATGCATACATTCTTTATAAAGATATGTATATATTTATGAAAACATAAACTTTGCGGGCAGGTTTAACCAACTTTGCACAAAGGAAAAGTTAAAGTGCTCATTAATAGTTCGAAATTATGCTATAAAATCTCTTATCAGCTGCGAAAGTGTGAAAACATATGCAAATAAAAGGGTTTGTGGTGTAGAAAAATGAAGAATTTTATAATCGGAATAGTATATTATATACCTGATAAAGAAGAAATCTAAATAACAGAAGATCACAAAACAGGAAACATGGATAGTAAGCAATGTATACAGAAAACAGAATGGAGAACAGAGAGCGAACGAATACAAATGAAGGTGACAAAAGAATTAAGAAATCTTTTTAAGTAATATAGTATGATGGAAACGATACAAAGATTATCACAGAACCAGGGATATTTATTAAACTATACACAGTAGATTTTGAGCACGACCAATTAGGATAGTCATCTTATGGTTATAAATAATAATCAAGCCAATTACTCCAATGTCTGTTCCTTTAAATATTGTATGAATATATAATTTCTCCTAGTTCCCCAATATGTTAGAAAACAATATCAATTTCAAATGTTTTAGTCGTCAATAATATCCCCTTACTTATCAAAATTTTAAAAGTCCAGCATGAATGGCAAGTTATACATAATAAATGTCCATTTTAATGTTCAGAAAAGGGATAAAATCAAAATTTAGGTGAATATAATGAAAGGCATAAATAGAATACAATAAAAGGGATTACTATTATTATACTTATACAAAAATAGAAAAATTAATGGTGGAAGCATAAAAATTTGACACTAATTATCAAATTACTCATGCCTAACATTTATTTCTTTATTCTTTAGCAAAGAAACTAATGAAATTTTAATCAAAAGAATATATGGCATATATTTCGGACTTCATTGATTATCCTATAATATACATGAACGACAAATGTTATGTTTTTCTACAAATCCAATTTGGACAATGTTCATAGGCATTGAAATTGTTTAGCACCCTGTATATGTAGAAGCCAAATTCAATTCTGAATCACATTAAATTTAAAGCATCCTATTAATGGTATACCTCTATATTTGCATATCCTTGTATGAAAAAATATTTCTTTCGTAAAATTAGCAAATTTCTCCAAAACATATGACCTAATAGTAATTTACATACTCAAATGCAAAAGATAATGAAATGTCAATTTTCCAAATGCAAATGTAAATAATTCATACCTTGGTAAAAATGAGGGATAGTAGGCTATGGTGTACAGAAGAGATTGGTGGCTGCTATCTGGGACGGTAGAAGTTGTTGGCTATGGATCATGGAGGTTGATGAAGCCACTTGAACAAACATAATCTAAATCCATTATCCATCCATCTACATCTCTTTATTTTTAATTAATTATTTATTGTTATTTTACTTTAATCCACCCTCTTTCCCAGTGAACCTGAACTAAAAAGTAAATGCAAACAGATCTGAGTAAGTTTATAAATTCTTCTCTTTTGATAAGCAGAGAAAGTTGACATAGATTCAACAATTATCTTTGTGATGTCAAACTATACAGTAGTGTTTTTGTGGAATTTTTCCTGAACCCAAAATTGACAGATTTCTAATTTGAAACAGCATACGAATTTCAAACACCAACAAACACACCAAATATTTGTTTCAATGCCACTACAAAAATTATGTTAAAGATCCGCAGTTGCCGGATTAAGGATGCTAGAAAAACATATAGGCAGAAAAGGCAAAAAAGATTGTACCTTTTATGAAATGAAGCAATGAAGGAATATGATTGGAGGAGAACTTAAAATCCATGAAAAACTCCAACGTATTTCCGATAACAAGGTAACCCAAGTTCCCACGCGGCAGCTTCCGCCTCCGCTCCTTGCCCAAACCGTATTTTCACACCAATTGGTGTAGCCATTTGAGAAACCAAGAAACCGCAGCCATCCACAGTGCGTCAACTATCACCGTCGCCAGCCAACCCATCGTGATGCAATTCATATTCGCCAGCCAACCAAGAAAGCCCTTCATACGCGAGCATTTTCACTTGATAAAGTTTTCTACTTATCAAAAGGAATGAAGAATAAAGGTCAATGTTATGTTCGACATTTGTTCACAAAATAATAATAATCAAGTAGCTATATAATATAGTGAATCAGTGATCAACATAATTTCAACAGATTATACTTCATAGGGCTGTCATTTTAGACACAAACCTGTTGTGTATGGATTGAAAATTATGGGTGTGGATGCCTTTATATGTAAGATGTTTACCTTGCATCCTGATTGTGTTTTATTTTAGATGTTACCACTGATATTTGAAATTATTTACTTCTGGCTCTCAGGTTATAAACCTAGTTTGGAATCAAACATGATACTGTTATAATCTTACTATTGCTGAATAACAGAATACACTTTTGAACCATATAAAGATGGCAGCATAAGAAATCAGGATTTACATACATCTCACTTTAGAAGTCAGTATAGCAAGTTAGTGTTGATTTTACATGGTTGTGGTCATCATTGACATTTTCTATATTCATATATGACATTGTTCCTCTACGTGATTAACAATACTAAAATATATTCAAGAAGTAACTCACCTGGCTTTAGAAGAAGCATACTTGATTCTCTCCTCTTTATTCACACCAAGACAGTTGCCAATATATTATTCATTATGTAGTCTAGTGCCGGTGCTAGGTTAAAGACTGCAATATGACAAATTCAACTTATAATAAAATGAATTCTACTTCTTCAACATGACTTTTGTATACACTAATTCATTGGAAAACAGTACAAAACAGAAAAAAGAACTTTGCTTATAATTAATTAAAATACAATCGGAGTACCAATGTCATAGTCAATGTTGCAATAGAAACCAAACATTTAATACTTCTAGAAGCATTTTAAAAAAGTCCACAACACTGCAAAAAGGAAATCTATGATTTGTTTGCCTACATAGAAACAAAACAATTGCACTTTATCATAAGTACCTAAATTCTTAAAATTTAATCTTTTAGGTAGTGATAGATTCTACTGAACAAAAAATGTCAATAAAAGATGAAACAATGGAACTAAATCAATTGAAATTGAACAGGAAATCTATGATAGTAGGTGGAGGAAAGAATAGTTATCAAATAACTAAATGAAATAGGAAGTACCCTTTTTAAGCAATGGGTTGCAGAATCTGCTAAGCAATGTCAAAACTTAAACATATAGGTGATTCTTGCAAATTTAAAATGATTTGTGCTCAAGAGGATACAACTATTTTATTTTAAAATGCTGAACTTTGCAGTAAGTTGAAACTGAGAGTTTCTTTGGATATTACCCATATTGTTGGAATTGATACATGTTGCTTTGCTTGCAGAAAGGAAGAACCAAAGAATGCTGGAAAGACTCATCTGCAGCGTCTTGCAAGAAATAAATTTACCCTAATATAATCGGTCAATTGCAAACATCATCGAATGGAAAATCCGAAGAATTTGTGCTAACAGTAAGCGCACGATAAAGCATGCTACTAAATAAAAAAATTAGGCCATGATCGTTGAAAGGAAAATCACAATGTTTTAAAATCAAATCTATTTACTTACCAAATAGCTTTTTCTACAGCATGAAAAATCAGAAGAACCAATTGCGACTGGAGATAATTGCAGCTTTTTCTACAGGGTACGACTGCGACTGCGACTACAGAATGCGATTCCAATCGCAGTTACTGCTACAACTGGTCTCGAGATTACGGTTCCGGTCGCGATTACTGCTACAGGGTTCGACTCAAGATTGCAGTTCCGATCGCCATTACTGCTACAGCTGGAATTCGTACCCAGGGTTCGACTGGAGATTGCGATAAAATGGCGACAGTGGACGTTCGCCATGGAGGAAATTGTAAGCGATGGACAGTAGACGTGACAAGTCAAAAGCGAACGGTAAAAAATAGGCAGAACCGTAAAACTAAACTAATGGCATGGATAATTTAGGAACTTCAGAAACACATCAAGTAAATTAGGGAAAAGAATTTATCATACTAGTAGTAGATATAGAGATACCAGTATTCTCAAATCATTTACTTATATACTTAGAAAAAAATTATCTTAAAATCCTATCCAATTTTCTTGTTAACTATCCTTTCAAAACATTTGTTACCACAATAGTAATTATCTAAAATTGGAATTCCGATTCAACTTATCCTTTTAAACACTCGTTACGATATCTGCTTTGTTTTGTTATTTGAACGCCACAGTCGTCACTTCCTTTTTTAGAATAAACTCATTCCAAGTCCCATTTCCTTAATTTTTGAAAATATCGTTATAGTTTCACAAATCTCCTTTTATTTCATTTATTACTGAAATATCACTTCATATTCTCCAGTCTCTTTTTAGTTCCTCTTAATCTGGAATCCTATCACATATATTTCCAAAATTTTCAAATAACGTTACATTTTTATTTCTCAAAATAAATTACTACTTACATCTGCACAATTACAACTAATATCATTATTCGATAATCCTGAAGTTCCTCAAGTTGGGGTATTTTAATTACCTCTCAGACCATGATCAACAACGTTTTTATCTTAAGATAAATATCAGTTGTAATACCAAAACCGATATTCATTCCCAATATATAAACAAATCCCATTTTAATTATATCTTGATGAAACATTATCTCTTATTTAATATAGCGAATTTATATTACACTATTATAACTCAATTCGCCTAACCACTTTAATTCAAACTTGGATTTCCATTTATGTTCCCATTTCGTTTCCATTCATACGTCATTTCTAATAACTCGTTCGAATAATATTCAATAAATATTGGGTTTTATAACTCCGTCCAATTTGAATTTTATAAAATAACCTCAATAAGGATTTAATTTATACTTCGAATTAAACTTAACTTATTATTATTTATATAAACTTGCTTAAAAACATCACTTTGCTATAACAATGGTTTAAAACTTCATAACCCTTCATTTATTTAAATCCCAAGATACCACTTTAATTATCATTAAACAAATATCAATATTAAAAATGGTTTAATTATCCCTTAACTATTCCCATTAAACTAATAACTAATCAAATAATTCAATTTCAGGTAACACAGTTGACTTAGTCAACTCTACATATGATCAATTCATTAATCAAATCTCAGTTCGTCTTTCATTTAAATTAATTTCAAATTAAATTAATTTAAATAATTCCATTCGATTATTATTAAGTAAATAATAAACAAATCAATATAATCTCATTTTAAATTGTTTCTTAAAAACAAGTAACCTTGGTTATTAAACATCACATTAATAATCGCTCACTTGTTTATCGGTCTTGTAAATACAAGAATCATCTTTACAAGATCATTTAATAATTGAGATGAGCCACGTGCTTCGCATACGAATAGATTTTGCTACCAAAAATGGTGATTTGTGGTTAAAACAATTAATGTAAATATGGTTGGTTTATTTCCTTTTTAAAAACACCATTTAAAATAATATACGTAAAAATCTATGTTCAGTTATAAATAAATTACATAACTTCATTTCTATCGATTTACCCAACGGTAAACCAATCTTTATAAAACAGTTTGTATTTTGGCCATCTGCTATAAATTCATCAAACAATATCACTCATTGGTGAATAACCAATCAAATGCTTAGTTTGGGTTTAACAATCAATAACCAATTCAATAATGCAATCGTATGGGTTCAACAGTTCATATGATCATATGAAAATAAACAATAAATTTGACTGATAACGGTCAACTAATAACACCCATTCAAACATCCAATTTAATTCAATACGTTTATGTTGTTATAAACGTAACCAACAGCGTAAGTTACCTCAACTGGAAATAATCGTTAAAATAACGATGTCATTTCATTTAAATTAAAAAACCTTTAATTTAAATAATCGTTAAAATAACGATGTCATTTCATTTAAATTAAAAAAACGTTTAATTTAAATAATCGATTTAAAATATTTAACAAGCATCCAAACAACCATTAAATCAACCAACAATTAGCAAACATAGCAAACAAACATTAAACCCGACTTATAATAATTATAAGTGGGAGAAGAAGTGAGTGCGTTTAACTCACCTTGGTCTCTGTTCGTCGTCAAAACGGTTTTTTTATAGTTAAATTAAACAATTTTTTAATTTAACTATAGATTTCGTCATCACGATCTCATTGGTTGGTTGAACTCTGATAACCTAGGCACACGTTATACCATTAATAAGTTTACGATTTTAATCTAAAATTAACTTCCTTAATTTTATTATTAATTAAAATTACATTGATTCAAACCGTATATGGCCCAATACTATTGCTTCTCCCTCTCGTTCAAAACTGTTGCGCTCCTTTGTTTAAACCTGTCAGATTTAACAATTATACGATTAGTTTATGTATTTGTCTTGATTGTATACCCATACAATCAGTTTATTATCTACACCGAGTATTAATATATTCTCTTGCTCTTGTTGATATTGAAGTAAGCGTATTAAATTATGCACGCAACTTGTATTCGTTACGTTGTGAAGTTAATAAGATCACATACCACAATTCTTGCTTGGTAGGTTTTTCGATAGAGAAGACTGGTGATGGTGAAGATACAAAGCAGAGTGACAAGACTGGAAGTGGACATAGCATGTGTGCTAAGTGGTTTAGCATGCAGAAAAGAAAAATAGGCAACTGAAAAGAGAAAAACTAGGTAGCTGAAAGGAAATAGGTAGCTTCAGTATTGTAATTTCAGAATATCGGATGAGAGGGGACACCGTAGCTGTGCAGATTTCAAACAAGACATGCAATGGCTCCATGGAAGAAGGGACGTGTGGGTACAGAGTGGTAGGGTAAAAAGCTGCTTCGGGTAGGTTTGTACCTTCTTCAATGCGCGGTCTCTTGCTTGCCAGGAAGAAAAAACGACGTAAAAGCATATGCGTTCATGCGGTTCAAAATAAAATAGGCTACCAACTACCAAAGTTTTGTACTTAGGATAGGAAAATATACGTGTATACAGAGTATGTACGTTTCAGTTTGATGAGACTTAGGGTGCGTTCTTGGCGAACGGAAACGGGGCATACGAGCGGGGTATTTGAGTGGGGTACTATAGCGAACGGGGAATGTGTTTTTAGCTACGAACGGGGTATTTGAGTGGGGCATTTGAGCGATGTATTTAATTGTTAAATTAATTGTTATGAATTAGTTAAACCCGATTACACAAAACAAAGCGACTAACATTTTCATTACAAGAACTAAAATACAAACATAAATAACACAATAGATTTGAAATTAAAATAAGTACATAAAAATCTAAAATAGGCGACGATGTGGTAATGAGCTCAACTCCGCTGTAGTAAATCCATGTATAACCTCATCAGGAAGTATCTCAACAATCTCCACATTCTTCTGGTCATTGCGGAAAATCATCAAAATCTCCCACAACTCCACATTTACATGTCCCTGAACAAGCTCGTAGCAACGTGTAGCAAGCTGCTGAATATGGTCAGTCAAAAACGTGCAGCTAGAGCTGCCACGCTCTACCTGTCTGCGCCTATATTGCTGACCAGAAGGATGATCGCATGTAGCCATCTAGTCTCCATAATAATCAGCGTCAGTAGCGATGAACGAAGCGGTTGGCATGGGTGCTATTGGAGGTGCAGGTGCAGTAGGAGGCGCAACATCAGGAATCTGGTACGCACAAGTAGGCTTACGCAAACAACCATCAAACATCAGGTCCTGCTCTCTGAACTTCATTGGGGGGGTTCTTCCTGAATTGTCTGTACGATCTGCCTGCGCCGGTAGCCCAGAAATCATCAGAACCATCGAAATAATCGAACTCTGCATCTCATTCCCCGCCAGGTGTCCTGAGTAATTTGTCCCGGTCGTGAAATGTCCTCTCCATGTTATCCCATTTATTTTTAATCCGAGTATCTGTAAAATCCAGATTAAAAAGGGTGTTCATCGCTGCCGCGACGATTGCATAGTAGTTGATGACGCTAGAATCACGCTCGGCTAGATACTCCACACAAATATCTACAAATGCCAAGTCACGCCCCTCTGTTCAGTATGCAACCGGATGCGAAGTAGCGGTGGTAGAAGTGGCAAACATCTGCAGGACCGAAATATTATTTTAGAAAAACGAAAAAAAATATGTTATACAAAATTAAAAAATAAACATAACGGTATAAAAAAGACCTTTTTTTCTTGAGTAAAAGGCACGAAAAAATAATTTTGGAGGCTGAAAGGGGTTATTTTCGGGTTGATAGAGAAAAATGGGGGATGGGGGAAGAGTTTTATAGCGGACAAGAGGGGATGTTGGAAATCTATCTGTTGGCGTCGGACGCCAACGGATAGATTTTCAACGTCTCGCAAAAGGGCATTTTTGACTATGGAATTTTGTGCTTGCGTCCGACGCATTGGACGCAATCACCTTCTCGAGCGTGACACAAAGTGGCTGCGAACAGACCCTTAACGTGGCAATGTGTTTTCAACTCAAAGCAAAGCGACCGTTCGTTGTCTCTCCTCAGGGAAAAGGGACGCACTAAGGTAGCAGAGGTAGGGGTTGACCTTGTATGTTTTTATATAACTTATGTGGTGACCATTATTTAATATCGACTGTTAAATTTGTAGCAATAAACACAATCTCCAAAAACTACGAAAATAGGCGTCATGGTATAATTTGACGTTACGGTCCTAATGAAACTAATTTCATTGAAAACGGTCTCCGTTTGCAACAACGGCACTATTTACACCCCAATTTATTCAGCGGTTCACCCTTTAATTTCGTCTACCGACAAAACAACTCCGTTTGGCTCCAAACTGAAAATATAGCAATAATTAATTATTTGTATTCCAATAAATTTCATTTCGCTGAAAATGGAGGTCGTTCAAGAAAAATAATTATTTCTACGGTCTATATAATACCGTAGAATATAAATAAATTAAAAAAAAATTAAATAAATAATGATAAATTATTATTAGCACACATATCCAAACAAAATAATATATATAAACCAGTATGGACTTATAACTCGATATTAACATATTAAATGTCCAAAATCTATTGAAAATCCTTTTGAACAAACAAACATTACCATTATATAAACGATTTCCATAGCGACTAATTTAAAATATGAATTGGACATATCTTACAGTATATAAGCTGAAATCTCAGTTATCCTCTTCTGACATTGAACCCTCTTGGGCTTGGCTTCCTAAGACCAAACTCTTAGGACCCTAACGGAGGAAGTAGGCGCCAACATCATTACATATTTTTTGCAGGTCCCACTCAAGAAAAGAGGAAAATGGATACTCGATAGTGGTTGCTCAAAATATATTACAGGAGACAAAGAGATGCTGACAAATATTATCTACTCAAAAGGAGGAACCAGCACACTTTGAGACAATTCCAAAGGTTATATCATCGACAAAGGCGATAAGAGAAATTATGGTACATCCAATTTACCTCTTATTACAATTTTTATTAGTTACAAATTTAAAATATAATCTGCTTAGTATTAGTCAATTATGTGATAAAGGTTTTAAGACATCATTTTCAGAAAATAAATGTACATTTCTAGGACACCCCACGTCCGTTAATGCCACTCACTAAGGGAATGCATTAAGTTTCGTGAAGCGTTATAGGTAAACAGACACAGAATATTACAAGACAGATCTAAATAAGATAGCAGCAGAAATTAAAATTTTTATTTCAAACATAAATTATAACATCGTGGTCCAAAATACCATAAGTCACAAAAACCATTAAAATAATATAACTTCTGTCTTGTACCATCAGAGTACATAAATATATAAAAAGCATAATTCCAAAAGAAAAGGAGCTAAGCCATAGTAGAAAAAAGAACTTGAGTTACACTTCAAAAGTAGCTCCAACAAGATGATAACCGAGCCTTGACTAAGCCTGAGAATCCCTCCCTACGAACCTAGGGGGGAATAGAAGAAAGAATAGGAAACAAAAAGGGTCAGACATAAAGTCTGGCGAGCCCAGTTACTTTTAGCAAGTACATAAATAAAAGTAGCATGATTGGCATATAAAGTGGATAAGGGAGAGATAACTACACAAAAGGCAGGTCTGACAAGGTAAACATGATAGGGTGTATACGCTTCTAATGATTACTCTGCACTATTACTAGTATAACCAGAATGAGATGATCCCTTCCACTCTAAAATGGTAGACGTAGGCATGCTTCCAGATGTATCCTAACTACTACCCTAATCGATCGGCTCCTTAATCCACGTAGATACATTGTGCTGGCCTCACAGTAGGAGGTATCACTTCCTAAAGTGGCAAACCCTCATCTTAATAATGTGCACAACCATATCTACAGGTGTCACGATCGTCTTATCCCCTTTGGCCTAGCTCATGCACGCACACGGCTTGGTCGGTTTGCGTCGCCCACACCGTCCTTCAGATTTGGATCTCTTACAATCAGTCCAGTAAGCGTGCCCCTTCTCCGACCTAGCTCGGAGTACATGTTTGATATCAACCCTAGGTTACTAGCTTAAACTGGTCCTACACAATATGATACAAGCTCTCCCATTTTTCTTGTATCCCCCACTAGGTTTTCATTGGCTACGTATACCACTAGGTATCTCTAATTACATAACCCTATCATTTATACAAGTTATGTTTACCCTAAAAGGTGTCTTTAATAACATAACTTTATTATTTTTCACCGGTTATGTATACCACTAGGTGTCTTTAATTATATAAACTTATCAGGCTTAGTTTGCAGGCCTATACGTAAATATTACGCACCCCCTCAGATTTACTTAACACACCCATTGTTCAACCAATTTTACTTAACCCTAACTTTAGTTCATATTCGTACAATCCCTATGGATTTAACTAGGTTAAGTATTCCAATTCATTACCATGTCCATTTATGGTTATAATGTGCTAGACCTCCCACATTAGGCCTACAACTTGTGGATGCTGGATATGCCGGTCGTGTCTGGGTAGACTTCTTCCACAAGGTGGGCCTAACCTCGTGTCTTAGCCCATCTCATATTTGTGCACTTAGACCCCTCACATTAGGTTCAACATTAGTGGTTGTTGGATGTGTCGGTCGGGTCTTAGCAGACTTCTACCACTAGAGCAACCTAACCTCGTGTCATAAGTGCAGTTACAGTTTCTAATTACTGTAGTCCTAGACATCTTAATTATTATCCAATTTTACCTATGTCTTTATAGGTGTTCAATTCCTTATTCCCCATATTGAACTATATGTCCAATTTATGTTTATAAACATTATTCAAATTGTGCCAATTCTAATGTATACCCTCGTTCCCTAACTAACGCAATCACATAATTCGTGGCATGCCTAGGCTAGATAATAGCCTAGTCATAAAAAGGTAAATATTATGGGAATATGACAAAAATTATTGTCCTAACATAACTGGCATAAACATATATGCAGTTAACTAGTTTTAACATAGCAAAGATGTTAAGATAAATATGGCAAGATCTAAATTTAGATGTTCAATAGGTTCAGGTCTAATATGATAAGCATAAGGGGATCTAAACAATAAGCTAGATTTGATTAATAATTTAGATGTCCACATAATTTAGATCTAATGGTTAAAAGTATATCTAACACAAATAAGGTTTAAGATCCACGTCATAGAATGTCATAGAAGTTACAATAGATCCGATAAGATAAAGATTGAGATCCAAGTTATAACCAATTCAAAATGTCATTTTTTCATAATTTACAATGGACCTAGTACAATTTAGTCACAGGAACAAATCCAAACTATAGTCGTATCAGGTTTACTTTTAAATATTCAAATCTAAAAGCAACTAAGAACTAACATTGTTTGGATTAGAAGAACGGAACTAGAAGAAGAATGGATCTTGAATCTCTAACTGGTTAGCCTTGTTTGGTTGTTGTAGAAGATAAAGAATTCAGTTCAGTACAGTTCTGACACCGACAGCGTTTGGCCTTCATTGATTTCCAGTGGAGAAAACAGAAGAAATGGACCTCTATATATAGTTTGTCGGTCTCTAGAAACAACTTCCACCTCATCCTTAAGGGCGTCGACCCCCTTTTATGGGATCAACCCCCCCCCCCCTTAAGGGGTCGACACACCTACTATGGGGTCGACCCCCCACTATGGGGTCAACACCCCTGGGGCAGGAATTTTACCGCCTTCGGGATTTTTGAAATTTGAATTGAAATTCAAATTTCTGGACCCTATACATGCATATAATTCTTCTGCGCATATATAAACTTGAAACCTACATAACTTCTTCATACATTATCTGTTTTACGCAAACCAAATGTCTATTTTGACCAGAATTTCGAGACAAACGCAACTGCGTCCATTTCCATTAATTCTGATTATTAAGTTAATTATTATTTGATTTATCCTTTTTTTGTGTTGTTAAAATTACGGGGTGTTACATTCCCCTTACTGAATGAATTTCGTCCCGAAATCTCTAAATTGAGAAGAATGTATATCCTTCCATCCATCACCCATCTACTTATCCATCAATCACGGGTATCCATTATCCTTAAAGGCTTCTAATGCTTATATGAAATTATGCAAAGGTGTACGTACATGTAGCAATACTAATGTGAAGATTAGGCGGTATACTGATTCAGTCAACCTCCTCAAGGCCATGTATGTTAGGGCTATGAACCTAATATGTATGCAAATAATCCTATTATAACATGTAAGTTCTATATGTGTGCACACTCATTCGTCCAAATGCAACATGCATTTGATAATATATCCATTTTCATCCATTAAAAGAAAAGAAAATTGCACATACATCTATATGAAGTATGAGAGTGATTGAGTCGATCTAGTGCCTAATGTGTGTATATGCATCCGCAGGTAACCACTAGCAAGCACTTGCATCCACTTGCATCCATCAAACATAACATGTCTCAAACACATGTTTACATCCATAGGATTCCTATCTAAAGGTCGAAAATACTATTGATAGGACGTACTCAAATGATAGAAAAAAGCAAAGATAAACTTTGGAAAAGGAGATAATAACATACCCACGAAAAGGAAAGGGTACGAAGCATGAATCTTGTCTTCGGTCCCCCAAGTCGCTTCCTCTGGGTTATCTCCCCATTGAACCTTTATCAACTTGATTTCTTCATTGCGTAGCTTCTTAACTTCAAATCCAAGAATACGGGTAGGTACTCGTCTGACTGTCGCCTCCCGTTCCACTTCTACCTCCTCTAATATACTTGGCTCAACAACCTCCACGGTGTCATGCAAGCACCTCCGCAGATGAGAAACGTGGAAATCAACATGAATGCCAGATAGATTTTCTGGGAGCTTCACTCTATAGGCCATTTGGCCGATCCTTTCGGTTATGGGAAATGGTCCCACAAATCTGGGTACTAACTTCCCTACAGATCCGAAGCGAACCACATTCCTTAGAGGTGATTCTTTAATAAAAACCAAGTCTCCCACTTCAAATTCGATGTCAGTCCTCCTCTTGTCTACATAGGATTTCTGCCTATCTTGAGCTTTCTTCATTCGTCGTCGAATAAGATCAATTTTCTTGGACATTTGCCTAACCATATCAGGTTCAAGTAACAATCTTTCTGCAGATTCCCACCAGCAAGTTGGTGATCCACAGGGTCGTCCGTTCAATGCTTCGAAGGGTGCCATGTCGATGCAAGCTTAATAATTGTTGTTATAGGCGAACTCTACTAAAGGAAGATGCTCTTCCCAAGTCCCTCCGAAGTTTAGGATACATGGCCTTAAAAGATCCTCTAGAATTCTATTCAACCTCTTCGTTTATCCATTGGTCTAAGGATGATAAGTGGTGCTCCAGCATAACTGTGTACCTTATGCTTCTTGCAAGCTTCTCCAAAATTCACTAGTAAAGATAGGGTCACGATCGCTTGCGATGCTAGAAGGTACTCCATGAAGATGGACTATCTCATGAACATAAATTGCTGCCAACCATGATGTCGTCCTCTTACTCTTCACTGGTGTTGCCTATCTTTACTAGTGAATTTTGGAGAAGCTCACTGGTGTTAGAAGGTACTCCAAGAAATGAGCGTTCTTAGTCAGTATATCCACCACAACCCAAATACTGGTGTTGCCTTTCTTTGATCTGGGCAAACCATCTATGAAGTTCATGGAGATGCTCTCCCATTTCCACTGTGGAACCTCCAAAGGATGAAGTAGACCACCAGGCTTCTTTTGCTCACCTTTGACTTGCTGAAAAACCAAACATTGAGAAACAAACTCCGCCACATCTTTCTTCATCCCAGCCCAAAAGAAAACCCTCTTCATGTCATTGTACATCTTATCACCGTCTGGATGAATAGTCATCTTAGAATGGTAGGCTTCTTCTA
The DNA here is from genome assembly GCA_030737875.1 of Allium sativum. Classification (NCBI taxonomy): domain Eukaryota; kingdom Viridiplantae; phylum Streptophyta; class Magnoliopsida; order Asparagales; family Amaryllidaceae; genus Allium; species Allium sativum. The sequence goes on along the minus strand of CM060914.1, from coordinate 132,702,983 downwards.
GGACTGCCTTTATCAAGCTTCCAGTTTGAGGAACACAAAGCCTTCCATCTCATCGCAACTACCCCTTTTCATCTATGGAATATCTACTGAGGTGACTAGAAGTCTCCCCTTTTCTAAGCTTATCCATGGTGTCTAAAATCTATGGGTCACCTTACTGTGAAGATCCTATCTGATCCATAAGAGTTGGTTATATATAAATGAGTTGAACCACCAATGGAGTTTGAGACAACTACGAGATCCACTACGATACTAGTAATTAAGTGCAAAGATTCAATCATAGAACTAGATATAAACAAATGTGAAGCGCCAGAATCAAAAAGTGTCCTAATAGGATGATTTGAAAGAGAAATTAAACCTTCCACAGAAATTTTTCTACCTCTATCGGGGGAACTGATCATGAGAGGATGCACCTTCCCTCCAGACGTACCTTCTCTTTGACCTTATCCCTGTTTCTTCGGGCACTCTTTAGCATAGTGTCTGATCTCTCCGCAATTATTTCAAGAATTCTTTCTTCTCTTGCAATCTTTCACCAAGTGACCCTCATGCCCACAACTATGACACTTCCTCTTCTTCTTACCCTTGTCATTCTTTCCTCCTTTCTTCTATTACTGTTGTTGTTGTTGTCCTTTCTTGGGCCATATCTTCTTGTTTTGCGTTGTTTCCTTAGCTTTAATCTCCTTCTTTTCTCCTTTCTCTTCCTCATACATCAAGGCCATATCAACAAGTCTTTCAAAGGTAGCTTCCATTGGAATATGGGACACGGCTAACCCATGAAGGGGTTCGTTTAGCCCTTTAATAAACCGCAAAGCCTTCTTATGCAGAGTGTCTACCAGTTCCAGTCCAAATCTTGCCAGCTGGTTGAATTTGTTCACATACTCTCTGACCGTTAAGTTTCCGTGTTTAAGTGCTAAGAACCTATCCCTTTGCATGCTTTCCTCAGCTAGGGAAAGAAGTTTGATCTCGAACCTCTGTCTAAAGTCATCCCAAGTTTGCACTGGACGGACTGCTTAGGTTACCGCCCACCAAAAAGAAGCTTCATCATTCAGTAGCCAAGTAGCTAACTGAATCTTCCTTCGATCCTCTACTTCAAAGATTACAAACAAGTCCTTAGTCTCCTTGAGCCAATTCCTTTCCTCTACGAATATCTTGGTTCCATGGAATGGCTTCCCTCTCATAGCACAGAAATCTTTGCAGATCTTAGAGAAGTTGTGTGCAAGCGAAGGAGGAGCAGGAGGAGGAGGAACAACGGGTGCAGTTGGGGGAGGAATGTTTCCTTGGCCTTCGGTAGGCGCCGTGGCCTCCAGATACCTACGGAACCATCCTGGTATCGTAAGGCCCTCCCGGGGTATTAGGTTCCCCAGACATGCTAAAAAAAAGAAAAGGAAAGAGATTCAGACAAGGTATCGAAAGATATTACATAAGGCTTTGGGAAATATGTTTTTCAAAACAGACTTTTCTTTTTTGAAAATGCTTTATTTTAAAACTTTTTTGAAAATAGTTTTCAAAAAACTTTTACCTAATCTGGTAACCTTCAGCTCTGATACCAAGTGTGACACTCCACTTCCGTTAATGTCACTCACTGAGGGAATGCATTAAGTTTTGTGAAGCGTTATAGGTAAATAGACATAGAATATTACAAGACAAATATAAACAAGATAGCAGCGGAAATTCAAATTTTTGTTTCAAACATAAATCATAACATCGTAGTCCAAAACACCATAAGTCACAAAAACCATTACAATAATATAACCTTTATCTTGTACCATCAGAGTACGTAAATATATAAAAAAGCATAATTCCCTAAGAAAAAGCACTAAGCCATTGTAGAGATAAGAACTTGAGCTATACTTCAAAAGCAACTCCAATAAGATGATACTAAGTCTTGACTAAGCCTGAGAATTCCCTCCCTGCGAACCAGGGGGTGGGGGGAACGAAAGAAAGAAGAGGAAACAAAAAGGGTCAGACATAAAGTCTGGCAAGTCCAGTTACTTTTAGCAAGTAAATAAATAAATGTAGCATGATAGACATATAAAGTGGATAAGGGAGAGATAACTATACAAAAGGCAGGTATGGCAACGTAAATAGGATAGGGTGTATACGCTTCTAATGATTACTCTGCACTATTACTAGTATAACCAGAATGAGATGATCCCTTCCACTATAAAACGGTAGACTTGGGAATACGTCCAGATGTATTCTAACTACAACCCTAATCGATCTGCTCCCTAATCCGCGTAGATATCTTATGGCGGCCCCACAGTAGGAGGTATCACAGTAGGAGGTATCACAGTGTGAGTTCTTAGTAGGAGGTATCACTTCCTAAAGTGGCCCGACTCATGCATGCACATGGCCCGATTGGTTTGCGCCGCCCACACCGTCCTTCATGTTTGGATCCCTTGAAATCAGTCTAGTAAGCTTGCCCCTTCTCCAACCTAGCTCGGAGTACATGTTTGATACCAACCCCAGGTTACTGGCTGAAACGCGTCCCACACAATATGAAATAAGATCTCCCCTTTGTCTTGTATCCCCCACTAGGTTTTCATTGGCTATGTATACCACTAGGTGTCTCTAATTACATAACCCTATCATTTATACAAGTTATGCTTACCCTAAAAGGTGTCTTTAATTACATAACTTTATTATTTTCATCGTTTACGTATACCACTAGGTGTCTTTAATTACATAACCTTATCGGGATAAGTTTGTGGGTCTATATGTAAATATTACCCACCCCCTCAGATTTACCTAACGTACCCACTTTTCTACCAACTTTACATAACCCTAACTTTAGTTCATATTCGTACAATCCCTATGGGTTTAACTAGGTTAAGTATTCCAATTCGTTACCATGTCTATTTATGGTTATAATAGGCTAGACCTCCCACATTAGGCCTACAACTTGTGGATGCTGGATATGTCGGACGGGTCCGGGCAGACTTCTTCCACAAGTTGGGCCTAATCTTGTGTCTTAGCCCATCTTGTATTTGTGCACTTAGACCACTCACATTAGGTTCAACATTAATGGTCGCTGGATGTGCCGGTCAGATCCGGGCAGACTTCTATCACTAATGCAACCTAACCTCATGTCATAAGTGCAATTACAGTTTCTAATTATTATAATCCTAGACATCTTAATTATTATCCAATTTTACCTATGTCTTTATAGGTGTTCAATCCCCTATTCCCGTATTGAATTATATGTCCAATTTATGTTCATAAACATTATTCAAATTAGGCCAATTCTAATTTTTTTTCCCCGTTACCTAACTAGCGCATTCACATAATTCGCGGCATGCCTATGCTAGATATTAGCCTAGTCATAAATGATAAAAAGGGAAAGATGATGGGAATATGACAAAAATGATTGTCCTAACATAACTGTCATAAACATATACTAACATGGTGATAAGGTGGACATATAAGCATAGATTTGATGAACTTGTGGCAGTTAACTAGTTTTAACATAGCAAAGATGTTAAGACAAACATGACAAGATCTAAATTTAGATGTTCAACAAGTTCAGATCTAATATGATAAGCACAAGGGGATCTAAACAATAAGCTAGGTATGATTAATAATTTAGATGTCCACATAATTTAGATATAATGGTTAAAAGTAGATCTAACACAAATAAGGTTTAAGATCCACATCATAGAATGTCATAGAAGTTACAATAGATCCGATAAGATAAACATTGAGATTCGAAATATAACCAATTCAGAACGTCATATGTTCATAATTTACAATGGACCTAATACAATTTAATCATAGGAACAAATCCAAAATATAGTCGTATCAGATTTACTTGTAAATATTCAAATCTAAAAGCAACTAAGAACTCACATTATTTGGATTAGAAGAATAAAACTAGAAGAAGAATGAATCTTGAATATCTAATTGATTAGCCTTATTTGATTGTTATAGAAGATAAAGAATGCAGTTCAGTTCAGACACCAGCAGCGTTTGGCCTCCATTGATTTTCAGCAGAGAAAACAAGAGAAATGGACCACTATATATAGCTGCCAATCTCCAGAAACCGACTACCACCTCAGCCCTAGGGGGTCGACCCCCCCTTTATGGGGTCAACCCTGAAGTCGGCCCCCCCTTAAGCTGTCGTATGTGGTCGTCCCCCCTACTATAGGGTTGACACTCCTGGGGCGGAAATTTTACCACCTTCGAGATTTTTGAAATTTGAACTGAAATTCGAATTCTTGGACCATATATATGCATATAATTCTTCTACGCGTATATAAACTTCAAACCTACATAACTTCTTCATATGTGTCCGTTTTATGCTAACCAAATATCTATTTTGACCAGAATTTCGAGACAGGCGCAATGGCGCAATCCGTTTCCCTTAATTATGAATATTAAATTAATTATTATTTAATTTATCCTTTTTTGTGTTGTTAAAATTACGGGGTGTTACAATTTCTGATAAAAATCACAATTTAATTTTTGAAGGAAATAGGAATAAAAATATTTATATTCTAAATATGAAGATAAATAATAATCCGAATTTGTGTTTATTAGCCAAAAAAAATGATCCCTGGTTGTGGCACAAAAGATTTTGTCATATCAATTTTAAAACAATAAAAAAAATTGAAAAATGAATTAGTAAAAGGTTTACCAAAAATATAACTTAAAGTAGATAATCTATGCGACACTTATCAACAAGGAAAGCTAACAAAATCTTCATTTAAATCAAAAAATGTCATTTCAACACTACAACCATTGGAATTACTACACATGGATATGTTCAGGCCAACCCAAGTTCAATTTATAAACCATGATAGATATGTATTTGTAATTGTTGATGATTTTTCCAAATTTACTTCGACAATTTTTATGAAAAATAAAAGTGGTACTTTTGAGCAACATTTCTATTTTATTATACAAACATCAAAATAGGATCTCAATCTTTCAAACGTGTACACACTGTCTTTTGGAATTTACCACCAATCGTTCCCCCCATCTTCTCCTTGCCTCCTTCAACTGCTAATTTTCCCTGATTCCTTTATTTCGTTTCTCTTAGTTTCTCCATCATTTCTAACTAATTTTCTTAATATCTCCTTACTATTGATTTCGTCACCAGTTCCACCTAATTTCTGTAATATCTCCTTAATCAACTTGTAATCAACATCTTTGTGTTATAGCGGAAATTAGTCCATCAGTTGACCAGGAAAATAATGACGGAAGAGATATTTTATCAAAAACATAGAGGAAAATCACAAACACTTATTCTATTGAACAATTGGGCAAGGTCCTGAGCAGAGACCGAGTGGAAAAGACAGAGCCGAACACCAGTGGATTACCTGAAGACCAAAGAGGCTCCAGTGATGAATTGGATGTGAAATGCACAAGGGGAGTTGTGCATGGGATTAAATGAAGTGTGCATGTAAACAAGTGAAGCGGTTGCCGCAAACAATAAAGAAGCGGAACTTATATTACATTATTACCTGGGCTTAACGAATTGAATAAATGTGTCTAGGCTAAGGCCCAATTGTTGGGTGTTAGAAGTGTATAAATATGCCCATCGATCATTTGTACAAGCATGTTGATTAATGAGAATATTTTATGCTTCTCTTCTGTGTATCTTATCTGATTCTTATTCTCCTAATCTTTCACTTTTTAAAATCTATCTCAATCAATTATTTCCTCACTTTTCTTCAATCCTACTATTCCAAATTCTTTTGTGCGATCCTCAAACTCATTTCTTACCAGTGCAAACTTTCGGTTACCCCATACTTCTGCACCATATCTTGTTACTCTTCTTTTAAATGAAAACTGGATCAATGGTTAAGAAAACATGGCATAACAATTTGGTATCAGAGCAGGTCAATCCTGAAGAACAGCTTGAAGCTTCTGACAAAGACAATTTGGATGAATCCATGGTAAATACTCCTGAGGGATCCAGATAAGAACAGATTAATGCTAAAAATGCAGCGCATATCAGAGATCTTCAAGTAGCTTGTCAGAGCCAACAAGAAAGCACTCAAGAAATCTACAACAAGATGGATAACATCAATGAGACTATTCAGAGTCTTGTACATGACATGAAAGAACTCAAGAATCAAAACAGAAGACATATATACCACCTACACAAAAGAATTCCAGAAATTCAGCAGGCATTCTAACAAGTCCTCCAACTCAAGTGCCAACATGTAATACAACAACCCCAAAGCTCTTGCAAAACATAGTGATCAAACTAGATTTCTCCAAATACAATGGTGAAGGCAATATCATTGATTAGATTAACAGTGTGGAACAACTATTCCAATATCATAACACTCCTAAAAATGAGTGGGTTCCTACATGCTCCTTCCACCTTAAAGGAGAGGCACACTTATGGTATGGATGGCTCATAAAGAAGGAATTGAATTATAATCAATGGGTCGTATTTAAGGAGGAATTGATAGTCAAATTCGCAACTAAAGATTTACAAAGGCCTCATGGGGCAATATCCAACATTAAGCAGACTACTACAGTGCGTGCTTGTTTGACTAAATTTGAAGAATTACAAGGCTTATGTGAAGCCTTACCTGACCAATTTTTACTGGAAAAATTTGTTGATGGCCTTAAGGAGGAGATTCGTTTTGATGTCATAGCACTACACCCAGTGGAATACAGGGAAGTTGTGAGTTTGGCAAAGGTTTTGGAATGCAAGAAAGCAACAAAGAATAAAGGCAAGGCAGCTATGACAACAAGAAGTCAGCCACTAACAGAATTCAGTAAGAAGAAACTCAATGACAAAGAAGGAAAAGATACTTCAGTGAAGACCACAAGAAATCATTGATAGGAAAAGAAAGAACCTTTGTTTTGGTTGTGGTGAAAGGTGGCACCCTGGTCATACCTGTAAAATAAATCAAGTCTATGTTGTGGAAGGAATTATACCTCTGGAGGAAATGAATGACCTATACAATAGAGAAAATGAATCAAATGTAGATGATGAACAACCCAGTGAGGAGAAGGATGCACTAGATTCAAATAAAGAAGAAACATATGCCATTACACTTAATGCCACGTGTAGTATTCCTGCACTATATACTATTAGAGTGCAAGGTTTCATTAATCGAAAGCTTATTACTGTTCTCATAGATTCTGGATCTACACACATTTTCATAAATTCAGAGCTATCTAAAAGATTAAAACTGCCAGTTCAAGAAACATTACCTTACTCAGTCCAAATTGCCAATGGTGAGAAGATTCAAGGCCAAGGGATCTACAAGAATATCACTTTTAAATGCCAAGGATGTGACATGCCACTGGATTTGCTCATGATCCCATTGGAAGGATGAAAAGTGGTGCTAGGATCTTAATGGCTGAAAGGATTGGGGGATGTATCCTTTAACTTTGCTAAATTACAAATCAAGTTTTAGTTTAAAAATTATTCTTATATATGACAGGGAATTAAGAACATTAACAAGGTAGTTGATGATAGAGAAATTTCTAAAGAGTGTGTTAAGGGGCAACTCACATTATTATTGTATTCTAAGGAACTTAAGGTGCCCAATGTAATTCCAAAAACGGAATAATACACCCAGAAGTACACACTATTCTGCAAAATTCCCTATTGTTATTACTACTAAACTTTCTTTACTACCTGAGAGGGATTATGATCACCAAATTAATCTTGGTCCTGATGCCAAAACTATTTTCTTGAGACCATATAGGCATTCATATCATATAAAAAATGAAATAGAAAAACTTATTAAAGAAATGCTAGAAAGTGGAATTATTAACCCTAGCACTAGTGAGTACTCATCTCCAGTTGTGATGATGAGAAAAAAAGATGGTAGTTGGAGAATGTGTATTGATTATATGGCTCTTAATAATCAAACGGTAAAGAAAAATCCCAATTCCATTAGTTGAGGACCTGTTAGATGAGTTGCATGGATCACAATATTACACAAAGCTTAATTTGCGATCTGGTTGCCACCAAATCAGGATGCACCCTTCTGATGTGCATAAAACAACTTTCAAGACCCATGAAGGCCTTTATGAATTCGTGGTAATGCCCTTTGGCCTATCAAATGCCCCTGCAACATTTCAAGCACTAATGAACAATATTTTTAAACCCTATCTCAGGAAATTTGTATTAGTATTTTTTGATGATATTATAATATATAGCCAGACATGGTTTAAGCATTTGTAACAAATTAGAATCACTATGCAGGTGCTGGAGGAAAATCAGTTTGTCATAAAAATCTCCAAATGTGCATTTTCTGACACTCAAGTTAATTATCTAGGGCATATGATTTCAAGGTAGGGTATGGCCGTTGAAACAGACAAAATCAAGGCAATTTAACAGTGGCTAGTACCTAGGAATATCAAAGGACTGAGTGGTTTTTTCGGACTTACAGGCTATTACAAGAGGTTCATACAAAACTATGGTACAATTGCAAGACCACTTACAAATTTACTCAAGAAGAATGCTTTTAAATGAAATGATCAAGCCATAGAAGCTTTTGAGAACATGAAGCAGAAACTGATGAATCCACCAGTGCTTTCCATGCCTGATTTCAACAAAGAATTTGTGGTGGAATGTGATGCAAGTGGAGTTGGCATTGGAGTTGTATTAACTTAAGGAGGAAGACCAATAGCATATTTAAGCCAAGATTTAAATGGAAGAAATTTGATGATATCTGCTATGATTAAGAACTACTGGCTCTCATATTAGCAACAAGGAAATGGACATAATATTTGGTAGGCAAGAGATTCATTATAAAAACAGACCACCAGAGCTTGAGGCACTTGCTTACACAAAACCTGTCTACTGGAATTCAAGAAAGGTGGATAGCTAAACTAAATGATTTTGACTATAAAGTGGAATACAAGAAGGGGAAAGAAAATAGAGAAGCAGATGCATTATCTAGATTACCAAAGTATTGTGCACAATACAAAGCAATATCAACATTAGAAAGTTGGTGGATGCAGTAGCTTAAACAAATGGTACAGAATTCAGACAGATACAAGGAGTTTTCTCAGCAGATTAAAGAAGGCAAAGACAAAAATGGAAAATTCAGAGTATTAACTGATGTCATATTTCGTAAGGGAAGAATTTACCTTCATGTTCAATTCAAAAAAATAATTCAGCTGATCATACATGAACACCACTCAACACCATTATGGGGACATGCAGGAGTTAAAAAGACTAGTTACAATATTAAGTAGAATTTTTACTGGAGGAAGATGAAAAATGATGTGGAGGTGTATGTTAATGTTGGTTTCACACTTGAACCGCACCTCATTCCTTAATTTTAGCATGTGACCGTTGCTCCTTATTTCAGCATGTGAACATTGGGTCTTTATAGGAAAGTTCCTTAATTACAGCACAAATGTTGCTCCTTGATTTTAGCATATGACCGTTGAGCAATCTTCTATTTATTCTCTCATTTTGTATCTCTTTCCTGTATCAGAGAAATTACAATTAATAATATATTTCTACTGCATCTCTCCTCTTTATCTCCATTATTTTTCTTTATACTTTCAATATGGTATCAGAGCACCACCGCCGAAAGGCTTAAACACTGAACTGAAAGTCCTATTTCTCCATTGTCTGTTGCATCACTCTTTTCCTCAGTTTTTCAGCTGCAGTTCCGTGCCTTGCAGACCTCTGAACAGCCATGGCAAATAACAACGAAGCCACCTCTAATGTCCCTGGTAGCGTGGCCCATGATGCTTCGCCAAACTGGCACAACCTAATCAAACCAAAAAGCCATGTCATTACCACATCTCTGGATGAAGACAATTACATATTGTGGAAAAATCAAATTGAAATTGCACTCAAAGGATACGGTTTACAAAATTACATAAAAGGTACGCTATCTATTCCACCAATTATGATTACTGATCAAGGGGGAAACACCATACCAAACCCCGACTACACAAATTTTCAAAAACAAGATAGTTTGCTATCGTCATGGCTCCTATCATCTATTAGTCCGAATCTACTGTCACAAATCGTGGGGTGCAATTCATCATATGAAATATGGACCACTATAGAGCAGATTTTCAGCTCACAATCCGCTGCACGTGTGATGCAATACAGAAGGGAATTACAAAACTCAAGAAAAGAGGAAATGAGCATGCAAGAATACTTAAGCAAGATAAAAAATTTGTGTGACAAACTGAATGCAGTGGGACACAAAATAAGTGACAATGAACAAATTCTCTTCATTACCGGCGGATTAGACGAAGAGTACGAGTCATTAGTTACAGTTATTGTGACTCAACAAACATTACCTGACTTACAGTTCGTTAGATCTGCGCTCCTCGCCCATGAAGGTAGAATAAACCAAAGGAAAACTGTACAAGGGGTTTTCTCTGCAAATTATGCTGCGGCTAAAAACAAGTAAATTCAAAGGAACAATAATTCAAATAAACAAGAAAGCCAGTATCAGAGAGGATACCAACCCCAGAGGGCATATCAACCACAGAGAGGTCGTGGACGAGGCAGATGGAACAATAACAACAACAGGGTAAAGTGCCAAATTTGTCAAAAATTTGGACACATGGCGAACCGCTGCTATTTCAGATACAATAGCGACCACAGTGAACCACAAACAGACCAAAACAGCCAAACACCAAGAGCAAACATGGCTGCTATGGACAATCAAAACTAAAGCGCTATTGGGGACAAAGGCAAAGGTCAAACCAGCAATGAAGGCAAGACTGATGAGGATGAACTGGACGACTGGTACCCAGACTCTAGAGCCATACATCATGTCACAAACAGGCTTCAGAACTTAAACATTGGAAGCAAAAGCTATACAGGTACGAAATCACTACACATGGGTAACGGCAACACTGCCAACATCACACACATAGGTAAAGGTACCATGCAGGGAAAAAGGCAACTTATGCTAAACAATTTACTTAGAGTTCCCACTATTAACAAAAATTTATTAAGTGTTTCTAAGTTTGCTAAAGATAATAATGTTTTCTTCGAATTTCACCCCAAGTTTTGTCTAGTCAAGGACCTCCTAAGTCGAGAAATATTGCTACAGGGTGACCTTCACGATGGTCTTTACAAATTTGGCAACTTAAAGACTGGGAATGCGTTGAATAAAGAAATATGGTGCAACAACGTAGACATCAGTAGCAGTTGCAATTATGATTCTCTTAATAATAGGAACAATGGATGTAATGATGATAATAATAATATAGTTGATTCTTGGCATATGAAACTTGGTCATCCCAGTTTGGAAACTGTTAGAAATGTTTTAAATAATAATGGCATTTATTTTGAAAATGTACCTGTGAAACACACTTGCACACACTGCCAACTTGGCAAAAGCCACAAACTGCCTTTTAGTAAGTCTGAAACCACGTACAACAAACCCCTGGAGCTTGTCGCAGCTGATTTGTGGGGACCAGCACCACTAAACTCATATCAAGGACACAGGTACTATCTATCCCTTGTTGATGCTTATTCAAGATACACGTGGATATACATGCTAAAAACAAATCAGAAACATGCAGTACAATCATTCAGTTTATAACTTTTATTGAAAAGCAGACCAACTGTAATGTAAAAGCTATACAAACAGATGGTGGGGGTGAGTTCAAACCACTCACAAATTTCTTCATCCAAAAGGGGATAAGACATAGACTAACCTGCCCCCACACATCTGAACAAAATGGTTTGGTCGAAAGAAAGCACAGACATATAGTTGAAACTGGTTTAACATTGCTATCACAAGGGGCATTACCAATGAAATATTGGAACGAAGCATTCAACACTTCTGTGTATCTCATAAATAAATTACCCACAAAAGTGTTAAACAATAGAACCCCTCATGAAATGATATTCAATGAAAAACCAGACTATAAAATATTGAAAAACTTTGGGTGCCTATGCTTTCCATGCCTTAGGGACTACAACACGCACAAACTTAGCATGAGATCATGCCCATGCACTTTTATTGGTTACCCACAAAATCAAAAGGGTTATAAATGCTTGGCCAAAAATGGAAAAATCTATATATCAAGGCATGTCATATTTGATGAAAATGTTTTTCCACATGCAGATAAACAAGCCACAAAGGAAGAGTGCAGACAAGATCATGGAATCAAAGTTATCAATATGCCACCACTAATGGAGCAAGAAACAAACAATAACAACAACAAAGAGGGACACGACCAATGCAACATACACACACATACAAGCAATAATCAAACAAACACAGACGATGGTAACAATGAAGAAACTTACAGTAATCAGCAAGAACATGAGAACGAGGAAAGCAACAGTGACAGAATCAGCCCAGACCATCAACCTCAAGCACAAGAAACACAAACCGGACATCATATGGTGACCAGATCAAAGCATGGGATTTTCAAACCTAAGGTATATAATCTATCAATGAATGAGGTTGAACCTGGGAATTATAGTGAAGCAGCCAAATCTGAAAAGTGGAAACAAGCTATGAATGATGAATACGAGGCATTGATGAAAAATAAAACTTGGAGCTTGGTTGCACCACCCACTCACAAGAACATCATCGGATGCAGATGGACTTACAAAATAAAAAGGAAGGCGGATGGGACCACAGACAAATACAAGGCCAGACTTGTTGCTAAAGGATACGCTCAACAGTTTGGATTTGACTTTAACGAGACTTTTTCATCAGTCATAAAACCCACAACCATTAGAATTGTAACACCCCACTCCCGCTATGATCACTCACTAAGGGAATGCCATAGCATCGGTGGAGTATTTTAGTGAATATAGAACAGAAAAATTACAACAAGACAGATATAAATAGTACTTGAAATTTTAAAACATCATCTCATAACAGCGGAAGTAAAACATGTCTGGTTACATCATAAAACCACAATAAAGGTCAAGTACAATATCCATCAAAATAAAGAAGTACATAACCCCACTCTCATACAATAGCCAAACAAAAGAAAAGATAACTGGATAACTGGAGCTTTACATCTATCCAAGCTCCTAAAGACTGGAACAGCAATCCGATCAAGCTCCACTACTGCTAGGATCCACCGTAGGACCTGAGGGTTGGGAAAAAGATAAAAACAACAGGGTCAGACATAAGTCTGAGCGAGTCCTATAACTTTAACAATACAATCGTTAAAGTAACCAGAGAAGACATAAACTGATATACGGTAACATATAGGGATGAATGGCTACCCTAAGCAGTCAACTAAACGAAGATAAAGGATAAAGACGCATCTACCCTCCCTAAGGTAAATTACTAAACTGCACCACACCAGTCGTTCCTAACTTAAAGGTTGATCCCACCCAAGGACTTATAAAATTTACTAATTAGTACCTGCGTACCCCTAGGTGACCAAGTAGGCGCCGCGGGGCCCTACAATCCACTAGGTGTACACACTACTTCCCATTCGATCGGCTCCCTAACGTAGATACCCGTGCTGGCCCCACCGTGGGATGTATCATTCCCCAATGTGGCAACCTGATGGAACTAAAGGTGCACGGCTTATATCTACTCGATGCAACAACGGCTTACCTACCAGCCCGGGCCCACTCACGCATATGAAGCCCGTTGGACTTGCGTTGCCACCGCTAACCCGTTTGCCTCTTACAGTCAAGCCCAGTATGCGTGTCCCGTCCTCGACATGGGTCGAGCCCACAAAGATACGTATGGGTTACTGGTTGAAATGGGCCTCCACAAGCTACCCACCTAAGCTCGTCCCTTTTTCTAGTATATCCCACTTAACCCTTTAATCATGTTTTAATTACATGTTCCATTTTGGTTAAGTATTCTAATCGTATTTTCTATTGCCACCCAAGGCAACCACTAGATTTTCTCATGCCACCCGAGGCACCCACTTAACCCCTCATGTCCCTCTACATGCTAATATGGTTAAGTGTTTCTTAATTAATTAATTAAGAACGTAACCTTTGTAAAGACCTCTCACATTAGACTGTCTTTTATGACCGCTGGTTAAGCCGGTTGGGTCCGGGCAGCCTTATGTCATAACAGAGTCTAACCTCGTGTCTTTACATTAATTACGTATTTAGTTTGTGCCTAAGACCTCTCACATTGGGCTAACATTTGTAGCAACTGGTTAAGCCGGTTGGGTCCGGGCAGTTTTACGCTACAACTGAGTCCAACCTCGTGTCTTAGTCAATTAATTACACCTAATTAATCACCCTCATAATTTTATATTAATTATCCCTAATTAATCAAGTTTTCTTAACATGGGTAGACCTAACTTAATAGGTAAATTCCCATGGGGTAGACCTAACTCAATAGGTAAATTCCCAACACATAGTATGGGTACACCTAACCAAATAGGCAAATTCCCATACTATGTTTATTTATTTTGTGTTATGCATAATTATATTAATTTCACACAATCTTATTAACTTATGCATTTAATTACCCCATCGTTCCCACGTAATTTCGTTCATGATATAACACATATAAAAGGTGTCAACTTGCATATGAATGAACATGTTTCAAAGGTGCCATCTTGCATATTAACAAACACATAACTTGCATATGAACTTGCATAACATGTCACATAACTTGCATATAATATGTCACATAACTTACATATTCATTTTGCATAACAAACTTGCATATTAGCTTATAGACTTGCATAATGTGTCATCATGAACTTGCATATTAATAAACATGTAACTTGCATATTTACATACATGTAACTCGCATATTAACAAACATGTAACTTGCATATAAAGAAACATGTAACTTGCATATTTACATACATGTAACTTGCATATTAACAAACATGTAACTTGCATATTAACAAACATGTAACTTGCATATTTACATACATGTAACTTGCATATTAACAAACATGTAACTTGCATATTTACATACATGTAACTTGCATAGCATATTACCATGAACTTGCATAACATGCATATGATTACATAGCCCACAACTTGCATATTTAGCATCATGCAAACATAACATACATCATATTAAACTTGCATAAGCTTACATACTCAACATGCATAAACATAAGATTAATGCTAACATCATATCATATGATTCAAAGCTCATTAACCCACATACAAAACCATAAATCTCATCACATCTCATCTAATTAGTTTACCAAAAGATCATCAAAGTGATAGAAACTCACAACTAGCAACTTTGAACACCAAATGAAGAAGATTAAGATGCTAAGAAGGGATTAGAAGTTGATTAGAGAGTGATTAGTATGCAACCCTCTTCATAAAATTAGTGGAGGCCATGAGAGCTAGCATTTTTCCATAGTTTAGTCACTAGGTTTAATTATGAATGAATTAGGGTAGGTTAGGGTCTTATTTATAGATTAGGCAAGTGTTTTAGGCCATAGGATTAACCCTAGATTCAATCCAAGCCATCAAAGCATGTCTTGGGGAAGAAGTCAAGTGTAGGAACCATCTAGGGCCTTTAGATTAAAGATGGACCATGAGAACCATTCAAATGCAAAATCTGCACTTGAGCGAATCGGCCCACGGGTTGACAGCCAAACACCCTGGATTAACCCCTAGTCGACCCAGCGGGCTCGGGTCGACTTCAAAAATCGGCCGGTTCGGTTACTCCCCTCTCCCAATTCGCTGTTTTGAGCATTTTTGCATATTTATTTATTAAATTTTCAATTATATATATATATATATATATCAATATATATATATATATATATATATATATATCTACACAACCCATTTCACTTAATTAAGTATACTTTAATTTGGGAATTTTCGTGAAACTTCGCGAGGCCATATCTTGGTCATACGGACTCCGATTTTCGAAAACTCGGACTCTATTTCGCGTATTTTTCCGAGACGAACACAATGGCATAGCCCGTTTCCCTTGATTCCCATTTTAGAATTAAATTCTGCCTCGATTTATGTTATTACAGGTTATTGAAAATACGGGTTGTTACATTCTCCCCTCCTTAAAGGATTTCGTCCCCGAAATCTTCAAGTTAGGAAGAACGTATCCTACCATCCAATCATCCATCTACTCAAAGCATCATCCACGAGCAATCATTGTCCTTACAAGATTCTAAATGCTGGATGGATATATGCAAAAGTGTGTGTATATGTACTTACCTAATGCGAAAATCAGGCGGTTACTGATACAGTAAACCTCCTTAATGCAAACCATGATAGTGCCATGCATCCAATATGTATGCGAAACCCTATTGACACATACAAATTTCTACATGCGTGCACAACCATACACAAAAATGCATCATCCATATGATAACACAGCCATGATACATCCATCAATCTAACTACCACATCCATTTATGCAATATGCAACATGAAGTGACTGAGCCGATCTAGTGCCTAATGTGTGTGTATATGCATCCACGAGCAACCACTAGCAAACAATTGCATCCATATGCATCCATCAACCATAACATGTTTCAAACACATGTTTCAACCATAGGTTTTACCCTATCTAAAGGTCATAGGTATTAGCGAGAGGATATACTAAAGATAAGATAAGTACTAGACAAGCAATAAAGGAGAAGTTAAAAGACATACTCTCAAAAAGAAATGGATACAAAGAACGCATCTTTGCTTCCGTCTCCCAAGTAGCATTGCTTTCGTCATCTCCCCATTGCACTTTAACTAGCTGAACTTCTCTGTTCCTCAACTTCCTAGTTTCTGACCCAAGGATGCGAGTAGGAGCTCGTCGAATCGTCGCATCACGCTCTACCTCTACATCTCTAAGCAAGCTCGGCTCTACCACCTCCGCGGTCTCATGTAAGCACTTCCTCAAATGTGATACATGGAATACATCATGAACACCACTAAGTCTGTCGGGCAACTCCACCCTATATGCCATCCGTCCAATCCTTTCCTTAATAGGAAACGGCCCAACAAATCTCGGTGCTAACTTCCCTACGGACCCAAAGCGAACAACATTTCTCAATGGAGATACTTTGACAAAAACCATGTCCCCAACCTCAAACTCAAGATCCGTCCTTCTCCGATCCGCATAAGATTTCTGTCTATCTTGCGCTGCTTTCATCCTTTTTCGAATTAAATCAATCTTCTCTGAAGTCTCTCTAACCATATCCGGCCCAAGCAAGATCTTATCCGTAGATTCCCACCAACATGTAGGAGATCGACAAGGCCTTCCATAAAGAGCTTCGAAAGGAGCCATACCAATACTGGACTGAAAGCTGTTATTATATGCGAACTCCACCAAAGGAAGATGTTCTTCCCATGTACCTCCAAAATCCAAGATACAAAGCCTCAAAAGATCTTCTAAGATACGGTTCACCCTCTCGGTCTGACCGTCCGTCTGAGGATGATATGCGGTGCTCAAACACAACTGAGTCCCTACCGCCTCTTGCAAACTTCTCCAAAACTCACTAGTGAAGATAGGATCTCGATCACTCACAATGCTGGATGGTACGCCATGCAATCTAACAATCTCTCTAACATAGACTGAAGCAAGCCATGGAGCGGTCCTCTTACTCTTTACGGGTATAAAATGGGCACTCTTGGTAAGTCTGTCTACCACAACCCAAATTCCCGTATTGCCCTTCCTCGATCTCGGTAACCCGTCGATGAAATCCATCGAGACACTATCCCACTTCCACTGTGGAACTTCCAATGGGTGTAGCAACCCACCGGGTTTCCTTTGCTCCACTTTAACTTGTTGGCACACTAAGCATCTAGCCACATACTCGGCCACATCTTTCTTCATACCGGCCCAGAAGAAAACTCTCTTCATGTCTTGGTACATTTTGTCTCCACCGGGATGAATAGTCATTCTTGAACGATGTGCATCATCCAAAATAGCCTTCTTCAAACCCTCATCTTGCGGTACACAAAGTCTACCGTCTCTATGCAACCATCCCTTATCATCTATGGTGTATCTACCCAAATGGCTGGACGACTCCCCTCTTATAAGCTTCTCTACCAACACAACCAACTGTGGGTCGTCTCGCTGAGCCTCGCCAATCCGTCTCAAAAGAGTAGGTCTAACCTCCAAGGATGCCAACAAACCAGGTACAAAATCAACAGAAGGTCTGAAGTCAAACAAAGAAAGAAACTCCAAGCTTCGTCGTTCCACGAACAATGGACTCAAAGATAGCCTTTTTCTACTTAAGGCGTCTGCCACCACGTTACCCTTACCAGGGGTATACGCTATCTCGAAATCATAGGATGCTAAGAACTCCATCCACCTTTGCTGTCTTAAGTTTAAATCCTTCTGAGAGAATAAGTACTTCAATGATTTATGGTCGGTGAACAACTCGAATCTCTCACCAAGAAGATAATGGCGCCAAGACTTAAGTGCGAAAACAATCGCGGCCAACTCTAGATCATGGGTAGGGTAATTCTTCTCATGCACTCTCAATTGTCTCCCTCCATAGGCTATTACCCTTCCCTCCTGCATCAAGACTGCGCCTAATCCTGTTCCACAAGCATCGGTATAAACAACAAACGGCTTACTCCCATCTGGAAGCACTAAAACTGGAGCGGTGGTCAAAGCTCTCTTTAACCGTCGGAAAGCATCATCACAATCTACATCCCACGAGAAAACCAGATTCTTTTTCGTCAAGCGGGTTAATGGGGCTGATATCTTCGCGAAGTCTTTGATGAACTTCCTATAATATCCTGCCAACCCCAAGAAACTTCTTACCTCGGTAGCATTTCTAGGAACTTTCCAATCCTGGATAGATACTATCTTTGCGGGATCCACAGCTATCCCTTCCTTAGAGACCACATGCCCTAAGAATCGCACTTCTCTTCTCCAAAAATGGCATTTAGAGAATTTAGCTTTAAGACTATGCGCTCGAAGAGTCTCCAACACTTCCTTGAGATGTAAGGCATGCTCTTCTTCATTCTTGGAAAAGACCAAGATGTCATCCACAAAAACTACTACAAACTTATTCAGATACTCTCTGAACACTCTACTCATGAGATCAACAAAGTATGCGGGGGCGTTTGTCAACCCAAATGGCATCACTAGCCACTCATAAAAACCATCCGGAGTCCGGAAAGCAGTCTTCTCTATACTGTCCTCCGCCACTCTTAACTGATGAAACCCTGTAGCTAAGTCCATCTGCGAAAATACTGACGCGCCAACCAACTGATCAAAGAGATCATCTATCCTCGGTAATGGGTGTCTATTCTTCTTCGTGAGCTTATTAAGTTCTCTATAATCCACACAAAGTCTGAGGGACCCATCCGCCTTCGTGGCAAACACTACTGGAGCTCCCCACTCCGATATACTTCGCCTTATGAACCCCTTCTCAAGCAACTCCCCTACTTGCTTATGAAGTTCTCTTCTCTCACGAGGAGCCATGTGGCGTACTGGCAAAGACACTGGTTTGGCATTATCCACCAAATAAATTCGGAAATCTATCTCCCGCTTCGGAGGCAAACCCTTTACTTCTTCAAACACATCCGGATATTCCCGGACTACTCTGACAGAACACAAACTTTCGACCGAAGCATCGAGCGATTCAAGATAACTTAGCAAAACAGATTCCATGGGATTGCAAGAGATCTCGAGAGTGTTACCCAAGCGGGTCATGAGCCTGACAACTCTCCTTTCGCAATCAAGAACGGCACCATTACTGGATAACCAGTCCATGCCCAAGATCAACCCATAGCCCGTGAAGCCCAATACAAAAGCATCACATCTAAACTCAACGCTAAGTATAGAAATCTTCAAACCCAAACATATCATAGACAGATATATGGAGCCCCCAATTGGGTTTGAGACAACCAAGGGATCATCAACTAGACTGGTGTCTAAGTGCAGTGACTCAACTAACGATGATGAGATAAAAGAATGCGATGCGCCAGAGTCAAACAAAGTACGAACTGGATGATCAAACAGAAAAACCAGACTTTCAACGGAAATAGTTCTACCTCTCTGCTGAATCGGTGGAACTGAGAGAACCTGAACTTGCCCCCCTGACTGAGGTGGTGCTATAAGAGCTTGCACCTGGCCTCCTGAGGTAGACCCCGTCTTCTGCCCCTTCTTTGGGCAGTTTTTCACAAGATGCCCTGCTTCACCACAATGAAAGCAACCGGTCTTCTTCTTTTTGCGACAATCCTTACTGAGGTGTCCTGGTGTTCCACAATTGAAGCACTTCTTCTTCGTCTTCTTTTTGTCACCATTGCCTTTTCCGCCCTTGCCTTGTTGTTGCTGTTGCGGTTTCTTCTGATCCCCCTTTTTCTCTGGTGCCTTAGAATTCTTATCATCCTCATGCATAAGTGCCATGTAGACAAGCTTCTCAAAAGTGGCCCCCATAGGAATGTGAGTCATAGCTATTCCTTGCAATGGTTCGTTCAAGCCTCTAACGAACCTCAAAGCCTTCTTCTCCGGTGTATTCACCAACTCTATGCCAAACCTTGCTAATTGATTGAATTTGTTGACATATTCTTTCACCGTGAGATTCCCTTGCTTCAAATTCAAGAACTTCTCCATAAACAGATTCTCTTCCGCCCTTGAGAGAAACTTAGCCCCAAACCTTTGCTTAAAATCTGCCCAAGAGTCAACAGGGCGTTCTCCATTAGTGACCTCCCACCAGAATGAGGCCTCTCCCTTCATTAACCAAGCCGCCAACTTGACTTTCTTTCCCTCTTCCACTTCAAAGATATCTAGCAACTCTTCCACTTCCTTAAGCCAATCTCTAGCCTCTACGAAAGTCTCTGAACCAAGAAAAGGTTTTCCTCCTATAGCCTTGAACTCCTTGCAAACCTTAGCAAAATTATCCACTCTAGGCTGAGGAGGAGGAGCGGTTGTCTCTGGTGTAGTAGCATTGGCCGGACCCGCAGCCGCGGCCCTAGCCTCTTGCAACCTCCTATACCATAGTGGTATAACTAAACCCTCCGGGATGTTAAGATCTTCAGCCATGCTGAAACGAAAGAGGAAAGATTCAAAAAGGAGATTCCGAAAGATAAAGATATGGCTATTGGGGATTATGCTTTTCTTTTTCAAAAACTTTTTCTCTTAGAAGACATGCTTTTAAAAATCCTTTCTTCGAAAATACTCTTAGAAAGTAGTTTTTCTCAAAAAATTTATCTGTTCTGGTAACCTTAAGCTCTGATACCACGTGTAACACCCCACTCCCGCTATGATCACTCACTAAGGGAATGCCATAGCATCGGTGGAGTATTTTAGTGAATATAGAACAGAAAAATTACAACAAGACAGATATAAATAGTACTTGAAATTTTAAAACATCATCTCATAACAGCGGAAGTAAAACATGTCTGGTTACATCATAAAACCACAATAAAGGTCAAGTACAATATCCATCAAAATAAAGAAGTACATAACCCCACTCTCATACAATAGCCAAACAAAAGAAAAGATAACTGGATAACTGGAGCTTTACATCTATCCAAGCTCCTAAAGACTGGAACAGCAATCCGATCAAGCTCCACTACTGCTAGGATCCACCGTAGGACCTGAGGGTTGGGAAAAAGATAAAAACAACAGGGTCAGACATAAGTCTGAGCGAGTCCTATAACTTTAACAATACAATCGTTAAAGTAACCAGAGAAGACATAAACTGATATACGGTAACATATAGGGATGAATGGCTACCCTAAGCAGTCAACTAAACGAAGATAAAGGATAAAGACGCATCTACCCTCCCTAAGGTAAATTACTAAACTGCACCACACCAGTCGTTCCTAACTTAAAGGTTGATCCCACCCAAGGACTTATAAAATTTACTAATTAGTACCTGCGTACCCCTAGGTGACCAAGTAGGCGCCACGGGGCCCTACAATCCACTAGGTGTACACACTACTTCCCATTCGATCGGCTCCCTAACGTAGATACCCGTGCTGGCCCCACCGTGGGATGTATCATTCCCCAATGTGGCAACCTGATGGAACTAAAGGTGCACGGCTTATATCTACTCGATGCAACAACGGCTTACCTACCAGCCCGGGCCCACTCACGCATATGAAGCCCGTTGGACTTGCGTTGCCACCGCTAACCCGTTTGCCTCTTACAGTCAAGCCCAGTATGCGTGTCCCGTCCTCGACATGGGTCGAGCCCACAAAGATACGTATGGGTTACTGGTTGAAATGGGCCTCCACAAGCTACCCACCTAAGCTCGTCCCTTTTTCTAGTATATCCCACTTAACCCTTTAATCATGTTTTAATTACATGTTCCATTTTGGTTAAGTATTCTAATCGTATTTTCTATTGCCACCCAAGGCAACCACTAGATTTTCTCATGCCACCCGAGGCACCCACTTAACCCCTCATGTCCCTCTACATGCTAATATGGTTAAGTGTTTCTTAATTAATTAATTAAGAACGTAACCTTTGTAAAGACCTCTCACATTAGACTGTCTTTTATGACCGCTGGTTAAGCCGGTTGGGTCCGGGCAGCCTTATGTCATAACAGAGTCTAACCTCGTGTCTTTACATTAATTACGTATTTAGTTTGTGCCTAAGACCTCTCACATTGGGCTAACATTTGTAGCAACTGGTTAAGCCGGTTGGGTCCGGGCAGTTTTACGCTACAACTGAGTCCAACCTCGTGTCTTAGTCAATTAATTACACCTAATTAATCACCCTCATAATTTTATATTAATTATCCCTAATTAATCAAGTTTTCTTAACATGGGTAGACCTAACTTAATAGGTAAATTCCCATGGGGTAGACCTAACTCAATAGGTAAATTCCCAACACATAGTATGGGTACACCTAACCAAATAGGCAAATTCCCATACTATGTTTATTTATTTTGTGTTATGCATAATTATATTAATTTCACACAATCTTATTAACTTATGCATTTAATTACCCCATCGTTCCCACGTAATTTCGTTCATGATATAACACATATAAAAGGTGTCAACTTGCATATGAATGAACATGTTTCAAAGGTGCCATCTTGCATATTAACAAACACATAACTTGCATATGAACTTGCATAACATGTCACATAACTTGCATATAATATGTCACATAACTTACATATTCATTTTGCATAACAAACTTGCATATTAGCTTATAGACTTGCATAATGTGTCATCATGAACTTGCATATTAATAAACATGTAACTTGCATATTTACATACATGTAACTCGCATATTAACAAACATGTAACTTGCATATAAAGAAACATGTAACTTGCATATTTACATACATGTAACTTGCATATTAACAAACATGTAACTTGCATATTAACAAACATGTAACTTGCATATTTACATACATGTAACTTGCATATTAACAAACATGTAACTTGCATATTTACATACATGTAACTTGCATAGCATATTACCATGAACTTGCATAACATGCATATGATTACATAGCCCACAACTTGCATATTTAGCATCATGCAAACATAACATACATCATATTAAACTTGCATAAGCTTACATACTCAACATGCATAAACATAAGATTAATGCTAACATCATATCATATGATTCAAAGCTCATTAACCCACATACAAAACCATAAATCTCATCACATCTCATCTAATTAGTTTACCAAAAGATCATCAAAGTGATAGAAACTCACAACTAGCAACTTTGAACACCAAATGAAGAAGATTAAGATGCTAAGAAGGGATTAGAAGTTGATTAGAGAGTGATTAGTATGCAACCCTCTTCATAAAATTAGTGGAGGCCATGAGAGCTAGCATTTTGCCATAGTTTAGTCACTAGGTTTAATTATGAATGAATTAGGGTAGGTTAGGGTCTTATTTATAGATTAGGCAAGTGTTTTAGGCCATAGGATTAACCCTAGATTCAATCCAAGCCATCAAAGCATGTCTTGGGGAAGAAGTCAAGTGTAGGAACCATCTAGGGCCTTTAGATTAAAGATGGACCATGAGAACCATTCAAATGCAAAATCTGCACTTGCGCGAATCGGCCCACGGGTTGACAGCCAAACACCCTGGATTAACCCCTAGTCGACCCAGCGGGCTCGGGTCGACTTCAAAAATCGGCCGGTTCGGTTACTCCCCTCTCCCAATTCGCTGTTTTGAGCATTTTTGCATATTTATTTATTAAATTTTCAATTATATATATATATATATATCAATATATATATATATATATATATATATATATATATATATATATATCTACACAACCCATTTCACTTAATTAAGTATACTTTAATTTGGGAATTTTCGTGAAACTTCGCGAGGCCATATCTTGGTCATACGGACTCCGATTTTCGAAAACTCGGACTCTATTTCGCGTATTTTTCCGAGACGAACACAATGACATAGCCCGTTTCCCTTGATTCCCATTTTAGAATTAAATTCTGCCTCGATTTATGTTATTACAGGTTATTGAAAATACGGGTTGTTACAAGAATCATTCTGACTATAGCTTTGTGTAAAAAATGGAATATCAAGCAATTAGACGTGAACAATGCTTTTCTAAACGGCGAGTTAACTGAAGAAGTTTATATGCAACAACCAGAGGGATACGAGGTTAACAATGGCGACAAACCTTTAGTATGCAAGCTGCACAAAGCTATATACGGCCTCAAGCAAGCGTCGAGGGCATGGTATGAAAAGTTAAAGCTAACCTTATCTAGAATTGGTTTCTCACAAATAAAATCCGACAACTCCCTATACATGAAAAAGGATAATGAAAATGTCATATACATCCTTGTATACGTGGATGACATGCTAATAACAGGGAATGACACACGGGAAATCAACAGGATCATAAAAGTTCTCGACCAAAGCTTTGCCATCAAAGATCTTGGCGAATTAAACTATTTCTTTGGGATTCAAATCAAAAGAAATGAAAATGAAATGTTCCTATCTCAACAGAATTATATTGCTGAAATCTTACAAAGGACCAACATGCATCAAGCTAAATCGCTACCAACACCTATGACCAGCAGTTCCCGCCTATCTAAATTTAAAGGTGAAGCCATTAATAACGCTACTCAATACAGAAGTATAATTGGAGCATTGCAATATGCAACAATTACACGACCAGACATATGCTATAGCGTAAATAAACTAAGCCAATACATGCAAAATCCGTTGTCTGAACATTGGATAGCCGCCAAGAGGTTATTGAGATACTTGCAAGGAACCAGACACCACGGAATAACAATAAGTGCCGATAAAGAAATGAACTTACAAGGATTTAGTGATGCGGACTGGGCTAATGACATTGATGACAGAAGATCCGTATCAGGATACTGCGTGTTTCTTGGCACAAATCTTGTCTCATGGTGCACCAAGAAGCAGACAACCACATCGAGGTCAAGTACTGAAGCGGAATATCGTGCCCTTGCTAGCGCCACCGCTGAAATCTCATGGAATGAGTCGCTATTACACGAATTAGGTTTCACTCCTAAAAGAAAACCAGTCGTCTGGTGCGACAATAGAGGGATAGTATACTTGTCTCTCAATCCAACTCAGCACTCAAGATCAAAACACCTCGAGATAGACCTACACTTCGTACGAGAACGAACCCAAAGTGGAAAGTTAATGGTATGCCACATCCCATCATATTATCAGAGAGCTGATGTGCTTACAAAGCCACTATCGACAAAGAATTTTATGAGATTAAAAGAGGAATTAAGGGTGAGCGACAACGGCGGAATGAAGAAGACAGAAAAACCCAGTTTTGTTTGAGGGGAGCTAATGTTGGTTTCACACTTGAACCGCACCTCATTCCTTAATTTTAGCATGTGACCGTTGCTCCTTATTTCAGCATGTGAACATTTGGTCTTTATATGAAAGTTCCTTAATTACAGCACAAATGTTGCTCCTTAATTTTAGCATATGACCGTTGAACAATCTTCTATTTATTCTCTCGTTTTGTATCTCTTTCCTGTATCAGAGAAATTACAATTAATAATATATTTCTACTGCATCTCTCCTCTTTATCTCCATTATTTTTCCTTATACTTTCAATACGTGACACTTGCCAAAGGAACAAGGCATGAAAATATACATGTTCCTGGACTGCTAAACCCTCTTCCCATTCCAACAAACATTTGGAGTGATATATCTATGAATTTTATCATTGGTTTGCCTAAGTGCTATCAGTACACAGCTATTTATGTAGTTATGAATAGATTATTGAACTATGCTCACTTTTCTCCACTCAAGCACCCCTATACAGCCAATGAAATAGCAAAAATATTTTTAGATAATGTGTTTAAATATCATGGCCTACCCAAAAGCATTATAAGTGATAGGGATGTAATCTTTACTTCCTTGTTTTGGCAAGAACTTTTCAAATTACAAGGGTGTTCATTAAAACTAAGTTCAGCCTACCATCCCCAAATTGATGGGCAAACAGAGGCTATTAGCAAGATATTAGAGTGTTACCTACATTGCATTGTGTGCCACAAGCCTCATGAGTGGTCAAGATGGTTGACAGTTGCTGAGATTTTGTACAATACCAATTGGCAGAGCTCAACAAACACCACCCCTTTCACTGTAGTTAAGGCATTCCCCACCTACATTATTTTATGTACCCAATACAGCAAAGGTCCCACAGGTTGAATAAGATTTATTATCAAGGGATGTGGATTTGCAGTACTAAAGGGTAGCCTAAAAGCAAGCCAATCCAAGATTAAACGGTATGCTCGTCTAAAGACAACAGAAAGGAAATTTGGTGATGGAGACTGGGGGTATTTAAAATTTCAGCCTTATAAATAGATAACTGTGAGTAATCTAAAAACTACAAAGCTATCTCCAAAATTTTACAGGCCATACAAAATTCTGAAGAAGATTGGAGAAGTTGCTTATAAACATGAACTACCCCCCCACCCCGGGCAAAGATACACCCAATATTTCACGTATCCCAATTAAAACGCAAAGTTGGTAGAAATGTGGTAATACAGAGGGTGGATCCTACTTTTGTTAAGGAGATAATTGACGAACCTGAGTTAATACTGGATACGAGGATGATACCCAGGAGTAAAAGTATTGTTACTCAGGTATTGATCGAGTAGAGGCAGAAATTAGAAGAAGAATCCACACGGGAGGGTTAATGGGAGTTAGTCAAACGATTTCCTACTTTTGACCTTGAGGCAAGGTCAAATTTCGAAGGGGTAGGGAATGTTATGGCTGAAATTAGTCCATCAGTTGACTAGGAAAATAATGAGGAAGAGACAGTTTATCAAACACTTGGAGGAAAAGCACAAAAACATATTCTATTGAAGAATTGGGCAAGGTTCTGAGCAGAGATCGAGTGGAGAAGACAGGGCTAAACTCCAGTGGATTACCTGAAGCAGAGACCGAGAGGAGAAGACAGAGCTGGACTCCAGTGGATTACCTGAAGACCAAAGAGGCTCCAGTGATGAACTGGATGTGAAATACACAAGGGGAATTGTGCATGGACATAAATGAAGTGTGCATGTACACAAGTGAAGCAGTTGCCGCAAACAATGAAGAAGCAGAACTTATATTACATTATTACCTGGGCTTAACGAATTGAAATAAATGTGTCTGGGCTAAGGCCCAATTGTTGGGTGTTAGAATTGTATAAATATGCCCATCGATCATTTGTACAAGCATGTTGATTAATGAGAATATTTTCTACTTCTCTTCTATGTATCTTATCTGATTCTTATTCTCCCAAATCTTTCACTTCTTAAAATCTCTCTCAATTAATTCTTTCCTCACATTTCTTCAATCCTACTTTTCCAAATTCTTTTCTGCAATCCTCAAACTGATTTCTTACCACTGCAAACTTTCAGTTACCTCATACTTCTGCACCATATCTGGTTACTCTTCTTTTAAATGAACACTAGATCAATGGCTAAGAAAACAGGGCATAACAATTTGCCCAATAGTCAATCCCATATTCCAAAAACCTACTTCAACGCTTTGTCGTCAGTATTGGGACGTTGGTGCTTCCACAGGTAACTTGCACAAAATTTTATGTTCTTTGCTTCTTATATGCTCTGTTGTCTTCTTAATTCCTACAACGATTATTGTTGAAAAGTTGTCATTTTTGCAGTTGACAATCCTTTACCTACTCAGATGTTAGGTCGCCCCTTCTGCATGTTAGTCACATAACCATCCATCCAAATATACATGGATTTATTTCATTCCTGATTTCTCATGTGTGTTGTGTGCATCTGTTATGTATTCGTACATATATCCCATTTATCGTACCTGAGTATGAAGACCACTAATTATGTTGATAGGCATAGATCATGCGGTTTTTATGGTAGACAAATTATAATTTTCTTTTCTTCTACTGGTTTCCGCATTGTTTGAGGTTTAGGTTTATCTCTTCGCTGCAATAAATTTACTACAGTATTAGTTATTGTTTCATTAATGATGGTGTTTGGTGTTGTGATATCATATATCTTCCCCACAGTTTATTTCGGTTCTTCTTCAACTAATGCTTTGGATTAGATATGCAATATAGGACTATGCATTTTGGACCGTCGGCTGCTTTATAGTTCTATACTTCACTTTCCATGACTGCAACTAAGTATATCGAGTCGTTGTATGTTGGATACTGACTTATATTTAACTATTCATTGGGTATTGCAGACATTGTAAATAAGTCATTCATACCATTCAAGGAATACACAGGAACATACAATATTTAATTTCGCGCGAAGATAACTGGTTATCGTATTTCCACATTCCTATCTTATTAATTTTGTGTTTATAAATGAGCCCATCTATGCAATATATGCCTAGAAGTTTCACTATTCAACACTTTGATGGTGAAACAAAACATGTTCAAATCTGGTACAAATTAAGTAATGCAATGTTTTCCTACCAAACTTTTGTATTTCAATAAGGCTTTTGCGTAACCACAATCGCAATAAAGTGATTGTGAACAAAACTTGCTTATATTGTGGCTGGTAAAGAGAAAATAAATCCACAATAAATTGTTGAAAATTAAAAAATTTACTATATGGGATAAAACGAAGCATACTCTCTTTACAATATTTAATTTTGTGCTTTGTATAACACAAAATTTACTCTATTTTTTAGTGTCATAGCTTATTGTGTACTCTCTTTTACACTTCTTTTTAGTAAGATATCATGTATTCCTATATTACACTGGTGCAAGCAAGCAATTCATTAATCATACAATCTTGTTTCAAAATAGAACTGACAGCACTAAACTTTTACCTGTCGGTTCTAATAATGGATAATGAAGTAGATAATGTAAAATGTATTGCAACATACACAGACAATACATTTGACTTACAACTTCATGTTTTGATCATTCAACCAAAGACTCAAAAAGTTTTGTTAAATTAATTTTAGGTTTTGATGATTTTAAGATTGGATGAACTTGGGTTGATAAGTTTTAGGAATAGGTTAAAGATGGAAAGGAAACTAAAATCTGAATCCACTACCGATTCTTTACATATTGATTAAGGTGATGCAGATGACAACTGCGAACCAGAATGATAAATTTTGAATTTTGTATGGGAAATTATATGTTTGATTATTATACCAAGCTTGCTAAATTTATTTATCTTACGGTATGAATTTTAGTTTCTAAAGTTCGATTTCACATTTGAAATTTCAACATTTCATTTAAGTTCTAAATTGTATTCTATAATAAGATTAAAACTTATTTGAGCATTTACACATTTAATTTTTTTTCTTCAAACTTGCTAATGTTAAAAATGATTTTCACCATCTCTGCTTGCACATTAAAATTCGGTTTTTCACATAATACATGGATTGGATTCATTGATCAGCTATGGGGAGATCAAACTGTTTGTTGTTTTTATTTTGAACCTTAACTGAGTTGCCATTGATGTCATGATAAGCATGAGGGAAATAAAATTGTAAATCACAATTTTGTAAGTTAATGGACATGCTTATTAAATGTTTTTTCTGTCGTTTAAGAATATAAGCAGCTCACTTTCTTCATATTGCAGATTTTAACTTCCAATTATGTTTTCCCCTTTGAGTTATTCTTCCTTTCATTTTTATGGCATTAAAGTTTTGAAATTACTATTTGCATATATCATGCATAATTGTGCCTCTATTTGCCATATATGCTATGTAACGATATTTAGCATACCAAACCATCCAACGTTATTTTGATACGTAACTATTATTTGGTATAAAATAGTAACATGGTAAATTATTACGTGTTGAATTGTTAACATGTAGAATTAGGTAACTAGTAATTTTTGCCCGTTTTGCTAGGCATTAAAATTTATGATATTAAAAAAATTGTAATGATTAAATTTCAAAAATAAAAGAAAATTAAAGTATTGTAATTAATATTAAATAGTTATATATATTATAATTTATGTGGCAACAATAATAAATTGTTCTGGTGTTGATCCAAAAATAATTTTATCATGGATGATTAGTTCGATTAATTATTCTGTTATCCATCTAATAATTTATGTAGTAATAATAATTAATTATCATGTTGTTCACCCAACAATAATTTTGTCGTGGATGACTATTTGATTAATTATTCTGTTATCCATCTAATTTGTTGTTATGAATGGTTATTTTTGGCGTAGATATAAAAAATGATTATTTGTGATTTTATTCTGAAAACATGTTCTTAATTCATTACAATTTAGACTTATTTTGTGATCTTTAAATGTGAAAATTGAAGAAATAATCGTTAAAATTATATAAGTGATACAATTCAAGTAATATTATATAAATAATATACAAGCTGTAGTATGTTAACTTTTCTGATGAAGCAAAAAAATGTATATGATGTCATTGTATATATGTATACATATAAATATAATATGATGTAATGTATGCAGAATCATCCCAAAAGCAAAATTCATAGTAGAACTGTCAAAACATAAAAATGGAAAGCAAATTATTGTTTATGCATATAACAAAATAAAGATTTAAATTCCATAATATTTAAAGTGTTGTATATACATACCTCCCTTATGTAAGTTCAAATATAAAATTGCATTGCTCTTTGCCATTTGCATTCACAAACTCATTTAAACCATCTTTTAAAATATCATAATCCTTATACTTGAGCACTCCTATAAAATTTTATAAATAATAAAAATAAATAAATGAAACCTACTACTTATTGTAAAACAAATGTGTATGTATGTCTAAAGTATCTTATATCATACCTAATAATTGAGTTTGGTCTTTCTCTAGTGTTAACTCTTTCACACCAGCAATATCAAAGAAAACAAATTCATTTTCCCGTATCATCGTCTCATAATTCAATATTTTTGTTACCTTGGTACGTCTTCTTAACCAAATCTGTTAGAATATCATAAGCAAAATCAATTGATGAAACAACAAATTTCATACAATCGTGATTTTATAACATCAAAGAATCTTTAGTCACCGTAGATAGTAAGAAGCGACAAAAAACTGGAAGAATAAATTTTCACATAAGACGGCAGGTAATAAAAAAATTACCTAAAAATCTAACAAATAACAATGGTTAGGAGTGCGTATCGATCACCACCGTTTTTTTCTTTTACTAAGCCATGCAGTAGAAAGCAAAAAATCCATGCCAATATAATTTTTCTATGTATGAGTCCAAACATAACAAATTAAATGAGATCACATTTGGCAGAAAAAAAATATTCAATAAAGCAATCAGTAATGATTATTTTTTTTTATATCATTTTTATTTAACATATTAATGTTACCACAATTTTAGATAATCATACAAAGGACAATTCATCAATATCAAAAATCCTTTAGAAAATATTTATTAAGACCCAATATGGATGCAAAAATGGAAGATTCCAATTTTAGTGCACTAACTCATCAGAAAACATAGTATCAACATTAAAAATGAAAAAAAAAAAATACAGTAACTCAGATCGTAAATGTAAATCAGAGAAAACTAAGTCAATGAATTATAAATTTGTTCATCAAAAAACAACACTGTAAAAAATTAGGCTTCCGAAAAAAGTAGTTGCCTCATCTCAAATCGGTCAATTTGCCCAACCATTTCAGTGCTTGTACTTCTTCAACTGTCAAAAAATATATTCTTTGCATGGTCAGCTATATAGAAATAAATGGAAACATTAATCGATTACATGTTTTAGAATATCATAAGCCAAAGCAATTGAAGGAACAACAAATTTCATACAATCATGATTTTATAACATCAAAGAATCTATAGTCGCCGTGGATAGTGACAAGCGACAAAAAATTGGAAGAATAAATTTTCGCATAAGACGGTAGGTAATAATTTTTTTACCTAAAAACCTAATTAATAACATTGGTTAGGAGTGTGTAACGATCACCACCATGTTGTTCTTTTACTAAGCCATGCATTAGAAAGCAAAAAATCCCTGCCTATATAACTTTTTTATATATGAGTCCAATCTCACTTTTACAATGATAACTCACTCAATAATTTCGAGATATTACTGATCAGAAATATTGAGGAAACAATAATGGTTGAAACAGTGCTCTGAATTGCCAAAAGATTCTGAAAAATGCCAAATGTTGGGCTATTTATAGGTGATTTCTACAAGTGATTCGTGAAGACACACGGCACCAATCCCAAGGATCTCGGACCCGTTCATGGCTTGATGGAGAAATGGTCAAAATGGCCATTATGGACAGGTGCCATCAAATCCTGAATATGCGGTTCGTGGGTGACCAGGTCATGGTCACCATTTCTGGAGTATAGGCTCGGGTCGTGATGGCTTGACACGAGCGGTTCATGGTACTCATCATGAGCCGGGGATGTAAACTGGGTCACGAGTCGAAGGAGAAAGAGCTAGATCACGAAAGGGTTGAGGGAGTTTAGATCACGAGCGGGCTATGAAGTTTCACGAGGTGGGGTGAATTTGTCTTGAACTTGTGTGTGTACCATTTCCCATCAACTTGTGAATGTTTATTTTCTTGGTGGCTAGATCACAAAGATAGCCAACATTTTGTCCCCTCGAAGTATGTTTCATTAGAGATGGAATGTGCTTCGAAATTAACCAGTATGCCTATTCCTGAGCAGACGAGTACCGACAGTAGTGTCTATTTGTATCGTCACGCTATTTCAAAGGGTCGCATTTTTTGATGAGTATAAATATAGGATTGAGTTCCCAATTATTGTTCTGTTTATGGGTCGACTTCGATCTTTTAAATTCCAGCGCATCCGAGTAGGACAAAAGAGAGGAGGCCAAGGGTCACCTTAAAGGCAATATAAGCCACTCCCCTTTCCCCTTCTACTTTTCCTCTCCTCTTTTTACTGTCACCGCTTATTCCCCAATCTCAAACCCTAATTCATATCCTCCAAATTCACACGATTTCGAAACCATCCAGTTAATGCAGAAAGGTAATAGCAATAATAAAGATATTTTTGATTTTAGTTATCATCATCTTGCTTAGGATCTCGCATCGACTCAAGCGCAAATTCTTCTTCCATTCTCCTTCGTTTCCTGTGGGTTCGTTGTTGGTTTAGAAGTCGTCGCTTATGATGATGATGGTCGTCGCCTTCAGGCATCAAGTCGAGATTCGGTTGGGTTTTGAAAAGATGGATGACAGTGTTGGTGGATGGAGGGACGTGGTCTCGTGGATGGATTGGGTCGTCGGGCATGAACAGGCTGTTCGTGGTCTGGGTGAGAAATATGTTACCCTGGTGAGGAAGAAAGGGAAGCAAGTGCTCGCAAATACCCTCAATGCTTCCTGAAGATGGATGGAAAGGAGTGAGACCTCGGGTCGTAACGGCGGTGAAACAGAATGGCGGGTAGAGTTGTGAAGAATGGTAATGTGTCGATTCGTGAGAGGGATGGATTGAGCTGGGTCGTGGAGGTGGCTCACGAGCCTCTCACTCATGAGTCGATGGAATTTAGGTTAATCCCCCAACTCGAATTCAGATCAAAATTCGGGGCTCTATCCACGATCCGCACTAGATAATGAGCCATTTTATAATCATGAACCGAATTCTTTCTCACGAGCCAACTCTAAGTCACGAGTCGCTTTGTAAGGCTTTAGCGAGCCAATTTAATCAGCAAACCGAACTACACATTGACTAAAATCTGATGCAACTCTAATATATTAATGGACAATTAGGTTAGAGCCTCCTAGATGAGCCCTGTGAACTGAATGATCGCATAGCTTAACAACATACAACGACCAATTTCATACTTACCTGCTTAACTTTATGCTTTTTTTTCTAGCAAATCATGCACTGGCACTTGCACATACACGGGGTTCATGGGTGATTATGTTCTAATCTCTCATGTTTATTCACCAACACAACAGACATGTCTGATAGACGTTTAACAAGAATATCATATAAGAGTACGGTCCTAGAGTCATCAAATTATTATAATCCTGATGTACTCCTGTCGGATCTGTATTGGGGTAATTATGGATCTGACTATGATACAGATCTTGATACACAATCAACCACTTCTGAGAGCACGTCACTTGAGGATAAGGAAGATGATCGAGCCCCTGACGAAATTGAAGGCGTTAAAGAAGTTGACAAGATGAGTAACTCTATCCTACAAACCGGATGACATAAAGCTAAAGAGATTATGTTTTAGACATGGGATCCCCCTAGATTGACGTAAAAACTCAGGAGGAAGAGGACAAACCCCATTCTTTTCCGGAGGGGTACATGGGTACCAGTAGGGTCATGTGCACCATCCGTGCTATTTCTCCTTTTCCTCCAATTGTCATTGACCTTTTGAGATGACTACGTATTGCTCCCATACAACTCCATCCCAATGCTTACGCTGCTCTGTATACCTTGTATATCACATACGCAGAGATTCTGCAGACCGAGCTTACCGTAAAAGATTTGAACTTCTATTATTATTTTAAACGTCGCTCCATAAGGACTCCAAATTTTATTTTCGTCGAATCAATTCCCTCCAGGAAGGTCTTGTCTGATGGCCACAGTAATTTAGGCAATGCCAAATCCAAATGGTTCTACATAAAACCTCAAACCGGATGTGCAAGAAGGTGGCTACAAGCAAGTAGGTTCTAAATCATCTAGCATATCTTCCATCCGCTTGATTAAAGTGCTAACGTCTTCTCTTTTTTTATACAGCTCATAATTTCCAAAAGATGGAGGGTTCGGTGTACAAAGATCGACTATCCCGCCTTTTAAAAAGCAAGTCAGAGTTATGTAGAATTAAGAAGTGTATAACCGACGAGAATCTTCATAAACATCAACTCCTCGATATTAGATTTGTCCTTGGTAAGGAAGGCAAGCATTATAAGTATGTGGCCCCTAATCAAACGATTGGGGAATCTAGTAGCATGCTCCCGGCCGAGGGAGAAGTGATCACAGAAACTACAAAGACGATTGGGTTTCGTAAAAGTCCTTCGCCAATGATTGACCAAGATGACGAGGATTTGAATGTATACAAAGGAGGTGAAATTTGAGCTGATGAATTAAAGGATGCCTCAGTTCCCCAGGGGCAGTCTCCCCCGAAGACTCCACCACCAGTAGAGCCTACCACTCATGATACATTAACATAGGAGCAGATATTCGGGGATTTAGAAAAGATCCCTTTGCAAGATAACGTCTACACCTCTGAAGATTTTGGAGCAGAACCGTTCTTCGCTGTCTACAAGGAAGAAACCATTCCCACCAAAAATAAGGATACTGTAGAGACGAGCCTAGCTCCGGGCCCTGATCTATTAGGGGGATTACATGGGATACACAAATCATATGCACCACCTATCACAACACCCTTATACTATTTGTATTCATAGCTCTCATACTTGCTTGTTATTCTTTGGAGGAAAAATGCCTCGTCACTACTCCTACTCTCATCATGATCTTCGCGAGAACACTCCCAGACTCGATCCTGTAACTGAGCATGATCGCAGTGATAGTCGGGGAAGAGATAGTCAAAGGCATCATGATTCTTATCAGCCTCATTCTACGTGCTCTCGCTCTCCTTCGAGGCAGGATCCCAGGAAGTACCATAGTCGTCAAGGCTCACATGCGGGAGGAAAACAACTCCCCAAAGCTCCGACTCCTCCGAAGGATGTACCTCCTCAAGGCAAATCTTCCAATAAGCATCATCAATCCAAAGACAAGCATAAGAATTCGAGCAAAGATTCGAAAAAAGAGAAAGCTGCTCTTGTTCCTTCTGGTCAGCATCACTTGGACACTACCATCGTAAAGGATGTGGCCCTTACTCCTGATAATAAGGTAAAGCTGGAGTGTTTGCGAAAGTAGTTTCCTGATATCTACTTTGAAAGGATGCTTTTTGTTCCAAATCTTGAACCGGTTCCTGAGGATTGGGATACAGAAGTTATGGGCCTAGTCGGTCATGTGGCTAAACAATATAGGGCGATGAAGAAGCAAGAGAAGAATCTCTCAGAAGTTATTCGTTGTCTGGAAATAGATGTAGCGAGAACTAGGGTGAATATTGATCATGACACCAAGGCCAGGAGCAAGGCTGAGAAGGACCTTGAAGATGCACATGTTCAGCTCACTTTAGCTCAGAGGGATGCTGAAAATTATAAAACATAGTTGGAAAACGCTAAGAAACGTTTCCATCTTTAGCTTGAT
The DNA here is from genome assembly GCA_030737875.1 of Allium sativum. Classification (NCBI taxonomy): domain Eukaryota; kingdom Viridiplantae; phylum Streptophyta; class Magnoliopsida; order Asparagales; family Amaryllidaceae; genus Allium; species Allium sativum. The sequence continues at coordinate 132,666,584 of CM060914.1, read as the reverse complement.
TCGAACAGCCAAGAGCGGGTGGCTTTGAAAAAAGAGATAGAAGATCTCAAAATGGTTATCACTAAGTTGAAAGCATCACAGGACTGCTCTGCCGCAGAAAAGACTGCTTGGGAAAAAGAAAAGGTGAGCTTAAATGACAAACTTACCCATGCCTAAGAATGGGCAGCTTTTGCCGAGAGTAACGCCAATGATGCCCTTGAGTCAGCCTCCACTGCTTCTACCAAGCTTGCTGTAGCTGAACAGGAGATAGAAGGGTTCGATGAACTATTGATGCACTTTTTTGCTCAAGCCATTCGAGCCCGAGACATTTCTTGGATTATGAACTACCCCACCACCTTGGTTAATGTATGGGATATGATCATCGAGGGCGACAAGCAAAGCTTAAAGGTTGAGGAAGTTGACAAGGGATAGCTTATGTAGACCTTCCTCAGATGTAGAGAGCCCGAATCCTTAGCGGAGGGTAGGCGTCAAGTTCAAGAGGAGAAGGAGAAACAGAGGGTTAAGCTCAAGGGCAAGTACAAAGTTGATGAACGCTCAAGCTCAGCAGCAGAGCCCAAGACTTCTGAGGTTGAGGAATATAACCCAAATGATCCATTGATCTCAAAGGTCCCAAGTTCCTCAAGCTCCTGGGGTATCCTCTGCTGCTTCGGGCGAGGAGTCAACGGAAGGTATCTCCATATTCTCTCCACAATTTGTCAAAGCCATTGTAACTTATCGTCGCATTGTGGAGCAAACAATCAAGAAGACCACATTTTCTCCCAAACTAATAACAGTTGGTTCTCATGATAAAGGTGCCAAGTCGACGGAGGGGTTGCAGAAAAGCAAGTAGAGGCCGAGAAGGTCAACGTACCATTAAGTGCCGAGGTCCTTGAAGTTCCAAGGCAAACCGAGGTCGAAGCAACCGAAAAGGCCATTGTGGCATCAAGCGCTGAGGTTCCTAAGGATGCTGAAATCATCGGAGCCTTATGGGACACCGACGATGACAATGGAGATGAAGAAGAGGAGGTCGTCATCATGTGAGAGACAAAGGATGATGGCAGCATGACCTTAGCCGACATGAAGGCCAAACAGGATGAACCACTACAATTAAAGATAGAGGAATGGCCTCTAAATGTGCCATTTATCTCTGCAGCTGATCCCAAATCTGGATTAATCATAAGGCTCTTCTCCAAGTCGATAATTACACAACTTGCATCTTAGTCCTATGATATTTCACAAGATCCTCCTTCGGATAAGAGGAAAAGGAAGAAGCATGACAAATCTGATGCCGACAAGGAGGAGCCGGAGAACCAGAAGAAAGAGAAGAAATAGAAGCCATCTCCAAATCCGAAATAGCATTCTTTTGTTTATATTTTGTTTTTAGAACTTCCACTGGCCTTGTGATGTAGTCGTGAGAATGGCCCTCACTTATCACTTTTTTGTCCAGCTTCGTTTTGTAAACCTGCCTTAATAAATGAATTTTTGCTTCTTTCGCATTATCGTGTATCTGCAAATTTATCATACTTAGTCATACATAAATATTTGGATCGTATCTAATTCAGAATCACTTGCAATAAAAATTTAAAATTCATGCGCTACGTGTATATATATGTATAGGTATGCCCCTGATCAATCATTAACGTGATGCCTGGCCAGGGCTTGTTGAGGATTGATTAGAGTCGAGTATATGTTGCCCACCATGTCCGAAAATGAGGGGTTCGGGCTCGACTTTCATTCTCGTTCCCGGTTCTTCAACGGGATAGGAGCCCTATTGTGGCATTTAACAAAAAAACACATTTATACTCTCATGTTGTATGCCCAGGATAAAGTTTGACTCAGCTTTCAGTTTGCCCCCCAATCCTTCGGTGTGGTAGGAGCCTATTTGCGATGCTTAGTCACTGGCGCCTTTGTACTCTCCCGCGGATGCCAAGGGTAGAGTTTAGTCTAGACGGTCTTTTTAATCATGGTGCACCTTCACGCCTTGTGGACAATTTATTTACTTTTCCTTTATACTCTCTCAGATCATGAGAACCAGAGTGTTGATAGTTATGTCGTTTATTTCATTGCACCCTTAATGCTTTGCACGCTGTTGACCCCCTAATCTGATAGAAGTCACTTTGAATTACGTGCTTTGAGATTGCCGTGGGATTCATAGCAAATTTCATGAATGTAACGGCTTATATAAGTAAAAGATGGAAGAGTAAATAAAAAATGGTGCGATAAAAGGAAATGACACACAGTATTTTATAGTGGTTCGATCGAATCATGGCCTACATCCACTTTATAATCTTTTGCATATATAACCAGACTATTCAAGGCAAGTCATGCCTTTTTACATGGTCCTAAAAACAAAAGAGTAAAGATTGAAAATCTAATGTCAAGTAACGCCTCAAATGTTGGGCTTTCCACACTCTGGTTATCTCGTCTCCATCCACGGTCGCTAGCTTGAAGGATCCATTATCAAGCCTCTATAGGATGGTGTATGGTCCTTCCCATTTTGGACCCGAATGGAATGGGGATGGAAAGATATGCTTTAGAACCAAGTCTCCAGGTTCAAAGGTTCAAGCTCGGGCTTTTTTATTATAATGCCGAGCTATCTGCTGCTTGTGCCTCAAGGCATGTAGATTCGCTTCGTCTCTTTTTTCTTCAACCATATCTAGGGACTCGAGGAGCAACTTATTGTTCGTCATCGGGTCGTAATAAGTGGTTCTGTGAGATGGCACTTCTAATTCGACCGGGATGACCGCCTCGGATCCAAAAGCAAGGGAGAATCGCGTATGCCCAGTTATTGATTTATAAGTCATTATGTAGGCCCACAATGCTAGAGGCAGCTCGTCAACCCACATAGCTCTGGCTCGCTTCAATCACTTCTTCAGAACGGACTTGATTACCTTATTTGCTGCTTCTACCTGTCTGTTTGATTGCGGATGCGCCATAGACGTGTATCTTTTCTCGATATGATACCTCTGGCAAAAGTCCCGAAACTCTATGCTATCGATTGAGTCCCATTATCTGTTATGATGACCTTCCGTATTCCAAACCGACATACAATGTTTCTGACGACGAAATTTATCACTCGCTTGGTTGTGATCGTGGTCAATGGCTCCGCTTCGACCCACTTTGTGAAGTAATCCACAGCTACAGTAGCGAACTTTGCTCCACCCTTTGCAATGGGGAGGCTTCCGATAATGTCAATTACCCATACAACAAAAGGCCACGGGCTCATCATCGTCTTTAACAGGCTGGGAGGCGCCCTAGGAATCTTAAAAAATTTCTGGCACCTATCACAGCATCGTGCATATTTGGCAGCATCTTTATTTATTGTTGGCTAGAAATAGTCGTACCGTAGTATCTTCTTTTCCAGTGTTTGGCCTCTAGTGTGGTCACCACATTCACCTTCATGTACTTCTCTCAATACTCGTTCAATGTCGTCATGGGCTATACACTAGAGGAGTGACATCGAGAACCCTTGTCAATATAGGACTTCTCCTTGCATGACAAGTCTAGAGGCTTTACGAATGACAACACGTCTTTCTCTCTTTTTGGTGGGAAGTGTCCCATTTATTAGGAGGTTCTTTAAGGGTATCATCCAGGACCCCTTTTCCAACTCAGTCTCCAGTGTAGGATCAATTTCCATCTGATCTTACTTGGAGAATGCAATATCTCAATTGGGACCATCTTCGTGTCCTCAGTATTATCAGAACTAGACAGTTTGGCCAACTTATGTGCCTTTTGATTCTCTGATAGAGGGATATGAGTTATGCTGTAGTGTTCAAATTCATCCAGCAATTTTCTTACTTTCTTCAGATATAATACAAGCCTCGACCCTTTGGTCTGGAACTCTTTGTTGACCTGGTTCACAACTATTTTGGAATCGCAAAAGATATCCAGCTTTGCTGTCCTCGACTCCTTTGCAAGCCTAAGCCCGGCGATCAGGGCTTCGTACTCTGAGTCATTGTTCGTGGCATGAAACTCTAATCTTAGGGCATAGTATATCGACCGTTCTTCTGGAGTTTCAAGTACCACTCCAGCGCCAAATCGTCTATCATTCTTGGCTCCATTAGCATATAATTTCCAGGTGTTGGGGTCAACTAGTTGTTTTGAGGTGTCAACTTCTTCACTAGCTACATCATCCTCTGGGATAGCAAATTCTACTATAAAATCTGCTAATACTTGCCCCCTTATCGATCTTCGGGGCTGGAAATTCAAATCGAATTGACTCAACTCTATATTCCGTTTGAGTAGCCTTCCTGATGCCTCTGGTCTCTGTAAAACTTGTCGGAGTTCATGGTCAGTGTACACAGTGATGGGATGAGCTTGGAAATAGTGACGAAGCTTTCTAGATGCGACCAGCAGACTATATGCAAGCTTTTCTATATTTGGGTAGTTCCGTTCTGCTGCTGCTAGCTTCTTACTTACATAGTACGCATGCCTCTGGACTTTATCTTCTTCTCTTACCAAGGCTGAACTTATTGCGTGGGACGACACTACCAAGTACACAAACAAATCCTCATGATCTACTGGCTTGGCCAGTATTGGGGTTTTTTCTAAATGACTCAGTAAGTTCTGAAAAGCTTCCACATAATCTGGAGTCCATTTAAAATTACGTTTTCCTCGCTTTATCAGGTCGAATAATGAAATGCACTTATCTGTAGCTTTAGAAATGAATCTACTTTAACGTGGCTACTTTTCCAGCGAGGCTTTGCACGTCTTTAATCTACCTTGGTGTTTGAATATTCCTGATTGTCGTGATTTGATCTGCATTGATTTCAATTCCACGTGAGCTAACAATAAAGCCCAGGAATTTTCCGGACGCAACTCCGAATGAACACTTCAAAGGGTTAAGTTTCAGCCCATATCGTCGAAGAATCTCGAACATTTCTGCTAGGTCACCGGTATGGTCGGATAGTTGTCTGGATTTTACTAACTTGTCATCGACATACAATTCCATCGTCTTCCCAATCTGATTGTAGAACATTCTATTCACTAGTCATTGGGGTGTAGCTCCAGCATTCTTTAGACCGAAAGGCATTACTACATAGCAGTACAGTCCCAAGCCCGTGATGAAGCTGGTATGCTCCTAGTACGGAACATGCATGTGAATTTGGTTATATCCGGAGTATGCATCCATGAAGGAGAGAAGCTCATGCCCTGCTGTTGAATCCACCAACTGGTAGATCCTAGGAAGAGGAAAACTGTCCTTTGGGCAAGCTTTTATTAAGTCTGAAAAATCAATACATGTACGCCACTTTCCATTGGCCTTCTTCGCCATAATAGGATTTGAGATCCATTCTGGGTAAGCTGAATCTCTAATGAAACCGTTGCTTCTCAACTTCATCCTTTTAGGCAACCGACCTTTCTAGGCCGAGCATTCGCCTCTTCTGCTCGACGGGTGGATGTTTTGGGTTGAAACTCAATGAGTGACTCATAATTGAGGGTTATATCCCACACTTGTCAGCATGGGTCCAGGAAAAACATCCAAGTTGGCCTTTAAGAAATCAGTCAATTCCTTTACTTGAAGAGGATCTGGCTGGGATCCGATTTTCAAAATCTTCACTGGTTCATTGTTGTTAATTGGGATATCCACAGTTATTTCATTGGACATCGCCATTCTGCCCCCAGGCTCTTCGTCCTCTCTAGAATCTATGTCCTTGGGCAATTCTCCTAGCAACTCCCTTGGGGTCGTCCCTCTTAGTTGCTATGCTGACCCTTCCTTCACGGGAGGGAAAGCACCTTTGGTTTCTATATTAAGTCCCTTCATCAGCATCTTCAATTCCACCATGTAATAGGCTCGTCCCGTGGCCTGGTCGCCTCTAATCGCTCCCACTTCTACATCTGTTGGTAATTTTAGCAATAAGCACCAAGGCGCAATATAGGCCCTGAATTCTGCTATGGCTGGCCAGCCCAAAATGGCATTGTAGGGCGAATCAATGTCCAGAACTACAAATGAGAGGATTCTCACTCTCCAGCAATCTCCTCCTCCTAAGGTCACTAACTATTCTACATATCCCAACGGAGCCGTCGAGGCCCCATTGAAGCCGCGTATCCATCCATCACAGGGATTCAAATCCCCATCTTCGAGCTTCATCTGATCAAACGCTTTCTTAAACAAAATATTGATCGAGCTTCCATTGTCCACTAAGACTTTATGGACTAGAGCAGGTCCAATAGTAGCGGTGATGACTAAGGGGTCTTCGGTAGGGGAGTGAACTCCACTACTATCTTTATCGCGAAATATGACATCGTCGAACATTGTTTTTTGTTGCCTGATCGAGATGGTATCTTCGGGATTACTGCACTCTCTTACTCCAACATGTTTAGCTGCGTTCACATATTGATCCATCGCTCCGAAGCTATGTCCAGCCGGGTGAGGTGTTGATGACAATATTCTTGGAGTGACATTATTCTTTCCCTTCTGCTGAGCAGTGGGCCTAGAAGCTGGTTGGTTTTGATTCGGGGCCTGTCTGCTTGCCCCTATCTCTTGGAGTGACATTATATTCGTCCAACTTCCCTTCTCGAAGGAGTCTTTTAACGACATCTCTCAAGTGGCGGCACTCATTAGTGGTGTGACCATGAGTATGATGGAAAAGGCAGTATTTTCCTGTCCTACGCTCCTTCTCTGTTGAAACTCTTGTTGGAGGCCTCTTATATTGGAGAACGTTATAAGTGTCTAGGAAGATATTTTCTAACGTGTCATTCAGTGGCATAAAATTCTCAAATGCTTTGAACCGAGGTCTCTTTTGTGAATCATTTCCCCGATTCTTCTTCCGATTGTCGTCCCCATTCTGGCGGCTGTTACCTTGGTTCTTATTTCCAACACTCACCTCTACCTTTCCAAAACTATCTCCGGACTGTTTGACGGTAACATTGCTCTATATATCTTCCTTATCAGAGGCTTTCCTCTTTTGATTTTCATACAAATCCTCTTAGTGTAGATGGATATTGGCCTTCTCATAAAATATTTATCTGGTGAGCAGCGGTTTCCCAGCCATGTATTTGTTGAACTCTGTATCTTTATCTACTCTGTCAGTTAAGGCCATCAGAACCGTCTGTTCGTGAGGATATCTAACCTCCGTAACTTCTAAATTAAGGTGATGCAAGTATGATCTCAGAGTTTCATCAGGACATTACTTGATAAGTGATAGCTCGACAATGTTTTTGGACCTTTGAGCGTGAAGTCAGAATTGATTTATGGAACTTTCGCTCAATTCCTTGAAGCTGGAGATTGATCGAGCAAGCAAGCAGGTAAACCACATTAACGCCACATCCTCTAGAGAGATTAGGAATGCTTTACACTTTACTACGTCAGGAGTAGCTGCTGCATTCATATACCATGAATATCTCATTAAGTGTTGGACCGGATACATCCTGCCCGAATAACGGTTCATCTTTGGCATAGTAAATCGTCTTGGGAACTGTACATCTAGTATATCAATAGTTAATGGCGTATGACTACGGTTTATACCCTAATCTTCATTTCTTTGCCCACGACTATCTGCCATGATCTGCCTCACCGTTGCTTCAACGTCAGCATTAGTCAAGGTGGATTCAGGATCAGCGCTCCTTGCCTTACAAGGTCCTCCAAAGTCCGGTTCCTGAGCATAACTTCCTTGCCTCCTACGGCCATGGTCAATCACGCGGCGAGGGGATTGCAATGGTTGGTTGTTGATATGGTTATCGATGAACTGAGCCCTATTTAGTGCTGTGGGTCCTTACGCAGGCAGCGAGGCAGTATTATTCCTATTACGATTGTTTTGTCCCAAGTTCAGTGTCGTCTCTTCTATAGAAGGGAAATGATCCAAACCAGAGCTGATCAACATTCTCATCCCTATCTAGCGGTGGTTGTCATTGGTGTCTCAGAGGTTCTTCGGACGAGGAGGAAGAGTCGAGGGTGAAGCAATGAGTTGGTGAAGGTGTTCTCTGCCTTCAGAGTTCGTCGATTTGTTTTCCCATTTCGGTCACGTTCTGTCGCATCAAAGAACTCTCTTGTCTTTGGGCTGCTAACTCATCATTTGTCTTTTCCAGCATATCAAGTACACGAGAGAAATCTCTTTCTATTACTGGAGCAAAAGCATGTATATGGTCATCACTATTCGCCGTTGGACGTAGAGCACTTGAACCAGGTCGAGCTAAAGTGCCAGCGCGATCAGGATGAGCCATAATCTCCTTTCCAAGTCGAGTTGTTGTCCCTTGGTAAGAGCGGTTCATGACCCCCTCTGGATGGTGGCTCGTGGTACCTTCTGTGATACGGCTCGTGACGACCTCAGCAGGGTGGCTCATGGTTCCTTCGGTTGGACGGCTCATGGCACCTTCCATGCAGCGGCTTGTGGTGACCATCTGCGAGTGGGTTGTGACCCCCTCCTAGGGTCGGTTCACCCCTTGCGAACCGCGAGTGGGAGAACTCACTTCAACCTGCTCCTTAGTGCCTTCTTCGTTATCTTTGTTTGCAGCTTCATTTGCTCGCGAAGCTCGTGAATCCTTGGATTTTTTTAGCCATAACGTCTTAATCTTGCTGAATTTTTCAAAAACCAAAATAGTGGAAGTTCGGACTATTTTCTTCGGACTTGGATATCCAAATAGTAGAGCAATAATCCGATATGCTGAGAATTCCATTCTTAGTGAAAGCACCAAAATGTTAGACAAAATTATGGCTCTACACCCAAATTTATTTGAATTGCAGAAACTAAAAATGAAGAAAAATGCAACAAATACACCAAATTTATAATGGTTCGGCGTTAACGAGCCTACGTCCACTTTATATGACATTGATTATACGATTGAATGCAAGTACAATTAATAAATTCTCTCACTCTCACTTTTACAATGATAATTCACTCAATAATTTCGTGATATTACTGATTAGAAATAATGTGGAAACAATAATGGTTGAAGCAGTGCTCTGAATTGCCAAAAGATCCTGAAAAATGCAAAATGTTAGGCTATTTATAGGTAATTTCTATAGGCGGTTCGTGAAGACACGTGGCACCAATTCTGAGGATCTCAGACCCGTTCGTGGCTTGATGGAGAAATGGTCAAAGTGGTCGTTATGGACAGGTGTCATCGGATCCTGAAAATGCGGTCCGTGGGTGACCAGGTCGTGGTCAACATTTATGGAGTATACGCTCGGGTGTTCATGGTTCTCATCACGAGCCGGAGATGTAAAATGGGTCACGAGCTGAAGGAGAAAGAGCTAGATCATGAACAGGTTGAGGGAGTTTAGATCACGAGCGGGCTATGAAGTTTCACGAGTCGGGGTGAATTTGTCTTCAACTTGTGTGTGTACCTTTGTCCATCAGCTTGTTAATGTTTATTTTCTTGGTGGCTTGGTCACAAAGCTAGCCAACAGTAACACTGATCAATTACATGTGTTAGAATATTATAAGGAAAAGCAATTGAAGAAACAACAAATTTAATACAATCATGATTTTATAACGTCAAAGAATTTATAGTTGCCGCAGATAGTGAGAAGCGACCAAAAATTGGAAGAATAAATTTTCACATATGACAGCAGGTAATAAAAAATTTACTTGAAAACCTAACAAATAACATTGGTTAGGAGTGCGCATCGATCACTACCGTGTTGTTCTTTTACTAAACCATGCAGTAGAAAGCAAAAAATCCCTGCCCATATAATTTTTTTATGTATGAGTCCAAATATAACAAATTTGATGACAACAAATTAAGCATAAAAAAAGTATTCAATAAAGCAATCAGTAATGACTATTTTTTGTTATATCATTTGTTATTTAACATATTACTGTTACCATAATTTTAGATAATCATACAAAGGATAATTCATCAATATCAAAAATCCTTTAGAAAATATTTATTAAGACCCAATATGGATGCAAAAAAGGAAGATTCCAATTTTAGTGCACTAACTCATCAGAAAACATTGTATCAACATTAAAAATGAAAAAAAAATTACAGTAACTCAGATCGTAAATGTAAATTAGAGAAAGCAAATGAATTGTAAATTTGTTCATCATAAAATACCACTTTAAAAAATTAGGCTTCCGAAAAAAGTAGTAAACTCATCTCAAGTCAGTTTCAATGCCTATGCTTCTTCAATTGTCAACAAATATATTCTTTGCATGGTCAACTATACAAAATTAAATGCTAACATTGATCGGTTACCTGTGTTAGAATATTATAAGCAAAAGCAATTGAAGAAACAACAAATTTCATACAATCGTAATTTTATAACATCAAAGAATCTATAGTCGCTGCAAATAGTGAGAAGCGACCGAATATTGGAAGAATAAATTTTCGCATAAGACAACAGGTAATAAAAAATTTACCTGAAAACCTAACAAACAACAATGGTTAGGAGTCCGCACCGATCACCATCGTGTTGTTCTTCTACATAAAGACTTTAAAAGAAAAAATTGTATATGACCTTTTTAGTGGACCATCATCCTATGGGCTATGCAGAAAGAAAAAAATTATTGTCATGCACCATTCTTGTTGGAAACATAATTTGAAATTTATCTTTTTTTTATATTAGTTATGAAGTCGAAGTGTCAGTTTGTAATGTATTTGGTCTTTTATGTTTAATGAGTCGTATGAAAATATGTGTTTATTTAGTAAGTGGTGTCTATTAGTATGTGAAGTGTCTTGTAACCACTATATATATAGGTGGTCATTTTGTACGAGGCAAGTAAGAAGTAAGAACAATGTAGTCATTCAATTATTTTGTATTTAATCACTCTCCTCATCTCTATATCAAATTCTAACACAGTATCATAGCTAGGTTGATGAGAGGGGATAGAGAGATCTCTAGAGAGCAAGTGAACATGGCACAAGTGGCTGTGGAAGAAAATTTATTTTAGAGTTGTGGGTGAGAAGTGCACCATGGAGAGAAGTGCTCCAATATTCAAAGAGTAGAGTTGATGAGAAGGGCATCAAAAAAATCAAAGAGAAGTGCTTCATTTATTATCTCAACAAAAGGCTGACACCGATACTCAATCCAAAAGAAGTTAGAAAGAAAATTTCAAATTAAGGGGAGTGTTGGAAACATAATTTGAAATTTATCTTTGTTTAAAATTAGTTATGAAGTCAAGTGTCAGTTTGTAATGTGTTATGTCTTTTATGTTTTAAGAGTCATATGAAAGTTTGTGTTAATTTAATAAGTGGTGTCTATTAGTATGTGAAGTGTCATGTAAACCACTATATATATAGGTGGTAATTTTGTATGAAGCAAGTAAGAAGTAAGAACATTGTAGTTATTCAATTATTTTGTGTTTAATCTCTCTCCTCCTCTCTATATCAAACTTTAACAATAGTGTATGCTGTAGTTCTGTTAACTTAGAAGATTGAATTGTATATATTTTGGTGTACTTCTTTTGCAACGGTGCTGGGTACAAAGAAAACCAGTTGATCTTACAGTGCATGGTGGTCAGCAAAGCCTGGTTACTTGCACAACTCCAAGGTTGGCAAGGGAAAAGTGAAATATTGTGTGCATCCAAGATTAAAAGAAGATAATTACTAAATGAACTTTCCATCCTCCTTGATAATGAATCGCCTCATGTATCTCTGATCTTCTTGCTGTAATCGTCTTTGGTTTTGGAAGGAATCAAATTCATTGTATTCCAATTATTATTTTCCCATGGTTTCCAAACCTATGACTGTCATTGCTTGTGTATATATTCATGTAAAAAACATATGATGCTAAAATTTAGGATTTCATATCTTATGTACGGGAAATGTAATACTTTAAATATCCAGCACCCTCATAAATGAACAATGCTGATAGCCTAAAATAATTTATGTTTTATCTCTATTAAGTAATTCTTAAATTCAAAATTTTCATTTATATTAATTAGATCCATGAACTTCTTTGTTTTAAACATACTGAGTATAAATGCAAAATAAATATATTCAGCATAGACATAAGTATTTTCCATGTTCAACATATCATCAAAATCAAAACCAACACTTCAACCGTTATCGTTTCTAAAAATAGTACCACGATCTCCACTGTCTCTTCAACGGCTACCTTTTCTAAACAGAACAAGAGTACCACGATTTCCACTGTCCATTAAAAATTAGAAATTATCACATTAATCTCAATCCAATTAATCATTTGCCAAGGAAATTAAAATTTTCTCCACAAGTTGTCCTTCCGGTGCATTCACTCAAGGTAATTTCTTCTTCCTAGTTCCTACTTTTGTTAATATTTGTTTAGAACTTATGGTTTTCTTCTGCTTATTGTAGTTTTACTGATATGACTATTCAACTTCTAACTATTGTATTGATTTTCGTATATTTAATTCACTTGCATTTCCATATTACAGTTTCAAAATAAAACACTCATTCCATACATAGTTTCTTTGGTAAACATTGGTTACACCATATAACATTTTTCATTTTTCTAAAATTCTTTCACCATTACTTAGATTTAGGAATTTATCATGGTACGTTTACGTGGCGATATAATTTTTTCGTACCTTCGTTGGTTGGGATTCTAAGTGATGTGGTATAGATTTATATATGCTCTGCAAATGTATATGGAGTAGTAATTAAACATTGCACATATCACATTGATTTTGAAAATATTGAGTTGAAATTTCTTAATAATGTGTCATTACCCTCTAAATTGTATAAATGTTTCAAAAATCACTAGTACAAAATACGCTAGTTGCTTCGCCTCATTTGCATCGGCTGTCTTTACAACTGATGCAAATAGTGTTATTTGCATCGATTTTTATGGAACCGATGCAAATACATAGAAGAAAATAATAGTATTTGCATCGGTCTTCCTCATAACCGATGCAAATAGCGTTATTTGCATCGGTTCCTCAGGAAGTGATGCAAATGCACCGAAGCAAATAGAATTATTGCATCGACTCCTAAGGAACCAGTGCAAATGCGGTGAAGCAAATGATATTATCTGCATCGGTTGTCCTTACAACCGATGAAAGTAATGTCATTTGCATCGGTTTGAATCGACTCATGAGAAACCGATGCAAATGCATCGCAGCGAATTGTGTTGTCTGCATCGATTCCTAAAAAATCGAAGCATTCGTTGATTATTTTGATGGAAACAAATACGCATATCAATAATCATAAATACTCGTTCATATATGTAATTATTTATATTTCATCATAATTAACAATCATCAATAAAAAATTATTATAAAATGAATAATTTTTTATTTGATAATTTGTTATAGTTAGTTATTATAATTAGGAATTATAATTCATATTTATTAATTAAAGTAAATATTTAACTAATTAATAATCAATACTTAATGATTAGTATTTAACAATTAATATTTAATTATTGAGTAATGATTAATAATTAATAAGTCATGTTTAATAATTAATAATTATTATTTATAATAAAATTTGATTATTAATGGTTAATAAGTAATACTAATAATTATTATAGAATGAGTAATATTAAAATTTGTTATTCAACAACACCATTAAATAATTAATAGTTAATAATTAATTATTAATTTTTAATAAATACTATTAAGGACTCAGGTAGTATTTAAACAAGTAATTATTAATTAATAAATAATATATACTTACTAATTATTATAAATTATCAATCATTTTTATTTTTATTTAATAAGCTTAATATTAATAGCTAACGAATTATTGTTAAACTTCATCAATTACATTCGATTATTAATATTTAATAGTTTATATCGAAAAATTAATAGTAAATATTTAATATTTAATGTGCAACATTAATGTTTGAAAAATAATTTATATTTTATAATCAATAGTAGTATTTAGTATTAAATAATTAATTTTCAATAATCATTAATTAATAATCGCTACTAAATAGTTTGCTTAAATAATTATTTAATAATTTAGATTAACAATTAATAATAAAAATTGGAGCTTATGAAGTGATAACAAGTATTTAATAATTTATTTTAAATAATTATTAGTTGATAAAGATTATTTAAAAATTATTAATTTATGAGCGATAGATTGGATAGGTAATTAATTACAATTAACGAATAAGGATTATTAATAAATAATCTATAATTACTAATCACTATCTATAATTAATAATTAAAAAATATAATTAATAATAATTAAATAGTAACTTAATAAATGGTTTTTGTTACAAAACCAATAATTAATTTTAATTAATAAGTATTATTTAATAATTGAATATAGTTATTAATTAATAATCAATAATTAAATATAGTTGATAATTAAATATAATTAATAATTAATAATTAATCTGCTCCTCCTCCTCCTCCGCGTCACCCAAATGCCACATGGCCATCATGGCATCCACAATGCTCATCGCCATCCTTTAGGGCACGGTCTCTCTCCTTCTATTCACAAGAATCCCAGAGCTCTTGAACGGGTTGAAATCCTACATCGGGGAAGACAATGGATTTGTTATATTGAGGATGATCAGGTCTTTGGGGATGGTTATGTTTGTCTTTGATTGGGTTGTTCAGGTCTAGGATCTTGTCATGAAGTTTTATTTTAGGTGCCGAGGAGGATAATAATGCTGTTATAGTTAGAAATGTGGATGGCAATAAGGATAAGGAATGGCTTTGACCGGTTCAATTGTGATTTATTTAATTACATGTGTTATTTTTATGTAATTGATATATTGTTTTATTCATAAATAGTTAATAATGACTATTAAACAAATAATTAATAAATAGCCAATAATTAAGAAAATTATTTAATAATTTATGATTAACTAGAAATATTAATGATCGTGAATTAACATTAAGCATTTAAATAATCAATAATTCCAACTAGGGCTGTCAACGGATAATATTTTCGAATGTGCATAATTTCATATCCGCATTCGCATTCGAAGTCGTTTTCAGATATTGGATATCCACATCCACGGATGTAGACAGATATCAGATTATTATCCGCTTCGCCAACGGTCAATAAATATATGAACATAAATGATTTTTTAGCCTAATATTAGGCTTTTTCGACCCAATTGATTACTAAAGTGGTAAAAATAATTAAATATGATGATAATATATAATTTTAAGCAATTAGTATGTGTTTAATAGACTTTCAAGTTTACAAATTAATAAATTAGTATATTTAGTTTTGTTAAAATATACATAATTTAAGGTATAATCATGAAAAAACAGGCGGATAATTTTTGAATGCAGATGTTTATATCCAAATCCCTATCTGTATTTTTTTTTTCAAATATCGGATATTTATCCACTTTTCGGGACAGATTCCGGATTATTCGAATATCCATTAAGAGTCTTAATTCGAACATCCTGCCATTGCTAACGCTGGCACATTTCTTAAAAAAATAATTGTTTATAAACTGGGGTGAAGCAGATTTTCTGAAGGTTAGCCGCCACCAATTTTTCGTTCCAGCTTAGTTTTTTTGTTTTCCACAAACAATTCCTTTAACATAGGGTTGGCCGCCTCTCACACCATCATTTTCTTCTGCAATTTTATTGTCTCCTTTCGCATTTGCTCTTTGCAATTTCTTCTTTCCCAATCAACTCTACGTTATAATCAGTGTATCCCAACAACAAATTCACCTTCCTCCTGCTTCTGCTTTCAGTTTTCCTGATTATCTCCGTGGTCTTCCTAAAATAAGACTTCAAGATTAGATTTATGACAAAGAAACTTTATCGGATCAGGGTGATAATCTGGTGGTGGTATATAGCGAGTCACAGTCTTGTCTGGCTTTTGATAAACCTAGGTACGAAAAGTGGGCTACAGTTAGCTATCCAAGGCAGATGCGGATGGCTGATTTTGCTTTTCACAAGGGCGGTAAGCTTTATATGGTCTCTAATCGTGGAATCGTCCATGCATGGGAATTTTACAGGGAAGATACGACTTCCTTATAACCATAATTGGTAGTTTCTAATTGGTGGCAGCATAACACAGCACTGTCCTTTTATAATCATGTGCGCTCCCCGTTGGCTGGGCTTTTACTTGTTCGTAGAGAGAGAAATTTCGGTGAAGATGAAGACAATGGTGAGGCACCGCTTGCTGAGTACATGCAGACAATAAAAATTATGGTTGGGAGGATTGATAGTGATGGAAGCAAGTCAAATGAATTGGTTTTGTGGACAAGTTTGGGAGACCATGCTATTTTCATACAACCGTTCATCTATAACCAATTTTATTACATAGATGGATGTGCAAAGAAGAACCTGTTATCACGAAGGTTAGGAATCTCTTTTATCACTTGAAGCATGTATTGTGAATACATATTCTGTTAAATGTCTAAATAAAGGAATTTCTGTTTATATAGGTATTAAAAGAGCCTTGTTTAATCGAAAATGTGTGTTATAGAACTTGTATGTCCTTTTTTGGGATTTTATGAATTGGACTTGAGTTGTCAAAATAAAAATAAAAATAATCAGTGTATCCGGGAATCGTCACAAGCGTCTTGGCTTAGAGAATAACTGTTTGGTTGATTTTTCCATGTTTTCAAAATGGCAGCATCTTCACCTCACTGTGTTCATTTATCTGAGTTATATTCATTTTGAATATGCTTCATTTGGTTTTGACGTTCTGATAGAAAACCATATGTTCGACAAATATCCTTATGTATTCTTTTTTCCCTTTTTTCTGTAATATTGTATTGCCATTAACCAATTCTAAGAATGGTATTTTCGTCAAATATCTTCTCACATACAGTATGTATGCATGTAAATGCATGCATGTGCGTATATGATAAGGACCTTAATTTTCTTATAAATTCTACCATGATTTCCCACATTTGATTTGATTTTTTTCCTCCAAAATTCCTGGATCAAATTGTTGAACAGCGACAGTTTGTGGTTGGTATCTAGTTTTAATAGTGATAGGTTGTTGAGTTATTTCTAATAGAGATGGTACGTGATTATGGAAGTTGAATGGGCTGTTGATGGAGTGGTGATATTGGCTGAAACAATAGACTATGGTTGTAGGCTGTGGAAGGTGATCAGAGGAGTTTGTGTTGATGGAGTTTAATTAAGTGTACTGTTGTAGTAATGGTTGAGCAACAAATGAGGATGCTGGTGATTTCAAGGAGGCGCAAGTTGTTGAATTGATTTTGGTGGTGGAAGCTTACAGTGTTTGTGGGTTACTGGAGTGGTGGAGACAGTTATTCTAAAGGTGATTTTGGAGGTGTTGATCCTTCTGTAGTGGTTGTAGCGTTCATCTTTAAGTGCATTTGCTGTAGCAGTTTGGGGAGAAGGATTGCAGTTTGGTGTGCTAGGTTAAAGTGGGAGATGGTTGTTAATATTGATGTTCACATATAAGATAGTGATGGAACTTGTTTCTGCTGTTGTATTGTGATTGTTGCTGCTTGCAGATGGTAGACGGCGAGCTATAAAGACAGTGGGTGGTGAAATTTTATGCTTGCGTGAACTTGTTTCTGCTGTTGTATTCCTGAATCAAACTTTTCTTGTTCAGGTGCATATATATTTGTGCAAAATATGGACACTTCTTTTTAATATTATCTGAGCATTAAACTAACGTATGTGTGCAATTTATGATGTAGGTCGGCATCGTGAAAAAGGATAAAATCAAACTCCACGGTTTTTAATTTTCTGAACTACAAGTACCTATCAAGAAATTCGAAAGAGGAAGCTTATTTTATTTATAACCAAGTTTTGGTAATATTTGGTATTTTTTTCAGGTGTCATCTCTTTCGTACTGTTTTGCTATGGTTTCCTGTTTGTGTAACTGTTCTTGCTATTGCAACTATTCAATAAATTTCTCTTCCATATTTATCTGGTTTTGTGACTGGCAGTTCTAGTGATGATTTTGGATCGAGCATGGCAGAAAATGTGGAAGATTTCAAGCTAGTGATCTGTGTTGATTCGTTGGTGGTTGGTTTGATTATCAGGTTTCTTATTGTGTAAACTAGTGAAGCCGAGTTTGAATCCAAGGGTTGCGGTGTTTGGTTTGAGTTATGGTATTGATGGGGTTAAGATACAGTGATGTTGAAGGAGTTTAAAAAGCAGGGAAAAGGATGTGTGGGTAGTATTGGATGTTGTGATGAACGTGGGGATGCGATGGGGGTGCTGTGTTGTGATTATCAGTGGTGCCTGAGGGTAGTTTCAATGACTACATGGATACCTACTCCAATGCAGTGTGATAGTTCTACTCATTGATGCAGGTACTAATATCCAACTTGCTTATTTTTGCTAATTTACAGGACCTTAAAATTTGGCCGAAATCCACAGTGAAATTCAAAACATGACCTATCACAATATATCATATACTTTAACATTTTTTTTCATTGTTTGGATTTCTAGATATGACATTTCCTGTTATAATTTATAGTCAGGTTTTGCAAACGAATTCAACAGGCCTTCCAGTTTGATAGAGCACCCATGTCTGTGAGTATGATCTGCAATAGTCCTTTGTGAAAGCTAATGTTTATTGAAGTGTATATTTTTTATGTTCTAGTGTCTGCATAGATAACTCGGTTAATAAAACAAAATCCAGAGGTAGAATCATTTTATGTAAAGACTTGAGTAATCCATCAGAACAAGAAATAGAAAATTTTGTTTAGTACTCTGCTTACACTGGTAATTACAGCCAGATCGAAAAAAAAGTAGAAATGTAAATTGAAGGTTTCTAACAATGATACTTTCTAAACTGATATTATTGACCTTGTTCGTCAGTTTAACCTCCAGCGAGGCTTCGGAATATCTCAGGCGAGCTAGGGAAATTTTTTTATTGATTGGAATCAGAAGAGCAATTCATGAAAATCCTGAAATTTCTTATGAAGAAGTGAAGACTAGTGCGCTAGTCAAAAAGGAATTGGATAAGTTAGGGATAATATATAATTATCCAGTTGCTATTACTGGGATTGTTGGATTTATTGGAAATGGTGATGCTCCCTTTATTTCTTTGAGGGCTGATATGGATGCTCTTTCCTTGCAGGTTTGGATTTGGAAATATTTTAGTAATTTTAGGCGCAAATTTGACTTTTGTGCAGTAAATTCCATCCACGGTACAATCTAGGAAAAAGAAGGTATAGTTAGCAATCCTCAAGGGTGTGTTTTTTTGTTATTTTTTATTCAGAGTTGGAATCCATAATTGAAAATCTGTAAATTTGGAAGCAAACTTTTCTGCAAGCACTACTACACCTTCAAATTTATCATACAATTATTGAAAAAAAGAAAAGAAATAGAAAGCAGCTTAGAAGTGAACTGAGTCAAAGGGGTTGGAATGATCCTCATAGACGAGCATGAGAGCAATCTTGCTATTCCATTCGTTTTACAAGCATCAATCACTGGACAATCGGTTGGCAAAAGACTTATCTTAAATTCACAAGGTCAGTTTCAATTATTTTCTTCCGGTTACTTGTTAGATTTCCATTCTTTTCTTGGTTTTTTTTTTTGGTCTTTTTTCTTTTTTCTGGTCAGAATACCAGCACCATTTACAGAATTTGATGTGCTTCTGTTAGTTTTTAGGTTTAGTACGAAAAAGTGACAGTCACTTATAAATAAAAATGAGAAATAAACATGAATGTATTTGAGTTTGATCAACACATGAGAAGTTGTATAGACATTGTTTTGATTCCTCTGTGTAAATATATGATGCAGTTTCTTTTGTCCAATATTAAAGAGATTGTACCCCACGTTAAAACCATTATACAGAAAGCATTTACACGTTATTCTGATTGCTTCTGTGTGATGCTAAAGTCATTAACTGAACCATTCAAACAAGTATACATTATGAAAGCACGTCCTGTAACCTCATATCTATAGTTATTTCTCTTTTAATATTAAACATTGTAGCATTTTAGTGATTTTTGTAGGATTGGTTTTAACAATGTTAAGAGAGCTGAAGCTACTTGAAATAGAGCCAGTAAAATAGCCAATTTTGCTGATAGAAAGTATGCTAGCTAGTATGTCAATATTGCATTTTTATTTTAAAATTTCCATCTTCATTATATTTCAATGTTTCAATCTGCATTTTATTTTAAAGTTTCAAATACATTTTTATTTATTGACATTATATCTATTATTTCAACTCAGGTTCTTGTTTTGCAGCGAAGTGAAGAATGGTGTTGAACCTGTTGTTATACTATCGTATTTAATAGTCTAGGCTGTATTGCTTCTTAATGATTATACCCATCAAATGTTTGAATTATTGTATTAAAATAAATTTGTGAATCACTTTTTTGTATGGTTTATGGATACTATACATGAAGTATATATATTGGTATTATTTTATTCAATTTGCATTTGTCATCAGTTTGATTTTATTTTAAATAATTATAATATTGCATGCAGTAATTTTTTGTATTGGTAGCGACATTTGAAGCAACGGAGTGATATTTTGCATCGATCGATGGTTAGAAACAACCGATGCAAAATAATGATTGGTCAAAGGTAGTGTTCCCTATTGCATCGGTTGATAATAATAATCGGTGCAAAAAAATTGTTTTTTTTCATCGGTTCCTACTAGTAACCGATGCAACATAAGAACTAATTTTAAGCTGAAAATCTTCTTTTTGCATCGGTTATTGCTAATAGCTGATGCAAAGTTACAATTGTTGCATCGGTTCTGAAACCGATGCAAATTCTTTTAATCTGTTGCATCGGCTGCATATGCATCGGTTGGTGAACTGATGCAATAGGGGGGTAAACAACCGATGCAACTGACCTATTTTGTAGTAGTGAATGAAACCGATAATTTCTTAAGGAAAGATCAAGACCATTGTCTTCGTTTTGATTTCGACCATTTTGAAGTGAATATTAGTTACTTTCTCCTTAAAGTTTCAGCTATGGCCACATTGCTTTGGTACATATACGAGGCAATAACTAACATTATAAATTGTGTGTATTACGTAGTCGTATCCTTTTCTACATGCGATCAGGAACATAGTATTCCCGTATAAGCTATAAATTACACATGTTATCTATTGTTCAATCATGGAAGTCGTGCTTGCTTACAACACCTGCATGCCACTTGCATAACTGGCATAGTGAATAGGCAACATTTTTTCAAAAGATTTTCATTTGTGCATACATATTGAAACAGAACGATGTCCATTTTTTCTAAAGTGATAAATTGAGTTCTCTTCTAATTAGATTAGTTGGGCAATTCATCTGTTTATGAGCTATTTTCTCTCTTGAATACTGAATTACATTTGATTTAGTTTGGGTATGACTTTAACTATTATTTTTTCATAAGGAGAGTCGTAGGGCATGGAAAGTAGTCCAAGTTAATATCTTTATTCATAGTGAAATAGCGTTGTAGATTTGAAAACTGAATCATGCGGTGGCTGTAGCACTAATAAATAATAATCACGGAACAATGTAGTCACTCCAATTTCATTTAGTGTAGCTGGTGGTTCAAGTTCCATCAGAGGCTTTCATGGCTACTCAGATGACAAGCACTTAATGGCTATTGGGGTTCACGTTGTTGCCAACTGCAATGTAGCTGAAAGCAGCTCTAACTGGAAACTGATCAAAGGATAGGGTAAAAGGTAATCTGACTGGTGGTTATGGAAAATCAGCGAACGTT
The DNA here is from genome assembly GCA_030737875.1 of Allium sativum. Lineage (NCBI taxonomy): Eukaryota > Viridiplantae > Streptophyta > Magnoliopsida > Asparagales > Amaryllidaceae > Allium > Allium sativum. The sequence continues at coordinate 132,645,146 of CM060914.1, read as the reverse complement.
TATTGTGTAATCTTAGTTTGTTATATATGTGATGACAATGGTGAATATTATGGGATTTTCTGCGTTTCCTAATGTTTATTCCTCCGTATGTTTCTAGTTGGGAAACAATTAACCAGTCTTCATGAAAACCCTTACAGGGAAGACGATCACACACGAGGTAGAAAGCAGTGACACGATCGATAATTCCAAAGCTAAGACCTAGGACAAGGAGGGAAAACCTCAAGACCATCATAGGATGATATTTGCAACAAAGCAATTTGAAAATCGTCGCACTTTTGCTGATTACTGGTTTATTGAAACAATGATCAAAGTGGAGACACTCACTGGAGAAGAAATTGAAATCAGTATTGAAACAACTGATAATACTGATAGGATTAAAGAGTGTGTCGAGGAGGAGAAGATTCCACATATGCAGCAAAGGTACTCTTTTCTGCTTTCCTTTTAGCAAATAAAATAGATTTTAGTCCACTACACTTTTTACATTATTGCTTCTTAGTAACCTTCATAAGCAACAATTGAAATGTTAAGTTGACCCCCTTAAAAATTGTAAATGTGCTACGCAAACTAATATATGTAGGGTAGAAGTTGGCTGATGTCAAAACGGCTAAGGTCTACAAGATTGATAAAGGTCTTGTGCTTCATCTTCTGCTTGCTATCAGCGTGGTTCTGAATCGCTACACTTCCTTTTTCTTGCTATAAATTTATTAAATTATATTTTACTTCTTTTAAGCAAACAGAAAACCTTTAATGGTTATGTAATTTGGTAGTTCTGTTTCAATCTTGCAAACCAAATATTTGGATTTCCTCATAGTGTTATTTTTATTTGGATCACGATGGTATTATTACGATTATAAGATGTGAACATGTGGCAATTCAAAAAAAACGCATGTTGTTTCAATCATGCAAGCGCTATAAATCAAAGTGTTCAGATGTTATCCAACATAGCGGGTAAAACTAAGTAAGGAACCATCAGAGGTTCGATTGTGTATTTTGATTAACGTGTGTAGGAGCCTTAATTGATTTTTGCAATATATAATAATGAAAGACTTTTTCACTAATTAAAGATGAAGCGATGTGAAAAGAACAAGTTGTGTAATTCAATAACATATGCTTTCTTATTTTGTCGTATTCAGTTGACAAAGTCATATACCAACATTGTAGCCCAACAGAAAATATAAGCGTTATGCTTGCCCTTTTCTTATGATAACTTAAACACTGATGGAATATCACTGTTCGTGTGTGTAGCACGGGCCACCGACTATATGTCATTCTCAATCATGCTATTATTAGATTAGATAAATAGGTTTACACTTCCTAATACCACGCATGGTATTAGGAAGAAGAAATTTGGGTGCTTTTAGCAGCACTCTAAATAAATGTACTACATTTTATACTTTGCTTTACATCTCAGGTCATCATTACGTTTGAGACTTACTTCATATGTCATTATATATACCAACGAAACTGCTCAATTATTACAAGCAAAAAAAAAAAAAGCTATAAATATGCATGCAATCATAAACATGCACATACGTATATACATATCAGTCTTTTAGAAAAGGCGAGTGAGCGCGCTTCAAAGCAATGCGTCCCCAAAAAACATCGAGATCATTTTTCATAAAAATGCTAAGCTCAACCCTTTGAGGTGAAAAAAAAAGAAGTAAAAATGCATAAAAAAACATTAACCTATGTTTTTCTCCCTAAATTATTTATATCGCGGCTTCTTTTAACTTACTGCTCCCCTTCTTTTTACTAAACCATTCGGACTACACTTAGGATTTAAAAAACAAGTAATTTTCTTTCTTAAAAATTTTAAAACCAGAAATCGAAAGTGAATCCTTAAATGGAATCGAATTTGATTCCACTCAATTTACATCTAGTTGTTTACTCAATTTACATGTATCTATTTTCTTCAGTTTACATATATTTTTCTTTTCGTATAAGTCTATTTGATTGTTCCTTTTACAAGATTTCACTTTTTTTCAAAATAACTACAAGTTTTCATAACAATGAGCATGAGAGAGATAGCTTGAAATTGGGTAAAAGAGCTACCAAATTTAACAAATTCAAAATACGTTCTTTGTGCGTTTTGTTATCATAAATATAAATTGTAAAAGATGAATGCATTGCAAATTTGGCAAAAAAACAAAGTTTTCAAGCAAGCAAAAAGTCGATATGTTTCGTGACTTTGGTAGAAGTGAAATCTTCAAATGTGATTCTCATATCATTGAGTTTGACAATTGAGTCTGACCTTGAAAGTAGCAGTGGAAGTGGTAATATTGTTCGACCTAGTGGAGCCGTGGACAAATTTGTAAGCGCAGAAGTAAAATAAAAGGTTATGTTTTTATTCTTGCAGTTTATATTTTTTTTCTTATCCCTTGTGTTGTTGAACATGGCTACTCCTTTTGTATCATCTAATATGACTGTGTCATCTTCTTTCTGTACTTTGACCCACGACTAATTGTATTATTCTCAAAGAATGTGAAACAATAACCAGATGTAGAGGGGATAATATTAAGCTCAGAGTGTAGATACAAGAGGACGTGATACTTGGGAAATGTAATGTAAAATCACATGCGATCAAAGCACAATTAAGTTACATGTAATGAGTTGCAATTAGCTCGAGTACAAAAGTATAGGCTCAAAATCGCAAGTGACAAATTCTGGTTTTATGTTTATTGATGGGGTATACATGCAGCACACATACGTAATGTAGGAAAAGATACGAGTATTGGTTAATGATATTGAACTGTTTTAAGTTGATTCTTCACATTCTTAACTTCATTTAAATAAATATTCAATACCACCTTACTACACGTAATTCTATGTTTGAAAATTGAACAATTTATTACACACCAATTTTCCAAATGTATATTTTACTCAATCCTACTATCAAAGGTATTTCAACCATTAATATATCACGCTTTGCAGTTATGGCTTATAGATTCATCTTTATTTGGGATATATAAAAATACCATATTTTGTTTTCAACACTACACAACATAAAAAATTATATACGATTGAATCCACTAAATTTCAAATCACATCTTAATTTATTTGTTAAATGTCCCCTTAACTGATTCGAATGAACCCATAAACGCATTTTCAGTTGAACTTCCGTCTATGTTTAAATAACCTACTAAAATTTCATATTTAATTACACCATTAATGTTATGCACAAACATACCACACACTTCATTGACGGTCTACCATCATAAGGACGCCTCTCTAACCTACGACATATAACTACAAACTTGCAGTAACTTCCAGTTATATGGCCAATGATCAAGTATCGTTATGCATGTATTGCGACGAACTTATTCTACCAATACCACATGACATTTCATTCATTACACCAACATCTCTCACATATGCTTATATAAGTAATCCACCTTCCAATTCATTTTGTGTCAACCTATACACACCAAGAACCACCACAACCCAACTCCATCCCGCTTCACCTTCACACCAAATCTCCTTTCCTGCCCATGTGTGAAGTACGGGTTCCAACCTAGTTTAAAAGGGTTTAAAATAAAAAAACATAAGAAGAGATCATGGAGGAGAATTCGAAAATGCAATATTCGATCAATATAGTAAAAAGAAAGGTATTTCCTATAATTTTTCGTTTCGTAGAACTCCACAAAAAAATGGAGTTGTAGAACAGAAAAACAGAATTTTACAAGAATGTGCCAAAACATTATTAAACGGAAGTACATTACCAAAACATTCCTGGGCAGAAGCTTTTTTAACAGCTTGTTATTTTTTGAATTGTCTTTCTATTAGGCCACTTACAAGAAATAATCCATGCGAACTATTCAACGGGAGAAAACCAAATATTTCATATTTTAAAGTTTTCGGATCAAAATGCTTTGTTTTAAATACTAAAGATTAGCTTGGAAAATTAAATTTGAAATTCGATGATGGAATATTTCTAGGATATTCAGATAAAAATAAAGCTTATCGTGTTTTTAATAAAAGAATAAATAATATCGAAAAAACACTACATGTAGCTTTTGACAAAACTTTTATTCAAAATTCATGCAATAATGAAATTTGAAAAATAAAAATTCTTGAGGAGATGACAACGTAAAATATAATTTTAGAGAAGATGAATGTTGAAAACAAGAATTTTGATTGATGTTAACAAAGAGAAGAGCAATGGAAATCATGATAAGAAGCAAAGGTTATATGTATATATATATACACACACACACACACGTATCGAGTCGTGTTAGAATTAGGTTAAAGTCCATCCTCAAGTATAACACGAATATACAAAATAAGGTATATATATATTATAACGCTTTAAAAAGCCATGACTGTAAAGACTTAGCTGTACCAGCCGACTGGTAGAAATATGACCACTCGACTGGTAAGCACGTTTCTGTACATAACAGCTAGTTTTAAAATGATTTTAAATCCAAACATTTTACAGTATGATTCAGTCAGTCGAATGATGATTTTTAGACTAGTTGACTGATTCGAAACAGAAGCCTTTTTTATGAAGAGACAGCTTCTTTCATGAAGAGATTTCTCTTCAATTATGAATGGAAATGGATGCAACTCTTCATCGAAATTCTTCATGAAGGAATGCTACTCTTCTACAAACATATAAGCACTACAAACATGTTTTCCAAATCACCGATTCTCATTCTATTCTATCTATTTTCTGATTTGCACTTCTATATTCATTGCATTCTAAAGCTCTCTTAGATTCAAGTTACTTGTTGAATCCTTGATAACATTTCACATCTCTTGATTCGACAAGCAACAAACTTCCTTTAATCTTCACAAACATTTCAATTACTTGAGGATAAGATTATAGGAAGTTACTTCAATGTGACTATTCCGTGTTGATTAGAGAACACATTCAAGAGTCAAAACACTTGTAAACTGTGAAGTACTGTGTGGGTGCTCAGGCGTGGACATCCTTGTCGGTGCTCGAGTGTATTGTGACATATTCCTCCACGCTAAGAGAGGGTGTGATAATGAATTCCGAAAAGGAGCTTCATGACTAGATGTAGGGCGGGAAGTACGAACCAGTATAAAAATCCTGGTGTCTTTACTTACCGCATTTATCTTTTATTTATGATATATTTCCATAGTCTAATATTTTACTTGCATAACTATTGTAGTTATATAGATAGTTTATTATTTCCGCTATATCCATATAAAGATCCTGCTTAAGTCGTACACACTGACTTTTCAATTGGTATCAGAGCAAGGCCAACTTTTAATCGTAAAACTGTTTTCTGATACGGAGTTAATATGGATAACAACATAAGTACTAGAAATAATAGTGGATATACTGAAGACCAGTCCACTGCATGACAGCCCTTTTTTAATGGCATGAATTATAGCTACTGGGTTACACGAATGAGAATATATATGCAAGCAAATAGTTTTGATGCTTGGAACAATACACAAAAAGAGTATACACAACCTAGTACCCTATATACTGAATGGTCTACAAATGAAAAAGTAGAGTCCACCACCAATGCTAAAGCCATGAATATGTTGCATTGTGCCTTGGACAGAAATGAGTTTAAACGATTTGCATGTGCAACGCAGCATATGAAATCTGGAGAACACTCAAAGTTACTCATGAAGGAACTAACAAGGTCAAACAAAGCAAGATATCCATGGTTAAAAACTAGTTTCAGAATTTTAGAATGAACGAAAATGAGTCCATAAATGACATGTATTGACGTTTTCAAAACATTTATCATTCTCTATTAGGATTAAGAGAAAATTATTCTGATTTTGATATAGTCTCAAAAAATTTAAACTCTTTAACGATGAATGGAAAAGAAAGGTGTTAGCTATCGAAGATGCTAATGATCTCTCTGCCATGAAACCCGAGGAGTTAATTGGTAATCTCATGTCCTATGAAGTAAATTTGTAGGCAAGGAAAGCACATGTACAAGACAAGAAAATTTTAGCTTTCCATGCTGAGAAAGAAGATTCAGATTCAGACGAAGAGGATATTGCTTTTGTAGCAAAGAATTTTCGAAAGTTTCTAAAGTATAGAAAAGGTCAAAGCAAGAATGTGAAAAAGAATTCATCAAAAGTGCCTGACACAGCACTAGTGGAATGCTCTAATTGTCACAAAACCGGACATTATCAAAAGAATTGTCCAGAATTGAAGAAGAATCACAAAAAAAGGAAAAATAAAAAAGACGAGCATTCTTAGTCACTTGGGATAATTCTGATTCATAATCATCAGACAATGATAGCGATAGTGATAACGTGCAAGCGAATGTATGCTTCATGGCAAAGGAACTGAAGTTAGTGAATTTACTTATGATGAATTAACGGAAATTAATATGAAAGTTTTAGAATCTAGAAATAATTTTAAGAGAAAGTATAAACAAGCTAATGAAGATAGAAAAAGAGCAGAATCTGAAAGAGACTTATTGAAAGATGAAAAAGAAATTTTAGAAGATGAAATTAGAAAATTACAAGAATCTCTTTCTGTAGCAAATTCTCAGATTTCTATGCTGAGTCAAGAAATCGAGACTCAAAAGAATAAAAATGATACACTAGCTTCTGAGAATCATGACTTTAATACTAAAGTTAAAATTATAAAATTAGAAAATTATAGTTTAAATGTTAAACTAGATAGTGTTTCTAAAAATGTTAACAATTTTAATAAAGGTAGAGAGAATTTATCTAAAATTTTAGAAAATTCTCAACCATTTTGTTGTAATAAAGGACAAGGATATGATCAAAAAGCTAAACAGAAATCTAGTTCTAAGAAATCTAATATGAAACCGAAAATTCCTAATAGTAAATTAAATATTTCTACTAAGAAAAATTACTTGGGAAATATTAGTATATGGGTTCCAAAAACAAATACTGCTCTTATTGGAAATAAATATATTAAGAATTTTTTAGATACTGTTCATAACAATATTAATTATATTTTCAAAAAGGATCCTGAACCCTCTAGGGTTTGGCTTCCTAAAATTTAACCCTTAGGACCCTAACAAAGGAAGTGGGTACCATTAAAAAATTTATTTTTTTGCAGGTACCTCCAATGTATGTCAATGACTAGCTCAGAACAAAAAGGAGTTTTAGTAAATGCTTATTTATTTTTGAGTGGTAAGTTTATATAATTATGACATAACAAAACGTTACAGAAATTCAGAAGATCCAGATATTCAGGGGGAGAAATTCAAAACTTTTCAACAAAAATGCAATGTGTTGTCATCAATCAAAAGGGGAGAGAATGCTGAAAACAATAATTTTGATTAATGTCAATAAAGAGAAGAGCAATGGAAATCATGACATGGAGCTAAGGTTATAAATATATACGTATTGAGTCGTGTTAGAATTATGTTAAAATCTATCCTCAAGTATAACACGAATATACAAAACACGGTGTATATATATATTTTATAAGGCTTTAAAAAGCCATGACTGTACAGACTCAGTTGTACCAGTCGACTGGTAGAAATATGACTAGTCGACTGGTAAGCAAGTTTCTGTACATAACGGCTAGTTTTAAAATTATTTTAAATCGAAACGTTTTATAGTATGATTCAGTCAGTCGACTGATGATTTTTAGACCAGTTGACTGATTCAAAACAGAACCCTTTTTTATGAAGAGTCACCTTCTTTCATGAAGAAATTTCTCTACAATTATGAATGGAAATGGACGCAACTCTTTACCGAAACTCTTCATGAAGGAACGCTACTCTTGTACAATTATATAAGCAATACAAACATGTTTTCCAAATCACCAATTCTCATTCTATTCTATCTATTTTCTGATTTGCACTTCTATATTCATTGCATTCTAAAGCTCTCTTAAATTCAAGTTACTTGTTTAATCTTTGATAACATTTAAAATCTCTTGATTCGACAAGCAATAAACTTCCTTCAATCTTCACAAACATTTAAATTACTTGAGGATAAGATTATAGGAAGGGTGTGCTTCATCGTGACTATTCCGTGTTGATTAGAGAACATAATCAAGAGTCAGAACACTTGTAAATTGTGAAGTCCTGTGTGGGTCCTCAGGCGTGGACATCCTTGTCGGTGTTCGGGTGTATTGTGACCTATTCCTTTGGGTTAAGAGAGGGCGTGATTGTGAATTCCAAAGTTGAGCTTCAGGACAACACGTAGGGCGGGAAGTCCGAACCAGTATAAAATTCCTGGTGTCTTTACTTACCGCATTTATCTTTATTTGTGATATATTTCCATAGTCTAGTCTTTTACCTGCACAACTATTGTAGTTATCGAGTTAGTTTATTATTTCCGCTATATCCATATAAAGATCTTGCTTAAGTCGTACAAACCGACTTTTCAACGAAAACGTTATTCATAACAATAATAAGGAAAATATCACACAACATGGAAAATCAGGAAATAACCGAAATAATGTTCAAAATCAAAATACCTCTATAGAAAATGAAAACAATATTCATAATTCTAGTGAAGATGAAAACATTGTTCATAAATCTAGGGAAGATGAAAATATTGTTCATAATAATAATGAATTACAATCTCAACCAAGAATACGAGAACCATCTAGATCCAAATATTATTGGAGAAATTATTCAAATGTAAGAACTAGAAATCAATTAAATTTAAATCACATAGCATTTTTATCCAATATAGAACCTAAAAATACAAAAGAGGCTTCCACTGATGAAAATTGGATTATAGCTATGCAAGAAGAAGTTAATCAGTTTGAATGCAATGAAATTGGGAATTAGTTCCTACACCAAGTGATCAAGTTGTCATAAGTACAAAATGGGTATATAAAAATAAAGCTGACGAATTAGGAAATATAACTAGAAATAAAGCCAGATTAGTCGCACAAGGATATAATCGGGAAGAAGTAATAGACTATGAAGAAACATTTGCTTCGGTCACAAGATTAGAAGTAACTCGTATCTTACTAGCCTATGCTTGTTTTCACAACTTTAAATTATATCAAGTGGATGTAAAATGTTCTTTTCTAAGCTGATATATAAAAGAAAACGTCTATGTTGAACAACCACCTTTATTCATACATGAAAAATATCCAAATTACATATATAAATTGAAAAAGGCATTATATGGATTAATACAAGAACTCGTGCCTTGTAAGAACGTCTTAAAATTATCTTATAAGTTATGGGTTTCAAACAGGAAAAGTTAATCAAACATTATTTATTAACGATCAAACAAGATATTTTATAGTTCAAATATATGTAGATGACATTATTTTTTTCTATTTATGAAAAACTATGTAAAGAATTTTCGGGTATTATGATGAAGGAATTTGAAATGTCCGATATGGGAGAATATCTTATTTTCTTGGTCTACAAATTAAACAATTAACCAATGATATTTTTTATAAATTAAGAAAAATATTGTAATAATCTAATAAAAAGATTCGTAATGGAAAACACTTCTACTAAACCAACCCTTATGACTACAACAACACATCTCGGTAGAAATGAAAATGGTAAAAGTGTTTATCGGAAATCATATTGTAGTATGATTGGATCATTATTATATTTAACAGCAAGTAGACCTGATATAATGATGAGTGTCTGTTTATGTGCAAGTTTTCAAGCCAGTCCAAAAGAATCACATTTACGAGCAGTAAAAAGTATATTATGTTATCTATGAAAACCAAAGATTTTGGACTTTTCTATCCGAAAGATTGTTCCTTTGAATTAGCAACTTTCAATGATGTTGATTTTAGAGGATCACAGAGATGGATCAAAAAAGTACAAGTGGTACTTGTCACTTCATTGGCAAATCACTGGTCTCCCTGTTTAGCAAGAAAAAATTGTGTTTCACTATCTATGTGTGACGCTGAATATATATTAGCTGCTTTGATTTATGCTCATGTTATGTACATGCAAAAAACACTTAAAGATTTCAATCTAATTTTTTCAAAACAAACTAATTATTGTGATAACACAAGTGCGATAAACTTATCTAAAAACCTAGTTAATCACTCTCAAACTAAATATATAGATATTAGGTATCATTTTTTATGTGATTGTATAGAAAAAGAAGTAATTCACTTGGAATTCGTATCATTTGAAAATCAAATAGTTGATATCATCACAAAACCATTACTTCAATACATTTATTAAATTATGAAGAGAACTAGACATCGTTTCTTTTATATATTTGTAAAAGATTTAAAAAATTAAGTCTAAAAAAAAATTTGCATCAGCTGGGACTCGAACCCTGGTGGCCTGAATGATAATTGAATAGCCTTTCCATTTGGGTACTAGATGTTTCTTGTCTACTTAGAATATTTTAATATACTTATAAACATTCTGGTAACATTATTCTTAAACCACAAATTAACATTCTACTTTTATAAATGGCTCTTATTAAATAGGTCTTAAGTAACATAGAATTTATTCCTAACATTAAGGAAATTTTTACTATAAAAGAGCATAAGAAAATTTAAATAATAAGTGCATTGTTGAGAAATTATATACAAAATCAATATGTTTACACACTCAAATTTAAATTCACCCAAAAATATCATCATTCTCAATTCAAATTACTTCACCAAAACAAGATCCGGTGTATAAATGGCCTTCGTATCACACTGGATAATACACCGGAAAGTAAGAAATCTAAACGTGCATTAGCTATCTCACCATCAAACAAAGAAAAAATTGATGATATCCATCATTTTCAATGCCAAATACTTGATCTTCAATGTTAGCTATATTTTGAACAAAGAGTTACGATGAGAAGATTAACCTTCTTAGAGAAATTTCCTTTAAGAGTATGTGGAACTGTCGAGCAGGATGTTCACGATCAATCTTCTTCATGGACTCCATGGAATCAAAGTCCAAAAAAACCTCCGTATACTCTAAATTCCTAGGATGAGAATTTTGCAACTAATGAAAAGGCGATGAAGAAAATATCTCCAAAGAAATCGCCATCTTCAAGCTATGAATAAAGTTGACCGGATTCTTTATCTATTTCATAAATACAAAGTTTTTATTCTCGGAATAATATGTTCTAATTATTGATGTATGTTTATTTTGAATAAGGTTGCATTGCTTGTTTTCTAATTAAAAATTAATTCAAACAAACATTTGAAAAATTAATTCGTTAATAGAGACACCAATATATACATTATTCTTGTTTTACGGTAAAAATCAAAATAATATATTGAAATCTATAAACTTCGACCATAAAAATTGCACACCTCTGGAAAAATTTCAGATTCGGTCGTCTAATTCAAAAATTCAAACGTCTGAACGTTCCTGATACCCAAATATTAAACACAGAATTTAGCCTTCTGGCCTCAACAACACAGACATCTGAAAATAAGGATGCTCTCGGGGTGCTATTTTTCTCAATTCAGCAGCTGAATTGAGAATGCAGATATCTGAATTGTTCAAGATCCAAAATGGGGTTTACATACCCAAATCCGTCTATAAATGTGACGACCGCCCAAAACCACTGCACTAAACAAGAGGAATAATGTGCTGAAAGGCGTGCCAAGCAGCTATGGACGATCATCAAGGTATGATAACACAAGCGAAACCTGTCGTAGAACTCACAACACAAGGATGAAATATAGTAGAAAATATACAACAGGTAATAATAGTGAATCATCATATAACAAACTTTTGAAACTTCCACAATATCCTAAAAGATTATCTATTAATGTCAAAAGTTGGTCACTAGTGACAATCAACCCACAATCGTGTGGAAAACACACGAATAATGATTATAAAATGCAGAAAACATAAAGAAAACGGGGAGCGCACACAGAATTTTTATAGTGGTTCAGCAAAGACGATGCCTACGTCCACTTTATATGTATTACTTCTGCTTTATATTACAAGTACAATGCTTTTTCTGTTTGAAGAAAAGTGAGAGATGAGAAGTTTTTAGAGGAGAAAGATTAGAGTGCTTCAGCCTCTGGAGTTCAGGAGAGGTCCGAAAAAAGGTTCCTTTCCTCTTTGAGCTTTGAGGTATTTATAGGTGGAGATGGCGACTTGGGTAGTTGTGACGTGGCCCAGCCTTTTCGGGAAAACTTGGACGCATGGAGTCCATTCTTTGGTTGGAAAAGCGGCTGAAAGATTGATTCCACTATTCATAAATAGTATCCTCGGAAGTTGTGGCCTACGTGGTATCCATCGTGAGGTGTATCAAAAGTAGAGCTTTGTCCGGATGTGGTTGACCGCCTTTACTACCTTGAAAGTCGAGCTAAGCATCCGAATAGCTCAGTTGAATATTTCCATGTTGGTCTGAGGTACTCGACCGATGCGCTTCGTACGGGAGCGAGATATTCGGTCGACTGGGAGAACGATTGTTCTGGAGTGAGCTGTCAACTGATGAGAATTGGCTCGGGCCAATGTGTGACGGTTTCGGATTGAGCTTCTATTGGTTGCGCGTTTGGGCTTCGATTTGACCCTTTGCGGCCCTTTCCAAAAAGAGGTTTAACACTTTGCCCCTCAGAATGCATCTTCTTCAATAGAGAGAGGTGTGTTCTGAAATATGATTCGAAGCACAGTCGCTCGAGCAGCTATGGTCGCGCCGGACCATATTAAAGCCAGAAATTTGACGGCTCCGATGGTTGTATTAAAGCCCGAAAACCGACAACCTAATTAGGTTGTATTAAGAACAGAAAACCGACAACCACTGGGAGCCGTATTAAGGCCGAGATGATGATCACCGTCTTTATGAGATTAAGTTCCTGCAAAGACAAAATAATCCGTTCTCGATTTGGAGATGGCTGATGGGTTGAGCATTTTATTTCACTTGGCTTTAAGGGGTAGCGAGTATTAACCATACTCGGCTTACGGAGGTGGCGAGCATTAACCATACTCGGCTTAGAGAGGCGGCGAGCATTAACCATACTCGGCTTAGAGAGGTGGTGGGCATTAAACATTGAGAGGTGGCGAGCATTAACCATATTCGGCTTAGGGCAAGTGTTTTTCTTATGCTCGACTCATGTTAAATTAATATGTCCAATGAGTAGTAAACGCGCTCGTGGTGCAGAAAAGAGGGTGAGTATAATCCAAACTCGGTTTAAGATTTTTACCGTACTCGGCTGGTGGAGTAGGGTTTTAGAAATAGTTGTGGGCTTTCGCGCTGACCACATTTAATAAAAGTGTGGCGAGCATCAGTTATGCTCGGCATAGAGTTTCTAAACATGATCCATGTTTGTAAAGGAAAATTCATAGCTGTTAAATAATTATTACAAACAAAAGAAATTCTAAGAGGACAACAGGTTATTCCAGAGCATGCCCAGGAGCTAAATCCTAACCCCATACATGTGTACATCAAGGTGTCCTTTTTTATTAAAATAAAAACATCAAAAAAGAAAGGAAAAACTAATTAATGATAATGCCACGAGTGCTAGTCTTAGGGTCCTTCCCGTTTCTGGGAGCTCGAGGACCGACCTGAGGAGCTTGGGCAGAAGATCGCGGCGGCAAGGCCGCGGCGTGATTCTTAACGTATTTGGGAAGCTCCCCTTGCCTGACTCGATCCTCGGTGAGATCGCGCAGATGGAAACATTAATTGGTTATATGTCCAGCTACGTTGTGGAATATGCAATGTTTGTCGGAATCGAGCTCCATCTGGGTTAGTTCTCGTCGAGGCCGTCTCGGAGTAGGCAGGGACCCTCGTATGTCAAGGTAGATATCGAGTAAATAGGAGTTGAGCTCGGTGTACTGGTCGTACTTATTTTCAATTTGGGGTTGCACGTTGCGCTCGTTCCTTTCCGAGGCCTTCTCTCTTCCTTTATTCTAGCTGTTGCTATTGGATGGACCTTGTTGTTTGGAGGCTAAGACCTCAGGGCTCTCCATCTCAATGTTGGCATCTTCTTGTCGGAGGAATCTCTAAGCCCCAGAATAGAAGTCATCTATATCCTTGGGGGGATCTCTGGTTAAAGAGATTGAAAATTCTGATCGGTTCTGAACTCCTGCAATGGAGGCCATAAGCACCATCGATGGCTTGGGTCGATCGACTAATGCTACGACCATGTTGAACCTTTCGAGGAAGGATCTGAGCGTCTCTCCTGATCGCTGCTTGATGGTGGATAGGAACATAACGCTCTTTGGTTGGGAGATATGTCCCCTAAATTGATCGATGAAGCGGTGACCAACGTATTCCAACTGTTGATCGACTCCGTTGTTAGATGTCGAAACCACATGCCGGCTATATCTGTGAGAAAGAGCAGGAAGCACTTCTCCATGACATTGGTCGATGCGCCAAGCACTTCCATATGTCGCATGTATCGCATGAGGTGGATGGTTCGTTCAGTGCGACCATTGTACGGTTTGATAGCTGGGAATTTGAAGTCCGGAGGGTTTCGGGAGTTTCTGATTGTTGGATCTAGAATAACCCTAGAGGGGGGTGAATAGGGTTTTTCACATTTTTACGCTGAGTTAAAAATTTGACGAGATATTAAATAAAAAACAGATCACAGAATGCAGCAGAAATAAAAAGCAGAAAGGAAATAACACACAGAGATACCCAGCTTCGGCAAAACTGCTGCTGCATTCCTAAGGTTTTTACTAGGTGTTAATAACAGATCCCGCTTACAGACACTGTAAACTCGCACTCCCTGCTCCTGTACTAACCCTACGCTCAAAACCCTAGACTGATCCAAACCCTTAGATCAGATTTCCCTTGATTACGACCCCGTAACCAATAACCCTAGTTTTCACAGACTTTAGTAAACTGTTAGTTAACTCCTAATTGAAAATTCCCTAAATTTTACAGACTCTAGAACTGTTCAAACGGTTTACAATACAAATTCAAAAGGACAATACCAAAAATAAAGGCAACTAAAAAAACCCTAGATTTAAAAGAAATGGTTATCCCCTTTGTAAATTCAAGTCAACCAAGGCCGGCCCATTCTCTTCATTGTTAAACTCGATCTCTCCTTTCCTTTAGAATCAAAAAATGGCGGAAGACCAATACGAACTAGGGTTTCTTTCTGATGCTCCAAATCGCGGCTTAAGTTGCTTGAGCAAATTGATTCTCTAAAGCTCGATTCGTTGATTCTTCGACGGCGAGCAATTTGAGCTTCTGGCAATCGAAAACTGTAAGTTTGGGAAATGATTTTCTCTGATATGCTTTAGGGTTTTTTTTCTTGGATTTATGATGATTGTCGATATGGGCGTAGATTTATAGGATTAGAAAATCCTATTCATGTCTCTGATTTCACATATTGATTAGGCCTGATTTATTGGTTGATTTCCCCTTTTGCTTGCATGATGTTTGCTAATGAATCTGAAATCCATATTGTAATTTTCTGGAAATCATTTAATTGGAATGTTGAATTTTGAAGTCAAATGTTGCCACATATTCTCTGATGGTTTGAACCTATACTATGAACACCTGGAAATAAATTCACATTATTTTCTTGTCGAGTTTGTCCTTTAATACACTTTCCATAAAAGCAAATATCTGGAAATATGAATGTGATTTATTGCTAAAACAAATTGTTTCCTAGCTGACTCATTTTTTCCAAAATACTTTTCCAAAATAAATGTTGTGTATTCTGTTTCACCACTGAGGATATTGCTTTGTAATTTTATGGAATTTATTCTTGCTGAGATTTCATTCTGCCTAATCACCGTACCATATATAATTCGATCCAATGCTTTAATTGCTTCATTATTCCATGCTTGATAGAGTAAAAACATCTTTCTAAAGGAAGACTATTCTCTATACATTAAAGATCAATCCATGTTTGAGTTCGAATCACACTGCACTGCCCCTTCTTTCATGCACACTTGTATATGTTTATATTGCCTTGACTTTGTTCTGCATAAACCTGTGCATGCGTATACACCATTGTATCTGCTCCTTCTCTGAGTCAAGTATACTGGACCACATTTGCTTTGCTCACCTTGTTGTTTTGACAATACCATGCTGCAATCCCTTTGACAAATTTGAAACATGTTGAACCAATTTTTTTTGGCTAGATATGTTGGGAAAAAAACTGATTACTTATCTTAGTTGTTGCACTTATTAGAACATTGCTTCTTTGTACCTTTGATCCTTGTATTTCCTGTTTATGTTGACTGTACTTGTATGGTATGTGCACATGTTTTTCATCCATGTACCAATTTATTTGTGGTTGTGAAGCACTGACCATATTCATGAATACATTTAGTCTAGCTGCACATAGGTATTGCGCGCACACACACCATGCTATGCTGATTTATCATTGTCTCTTTGACCTGTAGTGTATTCATGAAATCTGGAGCTCATGCATGATCCTTATGAGTTGCTTTACTTCCAGACTATTTTGTGTTGATCTCCATTGTTACATGTTGTGCCTAACCAAGCAGTGTATTTGAGCTTGCCAACTTGATTTTGCTCCATGTATACATGTATCCTTGTACAATACATGATGATCCTTCCATATACTTGTACACTTGCAATTGCTCCACCATGTACGAACTGATTTGAATCAATTATGCTACATCATGTCATTGTTGTTCGCATTGTTACACCTACATTTGTATTTGCACCATATTCACATGCTTGCTACACCCTCCACCTGTGTTGATCCTGTCATTAACTTGAATGCTTGATTTGTTGTTCTTTGATCATGTCTCGACCATGTTTTGATTACATGCATCCACATACATATGCTCGGCCACTTTTATTTTGTTTTCGCTGCTTTGTCGTTGAGGTTTTTGGGTTGCCTCGACCACATTGATTATTTTTGCACTGAGTCGAGATGGTCCACGTGGCTACTCCTCAGTTGCACACTGATTGGCGAGGTAGTGCACACATGTATATTTATACACGTGTATATATGCAGCAATCAGACAAGATTTCCTGTCCCTGTACTATATACAAATTGAGTTGACACAGATAAATCAGATCAAATCATGAAAAATGATGAGAAACACACCTGAAAACCGAGGCAAATAAATTTTAAAAATAAAAATTATATTCGCTAGAAATTAGAAAGTTATTTCTGTTCTAGATATTGTGTGTGTGTTTCTATATATGACAGGTATGAAGACAAGACAGACTGAAAGACGCTGTGAAGACAGAAGACTAAGTGACAGTGTCAGTGAATGTAAATGTATTAGTGAATGTATATGGATATGAAAATCTCAATCCATATTAGTCAAACAAAAATCATAATAAACTGAGAACAGGTGGCATATTTCACATTGTAGAACAATTAATTTACAATGAATTGTATAAAAAATGAGGAGAGTTATAAAAGCATGAATTTCAGTTATTTTCAAAAGATTTTATACAAATGAAGTTCAAAACAGTGATGGATTTGGACTATAATTATAATTTCAACTTAAGTGACAAAATCAAATAATCTCAAATCCCAATAGCTATCAACCAACAAATCATAATATGTCATAAAATATAAACATATTTCACATATTAGAATATGGATTGATAGACTGGTTTATAAACACCAAGGAGAATTTCAGATTAATTTCAATTTATAGCACATTATTTCCTTTTTCTTTTATTTTTATTTAAGGGCACACAGACCATGCATAACCAGAGCTTGGATTTTTAAATGAGTTCAGTCTCCGCTTAAATTATAAGTTGTCTCTTAACCATACATGACCAAAGCATGGATTTTTAAATGAGGTTAGGGACACACTTATATATTAATTATATATATATATTTATCATTTCAGATTTTAGAAGGAATAACTCCTCAGTATATAAATCCAATATATGAATGATAGAAAATGGGGTAGGTACAGAAATGGACTGTGAAATAAATTTCTAAATTAATTATATTATGAAATATGCTCGACTGCACCGGGATCATTGAAAATTTTCAATTATCACAAATTCTGAATAATAATATAACCACAATTCCATCCCAAATTTTTTCACTGTTTATCTACAAAGATATTAAATATTAACTCTCCATATTAATATAAAATCATAATGAATGACAGAACAGTGGAAGATAAAGAAGGTGGTCGTGAAATAATAGCCAATTCAAAGATATTATAATAACGGTTCAACCATTATCATAATATAAATAAAATCTCCTCTTGTTGTGAAATATATTGCAGTCATAATTCATCACAATTTCAAAATCTGATAATAATTTTGATGAATTCTAAATACAGTTCAATTTGTATATTGATTTCAATTTCTGAATGAATAATTAATAAATAACTTTAAAATTGAAAATCAATTACAAGAGGGATATGCAAAACTATACAAGACAAGAGGGATTAACAAAATATATACACAAAATATTCAGCACTTCTAAACTGATACCACTTGATGTCTCTATTCATGAGGATTTTAAAAAAGACACCGGAGACGAACAAAGATATCTCAAACAACAAAATCACAAAGCCTAGCAGGCACGGTTAACAAATCAAGCAATTTAATTTCATCTATCAGAGCATGGTATATATTTGATACCAAAACAAGCAGCCACCAAACAATTTCAAAAGCGGTTTCTTCTATCAGAGTAGTAGACCAAAAAATTTATCTAAGCAAGTAGTTACAAATTTTCAAAATTAAGGCAGCACGAACAGTTTCAAAGCAGAACTTGTCAGATGACAGTCACATAAGATGATTCATGATTTAAGATTAAAAATACCGTTTATTTTAAATCACTTGATGGAATATGAAGATATCAGGATTCAATGAATCAGTCACACCAGATTATAAATTTCCGATTTAAGATATGTGTGTGATTCAATAAATCAATAATTTCAAATGATTTTAAACAAAAAAATATTCAAATCAAATAATAATGAAATAGCAGTGAGTTTTAAGGCCAGATTTCCAAAGAATTTTCCAAAAGTATTTTCTGACAAGTACACGAGAAATTTCAAATCATTTACATCAAGTTTTAGAGGTATTCATGATCCAAAAAAATTAAGAAATAATTTATTTTAAATTACTTGAATCATTGTCAAGTTTGAGATATAATGAATCAGTCACACAAGATTGATAATTTCAAATTTTAGAGGTGTGTGATATTCAGAATATCAAGAATTTCAGATGATTTCAAACAAATAAATTTCAACAATAATGATCATGAATAAAGATGACATTCAAGATGTATCACTGTAATTCAAGACATTCAAAATTTCCAAGCCAATCTGAAAAATAATGAAATTATCACCACAGATAAATATTGGTGTGCTGTAATGAGTATATATTTTCAAGCTTTTCTAAAAAGAATTAGTGAAAACTCAAAACAGCAGATATTTACGAAATTTCATTTGATATTCAGATCTTCAAAATTTTAGAATTTAAACTAACAGTGTTCAAGATATGATATGAATGCTTCAGTACTGTTAGAAATCAGAAAATAAGCTTCAAAACAATTGCAGAAATATTTACAAATTTGAATTCAAGATCTGGAAATTATTAAACATTATAGTTTTATTCAAGAGAAGCAAATTTCCAGAAAAACATGACTTCTACTATTGGAAGTTAATGAAGCCCATAAAGAAACAAAAAAATATGGCAGTGATAAATCAAATCAAAAAAACTGAAGAAAGAAGGAAGGAGTAGAGGAAGGAATAAACACAGAAAATAAAAATAGAGAGAATATAAAAAGATGAGTTTAGAGGTCATACCTGAAATCAATGTAAACCAGAATCTCTAAACCATCAAAACTTGACTAAGGAACTGTGAACAATCTGATGATATGAAGCAGCTGAATTCAATTTCTCCTTTGTGAAGTTGTTCCTCAGTCTCCTCCAATACCTAAAAGTTTAGAGA
Organism: Allium sativum; assembly: GCA_030737875.1. Classification (NCBI taxonomy): domain Eukaryota; kingdom Viridiplantae; phylum Streptophyta; class Magnoliopsida; order Asparagales; family Amaryllidaceae; genus Allium; species Allium sativum. Next base: position 132,625,445 of record CM060914.1, on the reverse strand, counting down.
ATCAAGTGGTTTAACAAAATTTGTAAAACCACTAGTAGTTTTGTTAACATCTTTCGGTATTCAAATCTATTTTATAACAACCCATTCGAATTTATCTTCGTACCCTTTGGAACCCTGACTTATTTGAATTTAAACGAATTTACTTTATTTCCTTTCGGGGTCCAAAATGAATTAAGTGAATTGTTATCAAGCCAAATCTTTTCTCGATTGTGATTAAAAAACTTTTCGAATTTTTAAAATTCAATTTTTCAGAATAACTCTTCTTGAAGCAATCTGAAGGATTTTTGAAATCACAAGAGTTCAAATTTTCAAAATAATTTCTTTTTCCAAAACCAAGACCTCATTTATGACCAACTGAAAATTGGTTTTGTAACATTATATTCAACGATTTTTCCTCATTAGAAAATTTATCCAACGTTGATTCTAATCGTTGAAATTTGGATTTAAGATCAGAATTTTCTTTTATCAGATTTGAACAGCAATTAATGCTGATCTTTCTCCTTTCAGTATCATTTTGTTTCAAAAACAAATTTTCATTTTCAAGAAGTTTGCTTTTGGTCTTAGACCCAAAGATTTCAGATTGAAATTTAATTTGTTTTTCAAATTCAAGTTTCTTGAAATTTTCAGTCTCTTTTTCAAGCTCGTTTAAAATTAAATCATTTTTCAACAAGCTTTCTTTTTCAACAATTTCATATTTGGAATTTTTGATGGCCTTAAAATTATTAAATTCTTTTTACAAAGAATTGTTTGAATCTTTTAGCTCAACCTCGTATCTTTTAAAACCATAATTTCCTCTTTAAGCCTTTGAATATTTTTATTGAGATGAATGATGTCAGTTTTCAATTTCAAACAACTTTCACAGTCAGAATTTTCTAATTTCATGACATTTGGCAATTCTGATTCCAAACAGTTAATTTTTCTATTTAACTCGTGATTTTTAGATTTTAAAGATTTGTTTTTACGATGGAGTTTATCAATGATTTTTGTTAAATAATACACATATAAACCAAATCTTCTTATGAGAAGTTTTCAGTCCTATTGTTTGTTGAGTCTCCATCATCTGATCTACTTGAATTTTCATTTGTTTCTTCTTTCGAGCATAGATCTAAATCTGAGTTGATCATTTTGGGTTTTGAGCTACTTTTGTCAATTTGTCCATACTGCGTACTGAGAGTATTCCAGATTTCCTGCGCAGTCAAGTAATGAGAGATAATGTTATATTGGACATCATCAATATAAGAATACAAAATGTGAATGGCACGAGAATTAAATCCAATATCGTTCCTACTGACCATATCATACCCATTAATAATAGTATCCCAACATTTAATATCAACAGATTTTAAATATAATTCCATTTCTAATTTCCAATTTAAAAAATCTGTGCCATTAAAAATAGATGGAATACGACTGGACTGACTCTTAGAAGACTGACAACAAGGATCCATGATTCTAGGGTTAATGAAATTACCAGGCTCTAATACCACTTGTTGGATCTAGAATAACCCTAGAGGGGGGTGAATAGGGTTTTTCACAGTTTTACGCTGAGTTAAAAATTTGACGAGATATTAAATAAAAAACAGATCACAGAATGCAGCAGAAATAAAAAGCAGAAAGGAAACAACACACAGAGATACCCCTCTTCGGCAAAACCCTGCCTACTGCTGCATTCCTAAGGTTTCTACTAGGTGTTAATAATAGATCCCACTTACAGACACTGTAAACTCGCACTCGTTGCTCCTTTACTAACCCTACGCTCAAAACCCTAGACTGATCTAAACCCTTAGATCAGATTTCCCCTGATTACGACCCCGTAACCAGTAAACCTAGTTTTACAGACTCTAGTAAACTGTCAGTTAACTCCTAACTGAAACTCCCCTAGATTTTATAGACTCTAAAACTAATCAAACAGTTTACAACGCAAATTCAAAAAGACAATACCAAGAATAAAAGCAACTAAAAAACCCTAGGTTTAGAAGAAAGGGTTATCCCCTTTGTAAATTCAAGTCAACCAAGGCCGGCCCATTCTCTTCATTGTTAAACCCGAACTCTCCTTTCCTCTGGAATAAAAAATCGTGGCAGACCAATACGAACTAGGGTTTCTTTCTGATGCTCCAAATCGCGTCTTAAGTTGCTTGAGGAAATTGATTCTCTAAAGCTCGATTCTTTGATTCTTCGACGGCTAGCAATTTGAGCTTCTGGCGATCGAAAACTGTAAGTTTGGGAAACGATTTTCTCTGATATGCTTTGGGGTTTTGTTGCTTGGTTTTTTGATGATTGCCGATGATGATATGGATGTAGATTTATAGGATTAGAAATCCTATTCATGTCTCTGATTTCACATATTGATTAGGTCTGATTTATTGGTTGATTTCCCCTTTTGCTTGCGTGATGTTTGCTTATGAATCTGAAATCCATATTGTAATTTTCTAGAAATCATTTAATTAGAATGTTGAATTTCAAAATCAAACGTTGCCATATATTCTTTGATGGTTTGAACCTATACTATGAACACCTGGAAATCAATTCACATTATTTTCTTGTCGAGTTTGTCCTTTAATACACTTGTCATAAAAGCAAATTTATGGAAATATGAATGTGATTTATTGCCAAAACAAACTGTTTCCTAGATGACTCATTTTTTCCAAAATACTTTTCCAAAATAAATGTTGTGTTTTCTGTTTCACCACTGAGTATGTTTCTTTGTAATTTTCTGGAATTTATTATTGCTGAGATTTCATTCTGCCTAACCACCATACCATATATAATTCGATCCAATGCTTTGATTGCTTCATTATTCCATGCTTGATTGAGTAAAAACATCTTTCTAAAGGAAGACTATTCTCTATACATTAAAGATCAATCCATGTTTGAGTTCGAATCACACTGCACTGGCCCATCTTTCATGCACACTTGTATATGTTTATATTGCCTTGACTTTGTTATGCATAAGCCTGTGCATGCCTATACACCATTTTATCTGCTCCTTCTCTGATCCAAGTATATTGGACCACATTTTCTTTGCTCTCCTTGTTGTTCTGACAATACCATGCTGCATTCCCTTTGAAAATTTTGAAACATGCTGAACCAATTTTGTTTGGCCAGATATGCTGGAAAAAAAAACTAATTACTTGTCTTAGTTGTTGCACTTATTAGAACATTGCTGCTTTGTAACTTTGATCCTTGTATTTCCTATTTATGTTGACTGTACTTGTATGGTATGTGCAAATGTTTTTCATCCATGTACCAATTTATTTGCGGTTGTGAAGCACTGACCATATTCATGAATACATGTAGTCTAGTTGCACATAGGTATTGCGCGCACACACAGCATGCTATGCTGATTTATCATTGTCTCCTTGACCTGTAGTGTATTCATGAAATCTGGAGCTCATGCATTATCCTTATGAGTTGCTTTACTACCAGACTGTTTTGTGTTGATCTCCTTTGTTACTTGCTGTGTCTAACCAAGCAGTGTATTTGAGCTTGCCAACTTGATTTTGCTCCATGTATACATGTACCCTTGTACAATACATGATGATCCTTCCATATACTAGTACACTTGCAATTGCTCCACCATGTACGAACTGATTTGAATCAATTATGCTACATCATGTCATTGTTGTTCCCATTGTTACACCTGCATTTGTATTTGCACCACATTCACATGCTTGCTACACACTCCACCTGTGTTGATCTTGTCATTAACTTGAATGCTTGATTTGTTGTTCTTTGATCATGTCTTGACCATGTTTTGGTTACATGCATCCACATACATATGCTTGGCCACTTTCATTTTATTTTTGCTGTTTTGTCGTTGATGTTTTTGGGTTGCCTCGACCACATTGATTATTGTTGCACTGAGTCGAGACGGTCCACGTGGCTACTCCTCAGTTGCGCACTGATTGGCGTGGCAGTGCACACATTTATATTTATACACATGTGTATATGCAGCCATCAGACAAGATTTCCTGTCCCTGTACTATATACAAACTGACTAGAAACAGATAAATTAGATCAAGTAATGAAAAATGATGAGAAACACACAAGAAAACTAAGGCAAATAAATTTTAAAAAATAAAAATTATATTCGCTAGAAAATAGAAAGTTGTTTCTGTTCTAGATAATATGTGTGTGTGTGTTTCTGTATATGACAGGTATGAAGACAAGACTGACTGAAAGACGCTGTGAAGCCAGAAGACTAAGAGACAGTGTCAGTGAATGTATATGGATTTGAAAATTTAAAATGAGTGATTATATATATATGAGATGTATAGACATAGTGTTATAGTGAGGAGATGTGTAACAACAAAATTGTACTGATGTTTGTATTAAACAAATTTGTTTGAAATAAAATATTATTTTATTGTGCTCAAATTTGTGCGTAAGTGAATTTGTTTATCGTATTCAGTTTATATACATGTAAAATGTCATGTGAAGAGTACATAAATAGTGGAGTTATAAATCTGTACTGTTTGAATGTTGAAATAGAATATTATATTCAAATAGAATACAGTTTGAATGTTCAATTCTAGTGCAGTAGTATTCCATTTAAATATATATATTATATACATGTCTATGATGTATATATATAGAACAGTACAGTTATAAACACATTTAATAATAAAATATATTTGGTTGTTATCATCAAACAAAAATCGTATAATTGTGCATACAACACTGTTATATACAACACTGATTTCCCTGGTAAAGAGGCTGCGATTGACATTATCTATATCTTGTTGCAAAGAGGTGCCCCGAGTGAAACGTCGGATGATGCTTGCAAGCTGGCTTCCATCTCTGTGGGGTCATTTCAATGAATTCAACTCCGCATTTAGGAGAGCTTTGGTGCGAGAATATGGCAAAAGCATGATCGAAAGGGCGCCCATTGGCTGGGCTCGGCCTCTGAGAGTTGAGTGAAGGTGAGAGTGAGGGTGAGCTCCGGTAGGTGGTTCTGGGAAGAATGACCCCTCTGGAACCTGATGAGTATTGGATCGAGCTGTACCCATGGAAGAAGGTCTAGGTTGATCCGGCATAGCATGTGATGTTCGAAGCTCGGCGTTGCCCCCGGTTGGAGCGAGGTTAGAAAGGTCTATGGTAGCGCTTTCTTCTGCCACAATGAGGACCGGTAAAACAAGGTGACCTCCCTGGTTCGAAGGGAAGGCTACACCAGCTCTTCGTTGATGGAGAAGAGTGTTTGATTGGTCTGTGGTAAGACTCCGGGTTGTAATGGGAATGGCATTGATTCTGATGGACCCGGTAATCGCACGACGTGCATGGGAGGTCGATCTGTTTCCAAGAATGGAGGCAAAGTGTTCGGTCGATCGAAATCTTGATCGCGGGCCTCCTGGGGTTCTGCTGCTTCAGATGCGTTGGTCACTAGAAGAGATACTTATGGCTGTGATTGGTTGGGAGGTAAAGTCGAGCCAGGATGAAATAAAGGTGTAGCCTAATCAGTTGCCTGATTCCGTGCAGACCGAAGATCGGTTGTTGCCACAGTCCCGGTCGGTGGAGGAATTGATGTTGAAACGTTCAATCCTATATCCATTCGACCGAGAAGGTGATCCATCAACTGCTGCTGTCGATCGAGGAGTTTACCCTGAGACGTCATATGGTTTCTAAATTCGACCATGATTTTGTCCATGTTGTCCCGGGTAAGAAATCGAGACAAATCTTCATGTGAGGAAACTTCCTGGCCTGCTTCCGCAACGTTTGAATCGGCTGCATCGGTATTTGCGGGACGAGAGGATGTTGTATCTTTCTTTTCCTTGTTCGCCATGGAATGATGTAAGCAAAAGCTCGAAAGGAACGTCGGTGTGACTCTACCCCCCTTCCTGACACGCCGAAATGTTGACATCAAAAGTTGTCAACCCCCGATCGTGTGGAAAGCACATGAATAATTATTATAAAATGCATAAAACATAAAGAAAACAGGGAGCACACACAGAATTTTTATAGTAATTCTGCAAAGACGGTGCCTATGTCCACTTTATATGTATTACTTATGCTTTATATTACAAGTACAATGCTTTTTCTGTTTGAAGAAAAGTGAGAGATGAGAAATTTCTAGAGGAGAAAGCTTAGAGTACTTCAGCCTCTGGAGTTCAGGAGAGGTCCGAAAAAAGGTTCATTTCCTCTTTGAGCTTTGTGGTATTTATAGGTGGAGATGGAGACTTAGGCTGTTGTGACGTGGCCCGGCCTTTTCGCGAAAGCTTGGATACGTGGAGTCCATTCTTTGGTTGGAAAAGCGGCCGGAAGACCGATTCCACTATTCATAAATAGTATCCTCGGAAGTTGTGGCCTACGTGGCATCCATAGTGAGGTGTATCAAAAGTAGAGCTTTGTCCGGACGTGGTTGACCGCCTTTACTACCTTGAAAGTCGGGCTAAGCATCGGAATAGCTAAGTTGAATATTTCCATGCTGGTCCAAGATACTCGGCCGATGCGCTTTGTATGGGAGCGAGATATTCGATCGATTGGGAGAACGATTCTTCTGGAGTGAGCTGCCAGCTGATGAGAATTGGCTAGGGCCAATGTGTGACTGTTTCGGACCGAGCTTCTATTGGGCTTCCTAAAGCATGATTTATCCAATTCGGCTGGTTGCGCGTTTAGGCTTCGATCTAACCCGTTGCGGCCCTTGCCAAAAAGAGGGTTAACATTATCCAAACATCATAGGAAATATCAAAGTCTATACATAAAGCCTCACTACAACACTCATAGAGCAACTCAAACATCGAAAACAGAAATACTAGATAGTAATGAAACTGGTACTTTAGCCTCTAGCTCGCCTCCAACTACAACATCGTCCTCACTAAGCTATCACGTGCCATCTAGTTTTCCCATCCACAACCGGATGAACAGCCTAAGGTAATAAGAGGGAAACATAAAACCTTGAGTCAGACAACAGTCTTGGTGAGCGATAAAACAGCTAATAAACATCAACAATAAATTATATGAGAATGGATAAATAAATATACTAATCTACCCCGAATACCAAAGAAGGACTCAATCCGTCTTCCCCACATCGAACAATGATAGCCTTTCCACCAAACACTTCAACCATTCATTCATGGAAACCAGAACAAACATTCGTTCGTGGAAATCAGAAGCAAAGACCACTAGCACTCATCGCATCCAGATTATATCTATCTTACGTAAACCATCCTATTCGAATTCAACATCCCTCAAGCACAAGCCCCAGAGGCCTAAACCAATATCAAACAAGAACCGGAGAAACATCTCCTTCGACGTTGGACAATTTAAGTGAGACGGTACAAAAAAGGCAACTAATCAACAATGGCATGCTCTGGCTATCACCGTCAATCCTGCTTCGAAACTATCGTCAATCATATGACGGCCAACCTTGTCATATGTCAAGGGTTAGTGGTAACCCCAGTTCTAGCATAAACTCCATAAGCCTTTCAACGGTATGTATGTTTTTCCAACCTTGAAAACTAGATCTTTCAACGATACACAAGGTACTTGACCGACAACCTTCCAGCCTTTTGGGTGCCCCATTATACCCCTACATTGAGCCTGCTAGAACTTACGACAATGATAACTTCTCGTCCTTCGCATCTCTAATCATACAACCTGACAACTTTTCGTAGCTCAAGCAACCATTATCCTCCAACTCACGACCTTTGAGTTTGCATCTCATTCGTTGTTTTACACCTATCAACGAACACATTCAACACTTCGAATATTCCCACTTGAACTTACTTCGAAGTCACAGCATCACCGAGCCAAATTACACCACTGGGTCGTACTCGAAAAATATATTTTTTCAGAAATGATCCTGTGCGACCGACCCACCACATCAAAACATGACCGACCCGACCAGCACGAAGCCGGCCGTCCCATCGTCTCCACTAGCCGACCAGTCCATCGCCACCATGACCGATCGACCCAAGCTTGTATGACCGACCAACCAGAGCTTGCACGACCGACTGACCATCCTTTCGCTACACCCGAGACTGACCCGATCCTCCAACCTCATCGCTTCAAAACTGACTGACCAAAAGGCCAACCGACCGACCAGTATGGAGCTCGATCAACCCAAATTCCTGACTTGTTCCCCAAGCCACATTTTTGGCCGACCGATCAGCTCCAACCCGACCGACCAGACACCAGACCGACCAGAAACCTGCACATCCCCAATGCAAGTCCAATTTCGACCAAAACTTCACCAATCGACACAATCGACAAAATATACTCATCTAATTCATTCAACACAACCATAAGCATGTTATAAAATCACTAACAACATGAATATGATGATTATCAATAAAATTATGCAAATTTCACCAAAATCATGATAAATGAACATATGTACTAACGTATGGATCTAACTTGCATAAACATATGAAATAACATAGAAATTACCGGTTTTAAGTTGCTAAATTAGATCTTATGGCGATTCATATGAAAATAGTCTTGCCATAATGTAGATCTAAGGAAAACGACTTGAATTTGATGAAAAACATAATCAAATGTTCATATACTTGATTGAATTCGTGTGAGAGATGCATATCACTCACCAATTCTCCAAATCAAAGAAAAAACGATGAAATTAGATTTCGGACAGCGAAGAACTTGATCCAAAACCTTCGATTCGATGAACTCTCACTTAAAATGATGTAGATCTAGCTTCAAATAGTGTAGATCTTGGATTCCCTTCTTTATATCTCGATTTTAATGGTGGAAAGGTGTTAGAGGGAGAAACACAAGGCCACAAAATGAGAGAATGGAAAAAGTAAACAATTCTCCATACCTCTCACTGCCTATTTATAGCTTTCCACCATCCTACTAATGGCCCTCTACAAATCAGCCCATTAAGGCTCCCAAAACCTGGACAACAACTGTTAAACCTTAAAACAATGATTCCATGCAAACTGCTAAGCCAAATCTTTATTGTGACCACTCTACGGAAAGGGAATCATCATTTGCTTTCCAATGACATAGGTTTCAACACCTAATTCGACCTGAGTACAAAATTATGCCCTATACAAGACTGACGAGGGCAAAATTGTCACAAACAAAATTGGTAAAAATTATGGTCAAAGCTCACATCCCCGTAAGCAACATATTAAAATATGAAAATGATCCAACCCTCAGGAAATAAAATAAAAATATACTCTGATTTTCCAATATGTAAAATACGGGCTGTTACAATAACTCTCTTCTATATCATCACTTAAACGTTCATTTCTCTATTCAAAAAACCATAAAACCAAAATTCACTCTGTTAGCCTGCTTTGTGACCAGTCTTCCCAAAGCAAAGGACTTGAATATGAACATGAATTGATCAGCAATTGCTCAGTTGAAGTGGTGGGATAGCATCACTCTCCGGCATTGAAAGCATCATCAGAAGACACAGGGCAGTTTGGTCAAAATCGCAACATCAGTATAAACTGGCCCAAAGCTCCTATCAAACTACCTCATTTGTATCTAAACACACTGAATAATTGTAGCCCTCTGAATTAGCTTCAAGTAGAGCTTTCGTTTGGCCCAATCAGCCTTGCGGTTTGAAAGTTATGCACGTTTCCGTAGATGCACGCTGAAACAGCTCGTGGAGACCAGCTCGTGGAGACTGGCTCGTGGTGACCAGCTTGGCTTGCCTTCGTCATGACCCGCTCGTGACACACCCATGGTCCACAACCCAACTCATGGAGTCCCTCATGACCACGACCCAGTTCGTGGTGCACACCATGGTCACGAACCGCCTGGACTGAACCTGCTTTTACACATGAATGTTGACCTATTCTTGAGGCTATGACCGCTCCTACTTTCCTGGATTGGGTGCCATGTGTCCTACCACGACTTGATCACCATATGGGCTTTCCTACAGCTATAAATACACCTCTAGAGGGCATTTTAAGGGACTTTTTGGCATCTTAATATCCATGGCTGCCATGGTCAACACATCTCCATGAATAACAACTATCTTCCTCAGTAAAATCAATGAATTCAGAGAGAATTATTCATTAGATTCAAGTGCTTAAGAGACAATATTTATTGATTGTAATCATCGAATGAAATTAGAAAATATGAAGTGGATGTAGGCTCTTTAACGCCAAACCACTATAAAAATCCTGTTTCCTTGCTTTTTCTCTTATTTTTCAGCTATTTCTTCATATTTTGTGCTCGAAATACAATGATTTGGGTGTTAGAACCATTTTTTGGTATAACATTTTGGTGCTTTCACTGAGAAATGAATTCTCAGCCTATCAGATTGCTACTCTACTATTTGGATTTGAAAGTTCGAAGAAAATAGTCTGCGTTTCTACCATTTTTGAAGATTTCAGCTATTTCAGTAAAATCAGAATTTTATGGCTCTGAAGAAAGCAAAGGAACTGCAAATTTCCTGACCGAATGAAGAACGGATAGATAACACGCAGGAGTAGGTGGCCGGCTCGTGGCTCGCGGTTCGTGCCTCGCCTAGGGCGACCCGACCCCTTAGTGAGGATCACGAACTGATATGGAGCTGGAAGGTTGGAGCATGCCGATCGCCAAGTTGGACCATGACCCGATGAATTTCAGCAAACCGCGACCCGAAGGAGCTCAACTACGAACCAACCCCAGTCTAAAGAGCTGTCACGAACCACGAACTGGAGGACAATAGCGAACGGCGACCCAGAAAAGAGACGACGAACAAGGGTCATGACCCGACCCGAAAAAGTGACAGTTTTTGGGGAAAATGCAATTTTCAGATCATTTCAGAAAATGATTCATCTTCCAAAATCGAAAAAAATCATGCGGGACTGTCGTGGCGCCGAGACTATGGGGCCCCGGACCCCCACCGGCGCTGCGCTCGGAGCCGCTGACGGCCTAGCCTTTGGCTCGGAGCACGGCTCGCCTCCGGCTCGGAGCACGGCTCGTCTTCGGCTCGACATATATGTTGGCCAAAAGCATTCATCAAAGCTTGTCAATGAAGAATTGACAGATAGTCAAAGAATATGACAACGGATTGACGACGATTGGGATTCCTCCAGAAGCCATAACCCCTATCTACCGGTGTTATTAAATGTGAGGAGCTGTTGAAAAGATTCGGCATGCTGGCTATGGCGGCATACGAAATAATGATTGTCTCATAACAGCCTCTTTTTTAGAGTTCCGATGGTATATTGATTTCTCCAAAGCAACTGATATTTTTCATGAACAAGTAGTGAGCACCAGGTTTACATGACTTAAACATGTCCGATTGGTAAAGTACGAGATGACATTAGTATGGAGAAGTCCAGGCACTATTCCGAAGACTCGGATGATCATAGTAATAATGATTCACATTGACAAGATACTAGAAAGTGACTACGGATCCTATGATTACAAATCTACACTTCACTCGTATGGTGTGATGAAAGACATGTGTCCTGCGGTGTACTCCTGGGAGAACTTAGCTGACCTTTGCAATGCATAACTGCTGTCCACTACATTAATGAAGGTTGATTTCAATCATATAAGGGTCACATCAACACACTTTGGTGCCCAGAGTCAGGTACCAGTTGAACCAACGTGAGCCATGATTGAACATATGATCTTTGTCTAGATAATAGCAACTCGACTGCTCACCAGTCACCATACGACCTCGTCAAGAAATGAGAGCTCGAGATCAATGAAAATATGAATCAACCATTAGCTCTCCGCTTCATACAATAGTTGTGATAAAATTTGTGAACAATACTTTAAGCCTTGCAAGCCACGTTATCACAGTCAAACTTATCTGATTAAGTTCTAGACTGACCAGCTCTAGCACAACTCAGAGCTTACATAGCACCTTGGTGTCTACTGCTAAATATCCCAACCGAAGTTGTAGTGAGAATGGTCTACGATGACCGAGTTATTGAAGAAGACGACTATTTGGCTGAATGGAATATGCTATGCAACGCAGATGTCGTGAAACCCAAAGACGCTTCCCCTCAGATGAAATGGAGTGTATAGGAGGTGTCAATATTGCGAATAAAGGAAGCATCACAAAAGTAATTGCCCAATGATCTGCCCGAAGACATAAACCCCAGAGAGGATGGTGATTCAGGACGCAGAAGGGTGACATCTAATGACACAACTACACATGTTCTGATTGGTGACGTCATCCTGACTAAGGTCTTGAAGTCGGATCTTATTTATGCCTATTCCGAGCAAGGGAACTGACATGCTTTCTACAGGCGAGCCTGGGTGTGATCGCTTGGACCTATGCTAATATTCGCAGGATTTTACCATAAATTATGATCGAGTATAAACCAAAATTATGCTCTTGTCAGGCAAATAGGACGTACGCTCAGTCCAGGGAGAGCATCTTCCTTGAAAGAAAAAGTCAGAAGGCTAAGAGGTAACGGTTTTATATGAGGCACCACACATCCCGCTTGGATATAAAATCCCATCCTCATCAAGAATGCTAATAGAAAATGGTGCACATGCATCGATTTCTCAGATTTGAACAATGTTCGCCCAAAGGGAAGCTCCCCTACTATTTCCAGGTTCATATGATTATGATACACATTTATTAGCCGCTACGACAGGACTTGCAGCGACCTGAGGCATCTGGAAGATTGCTCAAACGGAACATAGAGCTGAACCAGTTTGATCTCAATTCCCTCCGAAAGAAGTCCATACGAGGACAAGCATTAGCCAACTTCATAGCTAAATGTACCACTCCCAAAGAGGATGTGTTAGATGTAGAAGATGCACCTGTAAGTTGTAATCAAGCGGTGCAAAGAATGGTCGACTGTCCGACGCTGGTGTTTTATTAATAACTCCTGAAGGACAGTCAATTTACTATACCTTATGATTGAAATTCTCTGCTACTAACAACGGTTCCGAAGATGACACCCTGATTACCGAACTGAAACTCGCTAAGGAGTCGGGAATAACGGCATCGAACATATTTTATGACTTCCACATTGTTGTTCGCCAGGCTCGAAAGGAATTCCAGGCGAAGGAACCACCACTCGCAGCTTACCTAGAACCGGAAGAAGGGTTGTTGGATATATTGGAACATTACAACATATCTCATGTCCTACGAACAGAAGATCAGAAGGAGGATAATCTGACCAAGTTAGAAGGGTCCGACAATCTAGAAAAGAAAAAGATGATCCCCATCAAGACACTATAAAATACAACCATTGATCAGATGGAAGTTGATCCAACATTAAAGACCGAACCCAGAAGAGAGTCATGGATAACCCTATGATGAACTTCCTGCAGCATGTAATACATCTAGCAATGTGAAGTGAAAGGCATGTCATCGTTATTTATGCCTCGAGATATGACATGCGAGTCGAAACTTCCTATTTTTCTTGAAGGTTGCCCCAAAACAGACACTAACGAGTGCAATTGCTGAATTCACCGCCCTGAATGATTCAACCAAATCACTAATAAGCCATCCGTTAGATGGGTGATGTACATGAATGAAACTTCTGGTGAACGGCGTTTTGAAGCTAGAAAGTGAAGGCTCACACTTCCACTCTTTTCATTAATTATCTGCCAAGCGACTCACTCCCTGGATGCTGGGGGCAACTGCAAATTTAATCATGAATCGCTCGAGATTACATCATCTAGTTCAAAGCTGTTACATCAAGAGTTTGCCTAGCCGATTGCCTTAGTCTTGCCTGAAAGTTAGCAAGGAGAAGGTTTAGAACGCACACATGAATGTTGATTGATTTTCGGCACACCAACCCTTGTCCCTGATATGGGATCGAGGGTATATCAGCAAATTTATGAGATATGACTATCCCACCAACAGCAATATCCTATTTCCTAGCATGGAAAATGCAAAAATATCTATAAGCATGAATCCATTGTTCTCATACCAATTTACAAAATAACACTAATGCAAAGATGTGATACCATTAGCGATACAGTTATGATTTCCTGACACTCTATCCTTACCCTCAGCATGAGGGCAAAAAGGCGATTTAAAGGAGATGTGACTTCATCACTTGCTTACAGTACCTACCTAACCGCCTTTGTCATCTCAATAACCCGATCAAGGTCTATTCATCCTTGGGACTTCCACCCCATGATATTTTGAAAAGATATCCTTCATTGGCTAAAAGACTTTGGCAGCCCTTCACTGGCAGAGATAGGGCGAAGCAAAATGGACCTATAATGAACATAGACCCCGAATATGATAACAGTCAGATTTCTAACACCCGCATATGGAGTTATGGAACAGAACCATAATGAGCTCGACTGAACTGCTCGTCTACAAAGCCACGCCCTCCATCTAAAGAGAGTTGTATAGCTCCAAGCGGATCCGGAATGACCATCCAATCCCTGGCTCACACGTGGCAGACCACAATACAATTGTACATAAATCATTGAATTGCAAAGTCGGAGTCCAACTCCAGATGGGCGCGGGATAACCGTCTATATGGCTCGATCCTATCCGCGATGCAACCAGATTACATGAATCCCGATAAAGGAGGCAGCATTGCCCGTTGGTATGCTTACTTTTCAACCATGCAATTTACTTTTGCATGATTCTCGAGTTATTGACATGACTAATTCATGCGATATGGATGATGCAGGTACCCAAAGATCGGTGCCAACCACTCCTCCAATAGATCGATCGAAGGAACGTAAAGCTTTGGCAGACGTCTTTCGACTATTTATCCAACTGACTCTAATTCTCAGAGCTTGGATATAAGCATAAATCTAGGATGAGTGTGATGGGCTCACCATGATTCAAAACCACTCGATCTGTGACTCCAACTCTCATGACTTGAGAGAAAGTATAAAGGATGATATCATGACGTCTGACCAAACTCCATCCCATGAGTCGACGGGATGAGAGAGACTTGATTATTGCAAACGGCCGCCTCTACTCGTGAATCGGAGATTATGAGATAGCGCCTCGGCGAGTGTGATCCGACCGCTTGCCCCCAAAACTCCATCCGCCAGAGTGAAGCATGGAGTATGGACTAGCATCGATGTCGAGAACAACACCCGAAATGGCAGAATCCCACTCTTTGAGCTAGAGTGTAGAAGGAACGCCATGTCGAATGATACGATCGTTCGCCTGAACTACTCTAACTCTCACGATCCGAGAGAGAGTATAAAGGACGAGAAGATAGCGTCCACGGGGCGTGACGGTGCACCATGATTAAAGGCCTCCTCGACAACACTCTACCCTTGACATACGACGGGAGAGTATAAAGGCGCTAGAGACTTAGCGCCACGAAAGAACTCCTACCCTGCTGAAGGATCGGGGAGCAGACTGAAAGCTGAGTTCGAACTCTATTCTGGGCATACGACAGGAAAGTATAAAGGCATATTGACTAAATGCCATTAATGGGCTCCTACCCCACTGTAGTATCGGGGGCAAGATTGAAAGCTGAACCCGAACCCTTCGTGTCCAGACATGGAGGACAACGCAGTGTTGATCCTAATCAATCCTCAACAAGCCCTAGCCAGGCATTACGTCAATGATTGGTTGTGGGCATACATACACATACTACTTGGCACACAACAAAATAACATGCTATAGAATTTATATGTTATGCTTGCACTGATAACTTATGATTCAATTTTATTCATGACTTATTTATGATTTGATTGTTTAAATGTTTGACTAAGCATGAAAAATTCGCAGGTACACAGCGATGCAAAAGAAACGAAATTTAATTTACTAAATGCAGATTTACAAAGGATAACTGGTCAGGAAGCGAGGACCGAACTTGCAGCAACGACGGCTGGCCAGTGGAAAAGAAACTAAGGGGTGCGTCCAGAAGGATGACATTGATGCCCAATGATAAGATTGCTATGTGAATTAAGGCAGCAACCCAAAAGAGGCCTTGAGAGTGAATTATTCAATGACATATTATGGGACTTAACACTTACGACTGGGAAGGACCCAACGAAGCCCTGGGATTCTTGGATTTCTACCTGGCCTTAATACGATCCGATGCGATCGTGACATTAATGATTTTTATGAATTGAAGATTTCTCGGGCTATCCAGAACACACATTCCTTCATCTAAATTCAAAAAGGATGTGATCCGACCTCCACCTATCCTATGCCGTTACCCCGGACTGGGGCACTGTTAAAATTAGTCACAAATGGCATAGTTTATTCGCACTTAACTTATTTTGTGATCTTGAAAGGCCATTTGAAGACCATGAAGCGGATGCAAAGAGAACGTCCATTTGCTAGTCCTAACCTATTTCCAAACTGGAAAGTTCAGATGAGGCAGGACATATCCCATGCAATGACTAGGTGTGACACAGCCACCCTGTCTCTGACCTTTCCCTTGATGCAGGGGGCAAGCGACAACACTAACGATCAGAGTCCGACCTTTTGCCGTCTGATGCCGATCCTCAGAACCAAGATAAGAGACACGAGATTGGCATGGGCTGGGTACCAACAAATCGATTTTCACCCAACTCTGACTCATGATGCGAAGAGGGAGTATAAAAGATATGGACTCGAAGACCACTACTCAGAACAAAACCCCGAGGATGGGGGCATGGAATACGAGCCTCAAGCAGCATAGTTCAACTACTCGATGACTATATTTAGAATTGAATGACAAAAGCCTGATTGACGGCTACTGCTCATGTGGAACCAAGAAGCCCGAGGCCGACCTTTACCTATTTCAAGACTTCACACTGAGGGCACCAGCGCTGAATCGGAAGGCCGAGTAACAATCATCAATCGCTGGAAATGATAAAATCAAAGTTCAAGCAGTGACGAACTTGGCACAGTCAGATAGCAACCATCAACTCGGGTTGAACATGAACCAATTAGCAGGCATACAACATGCGGCTTCAATTCAGAACGTCATGGATGGAAACATGGGCAATGGAACAGTTGCCCGCAACATCCTAAACGAGAATCCAAGAATTATAACAAACTAAGGTTATGCATGACCAGCTTTAGCCCCAACACGAATGGATACTCGAGCGACACTTCACGTTCAGCTCCAAGCAAGAACGCAACAATTTGTAGGACAACAACCCGGTCAGGTCGAATGATTCGAATCGCGACCCGGGGGCAATCCCGATCTGACAACGAGAAATCAACAAATACCCCCTCGTGATCTCGGATTCGAATCTTGAGGGTACCAGTCTTGATCTTGGCAATATGCAGTAGCTCCTTGGTGGCAATATTCTCGCCAGCTTGATTCGGCGCCTCTTGAAAGGCAGCGGTTATCAAGATGATATGGATACCGACAATTGCAACCCCCTTCTATACAAGACATCAGGATTTCCCGTTATTCCCCGGGACTTTAAATTTTCCCTATAACGAGATTTCCTTAGAAGCTTTGATTAATTCAACCCTGAGGGTGACATACTTCTATGACAAGAAGATGTTAATGTCAGGATGGACTATCTTGATGCTTTTCCGACTAAAGAATGGAGCACCTTCCAATTCCTGAAACGATAAGGACAAAGGAAAGACCCTAGAAAAGAATGATAAGAGGTGAAGTTCCAAAGAGAATATATACCACTTATCGAGTCCACGATCTTGTTTGTCAGACTCAATTGAACCGAGCATGAGAAAGAGGCTCAACAAAACTGTGATGACCATTTCAGACTATGCTGAAGCATAAACGGAGGGGCCCAACTAACTTCATAACGACATTTAGTTACTCGCATTTAACAAGCTTACTTAACTCTGCAACTGATCCGATGGGAGTAAACGAATTCGTTGATGCCCGATGAGGCAATCCTCACTATCCGACTAAAGAGAAGAGACGATATCAGAGCAAATGTGGTTCGACCATTCGCATATACAATTCCAAATTTTGTTAAATTGAGAAATAGTACAGAATGATCTGGGTCGACTAAGATTGCTGAACCTGCAACTCTTACCAGATGCGAGGACGAGAAGTATAAAATCTTCAAGATTAGATGCCTGATTGACTCAACTCAACCCCATCGATACTGGGGACATAAGCCCTAACTTTGCTTGTCCTCCGACAGCGCTGAGAGAACAAGAAAAAATTCGTAGGCTAACTTTGAAGATGACCCTGGCTTGGAGCACGATTTAAAGCATATGCACCATATCTTCAGAACTTTTCAGGATGTGTCCTGCCTATTCAAATAAGCTAGCTTATGGGTCAAATGTGACTTCAAAGATTCAGATCGCAGTTACGTCGAAGGGAAGCGATCCATAGCGATTGTGGATTCCTTTGACCACGATCCGGAGTGATCATGGTCTTTGGATTCCTTACTGTTACGATTTAAGGCGATTTTAAGATCCTGGATCAATACCAAGATATCAAGATAGTCCAAACTTTAGTACAAATGATAAATTCATATGTTGATTCTAATGTTCTTTGTCCCAACCATCCAGATACCGACTAAAAGCTCGAGGATTCTTGAACTACCCAATAATTTGGATGGCCACTTCATGGATTGACTCATATGTAAAAGAAAGTCTGACCCGACAATGTGCTTGACTCACGTAGAATGATGACGTTGTTTGACAACGATCTGTGCGTGTAGGATCACGCGCAGGAGCTAGCGATCTAGCATGATTTTTGATGAATGAATTAGACCGCCTAATTCGATGAAGTTGAAGCAATTACTTGATCATCTCGAATACTCCTTCCATAGAACTTGGCCTGATTAGCTCACGTGGAAGCAATGCAATGATTGGATAAAGCCTTCTCAAAGATAAATGACGTTCCAGAGAGACTTAGCTCAACATATTCAAAGCACATCTCACCTGCGATAAGATGTACTTTGGGGGGGGGGGATGTTAGCCTGCATTGTGACCAGTCTACCCAAATCAAAGGACTTGAATATGAACATGAATTGATCAGCAATTGCCCGGTTGAAGTGGTGGGATAGCATCACTCTCCGGCATTGAAAGCATCATCAGTGGACATAGGGCAGTTTTGGTCAAAATCACAACATTAGTGTAAATGCGCCCAAAGCTCCTATAAAACTACCTCATTTGGATCTAAACACATAGAATACTTGTAGCCCTCTAAATTAGCTTCAAGTAGAGCTTTCGTTTGGCCCAATCGGCCTTACGGTTCGAAAGTTACGCACGTTTCCGTAGACGTACGCTGAACCAGCTCGTGAAGACCAGCTCATGGAGACCAGCTCGTGGAGACTGGCTTGTGGTGATTGGCTCGCCCTCCTCGGCTCGTGAGCCCGGCTCGCCTTCGTCATGACCCACTCGTGACACACCCATGGTCAACGACCCGACTCGTGGACCCCCTCATGACCACGACCCGGTTCGTGGTCATCATCATGGTCACGAATCGCCTGGACCGAACCTGCTTTTACACATGAATGTTGACCTATTCTTGAGGCTATGACCATCCCTACTTTCCCGTATCGAGTGCCATGTGTCCTACCATGACCTGATCACCATATGGGCTTTCCTACAGCTATAAATACACCTCCAAAGGGCATTTTCAAGGGACTTTTTGGCATCTTAATATCCATGGCTGCCATGGTCAACACTTCTCCATGAATAACCTCGATAAAATCAATGAATTTATAGAGAATTATTCATTAGATTCAAGTGCTTGAGGGACAATATTTATTGTAATTGTAATCTTCGAATGAAATGAGAAAATATGATGTGGATATAGGCTCGTTAACGTCGAAACACTATAAAAATCCTGTTTCCTTGCTTTTTCTCTTATTTTTCAGCTATTTCTTCACATTTTATGCTCGAAATACAATGATTTGGGTGTTAGAACCATTTTTTGGTTTAACACACTCAAAATTACAACATTCAAAATCCCTAAATCTCAAAATTCAATCAAAAATTATGCCTCCAAGATCAACGAAGTTACAAACTATCGTAGATTCAATCGTAGATCAAGGAAAACATTGGTTACACAACGATGTTGCTATTCAAAGATACAAGGCCATAAACAATTCTAAGGTTTATCATGGGTATTTCATCAAGTTTTCCGAATTCATGAGTTATCAAATTCAACAAGTCTACTCAATTGGAATCGCTTATTAGTTTTGGTGATAATATAAGCACTTAGATGATTTGCTATTAAGTTCTTATTGGAAAATCTTAACTTGGATTTTAAACAACTGGAAGATAGAATCAATGTAATTTATTCTAAAGTATATGGAGTTTACATGTTTATTCCTATCGCTCATCTTGGTCATATCTTACGTTGCGCTTTTGAAGGAGTTAATATGGATAATATAAAAGTTAAAATGGATGAAAGGGATGCGGTATCTCCTAGATTCTTATCTGACAGCTTAATTGATATGTCCAAACTGAAGTCAACTGCCTTGCGATCTCAAGCGTGGATTATACATCGAACTTTAATCTAATCAATCCAACCTCGCACCGGGAGTTATGAAAAAGTTTATAAGCGTGAATTCCAAGCTTTGTACACTATCTACAACAACGTTCTAGTTAATTGGCCCAAGATAATAATGGATGAGTTTCTTAACATTACTTATAAAGGAAACTATAAAACTATTTATTATGGTGCTTATATCATGCATATCCTACCCGACTCATAAATTAAGATTATGGAATCGACATCATCATCGATAGGAGAGATTGGTGCAAAGACATTAGCATTAATGCAAATCCCACAAGGCTACCAACTCTTAATATCATTTCCTTCGAACAATGGCGGCAGAATGTTGCTAATAAATTTAATCAGCAAAACGAGCCTACGACGTCAAAGAGGCCATCTTGTTCCATCACACTAGATGATGAGGATACTATAGATGTTAGTCCGAAAGAAAATCCAAAGAAAACTCTTGTTATTGTTTCCAATAATCAACTTAAATTGCAAAAACTAAGTATCAAGATAAATCAGAACGATGTTTTAAATTGATCAAGGGCTTTCTATATAAGATTTGGACAAATTTAGCTTACACCCGAACTCCTTCTTCAAAGGTTCATGGGCTTATTATCTTTGAGTGGTCTACCAAAGAAGTAGATGATGACGATGGCAAGACGATGATGGTGGGGATGAGTGATCGTTTAAGTTTAACTTTATTTTGGTATTGTATGAATAATTTCTTTTGGTCCTCTAAACACTATGCACTTACATGTTTGCTACTTGATGTTATCTTTCTATATGCATAATTATATACTTGATGGGATGGTTGTTTGATGAATCATACGCTGTGTTGTGATTTCTCTCGATGTTGAGCATATATGACTTTTTTTTTTAAATTCGATTTGAATAGCATCATTCTAAAAGTTTTTGTAAGCATTATATTATGTCATTATGTTAACACTTAATACTCGTTAATGCTTGCTAATGTTTGCTGATGGGCATATACTGTGATTATATTAATACTCGTTGATACCTTTTAATGCCATCATACTTTATACGTTGATTTAATTGATGTTCGTTATTTCTATTAACTCTTACGAGTCTTATGCAATTAATGATTGTATTATGCATATCGGATTTGATTAATACTTGTTAAGCATCATATATGTATGTATATATATAAATATAAATAAATATATATATATATATATATCATTTTCCTGCGAGCTGATACTCTTTTTTGTCGATGACAAAAGGGGAGAAATATACATAACACATATATACAGGGGGAGCACAGGTCAATTTTTACACTATTTTATTTCATATATATATATATATATATATATATATATGTATATATCTTAAGTCGTATATAGTTGTCATCATCAAAAAGGGGAAGATTGTTAGAACCCTCCAATTTTGAACTAGATTTTGACTATGACAACTATATATCAGCGATATTATGCACTAACATCTTTTATAGGGAAAAGGAGAAGAAATATAGTCTAATATACACGAAGATTCTACAAGATGGTATGTTGATATACTAGTATAAAATCAAGTCATTATTTTGATAGTAATTATTGTTAAAATCTCTCTGATAGTGTATATATAATCTTAATTTTCATGCAGGCTAAGAAAATGTATGCAAAGTCATGTGCATCAGACGTCTAAGTTGGAAATTCAGATGATTGATTGCTAAATATTCAAAAATATAAGTTTAATATTCATATTTTTTTAATATAGTGACTTGTGCACATTCACGCCAATTTTCAAATAATAACCGTTTTTTAGACCTTTGAATTATAAATTCAAAAGCCTGAACTAATAGGTTATGACTTTTTAAACAGCCGTTGCTCTTTAATCCAAAAGTATGACTATATCTTTTGATCAAATCTTTTAACAAATAATTGCAACCTTTTATTTATTACAAATAAACTTAAGAATCATTTGTTTCAATCACCGAACTTTCTTGAATTATTTATTCTTTGATTCTGAACTATTTTTTGTTCTATATTCACTTGTGCTCTCAAATATTCAATAATTCGTGATTATAAATCACTGTCCTTCTTTGTTCTTCACTTATTTTCAAATATATATACAAAGGATAAGTTATAGGAAGGGTGTACTCAAATTGTGACTTATCCATGTTACTAAGAACACATACACAATCAAAAATATTTTATGTATTTGTTGAAGTCATGTTCCGTTGCTCAGGCAAGAAGTCCCCTTCAGCTGCTGAGGCAAAATCCTGTTCTACTGCTCATGTCTCTATCCTTTTGCTCAGGTATTGTAATACCTATTCTTCCTGAAAAGTGAGTGTGTTGATTAGTAAAATTCCAAAGGGAATATGGGACTGGACGTAGGACAGTGCTCCGAACCAGTATAAAAATTCCTGGTGTTCTTTACTTCATTTACTGCATTTATATTATCTATGTTAAATCTATAAGTATATATGTTATTAAATATTTACTTGCATTTATTAAGAATAATATATCACACTATCAAAACTTCCGCATATACACGTAATTCCATATTACTCGATCCTACTCGTTCTTTTCTGCCATATCATTCTCAAATTTTAATATGTTGTTCATGGGGATGTGAGACATGTGCACGATATTTACTGAATTGTTTTGTGACCATTTTACCTATGTGACTTACTGTTTTGGCTATAATTTTTTTTGGTACCAAATCAAGTGTTATAATTGGTCTCATTGAACCAGGATGGTGTTTGACTATTCCGTAGAGTGGTCATATTAAAGATATGGCTCAGCGGTTTAAGAGATATCATTGTTTTAAGTTTTTGTTTTAACTAGCCAGGTTAATTAGCAGCTAACGGAATAATTAGTTAGCCTATTGAACTAATGACCTGAGATTAAAATTAGTAGGGTTGAGTAGAGAATTATGGTTCTTCTCCTCATTCCACACATTAGGTTAAGCATCGTGAATTCCAAGTTCAACCTAATTCCCATACATCCAATTTTGTTTCTCAAATCATTTCGCATCCAGGGGCAAGATCTACCTCAAAAGGGATTAGATCCGTTGTTTGTAGTGAATTGAAGAGTTTACTTCGCTTTTTTCTTCGTTGTCCAAATTTTTTATTATCTATATCGCTTTAGATCTAGATTCTGGTGAGTGATAGAGAAATTTACATTCATACTATGGATCATGTGTGTTAATTAGGCAAGTCAAACACATCATATGCTAAATTTACCGCAAAATCAGATTACATATGTTATTTCCAATTTATAAGTCCTAGGATAACCTAATTTGATCATATATTATGTAATTCGTTAGATCCATCATGTTTTCTTTTTGGCAAGGCAAGCCTTTTTTATAGTGGTCATACCACTTTATTAATAAAAAGAAAGGCAACAGGTACTCTGCACATGCACAGAGTAACTAGTCTGGTTTGAAGTGACCAGTCTCTATCAAGACAACAAACATATTAAAAATCAAAATAATAAAGCATATAGCAAGGTAAAATAGAAGGATTTAAACCTCATCACAGTTAGATAGGTCGTCATAAAAGTTACCCATGAAGGGTGTCATAATTCGTCCAAAGGTCCAAAGGCAAATAGCCAAATCTTCCACATAGTAAGAAGCTGTTGGGCAAAAAATTCGGTTCCTATCTCAGGCAGAGTCCTGCAGGAGCATTAGGTTATCATCACCAATCTCACCTTTATCCCATTGTATTAAATCATGTCCAATAGGCCGGTAGAAAAGATGTCATCAATCACTTGCTTCCCTAATAAGCTTGTGGAAATAACGTTGAGTATCATAACACATACCAGAGGGGGCATGCACCCAAGCTCTCTCCCCTTCAACCCACGAGACATCAGGGTCAGGTAAAATTTCAAGCAATATAGGAACATCAGGATCAGGAGTAACTTCAGGATCAGGTGTAACAACAAGTGGATCTACCACATGATCAATCTTCCAACCAATTGGGACACAAACTCTGACAGGAGGTCTAAGGAGAGGCATCTTAACTAGGGGAAGTACATTCGCATCAAGATGACAAGCGTTAGAACAATGTCCGAAGGATTTACATGCAGTGCAGATATCCGGTTTCCATCTATACTTCACATCCACAAGATGTTCATGATTATCGAAGCAAACTTTAATTTGAGAAGGCAAAGGTTTATCCGGTGTAATCTCAATCAGGGCCCTAACATATACTAAATTTATCCTAGCAACTGTATTGGCATCAAAGCACTTGAGCTTTCCAATACGACAAGCAAGCCAATTTAGACCAAGTAAACGTTGAAGAACAGAGGGAATATGTGTGAATTGCATACAAATAGGGATAGAAAGTACCTGTTCACGAACTCTATCAATCGAAACACTCCAGGGTGTTGCAATAAAGGGTCTTCCACAAATAATAGATTGAGCAGATTCTAGTACACATAATCTCTCATCAGGCGATGAAAACTTGAAATAATATAGACCATCTACAATAGTCAATCTCAAGGAAGCATGGATTTCTTAGGAGTTACGAAAACTAGAGTACATGTTGACAGCAGGTGGCTTAGAATCGAGAAAAATCCAACTAAAAGATCATTCCAGAATTTTCCCACTTCAACATGAATAGCCATAGGTGGAGTTGTGCCAAGTTCAACACTATCAAATTCCATAGGAGTGTAGTCCCCTGCAACATGAGGAAGGGATGTAAACAGTGATGTCCAATTCATTGGAGCTATAGGTTTGGGTGAAGAGTCGACATGATTGGGAGCATACCATCTCCCGTTGGCAACGCCGTGCCACTCAACGTACCAACTAAACCCGAATCACAAGTAATAGTTTCCGTTACCATACCCAAGTCACCGCCTTTAGGCACACATGAGCCTAGCAATGATCATACATCTGAAACTTGTGCGAGCATAGAAGTTACAGGAGACTTACCCAGAACTGTAGTAGTCGAAGACTTTGATGGACCAGTAGCTGAGAACTCAGCAATTAAAACATTAAGGGGGTGCGTAGCAGGTAGAGTGTACATAGATTTAGGAGGCTCAACAACAAATTCAGGGTCAAAGTCAGAATCAGATAGAGACTATAGTGATTTCGCACGGCTTCCATATCTGGTCGTGATGGAAGAAAAGTAACGAGCTTTTGCTTTTTTTTTTCTTGGACATTGTAGTGAGATGGAAGAAAAAGCGATGAGGAAAGAAGATGATAGGGAGCAAAGACGCAAGGAATCAGAGAACGGATCGCTGAGCAGAAAGAGGCTTCCTCCATTTTTTTTCTTTCTCTCCACGATCTGGTATGATAGATCAGAATTATTCCATAGGGAATGGATCGGTACTGGTCCATGTACTTAGCTGATTTTGACACAAATATTTTTGTGTCGCCTTCCAATGTCCTCTAGTGTTCCTCCGCCAAGTTTCGTCTAAATCCAGAATCTGAACCTTCAATTGCTTTTCTTTGATTCTATGTCTAACGACACACAATTCTAAAAAAATAAATCATTCATAACAAACAATTCAACTAATCAAACAGCAATTCATCCAATTTTGAACATAAACAATTGTATGAACATGTACAAACATGCTTCATATCATAACGATCACAAATCTAGCATAATTTGATATTAAACACATCAAAACATGATGGCGGAACTTA
The DNA here is from genome assembly GCA_030737875.1 of Allium sativum. NCBI lineage: Eukaryota > Viridiplantae > Streptophyta > Magnoliopsida > Asparagales > Amaryllidaceae > Allium > Allium sativum. Next base: position 132,599,592 of record CM060914.1, on the reverse strand, counting down.
GTGCATGGCTTCGTGGGGACTATAGCGAGTCATATGCAAAGTTTGGTGATGAATGAATGGGTCGAAGTGCAAACACTCGAATATTCATTGATAGACTAACAAAAAAAACTTCGGGGAGGAGTAAGGCAATGAAATTGGTTCAAAAGGACATATTCGAGGCAAAGACTGAAGTAGTCCAACACTTAGCCAAAAAATAGCTAAGTGTATGAACCAATATCGATATGGTTCGGTACCGTTCCATCGTGTTGACGTATTGGCGGCTGAGGTTCCTAAGGTGAGGAGCAAGGGACTTCAGGTGGTCTTCGTTGGTCGATAATATCTACTGGGTGGAATTTATCATCAAAGTGGCGTTTATTCTTCGATTGTGAACTCAAGTGAGAGTGGTTGAAGTCAAAAGTCATAGGCAGCTCAAAGTGGAATGTTGCGAGATAATGGACTGACTCGAGTGGGACTGGAGCTAAAAGACTGAGTCATGGGTGGATTATATGATTGAAAGCATCAAGGAATCGTTGATAGTTCGAACGACTCCAACGGACTCAAAATAGGGGTATCGTGGGGACGCCTATCAAGATTTTGGAGATCGAGTACTCCGGATCGTTGTGGAAGTGATATGGTTGTCGTTGGAAGACAAACGTACATTGGATGTATGGTAGCCCAACTTGGACCAAGGTTTCCATTATCCCATGACGAATGGCAACGGCCTGTCATTCTGTAACAACCCAAATTAAGACAAACCGATTTTTTTCTCAAAAATCCCAATCTATCGAGACTCGAGTTGGCTTGTCAGATATTCTAAGGAGATAAAATATATCATAGCTCAGTAAAACGTCTCACAGCGGAATGGATGAAATATAATAAAATCAAATATAGCCTTAACAAGGTAATAATACTGCCTAACCAGTATTGAAAGCTATCATATCTTTACCAAAAGCCTAACCTATGGGTATGGGTATGTTATGAGGAGGGGGTCAGAACACAAGTTCTGGCGACTGGACTTAAATTACAAATTTTGAAATAACGCTACATATACCGTTCAGTTATGTTTTCTTGTTTATTAGGTTGTTTTTGGTTAATAGCACTCAAGGCTTTACACACACGTCATACCCATCTACTTCCCAGTAGATTAACCTAGTATAGTATATATGTAGCTACCCCCAATATATCAAGGTACTTCCCATAGTACCCTCCTCGCATGGTCTCCACCATCATTCCATATAAACATATCCTACGCCGAACGATGTATGGAAATCCAGATCATAACGCCATGTTATTGCATAGAACCTTCCTCGCTATGTCACGCAAGCATAGGAAATAATACCCTAACGCCTACGATACACCACCCAGTGTGGTGTGCATGTACCTAGACCCTCACATGTACTTTCTGTTTACTGCCTCGGTCGAATTAAGTCTCAGCACGGATAATGTTCTAACATCCACGATACACCACCCAGTGCAGTGTGTATGTATATAGATCCTCACACGTACGTTCTGTCTACTGTAACCTGAGTCATGTAATAGGGATGCATCCAATGCACAAAGCTCAGTCGGTAACTTTTCCATATCTATATAGAGTCGCCTTTAAGGGCCTACAATATAGATATCCAAGTATGGTCTTATTTTTCATCGTGGATATGGCCCATCCATGCCCCTCCCTCAACTAGTGAAAGACTACATAACGAGTTAAGCGAGTGCCCATAACAACCAATCTTTCATCCATTTTGGTGTGTCCCTCAACCATGCCTCGATAGTGAATGACAATAGTATCTTTGTTTAGCTCTAGTCTTTATGCATCCCATTGACTGCCAATGATAGTTATCCAATGATTACTATCCTTCATTTGGTCCTGACCGACCTCCCTCCATGAGCAAGGCATACCGCTGAATCACCCCAATGTCATACGACCATAGCCTTCTGACTGTCAAACTACTGTTGCAGTCAAGGTATACCCGCTTGGGTGGTATCGTGCAAACCCCCACCTCTGTGAGTACATCCTAAGCATGTACCACATAGAGGACATCCACGAAGTACCCAACCACGTCCCACGAAAGTCGCGTATTCCCTCCAATCCCACCAAGAAATCAAGCTTCATGTCGAGCCGAGTATCAAGTGTACGTGCTCCTCTCGTGCCTTTAGACACCCCTGATGATCTGCCACATTGGTTTCTTCACCTTTGTTCGTGCAGACTGGTCCAAGCACATCATGCAAACGTGTTATTAGACCCTTTGTCTAACCTTTTAATTGCGCTTGTGTTATCTTATCAATTTACCAATTAACTTGATTATCCACCTTTTCTCTTTTATTTACTTATCAGGTTTTTCTCTGAACGCCTTATATCTCTAAGGAATGGACCACTCTCACTTATTCATTCAATGATATAACTTAATCCATTTAAGTTCATTAATAAGCCATAACATGTTATTCCCTCGATTGTAATTAAGGAAAGTAATCTATAATCTTTTTACATTATTACCATGACATTTACTGTCAATTACATGTTCACAAGTTCCAATAACATGTTCTACTTAATGTATAATTATTCCAATCCACATGTTTTCTGTTAACGCGTTACCTAATATATATGATTAAATATGACTTATTTTATATTATAAATCTACCTTATTCTTTCTTATTTAATCATAACCTCATCTTACACTTTCATTACAACTTTTTGTTGTTCTTTACATATTAACTTAGTTCATCTTAACTAAGGTTTATTAATAAGTTTCATTTTCATTTATTATAAATTATGTTATAATTTTCACTTGTCCCTAGGACAAGCCTACCTATTATTTTCCATTCTTATTAATATAATCAGTTATAATAGGTAATATTCCCCATTCATCACATTTTCCCTTTTTAACCATGCTCTTACTGTTGTAACTTCCGTTTCTTTACCGGCTTGTGTATTTGCATATTTACCATTTACTTTTGTTGGTTACTATCAATGTCACTTATGAACCTAATGGTCATATTCCCCTAAGGGATTAATAGACAATGAAGTAGCATTGTTTTATTCCTCCCCAAAATATCTCTATTTTTTTTGTTGCAATAGACAATACTAATTTACTTATTTATATATCTATTGCCTTTTGTATACATATATTTTAAATATATGTTTAGGCGTCATACCCCTCACATTAAATTGACGACTTGTGGATGTTGGATTTGCTGGGCGGTTCCGGGCCGGCTTCTACCACAAGTTGAAGTTAACCTTGTGTCTCAATGCAGCTACCTACAATTTCCAAATTACCATAAATTTTACATGCAAATTAGGCATATCTATTCTTTCTCTATTGTTCTCAATTACACTACAATTTGATTTACAATATATAATCTATCGTTAACAATATTTTCTGCAACATATTCACTTTTTATTGTAAATCTCACGAATTCAGTATTACAATAATCTTTATCCAATTAACGGATTCATAGAATAGATCTATACAACAGTAATATTCTTAGCATAACTGAAAGAATTATACCGCAATTATCATAATTTAAATTTATTTAACATGTTCAGAATGACGGGGAATGTTAACGGTAAATATGCCATTATTTAAAAAGGTATAATTAATTTAAATCCACTCACCTAATAGCTTTCTAATCCATGAATCTGATTCATATTTGTTGTTCTGTGCCATCCCTAACTGAATCAATTATTAAAACAACCACGGATTCACAAATATTATGCTAAAGAAGATGGAAAGGAAGAGAGAAACCTAAATAAATCAGATTCAAGAACTTACCTCACATTGGTCAGAATTCTGAACACCTATTTGTAGAATTACATTCTTTTATCTTCAAATCGTGAATCAGAATTTCCTAAAACTAATATTCTAATTTTCTGAAAAGATTTGGAGGAAGAAGAGAATGGCCGAGCCTAAGCAGCATCTCAGAAAATATGAGTTCGGAGCTAGGCCCAACTAGTCTATTTATAGGTGTACAAGAAAGTCTGAACCATCAGATTTACTCAAATAAAATCCGAACCACACACATCAGAAATTCCACGTCAGAAAAACGGTTATGGACCTGCTTGGGTCGACCCCTGCATCGGCCCTCCCTGTTGGTTGGTCGGCCCCTGGGTCGACCCAAAGGTTGACCTATGCAGAACAAGGATCGACCCATCTAGGTCCAGACGAGTTATGTGCGACACTATGTTTTCTGAACTTAATGTTTTATTTAGCAACTTAATGACTTGTTTTATATACCTCTTTTTTGATTTATTTTATTCCTCTTACACACCATTATTAAGCTTCAATTTCAATTCCATGCGTATATATATGTACAATCTTCTTATTTACATGTTAATTAATAACATTAATTCTCTTCCAAATATAGCTTGGTTGAGTTATAATCTTACAGTTTGAATTTCAAATTTGCATGTTTATATACGCATGCAATATTTTGGTTATTAATTCATTAATAACCTACCTTCTGATTCCTTTTCCTTTAATGCAATTAACGACATTATTAATTCATTGTTTTATTCAAATTTTAATTGCATGAATTTAATTTCATATGCAGTCAATTTTTCTTGTTCTATTTCGCGCATTGTCTTTTAATGGCTGTAATTAATTCATTGTTTTATTACACGTATTTATATCTTTATTTTCTTAACCTACACCTTTTTAATTTTAACATATATATTCATGCATATATGCACAATCTTTATTTATTTCTCATTTAATATTTAATAAATGCGGTGTGTTACACATTCGATACCAATGTATTTAAGGCTTAAGTCGGTGATTGCTAGGTTATTGTTGTTATGGATACTATGGTTTCTTGTGTGTTCTCTTCTATTTTCTTTGGGTTGGCTATCACCATAGGATACTGAAGGGAAGTGGGGATTAAGAATCATATTTTTACTAGTGTCAATTCTATGTGTTCGAGTAGCATATTTAATGAGATTATTATGTTCTAACTTTTTGGTTGTAGGGACATATCAGGTGAGATTTAAACTGTTATTATCATATTATCCTATGTAGCTATTATTGAATATATTAAGTAAAGGTGGCAGGTTTGACAAGCAAGAGCCTAACATATTATTATTCTTGCTACATAGCTATTTGGATAATTTCTGCTATTTTTCTTGTTATATACTCTGATGAGGGATTTAGTGAGGCATGATGTATTAAAATATTTATTTACTAAGATGTTTTGTACTTGATACTTTGAGATTTTATGGAGATGGGGATTTCCTACTTTGTTACGCTTCACTACAATATCTTGTTGTATACTTAACTATTATATATTATCTATTTGTTGTGAGTCATACGATAGGTTCTGTTTCGGATTACTTTCCTCGATGATCATCCCATACCGGCCTGACAGTGCATACAATGTACTTTTCCTATAGTTAGTGAAGTCGATATAAGGCGGTCGTCATAGATAGCAGGGCAATTGAATGTTAATAATGCTTTCCTAAATGGAAATTTAAAGGAAGAAGTCTATTAACCCCATTCTCGAACACGATTCAAGAATAAGGCATTAAATTGCATAAGTGATGGATCAGACCATAATTATGTTAATGAATCGATGATATAAAATGGATTGGTTGCCAATTCAATGCAATGGATCATTTATGAATCAATTGCATGGATCGCGCGCCTTTATAATCATGGATCGTTGATAAAAGTTTGATGGATCACGTTGTATTCTATGGATCATGCAGACAAGAGATGGGTCGCAGGTATATGATGGATCACGCGCTTTTCCTAGATCCTGTGTATTTTCATGGAACAGACATATATTCAGAAGCGTGGATCAATCTGAACTGTAGAAAACTATGGACTGTTGGCTGATCCAAAAGGCTTGTACACACATGAAATGGATCGCTGGAGGACATCTATCACACACAATCCATGATGGATGCGAGCTGATCTAGGGAAGCTTCACACACCACATTTCAATCTCAAAACCAATCAGAACTCCACCTATAAATACACCACCCCTTCCCATATTATAAGGATCCAATTTTCTCTCTGAAAGGCTTCCATTTTAGATCTCTGACATTGCTTTAACATCTACAACTCCATTAAAGCATCTCCAAGCTTAATTCAAGCATCTCAATCAACATATTTATTGAGAATTCATCGAAGATCATTGTCGTGCACGATTATCGAAGATATACCTCAACATTCATCGCTACTAGCGTGAATTTGAGCATTTCTCCAAAGGAATTGAAAGATAGAGATTTATCGAGAAATTGTAAAGAGAAGAGAGAGATTTATTGTAAAATAGAAAAGAATGTATGAAATGAGATTAATCGTGTACCATGTAATGAAAATGATAATGAAATCATCATTCAGAGTGGACATAGGCCAAATCTGAGGCCGGACCACTATAAACACTCTCTACTTTGCTATTTTCTGCATTTACTTTCTCTTATCCTTGTTTTGCATAGTTTTAAAGTGTTAATACATCTCTTGTGGTGTCAGCATCCATTTTGGCTGTTAACATTTATGGCACCCACCGTGGGGCTCGAACCCTCGACCACAAGGTTAAGAGGCTTAGTGGATTGTGAAAATTGATTAGAAGCATATCATTTTATGATAGACATGCATGGACTAAAAGCCAGGTTCAGTGAAAGGATTTCTACAAAGTTTTGAAAGTTGTCTGAAATCATGGCACCATCGAAGAAATATAGTAAGTCTACTAGAGGTTCTAAAAATAATGCAATGATGTTGTAACCAAGCCTCAAACTAATAATCCAAATCTTAATCAAACTTCGGGAGCTAGAGCTGGTGTAATCTGAGATGAACTGGATGTAGTTGTGGCTGGATTGAATCAATGAATGGAGACTTCGAACAAAGCCTTGATGGATAAGCTAGGTGTTATCCTCACTGCTTAAGCCAATTATGTTGCACCTCATAGAGTTGAGATCAATTTAGATGAGAATGCTCACTCTTCGGCATCGGATCATAATCATGATCATTATGAAGAGGAGATGGATTATTAGGTAGACGGTAGTGATGATGCTAACATCGAGGATACCAAGGAAAATGTTGAGAACCATGCTGAAAGATATACTTCTCGCAAAGTTGCTAGTCCCGCCAGGGCATCTCCCCAAGGTAGAGGTCAAGGGCCTCGATTCTCTAACCGCGATCGCTTGCCATGACAAGCATCCGATAAATGAACTAGCATCCGTCCCATGGAACGACACAATGACGAAGAGAATATTTTGGAGATGATTAAGGAAATCATGAAGGAAGCTTGGCCAGGAATGATGATGAACGAGAGTGGGAGTTTGCTCCAAGTAAAACTCCATTCACTGAGAGGATCCGTAAAGCTGAATTCTAAAGAAGTTTGTCCCTCCAACAATGCCTGCTTACAACGGAACTGCTGATCCAAATCTGTTTCTGTGTCATGTGTGGTAGCAATACCAAGCCAAATACGACGAGTAGTGGGATCTTGAGCTAAACCTTGGCTAAACCTTGGAAATCTTAATGCAATAATGCCTTTCAAATCCTCCTAGCCGAGTATAAGTGGCACATGAATGTTGCAAGGGCGAAATATGAAATCAGGTGTTTGTACTTTCTTCTCTATTTGGAAGGTGTGACATCACTATGATTCACAAATTTACCGCCCAGATCGTAGAATAATTCACCGACTTGACAAAGAGGTTCAGGGAGCAGTTTCGATTGTATACTTCAAAGGGCTAAAGACATTATGTCAATGTTAGGGTTGGACCAGAATCCGGGGGGGGGGGGGGGCTAGTGAAAGTTGCACCATTTCATCTGAAAGTTCATGACCGAGTCTTGAATATAGGACCTGAGTTAGGCCACAAGATGCAGAAAGAGTTGATTGTTTTTCTTAAAGCTAATCTGGATGTATTCGCTTGGAGTCATTCTGGTATGTGTGGCATATCACCTGAAGTGGAAGTTCATGCATTAAATATTGAACTTCGTGTTTCACCTGTAAAGCAGAAGAGACGGAATAAAGGTCTTAAAAGATCGATGGATTTCACAGAAGAAGTAGATAAATTGATGGAGAATCGCTTCATTAGAGAGTCAACATATCCAGATTGGGTGTCCAATCCCGTTCTTATGAAGAAATCCAATGGTAAGTGGCGTGTTTGCATCGATTACTCAGATCTTAACAAGGCATGTCCTAAAGATACTTTCCATTGCGCGGAATTGATCACCTTGTAGATTCGACAACGCGGCATGAGTTACTATCATTTATGGGTGATTATTCGGACTACAATCAGATCAGGAGAACACAAGCTTCGTCACAGATGTTGGTTTATACTGTTACAAGGTCATGGCATTCGGGTTGAAGACTGCAGGAGAAAATTACCAACAACTCATCAATGCAATATTCAAATCTCATATTGGTTAGACAATGGAGGTGTATGTCAATGACATGCTGGTTAAATCGAAAAGAGCAGCTGATCATATGGAAAATCTACCTGAGATGTTTGATATTTTAAGAATCTCAGGCATGAAGTTGAATCCGCTCAACTGTTCATTTGGAGTCATATCCGAGAAATTCCTAGGGTTTATGGTGAATGTCAACGGAATAGAAGTTGACCCTACTAAAGTTTCAACATTAAGATAGGTGCGAGCTCCTAGAATAAAGAGCTTCGAGTTTGTATAGGAATATTGCTGCATTGAATCGTTTCATCTCCAAAGCTACTGATAGGTGCATTCCATTCTTTGATGCATTGTGAAAGAAAAAGAAAGATTTACAATGGACTCCAAAGTGTTAGACAATAGTCAAAGAATTTATCAAACACATAGAGAGTCATCCCGATGCTTTCAAAGCCCAGTGACGGTGAGGATTTGTTTCTATATTTGGCAGTGTCATCCCATGCTTGAAGTGCAGCTTTGGTAAGAGAGGGTTCGAAGATTCAAAGGTATGAGTAATACATCAGCAAAAGGCTTATTGGTGCAGAGTTGAATTATCTGAAGCTAGAGAAGCTTGCATATTGTTTTCTCATCGCCTCGAAGAAGCTCAGGCCATATTTTCAAGCCCATTCCATCAAAATGCTCACAGATCAACCGTTGAAGCAAGTCTTCTTCCGTCAAGAAACTTCGAGAAGGTTATTGAAGTGGAATATTGAGCTCAATCAGTATGGTATCATGTACCATCCTTGGAGAGCAATCAATATACAAGCTTTAGCTGACTTCCTTACCAAGTTCTCAAACAAAAGTGATGAAGTGGAATATCCTATTCAAGTGGTGATCCAGTGGAAGTTGTTTTTCGGTGGAGCCATAAATGTGTACTATTCAAGGGCCGGAGTAGTCTTAGGGACTCCAGAAGGTCGTTCGGTATGTTATGCTTTGAGATTAGAGTTCCTATCCACAAACAATGAAGCAAAGTATGAAGCATTGATCGTTGGATTGAAGATAGAAAAGGAGTTGAATTTGAAAGCTCTGCTGATTTTCAGTGACTCGCCGTTAGTGGTGTGTCAAGTTCGAAGGGAGTTCAAACCAAAGGAGGAAACTTGCCAGCTTATCTATCCAAAGCTTGGGAAATCCTCAACGACCTCGGCTACTACACCATATCTTACATTCCTAGAGAGGAGAATTGAAAGAGAATTCACTTGCTAAATATGCCAGTTCGGGCTCAGCTATTGGGGTTAGTACCTATCGAAGCTCTTTCCAATCCCAGTATCGAAGACATTGATGTTGACTGGGTTATGGAGACTGTCGAAGAGCCAGAATAATGTATGATCCCACTAAAAGATTATATCATTAATGGAACTCTCCCAGCGTATTCGAAGAAGCGGAAGAAGCTGTTGCGAAAAGCTCCTATGTTTCTAATTCAGGATGATCAGTTATACAGGCAAGGATTCTCTATGCCCTTGGTTCGATGTGTTACTGAAGAGGAGACCAAATCAATATTGGCAGAATTACATGAAGGAGAGTGCAGAGGACATGTAGGTAGCCAAACTTTTGCCAAGAAGATTCTTTGATATGGTTATTTATGGCACGATGTGAATCGAGACTCTACATCATGTACCAGAAAATGTGACAGATGCCAAAGTTTTGCAAAGATTCCAAGAGTGCCATCCACAGAGCTAACTCAAATGGTCAGTCCATGGTTGTTTGCTATTTGGGGCATTAATTTGATTAGAGCATTGCCAACTACCAAATACAGCAAGAAGTATTCCATTGTCGTCGTTGATTATTTCACAAAGTGGACTAAAGTAGAGCCACTGGCCACCATTACCTCAAAGAACATAATCAATTTTTTCTTGAAGAACATGATTTGCATGTTTGGTGTACCGCAAAAAATCATCATGGACAATGGGACTCAATTCGAGAGTGAAGAGTTCAAACGATTTTGTGCCAAATACAAGATCCAAAAGGGTTTTGTCGTAGTAGTCCATCTGCAGGAAAATAGGCAAGTGGAAGAAGTCAACAAGATTATTAAACAAAAAATCAAAAAGCATCTAAAGAAGGCCAAAGGTGGTTGGGAAGATAAGTTTCCTGTTGCACTATGAGCTTATCGGACGACTCACAAATCTGCGACTGGGCACACTCCTTTCTCCCTTGCATTTGGTTCTAAAGCGATGATTCCAGTAGAGCTGGAAGTCCCCACTCACCACAGAATTCACTTCAATCAGGCAAAGAACAAACAGCTACAACTGCAAGCACTCAATCAGCTTGAGGAAAAAGGGATGAAACAGAGCTCCGAATTGCAGCCCACCGTCGCATGATAGCTAGGAAATTCAATATCAAAGCAAAACGAATAACTTTCAAAGTTGGTGGCCCTGTGCTTAAGAAAGTAATGACTGGGGTATTCAGACCAAATTGGGAAGGGGCGTACATTATCAGTCAAAAGCTTCTGGACGACACTTTTAAACTATCAACAGTTGATGGGATTCCAATACCAAGAGCTTGGAATAGCGACCACCCATGTCGTTATTTTACATAATGCTTTGTTCGATTTCTTGTAAAAATTGTTGTAAATATTTTGCAAGCATTTTAATTGAACATCATCGCTATGAATGAAAGCATGCATGCTTGTCTCGATCATATATTTGCAAATTTTGGTTTAAATAATTCAAAATTTTCTTAAAAAACGATTTTAATTGCTGTCTACCTAAAGAGCACTTGCTCCCTCAAATTCTGATAAGACTCGGTGACCCCTACAACAATGCAACCTAACGTAAACAACTCAAGTGTCGAGTGCTACAAACATCAATTGACGCAAATGCAAGGATATAATGCACCGCCTTGAGGATCGAAAGGGGAGTCATAAGTTGCCAGGAGTCAAACGATGAACAACGAGGCAAAACAAGCAATGAACAGAAATTGCAAGTTCCACCAAAGGGGCACCTCCCCGAGTGTGAGATCCAGGGCTCTTATTCTCTAAGTGAGATCGGTTTCTAGGTCGAGCATCTGGTAAAAGGACTGGCTTTCGCTTCATGGAATGACGCAATAAAGAAAGCTTCCGAAGAAAAATGAAGACCAAAAGGTTACTAGTCCCGCCAGGGCACCTCCCCAAGGTGGGGGTCAAGGGCGCCGGTTCTCAAACCGCGATGGCTCGCTAAGGCAAGCATTCGGTAAAGAAATTGGCGTCCGCCTCGTGGAATAATGCAACAACAAAATGCCTCTCATAGTAAATCATAAAGCCTCTCATGGCGAAGCTTAAAGCCTCTCATAGTGAACCTTATATGGAAGTCATGTCCGAGGCGCCCAACCTAGTCTTTGAAGCCTGATTTACTCGGCTGGAAGGGGAAAACGTTGGGTCGAAGACCTATCTAGGGGAATCAATCTCGTTCCTCCAAGGCCTGATTTACAAGGTCGGATAGAATGAGCACTGGATTAATCAAAATCCTAGCCGATTCTGGGGTATCCAGTCTAGTCTCTGATGACCGATTTACTCGGCGGGAGTAGACGAACATTGGATTAAGCAGAAATCCCAACCGATTCTAGAATTTTCCAATCTAGTCTCTGATGCCTGATTTACTCGGCAGGAGTACACGAACATTGGATTAATTGGAAATCCTAGCGATTCCGGGGTGTCCAATCTAGTTTCTGATGCCTAATTTGCTCGGCAAGAGTAGACGAACATTGTATTAAGCAAAAGTCCTCCCTTGAGCGAGGCGAACGCTTTTCAAGTGAAGAAAAAAGCCCTTCCTTAGTGAAGGCAACCTTCTCAAGTTAAGGTAAATATCCTCCCAAGTGAGGCACCTAAATATAAAACCTCCCAAGCGGGGGCACATGAACTAAAGATTCTCCAAGAAGAAGCGCAAGATCAATCAGCAAAACTAGGTTTCCTAATGGATTGCCAAGATTAGAAGCTCTCAACATACTAGCAAGAACAAAAAGACTTCTCCAGCAAAGTGAAAGCTTTATTACCTTAATCAAAATCAAAGAAACTTGTAACACCCCACGCCCGCTATGGTCGCTCACTAAGGGAATGCCATAGCATCGGTGGATTATTTTAGTGAATATAGAACAGAAAAATTACAACAAGATAGATATAAATAGTACTTGAAATTTAAAACATCATCTCATAACAACGGAAGTAAACATGTCTGGTTACATCATAAAACCACAATAAAAGTCAAGTACAATATCCATCAAAATAAAGAAGTACATAATCCCACTCTCTCATACAATAGCCAAGACAAAAGAAAAGATAACTGGGTAATTGGAGCTTTACATCTATCCAAGCTCCTAAAGACTGGAACAGCAATCCGATCAAGCTCCACTACTGCTAGGATCCACCGTAGGACCTGAGGGTTGGGAAAAAGATAAAAACAACGGGGTCAGACATAAGTCTGAGCGAGTCCTATAACTTTAACAATACAATCATTAAAGTAACCAGAGAAGACATAAACTTGACCTACGGTAATGTCTGGGGATGAATGGCTACGCTAAGCAGCTTGGTAGACTTAGGATAAACTAAGATAACTGTAAAGACGTATCTACCCACCCAAGGATAATTACTAACTGCACCACACCAGTCATTCCTACTCAAAGATTGATCCCACCCAAGGACTTAAAAGAAAGATATAACTAGTAGTTTCATGTACCCCTAGCTGACCACATAGGTGCCGTCTGCCCCTATCTCCACTAGGTGTACCCCACTACTCCCCAAGCGATCGGCTCCCTACCGTAGATACCCGTGCTGGTCCCACAGTGGGGTGTATCACTCCCCTAAAGTGGCAACCCAATACTATCAACGGTGCACGGCTTATACCTACACGATGCAACAACGGCTTATCTACCAGCCCGGGCCCACACACGCATATGAAACCCGTTGGACTTGCGTTGCCACCGCTAACCCGTTTTGGCCTCTTATAGTCAAGCCCAATATGCGTGTCCCGTCACTCGACTAGATTCGAGCCCACAAAGATACGTTTGGGATATTGGTTGAAATGGGCCCCCACAAGCTACCCACCTAAGCTTGTCACTTATCTAGTGTATCCCACTTAACCCTTTAATCATGTTTAATTACATGTTTCCACTTGGTTAAGTATTCTAATCGTATTTTCTATTGCCACCCAAGGCAACCCACTAGATTTCCACATGCCACCCAAGGCACCCACTTAACCCCTCATGTCCCTCTACATGCTAATATGGTTAAGTGTTTCTTAATTAATTAAGATCATGACGCCATAAAGACCTCTCACATTAGACCGTCTTTTATGACTGCTGGATATGCCGGTTGGTTCCGGGCAGACTTCTGTCATCAAAAGGGTCTAACCTCGTGTCTTTACTTTAATCACGTATTTAATTTATGACTAAGACCTCTCACATTGGGCCAATCATTTGTAGCCGCTGGATGGCCGGTCGGTTCCGGGCAGACTTCCGCTACAAAAGGGTCCAACCTCGTGTCTTAGTTGATTAATTACACCTAATTAATCACCCCCATATTAATTATCCCTAATTAATATCAAGTTTTTCATAACATGGGTAGACCTAACTCAATAGGTAAATTCCCATGGGGTAGACCTAACTCAATAGGTAAATTCCCACTTATGTTAATTTATTTTTATGGTATGCTTAATCATACCCAATCATACTTTTCTTAACATATTTATTAACCCCATCGTTCCCCACGCAAATCGTTCTCATTTCATAATAAAGGGAAGATCCATCACAAATATCATGGGTTTAACCAAATCTTAACATATGACTTTGTCATGGGTTAAGAGGATGTCAACTTGCATATATGAGCATATATTAACCCAACCACATTTAACCCAAACTTGCATATTATCATGCACATGATTTGCATAACATGTTGCATATGAACTTGCATATTATCATACACATATCTTGCATAACATGTTGAACTTGCATATAAGCATTCTCATAACTTACATAACATGCATTTAAGCATACACATAACTTGCATAAGCATTCACATTCTTGCATAAGCATCCACATACTTGCATAAGCATGCATAACTTGCATATCATGTTAAACTTGCATTTAAGCATACACATAACTTGCATAAGCATTCACATACTTTCATAAGCATGCATAACTTGCATATCATGTTAAACTTGCATTTAAGCATACACATAACTTGCATAAGCATTCACATACTTGCATAAGTATGCATAACTTGCATATCATATCAAACTTGCATTTAAGCATATACATAACTTACATAACATCATACACATAACTTGCATATGAACTTGCATAACTCACTTGTTAAATATGCATAAACCCACTTATTAAATATGCATAAACCCACTTATTAAACGTGCATAAACCAACTTATTAAACATGCATAAACCCCCTTATTAAATATGCATAAACATAGGAAAACATAGAGTAGCATATCATTACAAATGATTCAAACTCACTAATCCGCATTTAAGACCATAAGTCTCATTACACCCAATCTACTTACTTTAGCAATTGATGTTAAAGTGATAGAAACTCACCAAACCCAAGATTAGCAAACTTATGAAGTGGAATTAGTTGCTAAATATGAAGAAGATGATGATTAGAGGTTGATTAGCTTGCAACATCCTTCATAAATTAGTGGAGGCTCCTTCTAAGATTTAATTTGGCGGCATGAGGCCATCATTTCTATTTTTAGTATGGATTAGGGTAGGTTTAGGGTGTATTTATAGATTAGGTGAGTGTTTTAGGCCCTTAGATTAACCCTAGGTTAGATTAGGTCCGTTAGATTTAGGAAATCTCTAGAACCCAGCCCCAAGACTCAACCAAAAACCCGATCTGGTGCACCCAGATCAACAGGGCCGACACCCTGTGTCGACAGCCCTGTCGACAGGGCTGTCGACACCCCTGTCGACATGCCTGTCGACACCCCTGTCGACATGCCTGTCGACATGGGGCTAGGAGGGAACTTTCCCGCCACCTCCGCTTTTGGCTCTAATTATGTTTTAAAACTGAACTTTAAATCTGTTTTTAATTTTGAATTTTCTGAAAACTTCTTTGGGCCTTAACTGGGTCATACGGACTCCGATTTACAAAATTTCGGACTCTATTCTGCGTATTTTTCCGAGACGAACGCAATAACGCAGCCCGTTTCCCCCAATTCTCACATTTGAGATTATTTATTCTGAAATTAATGAATTTCAGCATTAACTGAAATACGGGGTGTTACATTCTCCCCTCCTTAAAGGATTTCGTCCCCGAAATCTCTAAGCTAAGGAGAATGCATATCCTACCATCCAAACAACCATCTACTCAATCCATCAAACACAGGCATCCATTGTCCTTAAAACAATTTCTAATGATTTATGAGCATATGCAAAGAGTGTGTGTATATGTTCCCTATCTAATGTATGAACATATGCAAACCATGATAGTGCCATGCATCCATTATGTATGCGAGAGAACCCTATCGACACATACAATATCTACATGAGTGCACAATCATTCACCAAAATGCATCATCTATATGATAACACAATCATTATACATCCATAAATATAGCTTCCTACACACAATTTTATGCAATATGCAATATGAAGTGATTGAGCCGATCTAGTGCCTAGAGTGTATATATGCATCCACGAGCAACCACTAGCAACCACTTGCATCCATCAATCATAACATGTCTCAAACACATGTTTCAACCATAGGTTTACCCTATCTAAAGGTCAATCAGTACTAACGAGAGGATATACAAAAGATAAGATAAGTACTAGACAACGATAGAGGAGAAAGTAAAGACATACCCTCAAAAAGAAATGGGTACAATGAACGCATCTTCGCTTCCGTCTCCCAAGTTGCGTTGCTCTCCTCTTCTCCCCATTGCACTTTGACTAGTTGAACCTTTCTGTTTCTCAACCTCCTAGTCTCTGACCCAAGGATGCGGGTAGGAGCTCGTCGAATAGTCGCATCATGCTCTACTTCCACTTCTTTAAGCAAGCTCGGCTCTACCACCTCTGCGGTCTCATGTAAGCACTTCCTCAAATGGGACACATGGAATACATCATGTACACCACTAAGTCTGTCGGGCAACTCCACTCTATATGCCATCCGTCCAATTCTTTCCTTAATGGGAAATGGCCCTACGAACCTTGGGGCTAACTTCCCAACAGATCCAAAGCGAACCACATTTCGTAACGGAGACACTTTGACAAAGACCATGTCCCCAACTTCAAACTCAAGATCCGTCCTCCTCTTGTCCGCATAAGATTTTTGCCTATCCTGCGCTGCTTTCATCCTTCTTCGAATCAAGTCAATCTTCTCAGAAGTCTCCCTAACCACATCAGGCCCAAGCAAGATCTTATCCGTAGATTCCCACCAACATGCAGGTGATCGACAAGGCCTTCCATAAAGAGCTTCGAAAGGAGCCATACCAATACTGGACTGAAAGCTGTTATTATATGCGAACTCCACCAATGGAAGATGCTCTTCCTATGTACCTCCAAAATCTAAGATACAAAGCCTCAAAAGGTCTTCTAGAACACAATTCACCCTCTCAGTCTGGCCGTCCGTCTGAGGATGATATGCGGTGCTCAGACACAATTGAGTCCCCACTGCTTCTTGCAAACTTCTCCAGAACTCGCTAGTGAAGATAGGATCTCGATCACTCACTATGCTAGAGGGTACCCCATGCAATCGAACTATCTCTCGAAGATATACAGAAGCTAGCCATGGAGCGGTCCTCTTGCTCTTCACAGGTATGAAATGGGCGCTCTTAGTAAGTCTGTCTACCACCACCCAAATTCCCGTATTACCCTTTCTTGATCTGGGTAACCCGTCAATAAAATCCATCGAGACGCAATCCCACTTCCATTGCGGAACTTCCAATGGGTGAAGCAACCCACCAGGTTTCTTTTGCTCCGCCTTCACTTGTTGGCAGACCAAGCATCGAGCGACATACTCGGCCACATCTTTCTTCATACCGGCCCAGAAGAAAACCCTCTTCATGTCTTGGTACATCTTGTCCCCACCGGGATGAATGGTCATCCTAGAACGGTGTGCATCATCAAGAATAACCTTCCTCAAACCCTCGTCTTGCGGTACACAAAGTCTACCGTCTCTACGCAAGCACCCCCTATCGTCTAGGGTGTACCTACTCAAATGGCTGGACGACTCCCCCCTTATGAGCTTCTCCACCAACTCAACCAACTGTGGGTCGTCCCTCTATGCTTCTCCAATCCGCCCCAAAAGAGTAGGTCTAACCTCCAAGGAAGCTAGCAAACCGGGTACATAATCAATGGAAGGTCTGAAATCAAACATCGAGATAAATTCCAAGCTTCGTTGTTCCACGAACAATGGACTCAAGGACAACCTCTTTCTGCTCAAGGCGTCCGCCACCACGTTACCCTTGCCAGGGGTATACGCTATCTCGAAATCATAGGATGCTAAGAATTCCATCCACCTTTGCTGTCTCAGATTCAAATCCTTCTGAGAAAACAAGTATTTTAATGATTTGTGGTCAGTGAACAATTCGAATCTCTCACCAAGAAGATAATGGCGCCAAATCTTAAGCGCAAAAACAATAGCGGCCAACTCTAAATCATGGGTAGGGTAATTTTTCTCATGCACTCTCAACTGCCTTCCACCATAGGCTATCACCCTTCCCTCTTGCATTAAGACTACGCCTAGTCCTGTCCCACAAGCATCGGTATAAACAACAAATGGCTTACTCCCATCTGGCAACACTAAAACTGGAGCAGTGGTTAAAGCTCTCTTTAACCGTCGGAACGCATCATCACAATCTACGTCCCATGCGAAAACAAGATTCTTCTTCGTTAAGCGGGTTAATGGGGCTGATATCTTCGCGAAGTCTTTGATAAACTTCCTATAATAACCTGCCAACCCCAAGAAACTTCTTACTTCGGTAGCATTCTTCGGAACCTTCCAATCCTGAATTGATACTACCTTCGCGGGATCCACAGCTATCCCTTCCTTGGAGACCACGTGCCCCAAGAACCGCACCTCCTTCCTCCAGAAGTGACATTTAGAGAATTTAGCCTTAAGGCTATGTGCTCGAAGAGTCTTCAATACCTCCCCAAGATGTAGGGCATGCTCTTCTTCACTCTTAGAAAATACTAAGATATCATCCACAAAGACCACCACGAATTTATTAAGGAACTCCCTGAACACCCTACTCATCAAATCAACAAAGTATGCAGGGGCGTTCGTCAACCCAAATGGCATCACCAACCACTCATAGAAACCATCCGGAGTCCTAAAGGCAGTCTTGTCTATGCTATCCTCAGCCACCCTCAATTGATGAAACCCCGTGGCTAAGTCCAACTGAGAAAATACTGAAGCGCCAACCAACTGATCGAAAAGATCATCAATCCTCGGCAATGGGTGTCTATTCTTCTTTGTGAGCTTGTTGAGTTCTCTATAGTCTACACAAAGTCTGAGGGACCCATCCGCCTTTGTAGCAAATACTACTGGAGCACCCCACTCCGATATACTTCATCTTATGAACCCCTTCTCAAGCAACTCCCCTACTTGCTTTTGGAGTTCCCTCCTCTCACGAGGAGCCATGTGGCGCACTGGTAAAGATACAGGTTTAGCATTATCCACCAGATATATTCAGAAGTCAATCTCCCGCTTCGGAGGTAAGCCCTTCACCTCCTCAAACACATCCGGATATTCTCGGACCACTTTAACAGATTGCAAACTCTCGACCGAAGCGTCAAGCGATTCAAGATAACTTAGCATAACAGAATCCATGGGATTACAAGAAATCTCGAGAGTGTTACCCAAGCGGGTCATGAGCCAAACAACTCTCCTTTCGCAATCCAGAACGGCACCATTACTGGATAACCAGTCCATGCCCAAAATCAACCCATAGCCCGTGAAGCCCAACACAAAAGCATCACATCTAAACTCAATGCTAAGTATAGAAATCTTCAAACCCAAACATATCATGGACAAATAAGTGGAGCCCCCAATTGGGTTTGAAACAACCAAGGGATCATCTACCAGACTGGTGTCTAAGTGCAGTGACTCAACTAATGATGATGAGATAAACGAATGCGATGCGCCTGAATCAAACAATGTACGGACAGGATGATCAAATAGAAAAACCAGACTTTCAACGGAAATAGTTCTACCTCTTTCCTGAATCGGTGGAACCGCGAGAGCCTGTACTTGCCCCCTAGCCTGACCCGGTGCCATAAGAGCTTGCACCTGTCCTCCTGAGGTAGACCCCGTCCTTTGCCCTTTCTTAGGACAGTCTTTCACTAGATGCCCTGCTTCGCCACAGTGGAAGCAGCCAGTCTTCTTCTTTTTGCGACAATCCTTGCTTAGGTGGCCAGGTGTCCCACAATTGAAACACTTCTTCTTCTTGCCCTTGCCACCGTTGCCTTTCCCACCTTTGTTTTGTTGTTGTTGCTGAGGTCTCTTTTGATCTCCCTTCTTCTCGGTTGCCTTATTAGCATTGGGACCCTTCTCTTCTTCATGCATGAGTGCCATGTCAAGTAGCTTCTCAAAGGTGGCCCCCATAGGGATATGAGTCATAGCTAACCCATGCATTGGTTCATTCAAGCCTTTCACGAACCTCAAATCCTTCTTCTCTGGTGTATTCACCATATCTAGGCCAAACCTTGCCAATTGATTAAACTTGTTGACATATTCCTTCACTGAGAGATTTCCTTGCTTTAGAGTCAAGAATCTTTCCATATACAAGTTTTCCTCTGCCCTTGAGAGAAACTTTGCCACAAATCTTTGCCTAAAATCCGCCCAAGAGTCAACGGGGCGTTCTCCATTAGTAACCTCCAACCAGAAAGAGGCCTCTCCTTTCATTAACCAAGCAGCTAACTTGACTTACTTTCCCTCTTCCATCTCAAAGATATCTATCAATTCTTCCACCTCCTTAAGCCAATCTCTAGCCTCCACAAAAGTTTCAGATCCTTGAAAAGGTTTTCCTCCCATAGCTTTAAATTCCTTGCAAGTCTTAGCAAAAGTATCCGTGCGAGGAGGAGGGGGAGGAGGAAGATCGGGTGCTACGGTTGGTGGAGGAACATTTGCTGGACCCGCAGTGGTGGCCCTAGCCTCCATCAATCTCCTATACCATACTGGTACCGTCACACCCTCCGGAAAGTTAAGATCCTCAGCCATGCTGAAACGAAAAAGGAAAGATTCAAAACGGAGAATTCGAAGGATATAGATATGGCTATTGGGGATTATGCTTTTCTTTCAAAAACTTTTCTCTTTAAAGACATGTTTTTGAAAATATCTCTTCCAAAAATGTTTTTATAAAAATAGTTTTCTAAAAATTTTATCTGTTCCGGTAACCTTTGCTCTGATACCACGTGTAACACCCCACGCCCGCTATGGTCGCTCACTAAGGGAATGCCATAGCATCGGTGGATTATTTTAGTGAATATAGAACAGAAAAATTACAACAAGACAGATATAAATAGTACTTGAAATTTAAAACATCATCTCATAACAGCGGAAGTAAACATGTCTGGTTACATCATAAAACCACAATAAAAGTCAAGTACAATATCCATCAAAATAAAGAAGTACATAATCCCACTCTCTCATACAATAGCCAAGACAAAAGAAAAGATAACTGGGTAATTGGAGCT
This sequence comes from Allium sativum, assembly GCA_030737875.1. Lineage (NCBI taxonomy): Eukaryota > Viridiplantae > Streptophyta > Magnoliopsida > Asparagales > Amaryllidaceae > Allium > Allium sativum. The sequence continues at coordinate 132,578,627 of CM060914.1, read as the reverse complement.
TTACATCTATCCAAGCTCCTAAAGACTGGAACAGCAATCCGATCAAGCTCCACTACTGCTAGGATCCACCGTAGGACCTGAGGGTTGGGAAAAAGATAAAAACAACGGGGTCAGACATAAGTCTGAGCGAGTCCTATAACTTTAACAATACAATCATTAAAGTAACCAGAGAAGACATAAACTTGACCTACGGTAATGTCTGGGGATGAATGGCTACGCTAAGCAGCTTGGTAGACTTAGGATAAACTAAGATAACTGTAAAGACGTATCTACCCACCCAAGGATAATTACTAACTGCACCACACCAGTCATTCCTACTCAAAGATTGATCCCACCCAAGGACTTAAAAGAAAGATATAACTAGTAGTTTCATGTACCCCTAGCTGACCACATAGGTGCCGTCTGCCCCTATCTCCACTAGGTGTACCCCACTACTCCCCAAGCGATCGGCTCCCTACCGTAGATACCCGTGCTGGTCCCACAGTGGGGTGTATCACTCCCCTAAAGTGGCAACCCAATACTATCAACGGTGCACGGCTTATACCTACACGATGCAACAACGGCTTATCTACCAGCCCGGGCCCACACACGCATATGAAACCCGTTGGACTTGCGTTGCCACCGCTAACCCGTTTTGGCCTCTTATAGTCAAGCCCAATATGCGTGTCCCGTCACTCGACTAGAGTCGAGCCCACAAAGATACGTTTGGGATATTGGTTGAAATGGGCCCCCACAAGCTACCCACCTAAGCTTGTCACTTATCTAGTGTGTCCCACATAACCCTTTAATCATGTTTAATTACATGTTTCCACTTGGTTAAGTATTCTAATCGTATTTTCTATTGCCACCCAAGGCAACCCACTAGATTTCCACATGCCACCCAAGGCACCCACTTAACCCCTCATGTCCCTCTACATGCTAATATGGTTAAGTGTTTCTTAATTAATTAAGATCATGACCCCATAAAGACCTCTCACATTAGACCGTCTTTTATGACTGCTGGATATGCCGGTTGGTTCCGGGCAGACTTCTGTCATCAAAAGGGTCTAACCTCGTGTCTTTACTTTAATCACGTATTTAATTTATGACTAAGACCTCTCACATTGGGCCAATCATTTGTAGCCGCTGGATGGCCGGTCGGTTCCGGGCAGACTTCCGCTACAAAAGGGTCCAACCTCGTGTCTTAGTTGATTAATTACACCTAATTAATCACCCCCATATTAATTATCCCTAATTAATATCAAGTTTTTCATAACATGGGTAGACCTAACTCAATAGGTAAATTCCCATGGGGTAGACCTAACTCAATAGGTAAATTCCCACTTATGTTAATTTATTTTTATGGTATGCTTAATCATACCCAATCATACTTTTCTTAACATATTTATTAACCCCATCGTTCCCCACGCAAATCGTTCTCATTTCATAATAAAGGGAAGATCCATCACAAATATCATGGGTTTAACCAAATCTTAACATATGACTTTGTCATGGGTTAAGAGGATGTCAACTTGCATATATGAGCATATATTAACCCAACCACATTTAACCCAAACTTGCATATTATCATGCACATGATTTGCATAACATGTTGCATATGAACTTGCATATTATCATACACATATCTTGCATAACATGTTGAACTTGCATATAAGCATTCTCATAACTTACATAACATGCATTTAAGCATACACATAACTTGCATAAGCATTCACATTCTTGCATAAGCATCCACATACTTGCATAAGCATGCATAACTTGCATATCATGTTAAACTTGCATTTAAGCATACACATAACTTGCATAAGCATTCACATACTTGCATAAGCATGCATAACTTGCATATCATGTTAAACTTGCATTTAAGCATACACATAACTTGCATAAGCATTCACATACTTGCATAAGTATGCATAACTTGCATATCATATCAAACTTGCATTTAAGCATATACATAACTTACATAACATCATACACATAACTTGCATATGAACTTGCATAACTCACTTGTTAAATATGCATAAACCCACTTATTAAATATGCATAAACCCACTTATTAAACGTGCATAAACAAACTTATTAAACATGCATAAACCCCCTTATTAAATATGCATAAACATAGGAAAACATAGAGTAGCATATCATTACAAATGATTCAAACTCACTAATCCGCATTTAAGACCATAAGTCTCATTACACCCAATCTACTTACTTTAGCAATTGATGTTAAAGTGATAGAAACTCACCAAACCCAAGATTAGCAAACTTATGAAGTGGAATTAATTGCTAAATATGAAGAAGATGATGATTAGAGGTGGATTAGCTTGCAACTTCCTTCATAAATTAGTGGAGGCTCCTTCTAAGATTTAATTTGGCGGCATGAGGCCATCATTTCTATTTTTAGTATGGATTAGGGTAGGTTTAGGGTGTATTTATAGATTAGGTGAGTGTTTTAGGCCCTTAGATTAACCCTAGGTTAGATTAGGTCCGTTAGATTTAGGAAATCTCTAGAACCCAGCCCCAAGACTCAACCAAAAACCCGATCTGGTGCACCCAGATCAACAGGGCCGACACCCTGTGTCGACACCCCTATCGACAGGGCTGTCGACACCCCTGTCGACATGCCTGTCGACACCCCTGTCGACATGCCTGTCGACATGGGGCTAGGCGGGAACTTTCCCGCCACCTCCGCTTTTGGCTCTAATTATGTTTTAAAACTGAACTTTAAATCTGTTTTTAATTTTGAATTTTCTGAAAACTTCTTTGGGCCTTAACTGGGTTATACGGACTCCGATTTACAAAATTTCGGACTCTATTCTGCGTATTTTTCCGAGACGAACGCAATGACGCAGCCCGTTTCCCCGAATTCTCACATTTGAGATTATTTATTCTGCAATTAATGAATTTCAGCATTAACTGAAATACGGGGTGTTACAAAACTCATCAAAGTCGATTGTGTTCATCTTATATAATTCGTGATGACCTATGGTATGGGGGCAACACTACCACATTGGAATGAAGCTATGCTTAAAAGACATACCATAAGCTCATCACCACATTGCAGCAAAAAAAAGAGTTGTACTCGTCAAAGAGGTGAATGCATAAAAAAGTACAGTAAACTAGAAGTAATATTATTACATCAAAGCGGGTATTAAAGCAAGTCTTTACAAATTCAGAAGCAAGGGTCGCCACTCGCATAACATCTAGTCAAAGCAAATAGAAAATGAGAAAGCTACATAAAGCACTCAGCAATCAAAATCCTTAATCCTTCTTCTTCCTACCTTTGGAAGAAGAGTTGCTAGACCTCATTGTGAGTTTGCTAACTCTGGTTGGAGGAGGAGATACGATGGAAAGTTGGCTCTTGTCTTTAGCTTTTTCATCATCCTCGGTAATGTCAAGAGAAGGCGAAGCAAGTGTTTTCTTACGATCAATATGCTTTCGCCCATGCCTTTTTGATGGAGACTTGACATTCTTCCCTAAGCAGCCCTTAACACCTTTCTCCGGGCTCTCGTCTAAATCCTCAATGTCTTCTATTCCTCCTCCCGGTGAGTAGGATGGGTCATCCAAATCATCAAGAACACCCATCTTCTCTAATTCGGACCCAAGCTACAAAGAGGAGGCGGGGGTAGAAGCAAGAGTTAAGGAAGGATAACCTGGCTGCCAAGGTAGAACGAGTAAACATGGCTTCAGTTCCTGTCACTTCAGTCACAGCAGGAGAAGGCTTCGGAGTATTAGGGACTAAGTCAAATGAATGATAAGAGAGAAATTCATCATACCCATATAGAGTGAACACGAGGTCAAAGTCTAGCAAGACTGAATCGATGATGGTTTTACCTGGAGTGAGAGGACTCCTAAGCTTTAATTCATAAGTATCTGAATCACCATCGTTGCCATCATCATCTTCTGGGTGCTCTTCAGTACCTCTTTCTTCTCTTTAGAGCTAGCAGCAAGATCAATAGAAGGCACAACAGGGGCCTTGGGATCAGAAGCAATAATATCAGTGGAAGAAGGGTCAGCAGCTGTGTTAGTGGCATGCTCCCCACAAGATCCAGCAACAATTGCTAGGCCACGCCCCATCCTAAGTTTTTCTTTTCCATTGTCTAAGGTAACTCGAGATTCCCCATTCAGATAATGTGTAATGAGCTCCTCCTCTATATAATCTTCGCCATCAAGTTGTGCAAGAACTGATTCCCAAACCTCAGGCAAAGTGATCGGAAAGTTTTCTTCCAAAAAGGATAAACTGCCTCGCCCCATGACACTGAGAGTATAAAATCTTAGTAGAGTGCTGTTTAAGTCATCTTTGGTCTTAGCGTGTTCTTCCTCAGTGGCCGCCTTACCCAAAAGAGCCTGATTCTTCTCTCGTTCCTCTACCATGGTTCTCAACAAGGAAATTTCTGACTCTTGAGAAGCAGTCTTTCCCCGCAAACTAGCATTTGCTTGCTTCACCACAGCCAACTTATCCTCAACATTCTTCCGAACGGAATGAGCATTCTTAACTTGATCGGTCAGCAAGTCTTCCTTTTATTTATGAGAAGAGGTAGCATCAGAGAGATCTTCTTTAAGCTTTTTTTTCTCGGCCTCCAGCCTTCTGTCTTTTTGGTGAAGGATTCAAGAGCAGCATCACAAGCCTTAAGAGTCTTATCTCATTCGGCCTTATTATTCTCCACGGTCAGCATAGCTTCAATGTTGCATTTGTTGATTTTCTAGAATTTGCCGAGTAGATTTTACCAATAAGTCCACCTCTCGATGTTACTTTTCACTGTTTCCATATCCCTAAGCATAACCTCTTTGTCCGTTGGAGTTATGTCCAAGTTAAAGCGGACTGCTTTCAAGAACTATGGGGAAACTGTTCAACAAGTGTGCTAGGTGTTGGTGTAATAGAGTAAGCAGGCCTTTGAATGATTTGCTGGATATTGAAAGGAGGAGAAGTAGTAGCTAGAGGTGGAGTAGGTATAAGGCTCGAAGAAGTTTGAATAGCGGGAATGGGGGATTTAACTGTTCTGGCTCGCTTGTGAGTATCACTCCTGCCATGATTTTTATCCCTGTCTCTCTTCTTCTTTCGTTCATCCTCTTCCTCGTTATCCTGGTCATGATGATCATCACGAGTTCTCATGCTCCGCTCATCCTTATCCTGGCGATTCCGCTCCTCCTGAGCCTTTTTCGCCCTTCCCTGTTCATCAGTCTCCTCATAAGAACGAGTTGGTCTATAGCGTTGTGGGTTATAAGAACCTCTATAGCGGTTGAATTTGCCCATATATTGGCGACCCTTGGTTTGACCTAAAACAAAAGAAAACGAGAGTTTGGTGATTAATGTTGAAAGCACTGAGGCAAGGTAGAATAATCATGCAAGATATGGAAAGCTCTAAGTGTGTGTGGTGTGTGATCTAATGTGCATCGAGCAATGAACCACTTGTTGTTTTTGGAGTTAAAGAGGATGCGGTCTCAAAGATATGTTTTCAAGAAGGAGTTAGACATAATTAAGAAGACATGTTGGTAACCAATGTAGCGAGTTTGGAAGTAACAATATCACTAGTAGCAAGTTCACTTCAAGTAACATTAAGATCGCTTGAACTCCTATATATTTCCGTGAAGTCATCCTCGTATGTAACTGGAATTATGGGATTGGTGTCGACTCTTTCAGCATTAGAGTCACCTTTATTTGTGATCTCACCTTCTACAAGTTGCTCATCAGTCGTTGCGGGACCTTTACCCTTATGATGTATAATTTCTTCCTCATCAATAGGAGTTAACTGAGGCTAGGAAAACGATTCAGCTCTGCTAGCAGGATCCGGGCATTACTTTAAGACGGACTCATCAGTAGAATCTTTCAATGCAACATCCTCTCCAGATGCTGGGGCACCTGATGCTTCAGGCGTAGAGCGAGGAGTAGAAGAGGTTTCTTTAGACAAAAAAGATCGGAAAGGATCAAGTAATCCAAATTCACGAAGAAACTCTTCCTTAACAAGAACTTTTTAGTCCTCTCTTCATCAGGAACAACTTTCAGAGACTCGAGAGTAGACTCATAAAGAATGGAGTCTTTGACAAGAGATGGTATTTCATCAAAATAAAAGGAAGATTTAACGATCGAGACTTAGAAAAAAGCTAGATAAAGAGCTCTGAGAAAATGTGATCACCTCTTTCCATCCAGATTAGGTAAAAGTTTTCTAGGCATCTAACATAAAGGAGTTGATTCAAAAATCCCGAAGCGCTATCTGATAAATCAAGTATAAGCTTGCAATTACAAGCGCCATCAACAAAGATAATAGAAGGGTGTTCCTTCCTCCTCCTGAAAAAATATAGACAGCAGATGTCATAAAGCATAGGAATACAGCGCCTTGTCCTCATAAAAAGAAGGCAAAGCCCAATTAAAATTGTGTAGCTATTTGGGTGTAGCAGAAAAGGGAAATCGTTAAATGTCGAAAAACCATCTGTAGAACATGATTGGAAGGAGAAACGGCTCCACTAATTAGCGTATGACGGTTAACTGCTACAAAGCCAAAGGGCGGAAGATTAGAAATTCTTCCTTCCCCAGTAGTCTCGCATCAAATTCTGGAATGCCAAATTGATTGAATAACTGCTTAGTAGTACGTTGTGTAGGCGTTGTAGGGCATCTCTCCGATGGCAATTTCCTAGGAGGATAGGGGACAGGAACAGGTTGGCTTGCTTCCAACCCGGGAGCTGCAGTCGTTATAATTCCAAAAACCTGAGTGGAAGCACCGGTCTGAGAAGAAGTAGTTGTCTCTTCAGAATGATGATGAGCTTTCTGGCGAGTATCCATTCTACACAAGGAATCGCGTTTTTAAATAAATCACAGTTGTGCATTTCCTAAGTGTGAGGTGTTGTCCATATTTATACAAGCCATTAAAAATTGAAGCTTGAAATCTATAATCGGCATGTATCGATTAGTTGATCTCAAGCATCGTTGCAAATTTGGATTAGAATGTCGCATCTATGCAGGAAATATTCGAAAAGTTATAAACGGTTGAACGAAACGATTCTGTATAGGCACGTCATTCAGTTTAAGTCAGGAAATTCGCTGTAGTCAAAATTTTAATGGTTAAAGTAATTTGTCGTTGATGTGGGCAATCAATTGGCAAAATATTCACCCAAAATCGTGCTAGTGTTTGTCTTGTTACAGGGAAATCAGCAATGAAAATAGCACATTCAATTTACAATTTAAAGCTTGGAGTGTCCAAAATCTGAATCATTTAAAATTTAACAACATTGATTGGTTAAAGGTTGTAGTTTATTGAGAAGTGGTGATCCAGTTAGCTCACGACCCATTGATGGATCGTCCACGACCCATAGATGGATTGCTCACCACCCATTGATGCATCGATCGTAACCCATTGAAGGATCGCTCGCGAACCATTGAGGAATCGTTCACGATCCATAAAATTGTGGCCAACTCTGATTCCAAGTGTGTTCCATTGAAGCGTCGATAGACAAAAAATACAATCCAGAAAAATAAAAAATGCGGCTCAAACATTCAACAAGTAGCCGGAAAATTCATGCATCAACACAACATCAAAGTCGACAAATACAAACTGAAGCATTCGTTACCAAAATGCAAGACAATCAGTGTGCCAAAAAGCTCGCAAGATCACAACTAAACTTCATCATCGTAATATCAATGTGCCAAGATCAAAATGAATCATTGTTCATCGAGACAAGTGATCAGTAAAAGTTACAACTGAATCTAAAGCAATTTACCATGGAAATTCATTCAAACTTTTGATCGTCGATCATAGCATAAAAGTTCAAAGCATTGATCATTGAAAAATACAAGTTACTATACAAAATTTTGAACAGCAATTTTGCCAAGACATATAATCAACACGAATATCACATCATCCTAGTTACCAAATCATTGAATCAAAAAATCGTAGATCATAGCGACTGAGTTTTTCCCGTTAAAACGCGGGATTCTGAATAGTCGATGTGTACGACTTAAGCAGGATCTATATGCATGGATATAGCGGAAATGTAGATGATATGCTAACTAGTTAATATGCAATAATTACGCAGGTAAAAGATAAGCTATAGAAGTATATTACAAACAAAATAAATGCGATAAATAAAGTAGAGTGACACTAGAAATTTTATACTGGTTCGGACTTCCCATCATACGTCCAGTCCTGAAGCTCCTCTTCGGAATTCACTAACAACGCCCTCTCTTAACCCGGAGAAATATGTCAGTACACCCGAGCCCAAACAAGGATGCCTCTCGCCTGATCAACTACACAGGTCTTCAATAATTACAAGTATTTGACTTATGCTTTGTGTTCTTGAATCAACACAGATAGTCAATAGTTTAAGTACAACCTTCCTATAATCTGATCCTCGAGTATATGATTTGAATGCGAAGATTTAAGAAAGAAAATTGCTTGTTAAATTAAGTGATATTAATTCAATTTAAGGATTCAACAAGTATTTGAATTTGGAGAGCTTTTTATTTGCAAAGAATGTGAATCCATATAATGGAGAGAATAGAATAGTAATTTATAAAATCGGTGATTGTAAAACATGTTTGAAGTTGTTTATATAATAGTATAAGAATAGCATTCCTTCATGAAGAATTTCTACAAAAAGTTATGTCCATTTCCATTGATTATTGAAGAGGAATCTCTTCATTAAAGACGGTGACTCTTCATAAAATAGTTTTTGGGTCGAATCAGTCGACTGGTTAAAAAATCATTAGTTAACTGGTTGAATTAAATCATATATATAAAATTTTCAAAACTAGCCGTCATATACAAAAACAGGTTGACCAATCGACTGGTCCTTTTTCTACCAATCGACCGGTAGACCAGTTTTTGTATATTCCTGGCTTTTTTAAGGCTTATAATTATATATATATATATATATATATTGCTTTGTTTTGCACATTCGTGTATACTTGAGGATAGATTTTCACATAATTCTAACACGACTTAATGTGTGTATATATATATATATAAACCTTATCTCTATGACATGATTCCCTTTGCAACTTCATTTGTTGGCATCGATCAAATTCTTGTTAACATTCTCCCCCTTTTTGACTGATGAAAACATTTTGGATTTTCTCCCCCTGAATGTTTAGCTCCCCCTGAATTTCTTCAATAATTTTGTTAGTTCATAATTTTATAACCTTTCCATTTGATTCCTACAACAAAATATGTTAGCATAAATTTTCAATAGCATGGAATCATATGGAAACATGAGAATGGTTACTAACATAGCATAAGAGACCCCCTTTGTCATCGATTAAAAAGAAATCAAGGCATCATAAGCACATAGTAACTGAATAACTTTTTAGAGATCTTGGAAAGATACAATTCCTAGTTCTCGTCGGAGTCTAATGAAAGAATTCTCTAAAAGGGGTTTTGTAAAGATATCAGCAATTTGATTTTCTGAGTTAACAAATTCTAAATTAATTGTTTGTTTTTCAATGTTATCTCTTAAGAAGTGATGTCAGATATCAATGCGTTTAGTTCTGGAATGGTTTACCGGATTCTTAGATAAATTTATTGCTCTTGTATTGTCACAATAAATTATGGAATTTGATAAATTTACATTAAAATCTTTTAATGTTTGCTGCATATATATTACCTGAGCGCATGCTAGTGCAACAGATATGTATTCAGCTTCGTATGTTGATAATGAAACACAATTTTATTTCTTGCTGAACCAAGATATAAGCGATTTACCGATAAAGTGACATGTTCCATTTGTACTTTTACGATCCGTCCGTGATCCTCCAAAATCAGCATCACTGTATGAAACTAATTTAAAGGAACATTCTTTTGAATAGAAAAGTACAAAATCTTTAGTACTACTAAGATATCGTAATATTCGTTTAATCGCACTCAAATGTGATTCTTTTGGATTAGCTTGAAAACGAGCACATAAGCAAACAGTCATCATAATATCCGGTCTACTTGCAGTTAAATACAGAAGTGATCCTATCATACTTTGATATAGCTTCTGATCGAAACTTTTACCATTTTCATCTTTATCTAAATGTGTCGTCTTACTCATTGGTGTAGGTTTACTTGATGTGCTTTCCATTACAAAACGTTTTATTAAATTAGTGCAATATTTTTCTTGATTGATGAAAATTCCATCAGATAATTGCTTAATTTGCAAACCCAGAAAGTAAGATAGTTCTCTCATGTGTGACATTTCAAATTCATTCGTCATTATTTTTGAAAATTCTTGACATAATTGATCATTTTTTAATCAAAAAATAATGTCATCTACATATATTTGAACTATTAGAATATCTTTATTGTCTTTCTTAATAAACAGTGTTTGATCAACCTTTCCAATTTGAAATCCTGAATCTAACAAGTATGTTTTGAGACTTTCATACCAAGCACGAGGTGCTTGTTTCAAACCATATAATGCCTTTTTCAATTTATAAACATGATCAAGATATTTTTCATGAGCAAATAGTGGAGGTTGTTCAACATATAGTCATTCTTTAATGTAACCATTTAAGAAAGCGCTTTTAATGTCCATGTGAAATAATTTGAAGTTATGATGACAAGCGTATGCTAATAATATTTGAATTGCTTCTAGTAGTGCGAATAGAGCAACAGTTTCTTCATAATCTATGCCTTCTTCTTGATTGTAACCTTGTGCAACAAGTCTAGCTTTATTTCAAGTGATATTTCCCAATTCATCTGCTTTTTTTTGCAAACCCATTTTGTTCCAATAATAATTCGATCGCTTGGTCTTGGAACTAGTTCCGAGACTTCATTACATTCAAATTGGTTTAATTCTTCTTGCATGACAATTATCCAATTTTCATCTATAGATGCTTCTTTAGGATTTTTGGGTTCGATATTTGACAAGAAGGCTACATTACTTACCAAATTAAGTTGACTTCTTGTTCTAATGTTTGAAGTTATTTCTCTAATAATATTTTGTGTTGGATGATCTCGTAATATTCTTGGTGGAGATCTGACTTCATTAACATGAATATTTTGATTATTGATATTATCTTGAGTTTCTGTAGTATTATTCTCCATGTTGTTATGAACATTGTTTTCATCTTCTCTATATATTATCGGATCATCATCGTGAGAAGAGTTATTTGTTGCAATATCTATATTTAAGGAATTTTGAATAAAAATTTTGTCAAATGAAACTTGAAGTGATTCTTCTATTTTATTGGTTCTTTTATTGAAAATAGATAAGCCTTGCTACGTTCAGAATATCTTAAGAATATTCCTTCGTCAAATTTTGAGTCAAATTTTCCAAGTTGATTTTTTGTATTTAGAATGAAGCATTTTGATCCAAAAACTTTAAAATAGGATATATTTGTTTTTCTACCAGTAAAAAGCTCGTATGGAGTATTTTTAGTAAGAGGTCGAATGGAAACATGATTCAAAACATAACAAGCTATTGTGACTACATCAGCCCAAAAATGTTTTGGTAGTGTACTTCCATTTAGTAACGTTCTTGCATATTCTTGTAAAGTTCTATTTTTACGTTCTGCAACTCCAGTTTGTTATGGAGTTCTAGGAGAAGAAAATTTATGAAAAATTCCTTTCTTTTGACAAAACAAATCAAAATTTTCATTTTCAAATTCTCCTCCATGATCACTTCGTATGTTCTTTATTTTTTAATCAGTTAAATTTTGAATTTGTTAGACGAAATTCTTAAAGATATCAAAAGTATCGCTCGCTTTAGTTCTTTAAAAACATAGTCCAAGTATATCTTGAAAAATCATCAACAATTACAAACACATATCTACTATGATTTATGGACTGAACTTGATTTGGTCCGAATAAATCCATGTGTAGTAACTCAAGTGGTTGTAAGGTTGATATGACCTTTTTAGATTTAAAAGGGGATTTGGTTAACTTTCCGAGTTGACAAGCATCACATAAATTTTCAGTTTTGAATTTTATTTTGGGTAATCCTCTTACAAGATCATTTTTAGATAATTTGTTTATTGTTTCAAAGTTAATATGGCAAAATCGTTTGTGCCATAACCAAGGATCATTGTCTTTGGCTAATAAAAACATACTTGGATTATTATTAATTGCCATATTTAAAATATAAATATTTTTGTCTCGATTTCGTTCAAAAATGAGATTTTGATTTGAATTAAATATATTACATTTATTTTTAGAAAATTATATTTTAAAACCTTTATCACACAATTGACTTATACTTAATAAATTGTGTTTTAAGTTCTTAACTAATAAAATATCCGAAATAAGAGGTAAATTAAATATACCGTAATTGCTCACATCGCCTTGCCGATGATGTATCCTTTGGAATTATCTCCAAATGTGATAGTTCCTCCTTTTGAGTAAATGATATTTGGTAGCATTTCCTTGTCTCTTATCATATGTTTTGAGCAACCACGGTCTAGTATCCATTTTCCTCTGTTTTTATTGAGTGGGACCTGCTAAAAATAACTAAAAAGATTTCATTGGTACCCACTTCCTCCGTTAGGGTTCTAAGGGTTTAGCTTAGGAAGCTAAACCCAAGAGGGCTTAGGTTCCTTTTTGAAAGAATAATTACTAATATAATGAACAAAATTTAAAAAGTTTTTAATATATTTATTCCTAATAAGAACATTATTTGTCTTCGGAATCCATATACTAATACTATTTGAATATTTTTTCTTAGTAGAAATGTTTAATTTACTACTAGAAATTTTTGGTTTAATATTAGAATTTTTTAAACTGGATTTTACTTTTGAATTAATTTCTTTATCATACCCAAGTCCTTTTTTACTAAAAGTCGGTTGAGAATTTTTTAATATTCTAGATAAATTCTTTCTACCCTTGTTAAAATTATTTACATTTTTAGAAATGCTTTCTAACTTAGTTTTTAAACTAGAGTTTTCTAACTCTATAATATTAATTTTAGTGTTTAAATCAAGATTTTCAGATGCTAATAAATTATTTTTATTCTTTTGACTCTCGATTTCTTGACTCAATATAGAAATTTGAGAATTTGCTACTAAGAGATATTCTTGTAATTTTCTAATTTCTTTTTCTAAAATTTCTTTCTCATCTTTTAAAAGATCTCTCTCAAATTCTGCTTTATTTTTATCTTTGTTAGCTTGTTTAAACTTTCTCTTAAACCTTTTCCTACACTCTAAGATTTCAGTATTGATTTCTACTAATTCATCAAAAGTATAATCACTTACATCATTATCCTTAGCCATGAAGCACACGTTTGCTTGCTCACTATAACTGCCACTATCACTTTCAAAGGATGAATCCGAGTTGTCCCAAGTGACTGAAAAGCTCGTCTCTTTGATTTTTCATTTTTGCGATCTCTCTTTAGCTCTGGACAATTCTTTTGATAGAGTCTGGTCTTGTGACAGTTAGAGCATTCTACTAGAGTAGGATCAGGTTCTTTTGATGAATTCTTCTTTATATTTTTGCTTTGGCTTTTTTTATGTTTTAGAAATTTTCTAAAATTCTTAGCAACAAATGCAATATCTTCTTCATCTGAATCGGAATCTTCTTTTTCAGCATGGAAAGTTGAAATTTTCTTATCTCGTACCTGTGCTTTCTTTGCCTGCAAATTCACTTCAGAAGACATTAGATTACCGATCAATTCTTCTAGTTTCATGGCAGAGAGATCATTAGCTTCTTCGATTGCTAATACTCTTCTCTCCCATTCGTCTGTTAAAGAATTCAAAATTATTGATACTATATCAAAGTCGGAATACTTTACTCCCAAACATAGCAAAGAGTGATAAATGTTTTGAAAACTTGAATACATATCATTTATGGAATCATTTTCATTCATCTTAAAATTTTGAAACTGATTCTTGAGCATAGATATTTTTCTTTGTTTAACTTTGTTAGTACCTTCATGAGTAATCTTAAGTGTTTACCAGATTTCATATGCAATGTTGCACATACAAATCTGATTGAACTCATTTCTATCTAAAGCACAATGCAACATGTTTATAGCCTTAGCATTGGCAGTAGCCTCTGATTTTTCAGATGCAGAACATTCTGTGAATAGTGTAGTAGGTTATGTGTACTCTTTTTGTGTGATATTCCATGCATCAAAGCTATTTGCTTGCATATAAATCCTCAATTGAGTAGCCCAATAACTATAGTCATGCCATTAAAGAAGGGTGGTCTAGCAGTTGATTGGCCTTCATTATATCCGATGTTATTGCTAGTACTAGTGTTATTATCCATATTATCTAAATATCAAATAAAGGTTTTACGGTTATGTGATGAACTTGCTTTGATACCGAATGAAAAGTCGATGTGCGACTTAAATAGGATCTATATGAATATAGCGGAAATGTAGATGATATGCTAACTAGCTAATATGCAATAGTTACGCAGGTAAAAGATAAGCTATAGAAATATGTCACAAACAAAATAAATACGATAAATAAAGTAGAGTGACACTAGGAATTTTATACTGGTTCGGACTTCTCGTCCTACGTCCAGTCCCGAAGCTCCTCTTCAAAATTCACTAACAACTCCCTCTCTTACCCGAAGGAATAGGTCAGTACACCCGAGCCCCAAAAAGGATGCCTCTCGCCTGAGCAACTACGCAGGTCTTTAACAATTACAAGTATTTGACTTTTGCTTTGTTTTCTTGAATCAACACGGATAGTCAACAGTTTAAGTATAACCTTCCTATAATCTGATCCTCGAGTATATGATTTGAATGCGAAGATTTAAGGAAGAAAATTGCTTGTTGAATCAAGTGATATTAAATCAATTCAAGGATTCAACAAGTATTTGAATTTGGAGAGCTTTTTATTTGCAAAGAATGTGAATTCATAGAATGAAGAGAATAGTGTAACACCCCGCATGTTGAATAACTTGTTATAATATAAATCAGGGCAGAATTAAATTTTAAAATCTGAATCAGGGGAAACGGGCTATTCCATTGTGTTCATCTTGGAAAAATACGCGAAATAGAGTCCGAGTTTTCGAAAATCGGAGTCCGTATGACCCAGTTAAGGCCCAAAGAAGTTACAGAAAATTCAAAACAGATTTAAATATTCAAACTTCACATTTCAGAAGAGGCGGCAAAATTCCCGCCAGACTGAGGGTGTCGACCCTAGGGTCGACATGGGTGTCGACCCCCCCTAGGGGTCGAACCAGGGGTCGACCCCCCCTGTCGGTCTGTGTGACCTGGGTGCACCATTTTGGCTTTTGGACTGTGCTTGGTGGCTAGTGACGAGATCTGACGACTCTAATCTGATATAGGGTTATCTAATGGCCTAAAACACTTAACTAATCTATAAATACACCCTAAGACTACCCTAATTCATACTAAAATTGGAGACAACGTCGTTATGCCGTCAAAATGCAACTAGAAGGAGCCACCAACAAATTATAGAGGAAGATAGCTTCTCAAATCAATTTCTAATCAACTCTAGCAACTTAATCTTCTTCATAGGGGTGCTAATAAACAAGTTGTGAGTTTCTATGCCTTTAGCAAGCAATTGCTAAACTAATTATGATAGGATATAATGAGGTTATGGTTATGTATGTGGATCAATGCAAGTTATGTTATCATATGCTATGTGTTTGAGATGATATGCAAGTTATGCAAGTCATATGCTATGTGTTTATGATGTTATGCAAGTTATGCAAGTCATATGCTATGTGTTTATGATGTTATGCAAGTCATATGCTATGTGTTCATGATGTTATGCAAGGTATGCAAGTCATATGCTACATGTTCATGATGTTATGCAAGTGATGCAAGTTATATACTATATGATCATGATGTTATGCAAGTTATGCAAGTGTTAGGCTATGTGTTCATGATGCTAGTTATGCAAATTGCTATGATAAACATTGATCCTTTATGACACCATGTTATGCAAGTTTGGTGTTTGATTATATGCAAGTTCATATATGATATGTTATGCAAGTTTGGTAGTTGATTATATGCAAGTTCATATATGACATGTTATGCAAGTTTGGTGTTTGATTATATGCAAGTAACATGTGCAAGTTTACACCTTTGTATGATATGCATACATATGCAAGTTAACCCATTTGTATGTCATACATACATATGCAAGTTTACCCCTTTGTATGACATAAGTAGCTTATGCAAGTTACCCTCTTTATGACATATGTGATTCATGTAAGTTTGGGTTGATTATTTATGCTAGTTGGGTTTGATGCTATATGCATGTTGACACCTTTAAAACCCATTTTGATGCTAATGTTATGCAAGTTGAACCCATTGTATTTGTGATGAATCTTCCCTTTTAAGTATGTCATGATAGCGAATTACGTGGGGAACGATGAGGTCAATATTCATGTTAATAAAATGGTGTGAAGTGGGTATGATTATGCATACCATAAAGTGGATGGACATAATTGAGTCAATTATGTACATCGTTAAATTTGTAATTAATTAGGGATAATTAATACAAATTATGGGGGTGATTAATTAGGTGTAATTAATCGACTAAGACACGAGGTTGGACCCTTTTGTAGCATAAGACTGCCCGGAACCGACCGGCAAATCCAGCGGCTACAAATGATTGGCCCAATGTGAGAGGTCTTAGGCATAAACTAAACACGTGACAAGTGTAAAGACACGAGGTTAGACTCGGTTATGGCGTAAGGCTGCCCGGACCCGACCGGCAACTCCAGATGCCATAAAAGATAGTCTAATGTGAGAGGTCTTTGCAAAGGTTACAGTCTTAATCAATTAAGAAACACTTAACAAGATAAGCATGTAGTGGGGCATGAGGGGTTAAGTGGGTGCCTTGGGTGGCATGTGGAAATCAAGTAAGTGCCTTGGGTGGCATGTGGAAATCAAGTAAGTGCCTTGGGTGGCATGTGGAAATCTAGTGGGTTGCCTTGGGTGGCAATAGAAAATATGATTAGAATACTTAACCAAGTGGAAACATGTAATTAAACATGATTAAAGGGTTAAGTGGGATGCACTAGAAAAAGGGACAAGCTTAGGTGGGTAGCTTGTGGGGGCCCATTTCAACCAGTAACCCATATGTATCTTAGTGGGCTCGACCCATGTCGAGGACGGGACACGCGTAATGGGCTTGACTATAAGAGGCCAAAACGGGTTAGCGATGGCAACGCAAGTCCAGCGGGTTTCATAAGCGAGTGTGGACCCGGGCTGGTAGGTAAGACGTTGTTGCATCGTGTAGGTATAAGCCGTGCACCGTTGATTGTATCGGGTTGCCACTTTGGGGAGTGATACACCCCACTGTGGGGCCAGCACGGTTATCTACAGTAGGGAGCCGATCGCTTGGGGAGTAGTGGGTACACCTAGTGGAGATAGGGGCAGACGGCACCTATGTAGTCAGCTAGGGGTACACGAAACTACTGGGTAAATTTTCTAAGACCTTGGGTGGGATCAACCTTTAAGTAGGAATGACTGGTGTGGTGCAGTTAGTAATTACCCTTGGGTGGGTAGATGCGTCTTTACCGTTATCTTAGTTCGTCCTATGTCTAGTTGGTTGCTTAGTGTAGTCATTTATCCCCAGTCATTACCGTACCAAGTTTATATCATACCCTAATTACTTTAATGATTGTATTGTTAAAGTTATAGGGCTCACTCAGACTTATGTCTAACCCCGTTGTTTTTATAATTTTTTCCCCTCAAGTCCTCAGGTTGGGCCTAGCACTAGTGGGCTTTGATCAGATTTCTTTATCTATCTTTTGGAGCTTGGACCGTGATGTATAGCCCAGCTTATCTTTTCTATTATGGATATTAGTTATGTAGTGGGATTATGTACTTATGTTTTTATCAGGATGGATATTTAGTACTTGACTCTTTTATGGTGTTGTAACTAAACATGTTTACCTTCTGCTGCATTGAAATGATGTTTTAGATTTTCAAGTATTATTTATATCTGTCTTGTTGTAATATTTCTGTTCTATATTCACTTAAAATACTCCACCGAAGTTAAGGCATTCCCTAAGTGAGTGACCTTAGCGGGTGTGGGGTGTTACACGTGGTATCAGAGTTGAAGGTTACCGGAACAGATAAAATTTTTAGAAAACTATTTTTCTAAAAACATTTTTGGAAGAAGTATTTTCAAAAACATGTCTTCTAAGAGAAAAGTTTTTGAAAGAAAAGCATAATCCCCAATAGCCATATCTTTATCTTTCGAATTCTCCGTTTTGAATCTTTCCTTTTTCGTTTCAGCATGGCTGAGGATCTTAACTTTCCGGAGGGTGTGACGATACCAGTATGGTATAGGAGATTGATGGAGGCTAGGGCCGCCACTGCGGGTCCAGCAAATGTTCCTCCACCAACAGTTGCACCCGATATTCCTCCCCCTCCTCCTCCTCGCACGGATACTTTTGCTAAGATCTTGCTTGGGCTTGATATGGTTAGAGAGACTTCGGAAAATATTGATTTGATTTGAAGAAGGATGAAAGCAGCGCAAGATAGGCAAAAATCTTACGCGGATAAGAGGAGGACAGATCTTGAGTTTAATGTTGGGGACATGGTCTTTGTCAAAGTATCTCCATTACGGAATGTTGTTCGCTTTGGGTCCGTTGGGAAGTTAGCACCAAGATTTGTAGGACCGTTTCCGATTAAGGAAAGGATTGGACGGATGGAATATAGGGTGGATTTACCCGAGAGACTTAGTTGGGTACATGACGTATTCCATGTGTCACATTTGAGGAAGTGCCTACATGAGACCGCAGATGTGGTAGAGCCGAGCTTGCTTAGAGAAGTGGAGGTAGAGCGTGATGCGACTATTCGACGAGCTCCTACCCGCATCCTTGGGTCAGAGATTAGGAAGTTGAGAAATAGAGAGGTTCGACTAGTCAAAGTGCAATGGGGAGAGGATGAGAGCAATGCTACTTGGGAGACGGAAGCGAAGATGCGTTCATTGTACCCGTTCCTTTTTGAGGGTATGTCTTTTAACTTCGCCTTTATCGTTTGCCTAGTACTTATCTTATCTTTGGTATGTCCTCTCATTAGTACCTTTGACCTTTAGGTAGGGTAAACCTATGGTTGAAACATGTGTTTGAGACATGTTATGATTGATGGATGCGTGTGGATGCAAGTGTTTGCTAGTGGTTGCTCGTGGATGCATATACACACACTTTAGACACTAGATCGGCTCAGTCACTTCATATTGCATATTGCATATAATTGTGTGTAGGTAGCTATATTAATGGATGTATAATGGTTGTGTTATCATATGGATGATGCATTTTGGTGAATGATTGTGCACTCATGTAGAAGTAGTATGTGTCGATAGGGTTCTTTCTCATACATATTGGATGCATGGCACTATCATGGTTTGCATTAAGGAGGTCAACTGAATCAGAAGACCGCCTGATTTTGCATTAGATAGGGAACATATACACACACTCTTTGCATATGTTCATACAGCATTAGAAACTTTAAGGATAATGGATGCTAGTGGTTGATGGTTTGAGTAGATGGTTGTTTGGTTGGTAGGATACGTTCTTCTTGACTTAGAGATTTCGGGGACGAAATCCTTTAAGTAGGGGAGAATGTAACACCCCGCATGTTGAATAACTTGTTATAATATAAATCAGGGCAGAATTAAATTTTAAAATCTGAATCAGGGGAAACGGGCTATGCCATTGCGTTCGTCTCGGAAAAATACGTGAAATAGAGTCCGAGTTTTCGAAAATCGGAGTCCGTATGACCCAGTTAAGGCCCAAAGAAGTTTCAAAAAATTCAAAACAGATTTAAATATTCAAACTTCACATTTCAGAAGAGGCGGGAAAATTCCCGCCAGACTGAGGGTGTCGACCCTAGGGTCGACATGGGTGTCGACCCCGCCCTAGGGGTCGACCCAGGGGTCGACCCAGGGGTCGACCCCCCCTGTCGGTCTGTGTGACCTGGGTGCACCATTTTGGCTTTTGGGCTGTGCTTGGTGGCTAGTGACGAGATCTGACAGCTCTAATCTGATTTAGGGTTAATCTAATGGCCTAAAACACTTAACTAATCTATAAATACACCCTAAGACTACCCTAATTCATACTAAAATTGGAGACAACGTCGTTATGCCATCAAAATGCAACTAGATGGAGCCACCAACAAATTATAGAGGAAGATAGCTTCTCAAATCAATTTCTAATCAACTCTAGCAACTTAATCTTCTTCATAGGGGTGCTAATCAACAAGTTGTGAGTTTCTATGCCTTTAGCAAGCAATTGCTAAACTAATTATGATAGGATATAATGAGGTTATGGTTATGTAAGTGGATCAACGCAAGTTATGTTATCATATGCTATGTGTTTGAGATGATATGCAAGTTATGCAAGTCATATGCTATGTGTTTATGATGTTATGCAAGTTACGCAAGTCATATGCTATGTGTTTATGATGTTATGCAAGTCATATGATATGTGTTCATGATGTTATGCAAGCTATGCAAGTCATATGCTACATGTTCATGATTTTATGCAAGTGATGCAAGTTATATACTATATGATCATGATGTTATGCAAGTTATGCAAGTGTTAGACTATGTGTTCATGATGCTAGTTATGCAAATTGCTATGATAAACATTGATCCTTTATGACACCATGTTATGCAAGTTTGGTGTTTGATTATATGCAAGTTCATATATGATATGTTATGCAAGTTTGGTAGTTGATTATATGCAAGTTCATATATGACATGTTATGCAAGTATGGTGTTTGATTATATGCAAGTAACATGTGCAAGTTTACACCTTTGTATGATATGCATACATATGCAAGTTAACCCCTTTGTATGTCATACATACATATGCAAGTTTACCCCTTTGTATGACATAAGTAGCTTATGCAAGTTACCCTCTTTATGACATATGTGATTCATGCAAGTTTGGGTTGATTATTTACGCTAGTTGGGTTTGATGCTATATGCATTTTGACACCTTTAAAACCCATGTTGATGCTAATGTTATGCAAGTTGAACCTATTGTATTTGTGATGAATCTTCCCTTTTAAGTATGTCATGATAGCGAATTACGTGGGGAACGATGGGGTTAATATTCATGTTAATAAAATGGTGTGAAGTTGGTATGATTATGCATACCATAAAGTGGATGGACATAATTGAGTCAATTATGTACATCGTTAAATTTGTAATTAATTAGGGATAATTAATACAAATTATGGGGGTGATTAATTAGGTGTAATTAATCGACTAAGACACGAGGTTGGACCCTTTTGTAGCATAAGACTGCCCGGAACCGACCGGCAAATCCAGCGGCTACAAATGATTGGCCCAATGTGAGAGGTCTTAGGCATAAACTAAACATGTGACAAGTGTAAAGACACGAGGTTAGACTCGGTTATGGCGTAAGGCTGCCCGGACCCGACTGGCAAATCCAGCTGCCATAAAAGATAGTCTAATGTGAGAGGTCTTTGCAAAGGTTACGGTCTTAATCAATTAAGAAACACTTAACCAGATAAGCATGTAGTGGGGCATGTGGAGTCAAGTAAGTGCCTTGGGTGGCATGTGGAAATCAAGTAAGTGCCTTGGGGGGCATGTGGAAATCAAGTAAGTGCCTTGGGTGGCATGTGGAAATCTAGTGGGTTGCCTTGGGTGGCAATAGAAAATACGATTAGAATACTTAACCAAGTGGAAACATGTAATTAAACATGATTAAAGGGTTAAGTGGGATGCACTAGAAAAAGGGACAAGCTTAGGTGGGTAGCTTGTGGGGGCCTATTTCAACCAGTAACCCATATGTATCTTAGTGGGCTCGACCCATGTCGAGGACGGGACACGCGTACTGGGCTTGACTATAAGAGGCCAAAACGGGTTAGCGGTGGCAACGCAAGTCCAACGGGTTTCATATGCATGTGTGGACCCGGGCTGGTAGGTAAGACGTTGTTGCATCGTGTAGGTATAAGCCGTGCACGTTGATTGTATCGGGTTGCCACTTTGGGGAGTGATACACCCCACTGTGGGGCCAGCACGGTTATCTACGGTAGGGAGCCGATCGCTTGGGGAGTAGTGGGTACACCTAGTGGAGATAGGGGCAGACGACACCTATGTAGTCAGCTAGGGGTACATGAAACTACTGGGTAAATTTTCTAAGTCCTTGGGTGGGATCAACCTTTAAGTAGGAATGACTGGTGTGGTGCAGTTAGTAATTACCCTTGGGTGGGTAGATGCGTCTTTACCGTTATCTTAGTTCGTCCTATGTCTAGTTGGCTGCTTAGTGTAGTCATTTATCCCCAGTCATTACCGTACCAAGTTTATATCATACCCTAATTACTTTAATGATTGTATTGTTAAAGTTATAGGGCTCACTCAGACTTATGTCTGACCCCGTTGTTTTTATCTTTTTCCCCCTCAGGTCCTCAGGTTGGGCCTAGCACTAGTGGGCTTTGATCAGATTTCTTTATCTATCTTTTGGAGCTTGGACCGTGATGTAAAGCCCAGTTTATCTTTTCTATTATGGCTATTAGTTATGTAGTGGGATTATGTACTTATGTTTTTATCAGGATGGATATTTAGTACTTGACTCTTTTATGGTGTTGTAACTAAACATGTTTACCTTCTGCTGCAATGAAATGATGTTTTAGATTTTCAAGTATTATTTATATCTGTCTTGTTGTAATTTTTCTGTTCTATATTCACTTAAAATAGTCCACCGAAGTTAAGGCATTCCCTTAGTGAGTGACCTTAGCGGGTGTGGGGTGTTACAAATAGAGTAGTAATTTATAAAATCGGTGATTGTAAAACATGTTTGAAGTTGTTTATATAATAGTATAAGAGTAGCATTCCTTCATGAAGAGTTTCTATAAAAAATTATGTCCATTTCCATTGATTATTGAAGAGGAATCGATTCATGAAAGATGGTGACTCTTCATAAAATAGTTTCTAGGTCGAATCAGTCGACTGGTTAAAAATCATCAGTTGATTGGTTGAATTAAATCATATATATATATATATATATATATATATATATATAATTTTCAAAACTAGCCGTCATATACAAAAACAGGCTGACCAGTCGACTGGTCCTTTTTCTACTAGTCGACTGGTAGACCAGTTTTTGTATATTCTTGGCTTTTTAAAGGCTTATAATTATATATATATATTACTTTGTTTTGCGCATTCTTGTATACTTGAGGATAGATTTTAACATAATTCTAACACGACTTAATGTATATATATATATACATATATAACCTTATCTCTATGACATGATTCCCATTGCAACTTCATTTGTTGGCATCGATCACAATCAAATTCAAATCACAATTTGTTGTAAAAAGTAGTCGAATTCCAATTAAAACACCGTAATCGATATAAACCCTAAACGCCTGAAAATTAGATCGACACAAAGCTTAAGAAAACATCAACATACGGTGAAGATAGTTGGTCAAATTCTGGTGGTGATGGTTTATGAGAACTCGACGACCTTAGAATGAGTCTAATCTGGAAGGACAGGCCATGATTTTGACTCAAATCGAGTGGAATCGAAGTGATTGTCAAGTTTTGGGTCCGAATCACAGGAGGTTGACCGACGATGCAAGTGGTTAACAATGCTAACGGCGGTAGGCGATCGGCGGTAGCAGGTTCGGATCAATGGCTATTTCCTCAGAGAAAAATTTTCCACTATTAAAACATTTTTTCCAGTTGAAAGGATGAAGTGAGAAAATGAGTGGACCCAGAAAGAAGATATAAAGGCAACGCTAGAAAGGCCATCTTGATCCATCATATGGGCCCTAGCGACCTATAAAAAAAGGCTAATCATTGTCCATCAGGTAAGATTAATTATGAGCCACCAAAATGGCATCAAGACCGTCAAAATTCGAAGCCCACATTCTTTGCAAAAAACGTGAACATCGGGGGGTAAATGTTAATCACATTCTAGAACACAATTCAAGGATAAGGCATTGAATTACATGAGTGGTGGATCAAGCCATAATTATGTTGATGAATCGGTGATATATGATGGATCGCATAGACAAAAGATGGGTCGCAGGCATATGATGGATCGCGGAGCTATCATGGATTACACGTATTTTCATGGATCGGTTATATATTCAAAAGCGTGGATCAATCTGGACTGTAGAAAACGGTGGATCGCTGGTTGATCTAAAAGACCTATACACACATGAAATAGGGTGTTGGAGGACATGGATCGCACACGATCCACGGTGGATCGCTAGCCGATCCAGGGAAGCTTCACACACCACATTTCAAACACCAAACCAGTCCGAACTCCGCCTATAAATACGCCACCTCTTCCTACATTTACGCCACCTCTTCCTACATTATTAGGATAGAATTTTCTCCTTGAAGTGCTACCATTTTAGATCTTCGACATTACTCTAACATCTCCAACTCCGTTAAAGCATCTCCAGGCGTAATTCAAGCATCTCCATCAACATCTTCATCAAGAATTCATCGTAGATCATCGCCGTGCACGATTATCGAAGATATACTTCAACAATCGCTGCTACTAGCGTGAATTCGAGCATTTCTCCAAAGGAATTGAAAGATAGAGATTTATCGACAGGTCGTAAAGAAAAGAGAGAGATTTATTGTAAAATAGATAAATAAAAATGTATGAAATAAGGACGATCGTGTACCTTGTAAAGAAAATGATAATGGAATCATCCTTCAGAGTGGACGTAGGCCAAATCTGAGGCCTAACCAATATAAACACTCTCTAGTTTGCTATTTTCTACATTTACTTGCTCTTTACCTTGTTTTGCATACTTCTAAAGTGTTAATACACCTCTTGGGGTGTTAACATCCATTGCTAATAAAGTCCATTTCTCAGATTCCTCAAATTCTAAGTAATTTAGGGATATTCAAACTCGATTAGCACCGAATATCCCATTCTTTCAAGCCAAAAGAAGTTTTCTCTCAGTCGAAGTTAATCTTGCTAAAAAAGATAAGAATAAAAGAAGAATTTTTCACATCACCATTAAAAAAAAAAACTTTTTTTTTTAGAGGAGGGTACTAAGCGAAAAATTAATACTGAAACTGTTTATCTCAATGTAAAGTAAGCTGGTCGGATGTCATAATAAGCCGGCTTTGTACATAGAAATGTGTACTGTATAACATTTGAACAATAATGAAATAATACCGCTTAATCATATTTTCAAATATGTTTTTTAGATCGAACTATCATTCTTATTCACAAATCAATAAAGATCTAAACAATACTATAGGAAATACATCGACTAATTTTTTTTATTTTTTTTGCATGTACATACAAACAATCTTTTTACTTCATCACAGTACGTTATTTATCTAGGTTTGAAATTTGATTAAACATAATAATTTAAATATTAAGAATTTGTAAAGGTATGTTTACTCAATTATTTATTTCTACGAAAGATTTTGATTGCTTAAATTACCGTTATTGATAATTTTTCTATTATATAAATTGTATTTGATTATTAAATCAGTGGCAGTTGAGGATTTTGATCATACATCTCGTATATGTTGTCGTCTTGTGAAGGAAGCATAAGCACTGGACTAAGAGCATCTCCAGTGATGCATTTATTAAGGCGTAATATCAAAAAAATATTCTCTAGTCGTTCGATTAGAGCGTAATATTAAGGATCCAATTCAAGTTCTTGAATAAGGGTTTGACGGTCATTTTATGGGCATTCGGGCTCTAGCGACCATTCTGTTATAATTTGTCAGTGGATAGGGGTAAGCACAAGGTAAGAATTTTAGCAGCCCGTGGATACAAGCAATGAAGTAAGCATATGCCTATATAATTTGGCGTGGATTCTGTTTTCACTCTTATATACAAGAGCAAATCTTCTGTACCCAATTTTATTTATTGCCCTGTATCCAATCAATCAGGATTCCTGATTTTCACTATTTTGCAATTAAATAAGAAAGAGAAAGTGAGTTTAATTGTAAAATTTGAAAATCAGGGGATCTTGATTGGTTGAATATAGAGGGATAGAAAATTATGGGGTAGGGGATTTGATTTGTATATAAATGGCTGATTCACAACTTATTTATCGTCGTATAAAATATGAAACGGCAGTCGGTTATGGATTCAAATCAACATCCTCTCCATGTAGTCATCTTCCCATTCCTCGCTCAAGGCCACATCATCCCCGCCATCGACCTATCCAAACTCTTCGCTTCTCACGGAGCAAAAGTCACCGTGCTCACCACCGAAGGCAATGTTGGGAAATTACGCAGATTTCCTTATGATTATATTTGTAGAGAAAAGAAATGAAATGTAGAATGGTAAGAGACACACAAATTTGATAACGGAGTTCGGCCAATTATGCCTACGTCTCCGGGTTGCTGCAGATCTTTTATTTCAGAGAATATTACAAAGTGATTACACAAAACACTTTTCACTTAACACTCGTTCTCACTCTAAGCTTGCTCGCTCCTTTACTTCTTGTTGAATATGAGATTAGGATGAGATATGAAGTTATGAAGAAGAAGGAAGTATTTATAAGGTGAGAAATGGTTGGTGGGGGTTGGTGGCTTGGTTGGTGGCCCGGTTGGTGGTGGTAAGTGGCCGCCCATGTTTATTGTATGGGTTGTTGGTTGCACATGTAACAACCATTCTAACAATCTCCCACTTGAAGACTGATTTCAATCCGTCTTCACACCTTGATCGATGCAACAGCCATTCTGCTCTTTTTACTCTAGCAGACCAACTGAAGTTGAACACAACTTCAGTTTATCGATAGTTACCGTCTTTGTCAACATATCTGATGGATTCTTGCTTCCTTCGATCTTCTCCAGTATTAACACATCCTCTTCTAGTAGAGATCTGATGAAGTGATAATGAAGTCCGATATGTTTGGTTCTGGAATGAAATGCTGAATTCTTCGCCAAATGTATTGCACTTTGACTATCACTGTATAAAACATTCATTTCCTGTTTGAATCCCAGCTCAGTTAACAAACCTTGAAGCCATATCATCTCTTTACTAGCTTCGGTGATTGCTACATACTCAGCTTCTGTAGTGGATAAAGTGACAATCTTCTGTACCTGTGACATCCAACTAACAGCTGTAGTTCCAATCGTGAATACATAACCTGTAGTACTTCTTCGATGATCGACTTCGCCTCCAAAGTCTGCATCTACATAGCCTTGAGCTTTAACCTGCCCTTTACCAAAGTACAAAGAGTTATGTACGGTACCTCGTAGATACCTCAAAATCCGCTTGACTGCTTCCCAATGAGCTTTCCCTGGATTTGACATGAACCTGCTAACAACTCCCACTGCATGGCCAATGTCTGGTCTCGTACAGACCATGGCATACATTAAGCTTCCAATAGCCGAGGAATAAGGAACACCATTCATGAAATTTCTTTCTTCCTTGGTTTGCGGGGACTGATCCTTGGATAGGCGAAAGTGACTGGCCAATGGTGTACTGACTGGCTTAGCATCGTCCATGTTGAATCTCTGCAAAACACGATTGATATAATCTGCTTGAGATAGCTGCAAGAGTCCTTTCTGCTTATCTCTAGTGATTTGCATTCCGAGAATCTTCTTTGCTGGGCCTAAGTCTTTCATGTCAAACTCCTTTGACAGTTGCTGCTTCAACCTTCTGATATCGTCCATATTTGATCCTGCTACTAACATGTCATCAACATAAAGCAGTAAAATGGTATAACTAGACTTATATCGCTTGAAGTAGCAACAATGATTAGCATTGCACTTCTGGAACTCTTCCTTGTGCATGAATCCATCAAACTTTTTGTACCATTGTCTTGGGGCTTGTTTCAGGCCATACAAGCTTTTCTTTAGTCTGCACACCATGTTCTTCCTCCCTTTCTCGAAGAATCCTTCTGGTTGGTGCATGTATATCTCCTCATCCAAGTCTCCATGAAGAAATGCGGTCTTCACATCTAACTGTTCAAGATGAAGGTCTTCAATAGCAACAATACTTAATACTGACCTGATAGTATTGAGCTTCACAACGGGAGAAAAAATGTCAGTGTAGTCCACTCCTTCCTTCTGTTGGAATCCTTTGACAACTAGTCGAGCTTTGTATCTCTTGGCACCATCGTGCTCCTCTTTCACGCGATACACCCATTTATTGTGAAGTGCCTTCTTTCCTATGGGCAACTCAACTAGTTCCCATGTCTGATTGGAGATAAGAGACTTCATCTCATCTTCCATGGCAAGCTCCCACTTACTAGCATCTTCAGTCTGAGATGCTTCATCATAGCATTCAGGTTCCCCTGCATCAGTCAGCAACAAATAATTCATGTATCTTTTGTTAGGTACATGAGGTCGAGAAGATCTTCTCAATCCAGGAACAGGAGTAGGATGTTGTAGTGTGTCAGACTGGTCCACACTACTCAGATCAACGATTTCATCAGGCTGAGCACTTTCTATAGTCGGTCCTGTGATGAGACTATCTGGAATATCGTTTGCATCTGCAAATACTGACTCACTCTGCTTTGAGTCGTTGACTTCTGTTTTGTGTCTGTCTTTGTACATTACTCTTTCGTTAAAGATCACATCTCGGCTACGAATCACCTTCTTGTTTTCATCGTCCCAAATGCGGTAACCAAACTCATTTTCGCCATAGCCGATGAGAGTGCATTTCTTGGATTTGGGATCAAGTTTATTTCTGCCTTGATCACTAATATGCACATATGCTAAACAACCGAAAACTTTTAGATGTGATAGTTTTACCTCCTTACCACTCCATAACTCTTCTGGTATTTTGTGCTCTAATGGAACTGAAGGACCTCTGTTGATCAAATAAGCTGCTGTGTTGACTGCTTCTGCCCAGAACTGCTTTGGTAGACCTGACTGTATACGAATGCTTCTGGCTCTTTCTGTCAACGTTCGATTCATACGCTCAGCTACACCATTGTGTTGAGGCGTACCCGGCACGGTTCTCTGCATTTTGATCCCGTGCTCATAACAGAACTGCTTGAATCTGGTGTCTTCATATTCACCTCCATTGTTAGTTCTAAGCTTTTTGATCTTTAGATTTGTCTCATTTTCAACCATAGCTTTCCATAACCTGAAAGCCTCGAACACTTCAGATTTATGCCTTAAAAAATAAACCCATACCTTTCGCGAGTGATCATCGATGAAAGTAACGAAGTAATGCTTTCCACCGATGGATGAGATGGTCGTTGGCCCCCAAACATCGGAATGAACAAGCTCCAGCTTTTCCTTCTTTGGGGTTTTACCACTTATTTGAAAGCTGACTCTCTTCTGCTTTCCAAATATGCAATTTTCGCACATGCCTATTTCCACTGACTGTAGACCTGGAAGTTTCCCCTTCGAGTGCATAATCTTCATTCCCTTTTCACTCATATGGCCTAGCCTCTGGTGCCATATGTTGGAATTTTCGTTGCTAGCTGCAACAGTGATCGAACATCGCGCTCCTGATGTCATGTAAAGAGTACCACTCTTCTTGCCTTGAGCAATCGTCATTGCACCCTTCGAAATTTTCCAGTCATCACCATGGAAAGTCGTAGTATAGCCTTCACTAGCTAATTGTCCTACGGAGATCAAATTCTTCCTCAAATCCGGTATGTGTCTGACATCCTTTAGCTCCCAAACCGACGCATTTAGCTTAATCTTCGCAGCACCTTTACCAACGATATCACAAGGTTGATCGTCACCAAGATATACCTTTCCAAGATTTCCAGAGGCGTACCTTTCGAAGAATTTTTTCTGCGAAGTGGCATGAAACGATGCTCCAGAGTCAAACACCCAAGAATCTTCCTTGCTCTCCAA
This sequence comes from Allium sativum, assembly GCA_030737875.1. NCBI lineage: Eukaryota > Viridiplantae > Streptophyta > Magnoliopsida > Asparagales > Amaryllidaceae > Allium > Allium sativum. The sequence goes on along the minus strand of CM060914.1, from coordinate 132,548,980 downwards.
AGAGCATATCAACGCTTCATCTCCTCCTGAGGTAGAAGTAACATTTGCCTCTGCCTTCGCCTCCTGATCCTTTGGTGCACTTCTGCATTGGTTTTTGTAGTGCCCAGTCTTTCCACAGTTCCAACACTCAATGGTCTTTGAGCCGTTGGGATTTCTGGATTTAGATCTCCAGTCCTTCGACCTACCACGGTAGTTCGATTTGCTACGTCCATTTCCTCGTGTTGAATTTCTTCCTCTTGATTGTGTATGCAAAATTGAAAAATTTGATGACTCACCAGAATCTCTTCGCCGGATCTCTTCACTGAGAACCATATCACGAATATCATCAAATTTTAACTTATTGCTTCCCGACGAGCTACTCACTGCTATGACAGTAGCGTTCCAACTTTCTGGCAGGGAAGACAAAAGTATCAACGCGCGTACTTCTTCGTCAAACTCAATTTCAACTGAACTTAACTGAGTAGTAACTGTATTCAGTTCATTGAGATGTTGAGCTACCGATGCACCTTCTATCATCCGCAAATTGAACAATCGCCTCATCAAATGAACTTTGTTAGAGGCCGACGGCTTCTCATACATACTGGAGAGAGCCGCCATAAGACCTGCCGTGGTCTTTTCCTTTGCTATGTTGAAAGCAACATTGCGAGATAACGTCAATCGAATAACTCCAAGAGCTTGTCTATCAAGAAGAGCCCAATCTTCATCCTTCATATTCTCTGGCTTCTTTTCTGAGAGAGGTTGATAAAGCCTTTTCTGATACAGATAATCTTCAATTTGCATTTTCCAAAAGCCAAAGTCGGCTCCGTCAAACTTCTCGATTTTCACCTTTCCTTCATCTGCCGCCATCGCTCCCACTCGAATTTAATTTCTTTTCTAACAAATTATGGCTCTGATACCAGTTGTTGGGAAATTACGCAGATTTCCTTATGATTATATTTGTGGAGAAAAGAAATGAAATGTAGAATGGTAAGAGACACACAAATTTGATAACGGAGTTCGTCCAATTATGCCTACGTCTCCGGGCTGCTGCAGATCTTTTATTTCAGAGAATATTACAAAGTGATTACACAAAACACTTTTCACTTAACACTCGTTCTCACTCTAAGCTTGCTCGCTCCTTTACTTCTTGTTGAATATGAGATTGGGATGAGATATGAAGTTATGAAGAAGAAGGAAGTATTTATAAGGTGAGAAATAGTTGGTGGGGGTTGGTGGCTTGGTTGGTGGCCCGGTTGGTGGTGGTAGGTGGCCGCCCATGTTTATTGTATGGGTTGTTGGTTGCACATGTAACAACCATTCTAATAGGCAACCTCTCCAGCTTCCATTCTCCTTTAACTCGAGCTAACCAGCTTTCTGCCTTCCTCCACCCCATCCAAATCTCACTCCTCCCTTTCCCTTTTGTCCCCGGTTTACCTGAAAACTATGAAAACATGGCTGTAGTTCCTCAGCACCTCAAATCCATCTTCTATGGAGCCATGGCCTTGCTTCAACAACCCTTCTTTGACTTCCTAAAACAAACGAACCCAGACTGCGTGGTGGCCGGCCTATTCTTTTCGTGGATCCACAACGTCGCCTCTGAGCTCAACATCCCTAGCTTAGACTTCCATGGCTCCAACTTCACTTCCGAGTGCATGTCCCACACCGTAGAACTCCACAACCTCATTGGCAGGTCCCCTGAAGAAATCGTGCTCCTACCAGATCTCCCTCACAGAATAGAGATGCGTCAAGCTTTGATCACAGATTTCAAAAAGCTCGTTCCTTATATTTTTGACTTATTTTTAAAGCAAAAGGAAGCTGAAAAACTCAGCCATGGTGATGCAGTGCAAATACCCCAAAAGGCACCTGGATTGAAGCAAGTGTAGAGATGAATGCAAGTTGTTAGCATAGACCTGCCTATTTACTTTAAGTTTGTTATTTTTTTATTTCTTTTTGCAAGCATGCTATTTCTCTTCTTACTTTTTTTATGCAAGTTGATAGCCACGTAGGCAATACTATTAGAAGATGGCTTTAAATATAGGCTGTGTAGAAACCGTAAAAGGCAGTAAAGAAATATTTTTGCATTTTCTTCTCTGAATTCTCTGTTTCTCCTCCTTTTGTTCTTAATCTTTCCTCCCCTCTAGCAGTGCCGTATCAATTTGGTGCTTTCACCGAAGTTCTCCCTTCCCTCATCGTCCAGATCTGCTCTTCCACCTCAACTTTCATCGTCTAGATCTGCTCTCTCACCTCGGTTCTCTTCATCGTCCAGATCTAATTCTAAAAAAAAGAAGTCATATATTCCAGATCAGATTTGAAATCAGGTATGTCTGTTGCTACTGATTTTGGAGCCTATCATAACGTACTTAATTCTGAAGCTGCTGGATTTATTACCAATGAATCCAGTAAATTTCTACTAGTCACAGTCCATAACATTATCCATCCAATCACTGAGTATGTACTCCATCTAGTGTTTGATCCATATGGGTATGTGGAGATAATTGATATATTACAATCAAGTGAATTGGTGCAAGCAATTGTTCGATTTGATTCATGTCCAAATGCTAGTTGGGCAAAGAGTCAATTGCAAGAAAGATACATATACGATCGATGTTGTCAACTTGATATTCAATTTTATAAAAAAACCGATTATGAGGATAAAACTGAAAATTTATTGATGGAGAACGAATTTGCATCAGATCGGAATTTTATAAGAAATAAACTTAATGAGATGATGACTGTTATTGAGAGAATGCAAGATAGAATAAAATCAACGAATTCTTCAATTCAAAAAAATTCCCATACAACATCTTATAGTTCTTTATCTACCGGACCGAAGTTGGAACTTGATATCATGAAATTGAAGTCATCTATAAGATCATCTTCAATACCAATGTCATCATCCATTGTAGTTCCTGCTCCTTGTCCAGTGGTATCACTAAGCATTGCACCTTCAAAACTGGAGCTAAATATTCATCCTCATCTTAAGTTGCTTGAGAGACCACCCTTCGTATTTACTGCTGCAGCAGAAGTTTGTTTTCCGGCAACGCTATATGCTGCAACATTATCCCATTTGTTGTTATCTACTTCAATAAAAGTAGCTCCAGCGAAAGAATTTCCCTTAATAATAGAATGTGCTCTATTGCGGTATGAATTAAATGAATATAAGATGTTCGACTTAATGCTGGAACAAAATGGCAGGAAGACTTGTAATCGGAAAGTATTAATATTTGATCCGGGTGGCAATTTTAAACTTGGATGCTCATTTGCAGTGCGGATGATACAAGGTGATGCTAAACTTACTCATAATTCGAACTCCATCACTTGTTACCGCTGCCACCAACGTCCGACCTTGAGGACAAGGTCGTTTTCAAGGGGTCGGTAATGATGCGGTGCAAATACCCCAAAAGGCACCTGGATTGAAGCAAGTGTAGAGATGAATGCAAGTTGTTAGCATAGACCTGCCTATTTACTTTAAGTTTGTTTTCTTTTTGCAAGCATGCTATTTCTCTTCTTACTTTTTTTATGCAAGTTGATAGCCACGTAGGCAATACTATTAGAAGATGGCTTTAAATATAGGCTGTGTAGAAACCGTAAAAGGCAGTAAAGAAATATTTTTGCATTTTCTTCTCTGAATTCTCTGTTTCTCCTCCTTTTGTTCTTAATCTTCCCTCCCCTCTAGCAGTGCCGTATCACATGGCTTTATAGTCAACAGCTTCTATGAGCTCGAACCTGATTACATTGACTACTTCAGAAACGTTGTGGGAATAAAAGCATGGCATGTTGGTCCATTGCTGCTAAACGATAAGAATGTAGACACATTCGATAGGGGACGTAAATCTGCCATAGATGAGGCTTCATGTTTGAGCTGGCTGGGGAAGAAGAGTGCGGGTTCGGTATTGTACGTCTGTTTTGGAAGTGTGAGTTCTTTCACTACAAGGCAGCTGCATGAGATTGCTGTAGGGCTGGAAGATTCAGGGCATGCCTTTGTTTGGGTGGTCAGAGACCATGCAGATGATCAGTGGATGCCAGAGGGATATGAAGAGAGGATTGACGGAAGAGGGCTGATAATTAAAGGGTGGGCGCCACAGATGATGATACTGAATCATGCGGCTGTCGGAGGGTATTTGACCCACTGTGGATGGAATTCAAGTCTAGAAGGGATAAGCGTAGGGCTGCCCTTCGCGACATGGCCTTTGTTTGCGGAGCAGACTTACAATGAGCGGCTGATTGTTGACGTGCTTAAAATTGGGGTGGAGGTTGGTGTGAAGGAGTATTCGTTTGATCCTCAGCAGAGGACCGTGATTGAAGCAGGAAGTATAGAGACTGCGGTGAAGAAGCTGATGGGTGCTGAAGAAGATGCGGAAGAGAGGAGGAGGCGAGCAAAGGAGCTGGCGGTCATGGCGAGGAAGGCAGTGGAGGTAGGCGGATCATCTTATGAATCGATGAGTGGTTTGATCCGAGAGCTGGAGGCTTTGCGCGATAGAAGAAGAAACGAATGAAGTTTTCGATTGAATAATTTGGTTTTGGATTAAGAAAATCTTTGTGTTTTACTTTTTGTTAAGTTTTATTCTAATACACATTTTTAATCGTTCAATCAATAACATTTAAAATTCAATAAGTTTATCCATTAAACATTATTGAAAAAAAAAATCTGTGATCTGTTTGCTATAGTTTTGAGATCTCCATGTCAGTTGCCTCAGGAAGACCAACAACATCTTTATTATTTGCAAAATCAGGTTACTTTGAGATGTAATAAAGCTAATATTGGACCATTTGCTTGAAGAATTTGAACCTTATTTTTAACTCCGAACGGTAAAGAATGGTTTTTCTTATTCATATAAATTGACACGTTTGACAAACAAACAAACAAAATAATAATAATAATAATAATAATAATAATATCATTATCAGTTTCTTATATAAGAACCGTGTCATGATATTTTTCTCTGGAGGACTGTTATATATGCGTACAAAAAAACAAATATTGACCATTGAAGAAGAAATTCCTGCTCTACAGATACAATCAAAAAACTTAAAAGTTAATGGTCTAAAATAGACATACATGCACCTTTTTGTTGGATAAACATACAACAAGAGCAAAATAAGAGAAAAATACTTGATACACAACAAGCTTGAACACGCGTTAGCTTTTTGACATCTGCATGAAGTTACAATAGATGTATATAACACACGTATGTCAAACATGTGAGAAAATACCGCAAATATACTGAAAAGGATTGAAGTATTGAACATATATACAGGTAACATATCTTTTGTATATCTCAGAATTTGCATATTTACAACCTACGTAAACCACTTAACTAACCTTTTCTTCAATCTTTTTTATTCATGATTCTTTGACCTCCGTTTCTAGACCTAGTTTTGTCCTTTATTAATATTTTTCATCTTTGTTCTGTATTGTGGTTCAAATTGCAAAAATATACCGAAGTTTAAGCTTTCAATCTTCCTGCCATCTTCTTCATATTTCAGCAAGCTTGATTCATATGTTGTTTAATAATGAAAGGACTGTGCTACTTTGCTTGGGCGCAGATTCGGGTAAAACATGCGAATTAGTACAAAAATAGGAAATCGAGCGGTTTAATATGGTAATTTAACGTGCATTTATGGTGGGACCTCCGAATTAACTGTTTCTTTCCTCGCATTTTGACAAAGCCAAATTCGGGTGCTCAAGCGTTTTCGATAATGGAAGGTAGGAAACGCACCATCTTGTCTTTAAGTTGTTTAATTACTAGGAGAAACACGAAACCTTTTAATTTAGTTTACTTGTGGATTAACTCACAAAATAGTTGTGGATCTAACTTATTAAAATAAAAAGGTGGAGTAATTGACATAATTCGTGGATAACAATAAAACTTACCTTTACTTTTATGCAATGATGATTTTAGATATGGATAACATCCTTTATATATATATATATATATATATATATATATATATATATATCGAAATTTGGTAAATTTTATAGATGCATTGGGCCAAAGCAGCCCAAGCCCACAAACAGGAACAAGATACAACGGTATGCTAAAGGATACAAATACATAATACGATATAGACAGTAGGTGAGCAATGATTGCACGCACCTACTCAGCAATTAATACCATAAACACGTATAGAATTCAACACAATCACCGATGCACTCCCCCAAAATAGAAATTAGGGCATCTCATGGCGGCTGAAAGCTCCAACTCTCGAAGATGCAATCTCCTTCCTGGCCACTTTTGGTGAGCTTCGTCCTTTTAATTCTCTGAATTAATATGTTTACGTCAGAGTGAATGAGGGTGCTGATCAGTTTGCAATCTCTTTTCTTTTTCTCAAACACGCGCTGATTCCTCTCCTTCCAAATGTGATGTACTGTAGCTGTCAGTGTTATATGGAGCAATTGCGGTCGGAATGGCGAACCAGTCTGCAATCGCAGGTGAATAATCTCCTCCTCAAGATTACCAAAGAAGTTTCTTTTGTTTTTGTTTCTTGCTGTGGTCATAATTTCAGAGCTAATCTTACAATCGAAAAATAGATGTTCATGAGATTCCTGTGTTACATTACATAGAGAGCATGTCGGATCGACACTTATAGACCATTTTAAGAGTCTGTCTGAGGTAGGGAGCCGTCCTGTTGTAGCTTTGTAAGTCGTAAAAGCCATTTTTGGGCAGTTTACCTTGCTCCAAACAATGTCTGCCCAGTCTTTGATTGCATGCTTTGTTCTAACGTATTCCCATGCCGTAGATATTGAAAGTAGGCCATTAGGAGAGTCAGACCAGACCCAGATGTCTTGATTGAGGTTAGGGACTATGTGGGTTTGCTGAATTTCTGGTTGCAGAGCCTGCATGCAACTAAGATTTGTGGTATTCCACCTTCCATTCGTAATGATTTATCTACAATTAAGTTATAACCCCCCACTGCCGTTAGAGAGTCCCATCCTAGGAAACTAATCAGTGACCGGGCCAGGAACCAAGGATCCTTCCATAGACTAGTGGATTTGCCGTCCGCAAAATCGTGGTGAATTAGCTGTTTTAAAGAATATCTTGTGGCCATAATGTGTTTCCAAATCTTAGATGAATTGTTGTCACTTTTCATTACCCAGAAATTTGTTTTAATATAGCGGTTTCTCATCCATGTAGCCCATAAAGAATCGCCTTGTATAATTTTCCATGCAAGTTTTAGACTATAAGTTTTTTTGAGTTCACTGAGGTTGATTAACCCCACACCCCCTTCAGATTTGGGTCTACATAGAATGTCATAACTGACTTTATGCAACCCCCCACGCCAGAGGAAATTAGCAAAAATGCTATTAATCTTCTCGATAGTACTCTCCCGGATTTGGAAGGTGTGAAGCCAAAACCTTACTTTTGCAATAATTACCGTGTGTATAAGCTCAAGCCTACCTGCAAAGGAAAGCAAATTTGAACTCCAGCCATTAATTTTGTCTTTAATTTTGGCAATTAAGTCCCCACATTCTCTATCAGTAATGATTGCCGACGATAGTGGAACCCCAAGGTACTTCACAGGCAATTGACTTTCACTTATTGCAACACCCCGAATTTTTTAATAATCAGATTACTAAATTTAAGAATTCTTAATTTCAAATGTGGGAATTAAGGGAAACGTGTCATTCCATTGCGTTCGTCTCAGAATTCTGCTTGAGATAGAGTCCGAGTTTGCGTAAAACGGATACCGTATGAAGAAGATATGGACGAACGAAGTTTGAAAAAAAATTGCACTGGCGCACTTGGGAAGTGCGCCAGTACAAATTTGCATTGGAGCACATTCCAAGTACACCCAGGCCGAGGGAAAACCTGCACAGCCTTCTGGTTCGAACGGTGAGTCAGTGCTGAGTCATTTCTGACTAGTTAATGAGTCATTAGGGTTTCTGGATAGTTCTAATCTCGGTTGAGTGGTTTTGATTAACTCTAGGGTTATCCGACGGCTATAATTAAATTTAAATTCTATATAAACATGTGTAGACCCAAACCCTTGAATCAAATCAAAAATTAGATCAATGGTCGTCATGTTGTCACTCCAAACCCTAGAGTAGCCGCCACAAACTAGAAGCAAAGTAAAGCAACTCAATACAAATCAAATCAAGCCTAAAACTACAACAACGTAATTGTCTACAACAAGGGAACGCTAATCAATTACAGAATTTAGAACCCAGAACTCAAGACCTTTTATTCGGTGAGTTCTAGTCACTTTTAGGTTTAAATAAATAAAAGTGAATTGTGGTAGACTATTATTTGGGTATATGTTGTTTGTAGTTATGCAAGTTTATTATTGTTGTGAATCATGATATGATGCAAGTTTATTATTGTTGTGAATCATGATATGATGCAAGTTATTATATTGAGAAACTATGAATCTATGCAAGTCGTTATGATGAATCTATGCAAGTGGTTATTATGAATCTATGCAAGTTGTTATCATGAATCTATGCAAGTCGTTATTATGCAAGTTGTTATCATGAATCTATGCAAATTATTATGAGATCATGCAAGTTATCTATGCAAGTTATTGTGTGATGAATTCATGAACCTATGCTAGTTGTTATGTTGTGGATCATGAACCTATGTAAGTCACCTATGTAAAAAGTTATGTTATGAATCATGCAAGTTGTTATATTGTGAATCTTGAACCTATATAAGTGGTTGACTATGATGAGAATCATGAACCTATGATAGTTGTTAATTCATGAACCTATGCAAGTTGTTATGAATCTATGCAAGATGTTAATTATGTGGTGAATCATAATTATATGCGAAGTTATTATGTCATTTTCCCTAGTTGTCATGCTTATGCCAAAAATTGTACTGAAAACGATCACCTTGCCATTCCCTTTATTTTATTGTTATGGCGAGACTATTTAGTAGCCTCGATGACGCCAAAACCAAACGGTTACGCTAGTTAAGAAACGGGGAAAAAGGGGAATTTGTAATAGGCATAATTTACATAGTGATCATGTAAATTGGACACATGATTCTAGTAGGGAAACATATAGATAATTACCTATAATGACATAGGTAAAATTGGGTAAAAATGGTACAATTTGAATATGACTATTTATGGATAGGAAATTCAAATTGTTAATAAGATAGGTATTGACACCTATAAAAAGAGGAAAGGATTAATTAATTAACTTAATTAATCAAAAGAGGAATGTTTAAGCAATTAAAGTCTGAAGATTTAAAAAGATTTAATTGGCATAAATGCCATAAAAGGCATAAAATATAATTGTGGTGAAAATTGGTATGATTTTACATACCATAAATGGATGGACATAATTGAGTCAATTATGGACATCGTTAAATTTGGAATTGATTGATAATTTGAATAGGGAAAGAAATTCAAATTGGGGAAAGATTAATTAGGAGTAATTAATCGTCTAAGACATGAGGTTAGGCTCTTTTGTGGTGTAAGACTGCCCGCACCCGCCCGACAAATCCAGCTGCCACAAATGCCAGTCTAATGTGGGAGGTCTTAGGCATAAATTAAATACGTGATAGTTGTAAAGACACGAGTTTAACTCTTTTGTGGTATAAGACTGCCCAGACCCGCCCGGCAAATGCAGCTGCCACAAATGTCAGTCTAATGTGAGAGGTCTTTATAAGGTTACGGCCTTAATGAGTTAAGAAACACTTAACCAGATAAGCATGTAAAGGGACATGAGGGGGTTAAGTGGGTGCCTTGGGTGGCATTTGGAATTAAGTGGGTGCCTGGGGTGGCATGTGAAATACGATTAGATATTTCAATAATTAATTAATGCAAATTTGAGATAAATATGATGTCTAAATGTGTTGGGTGGACAGGGTTAAACAACTGGACTGATGAATTTTACAAACCCGTTTCGTGAATCTGTAGGCTCAATACAAAGTTAGACAATCTGTAAGTTTGTTAAATCTGTACATCTGATCCGTTAGTATGAAAACTTGCTAACTTGATTGTCTGATCTATGAACTAGTAAATCTGAATTCTGTATGTCTAAAACTTGTAAACAAGTTAATCTGAAATCTGAACTATGTTAGTCTTGGGACACAAAGTTAGGATGGGTAATTACTTGTGTCATCTGTTGTGTGGGACCCATATTAGTCAGTAACCCTTTCTGGTATCAAAACTATGACCCAACAGTAGGTAGGGTCCGGGCACGCTTACTGAACTAATTATAAGCGGTTCATTCTGATAATGGTGAGGGGTGTTGATGGTGCGTTCCAACCGGGTCATGTGCGTGCATGGATCCCGGTCTGCCTCTGAGGATGTAAGACGCCATGACATCTATAAATAGGTCTGTGTCATTCAAAGGTTGCCACTTTAGGGAATGATACACCCTTTTGTGGGGATGGCACAAGGTATTTATGTATTAGGGAGCCGATCGTGTGGGGTAGGATTTAGGGTACACTTAGTTTTGTCTGTTCTGTGGGGTACCATCTGTTTCTATTGGGTCGTAACACCTGTCAGTTTCTCCGTGGTACCGTCGGTTAGGGTGGTAAAGGCCCATTTACTAGTGTACACCTAATTCTAACATTCTGTTTCCATAGGGATTATTCTGTTTCCGTTTCTGTCTCTGTTAGGGTGGTAAAGGCCCATTATTCTTTTTCTGTTTCTGTTTAGACATTAGGGTAACACCTAATCCTGATATACTAGTAATAGTGCAGAGTAGTTTGTAGTGAAGCATACATCTTACCTTATTTGTCCTGTCATACCTGCCATCTGTACCGTGAATCCACTTATCCACTTTGTATGCCTGCCATGTTTACCTTTATTTATTTACTGGCTAAAAGTTACTGGACTCACCAGACGTATGTCTGACCTAGTTTGTTTCGCCTCTTTTCTTCCGTTTCCCCCCAGGTTATCCAAGGAGGGAATACTTTAGCTTGATCCAGATTCCTTCTGCTTGAAGTACTTGAAGTATGGCTTGGCTCTTTATAGCTTCTGTTCTGTGGGGATTATGATTTTAAAAGTTTTGTACTCTAATGGTTTTGAATAAGGCCGATATATATATATATATGTACTCTACATTTTTGGTAAAGATGTAACCATATTGGTTTCTGTTTTCCGCTGTAATAAAGTTATTATATTTCAAGTATTGTTTGTCTGTCTTGAAATTTTCTGTTATGTTTACTAAAATGCTCCACCAAAGTTAAGGCATTCCCTTTGTGAGTGACATTAACAGAGGTGGGGTGTTACACTCGGTATCAGAGCTGAAGGTTACCAGATTAGATAAAAGTTTTGAAAATATTTTTCAAAAAGGTTTTAAAAGAAAGTATTTTCAAAAAGGAAAACCTGTTTTGAAAAACATTCCCCAAGAGCCATATATCTTTCCTTCGGTTCTTTGTATTGAATTTTTCCTTTTTCGTTTCAGCATGTCTGAAGCATTTGAGATACCAGAGGGTGTTCATGTACCCGGTTGGTTTCTTCAATATCTCGAGGCTAGGGCCGCCACCGCAAGTCCAGCAAATGCTCCTCCTCCTCCTCCCCCCTCCTCCTCGTGTCGATACTTTTGCTAAGATATGTAAGGACTTTAGAGCAATGGGTGGAAAACCTTTTCACGGGACGGAGACATTTGTTAAAGCTCGTAACTGGCTTAAGGGGGTGGAAGAATTGTTTAGAATCTTTGAAGTGGATGACGGAAGAAAAGTCCAGCTAGCTGCCTGGATAATGAAAGATGAGGCCTCGTTTTGGTGGGAGGTCACAAATGGGGGACGTCCAGTCGATACATGGCCAGATTTTAGGCAGAGGTTTGAGGCAAAGTTTCTCTCGCGGGCTGAAGAGAATCTATACACGGAAAGGTTTTTGGCGCTGAAGCAGGGGGATCTGTTAGTAAAAGAGTACGTCAACAAGTTCAATCAGTTGGCGAGGTTCAGCTTAGACTTAGTGAACACACCTGAGAAGAAGGCTCTGAGATTTGTTAAAGGCTTGAATGAGCCGCTACACGGATTGGCTATGACCACGTTCCCATGGGGGCCACTTTCGAAAAGCTGGTGGATAAGGCACTAATGCATGAAGAGGACAAAGGAGCAAAGAAAGAGGAAAAAGTTGAAGGGACACTGAAAAATGAGAAGGCGGGACCCAAGAAAGGACAACAACAACAACAACAGAAGAAAGGCAAGAAGGATGAGAAGTTTGAATATAAGAAGGAGAAAAAGTGCTTTACTTGTGGAAGCTCGACTCATCTGAACAAGGATTGCAGAAAAAGAAAGGGCGCTTGCTTCAACTGTGGTGAGATGGGACACTTCACTAGGGACTGCCCGAAGAAACGAGGGCAAGGGCAGAGGGTAGGACCAACTTCTGGAGGGCAGGCGAACACTCTCGAGGCTAGTGGATAGGATAGAATTAGGAAAACATTCTGTGGGAGGTTTAATTTCTTTATCTGATTGTTGAGTTGAAACTCTTTCTGATTCTGGCTTTTTGATTCTGTAACCGATACTCTGCACTTTAATACTAATATTGTTTCTAATTCCACTTTAGACTCAAACCCATAAGGGTTATGACTCATCTGCTTGTGATAGATTGGGGTTTGAGAGATATCTGTGTTAGGCATCAAGTAGGACGCATACATTCTGGGTTTTATCATGCTTAGTTTCCTAAGAATCGTTTGGTGATCTGATCTGTACCAATAGTTTGTAAGTATCTGAATATTTCTGATAAGGTTAAGATCTCCAGTTTTTACATTGTTTAAAGAGGGTAATCCTCTGGGTGTCAATCTGATGTTGATTTCGGTCTTCGGGGTTGATACTTAGGGAATTATTTTCTCAACCAAGGTTTAATGGCAACCAATTTTTTATTTTATCTGTGCTCGCTTCCATCATTCGACTATATCCTATCGATTGAGTCTTCGACCTTTAGATAGGAATCCTATGGATGTAAACATGTGTTTGAGACATGTTATGTTTGATGGTTGCAAGTGGATGCAAGTGGTTGCTAGTGGTTGCTCGTGGATGCATATACACACACTAGGCACTAGATCGGCTCGAAAACACCCTCATATTGCTTATAAATGTGTGTGCATATTTAGGTTAATGGATGAACAATGGTTTTGTTATCATATGGATGATGCATTATGATGAATGGTTGAGCACACATGTAGAAATAATATGTATCAATAGGATTCTTTCGCATACATAATGGACGCATGGCACTATCATGGTTTGCATTGAGGAGGCCAACTGAATCAGTAGACCGCCTGATTTTGCATTAGATAAGGAACATATACACACACTTTTTGCATATGTTCATACGACATTAGAAGTTTTCTAAGGACAATGGATGCTTGTGGATGATGGTGGAGTAGATGGGTGATTGGATGGTAGGACACATTCTTCTTAACTTGAAGATTTCGGGGATGAAATCCTTTAAGTAGGGGAGAATGTAACACCCCAAGTTTTTGAATAATCAGATTAACTAAATTTAAGAATACTTAATTTCAAATGTGGGAATTAAGGGAAACGGGTTGTTCCATTGCGCTCGTCTCGGAATTCTGCTTGAGATAGAGTCCGAGTTTGCGTAAAACGTATACCGTATGAAGAAGATATGGACGAATGGAGTTTGAAAAAAAATTGCACTGGCGCACTTGGGAAGTGCACCAGTACAAATTTGCATTGGCGCACTTTCCAAGTGCGCCCAGGCCGAGGGAAAACCTGCACAGCCTTCTGGTTCGAACGGTGAGTCAATGCTGAGTCATTTCTGACTAGTTAATGAGTCATTAGGGTTTCTGGATAGTTCTAATCTGGACTGAGTGGTTTTGATTAACTCTAGGGTTATCCGACGGCTATAATTAAATTTAAATTCTATATAAACATGTGTAGACCCAAACCCTTGAATCAAATCAAAAATTAGATCAATGGCTGTCATATTGTCACTCCAAACCCTAGAGTAGCCGCCACAAACTAGAAGCAAAGTAAAGCAACTCAATACAAATCAAATAAAGCCTAAAACTACAACAACGTAATTGTCTACAACAAGGGAACGCTAATTAATTACAGAATTCAGAACCCAGAACTCAAGACCCTTTATTTGGTGAGTTATGGTCACTTTTAGGTTTAAATAAATAAAAGTGAATTGTGGTAGACTATTATTTGGGTATATGTTGTCTGTAGTTATGCAAGTTTATTATTGTTGTGAATCATGATATGATGCAAGTTTATTATTGTTGTGAATCATGATATGATGCAAGTTTATTATTGTTGCGAATCATGATATGATGCAAGTTATTATGTTGAGAAACTATGAATCTATACAAATCGTTATGATGAATCTATGCAAGTGGTTATTATGAATCTATGCAAGTTGTTATCATGAATCTATGCAAGTCGTTATTATGCAAGTTGTTATCATGAATCTATGCAAATTATTATGAGATCATGCAAGTTACCTATGCAAGTTATTGTGTGATGAATTCATGAACCTATGCTAGTTGTTATGTTGTGGATCATGAACCTATGTAAGTCACCTATGTAAAAAGTTATGTTATGAATCATGCAAGTTGTTATATTGTGAATCTTGAATCTATATAAGTGGTTGAATATGATGAGAATCATGAACCTGTGATAGTTGTTAATTCATGAACCTATGCGAGTTGTTATGAATCTATGCAAGTTGTTAATTATGTGGTGAATCATAATTATATGCGAAGTTATTATGTCATTTTCCCTAGTTGTCATGCTTATGCCAAAAATTGTACTGAAAACGATCACCTTGTCATTCCCTTTATTTTATTGTTATTGCGAGACTATTTAGTAGCCTCGATGACGCGAAAACGCAAACGGTTGCGCTAGTTAAGAAACAGGGAAAAGGGGAATTTGTAATAGGCATAATTTACATAGTGATCATGTAAATTGGACACATGATTCTAGTAGGGAAACATATAGATAATTACCTATTATGACATAGGTAAAATTGGGTAAAAATGGTACAATATGAATATGACCATTTATGGATAGTGTTAGACCAAAAAGTGGTTCTAACACCCAAATTGATTAAAAGCAGAATGAAATAAGATCAAAAGTAAAATAGAGACACAGAATTTATAGTGGTTCGGCGAAGAAAAGCCTACGTCCACTTGTCAATCACTATTTTCAATGATGTAGTTGCAATTACAATGAGATATTCACTCAAGTTCACTCACAACTCACATACATTCACTCAATTGTCTCAAAACAAATGTTGAAAGAAGATTTGGATTATCCGGGAGTGCTGGAATTCGGTTTATGAAAGTGGTTGAACTCTCCCAGTGCCAAAAAGAAGATCCCTTTCATTGTCTCCAGACAGGGTATTTATAGGTGAAAATTTGCTCATAACCCGATCCGGATCGGAGCCTCGTGTCATCCATCCCATCAGCCTCGGGTTCGGATGGATTTCTATGTTGACAACGCATCATAGCAGTGGACGTTGTGGGTAGGATCTGGTCATAACCGCTCCGAATAACCAGGCGATCATGGGGGAGAGTGACATGGAATATGGGTTCGGATCGGAGGAGTGTACAGGAGGGGTTCGGATCGGAGTATCCGATCCGATCCGGTTTTGTCCCAAGGCTAAGTCTTCGTCCACTTTCACTCCGTTCCGATCTGTCTTTGTAGCAGGTAGCCCTCCGCTCCAACTGGCAGTAGGTTGTTCTCCGATCCGAACAGTTGTGCCTCTCTGATTCCAACAGTAATAGCTCACCGATCCGAACAGCAAGACCTCTCCGTTCTGACCCGCTATATCTTCTCCGATCCGATCCGCTATAATGCTTTCCAAGTTCTTCAATGTTTCACATCTCGACTTTGTGTTGCCCAATTCACAAAGTGGGCTAACATTTTGCCCCCTCAAAGGATGCTTCTGTTGGAGACGGAGCATGCTTTGATTGTCATTGCATATCGCCTGCTAGGTCATCTTTCCTTCGATTTTCCTCATGCTTTCATCCTCTTCTTTAAATTTTAATTTAATTCATATGCCAGGCTGGGTTACAACCTTCCGTTCAGTTCGGATCCCGATCCGAACAGGTCCGCCTCTTCCTTCTATTTCTCATTAGACTAGCGGGCCAGGCTTCACCACTGGGCCTTCGAACCGGTCCGAACGGAAAAATAGGATGGGAATACAAATAGTCACCTCGACTGTATATAAATCCATCGTCCGCCTCCTCTTTCCTTTCTTTCTTTCTTTATTGCTCTACGCCTGACCGATTCCACTCTGAAACTCTAACTTTCAGGATCTTAGAAAATCTAAAATTATCTCGCCAATCTTCGATTTAAACACCTCGGTAGGTTTTGAAACTTCAATCAATTTTGTAACAACGGGTTTCAATTGAGATTTGCGGTTGATTTCGAATAATTTGAGCACTGATCCTCTCCTGCTTCGATGTCGTGTCTCCCTCCTCCCCTGTCGTCGTCGTGGGTGGTTCTACCACCATCTCGAGGCGCTGAGAGGTTAAATGAGGCATGCGCTCGTCTTTAACTGGAGCTTTGGAGATGGATGTGGATTTGACTGTGGTTGAGGAAGGGGAAGAGGAAGAAGAGGATTGAGGGGATCAGTTCGGGTTGGAGTATAGGAGATGGATGAGAGGGAAAAGAAAAGAGTTCAGGAAGTCGGATCGGGTCGGGGCAAGTAAAGAAAGGGAAAAAGAAAAGAAAAGAAGTTCAGAAGATCGGATCGGGTCGGAGCAAGTAGTTAAAAAAGGGTGGAAGGGAGCTTTCCTAACCTGATCGGGTCGGATTGTAGGATAAAAGGAGGAGAAGTATGACTACGTGATCCGATCCGAACCGTTAGGGGACTCTACCTCCGAGCCGATCCGATTTTGATTTCTGAGTTTCAAAGTTTATCCGAGCCCAAGTCGAGGCCGCATCCCCGATCCGATCCCAATGAACGCGCCCGAACCGAACCAAAGAGCAGTCCATCTTAATGCATAAAAACTTGTTTAACTGGCCCAATCAATTTTTGGCATAATCTTCAATTTAATGGACAGTTAGGATAGTGCCTTGCGAATGTAACTGGACATCAGGAACAACTTCAATCCTTTATACTTTGCCAAAATATTGCGTCGCACTTTTAAACATTTATTTTACACTTTCTGCATACACTGTTTACACTTTAGTTTGCACACATGCACGGGGGAATACGGGCTAATTTACTCTAATTTATGCTATTGCTTCTTCAATAGTTTTATGATCATGAGACCCAGACGCTCTTCTAGACTAGCTGAGAAGAAAGAGGCCCCGGAAACCTCCAACAAAATTACTCTCGAGGACATATCTTCTCCTTCGGATCCAGAATTGAATAATGAGGGTTCAGACTACGAGGTTGGAAATCGCGCAAGTGACAATGTGTCTTCGGAGGGTGAAGTTTCTCTAGGTTTTGAAGAGGAAGGAGGGATTGGTGATGATCGGGCTCCTGATGAGTTTGAGTCGGCTATCATATTGGAATCACCCCAAGATTCTGTTGAATCAACAATCGACAACGACAGACTTATCCGGATTTGTCTAAAATACGGGATACTACAAAGGGACACCCTAGTGCCTTCGAGAACTGACCGTCCCCACAACCCTCCAGAAGGGTATATGGCAATTACTCGTTTGATGTGCATGGTCGGTGCTATCCCTCCATTTTCTCCCTTCATCGTTGATTTTCTAAGACAAATGCAGATTGCCCCCATGCAGCTGCATCCCAATTCTTATGCTTACTTACACACCTTATATATAGCATACCGTGAGATCTTAGGCATAGAGCTCACTTTCGATGACGTTCATTTCTTCTACAACTTCTAGCATCGGACTCGAGAGACTCCTTCTTTCTGCTATTTTGAGTCTGTCCCTAAGAGGAAGATAATTTCAGCGCCATTCAGTAGTAAAGCAGGAGATTCCAGACCGGAATGGTTTTATGTGAAGCAGCAGCCTGGGTGTGCCAGGAGGTGGACGAAATCAAGTAAAACACTGATTTTCTAAATCTTGGCTCTATACATTCAAGTCATTGCCTTAACTCATTTTTCTTTTTGTTTGCAGTCGACAACCCAAAACAAATATCAGACTAGGTGTTCTTTGACCGGATGCACCAGCTCCTTAATGGCGATTAGAAGTTCTTGACTATTGATGAAGTCCTTAAGGATGAGTATCTTCATTTTCATGGGTTGCTATCCGTTACTCGTAGCATTGGTCACGGGACGGCTCCATATGTTTATATTCCTCCAGTGGATGTAGTCCCAGAGACAGGGGAAGGTTCGGGAGCTCCTGCAGTGCCTCTCCAAACTTCTCCCTCTCCATCCTCTACTCAAGATGATGAATTGGCTAACTTGGCCAAAAAACATCGCGAAGGGTATACCGTTCCTGAGGATGCCATTTCTCCAGAGAGGTCAACGTCTTCTAAAGAGTCGCCAACTGATGCTTTCGAGGGAGATGTCCCTAGCACTGATGACCCATTATTTCAGGCCCATTATTTCAGGGTTTGGGGGATCTCCCCTTACCTGAAACTATATACACTTCAGAGGATTTTAGGAAGGATCCTTTAGTTTTCACCTCTTCTGAAGAGACTACTCCTGCTAAGGCCAAAGAGCCTACCCGTACTAGTCTAGCTTCAGACTCGGGTTGGTTGGGGGGAAACACACCACTTAGGGAACACTTTACACAATAGCATTATCACTCATTGCACCTCTCTCTCTGTGAAACTATCGATTCTGAATTTCATTTGCCTTATTGTGCAGGCACGATGTCCCGATCTTACTATGATATCAGGAAGTTCCGTCGCAGCATGTCTAACCCACCTCATGATATTGAGTATGATCGCCGCGACGATCGCAGTAGGGAGGAGAGAAGGCCTTATGAACCATATTGCTCTCGAACTTCGCTTTCTCGCTCTCCTGTTCGGACGGACCCGGAAAGATATAAAGGTTATCAAGGCCGTCGGGAAGAGGATAGGCCGCAACCGAAAGACTCCACCTCTTCCCAAGAAAAGCGCAGCAGGGAGAGAAGTCCGCCGAAAGATACCGAGTCGCGAAGTAAACGCAAAGTCTCTGCTAAACGGCCTAGGATAGATAAAGAGACTATTGAATCCTCCACGCACAGGGATACTGAATTGACGATCCCCGCCCCTCCACCACTAGATGCTGAAACTGCAATCAAGCGGGCGTATTTGGAGGAGCAGTTTCCCGAACATTACTTCGAGAACCTGACTTTTTTACCTGCCCTCGAGCCAATTTCTTCCAGGTGGGCAGATGAGGCCAAAGCAAAAATAGATGCGGTTGAAAACAGTATTCTGAAATGTTCAAATATTCACGCCAGCTTTCCAGAATTATTCGTACTCTAATCACGAATGCTGATTCAATGCAAAAAACCACGGAAGAAGATGCAAATGCCTTAAAGAATCTAGGAAAAGATTTGGAGGACACACAGGCCCAGCTTGCTGTTGCTCAAAGGGACGCTACTAGCTTCAAACAACAATTTGAAGATATGCAAAAACGTTATCATGATTTGCTTGAATCTCACACTCAAGAGCGTTCTGAGTTAAAAAAGCAAGCTGAAGATGCTAAGTCAGATGCCGCTAAGACGCGCCTTGCTTACGCTGACCTTGAACGGAAAAATGCCGAGTTAGCAAGGAGGATTGCTGAGCTAGAAAAGAAAAATGCTGACTTGGCTTCAAAGCTAATGGAGGCGGAGAACAGAGCTGCCCTGGCGGAAGGCAACGTCGAATGTGCTATCAAATCCGCTGAGGAGGCCCGCAAACAATTGTCAGAGGCGGAGGCAGAGATTCAGGGTTTCGGCGAATTAATGATTGAATTCTTTGCACATATCATCCGTCGCCGGAACATTTCTTGGATTGAGGATTATCCATCTACTCTAGTCCAAGTATGGAGTCAGATCGTTGAGTGGGAAAAAGAGGAGCTCAAGGTTGATTCCATCGATGAGGACAAGCTGATGGAGAAATACTTAAGGGATAATGAGCCAGAACGCCTAGCTGAAGGGCGCCGCCTCATTGCTGATGCTATGGAGGAAGAGAGGCGGGGGACTAAACAGAAGAACGTTCCCGAGGCTGGTTCCTCTTCTACTGCCCCCGCAACCTCTGAAGTAGAGGGGTATGATCCTGAAAACCCGGGAATCCCTCGAACAACTTTGCTATCCCCTATTCCCGAAATGGCATCAGAGACAGCAGTCACCCCTGCCGAGAAATCTTCGGAAGGTATCCCTACATTTTCTCCTCAATTCGTCAAGGCTATTTCTACCTTTCGCCACGTGATTGAGCAATCGATGAAAAACCCATTATTTTCTCCTGAGTTGATAACTGTTGCTTCTCACTCTATAGGTATTGAGCCATCCGGAAAGACAGATGTAACTCAGGGAGCCGCCTCTGGGACAGAGCCTACGGAGAAGGCAAAAGGGGGAAAGGACAAGGCTGCTCCTATAGACTTGGGAGAAGGAAGCGAACCGCCTAAGGTTGACACTCCCCATGATGAAGAAATGATAGCCGCCTTAAAGGATGATAGCGGCGACGGAGGACATGAGGAAGATCCAGAGGTGGCAATAGTCGGGGAGTCGAAAAGTGCAGATGATGTTACTTTGGCTGCAATGAAAGCTGACCAAGATAAACGCTTGCAGTTAAAATCTGAAGACTTAGACCCTGAAATCCTCAAGCCTCTCGCAGTTGTTGATGCGGGATCAAGGTTAGTTGTTAAGCTTTCAACTAGATCTATTGTAGAGGAACTCGCTAAAAAATCTTCTCTTGATTCCAGCGCTCCACCCTCCGGGAAGAAGTCAACCGATTCCAGCGCCGCATCTTCAGGAAAGAAAAAATCAAAGCGCATCTTGACGGAGGCCGAGAGAGAGGCAAAGGATGCGGAGAAAGCCGCCAAGAAGTCCAAGCCTCACTCGAAATCTAAATAGTGGGTTGTCTTGTGTTGTTTTAGCATTTGGTTGACCAATAATTGTTACTATGAGGGTGGCTTTTGCACCTTCTTTTTGGCTATGTTCCTGTACAAAATTCATTCATTCGTAAATAAAAAATATTTCATTTTCTGCAATGTCCGTTAGTCATTAGTTCTGCACTTATGTAAGAATGCATGTCTTACTATAGTTATGTAATGAAGTTACGGAGGGAGGAAATATGTGTATACATATATGCCCCCAGTCAATCTCAAAAAACTATTCAAGGCTTAATCAAGTAATCTGAATGCTCCCGATTTTCTGATGGGATTACATTTTCTATGTCGTCAATGCCTGTCGTTTTTTATGGCATTTCTTTTATACTCTCCTGTCTTATACTCAGGTTAGAGTTCTTACTGAGGCAGTCTCTTGTCTGGGTGCACCTTCACGCCTCAGAGGACGTCGTCTTCCCGTCCTTTTATACTCTCTCTCTCTCTCTGGAGAGTTAGAGTTCGAGCTCAGCAATTTATTCGCTCCCCGATCCTTCAGCGGGGAAGGAGTTTTTTCTCAGCGCTCAATCGGAGACGCTTTTATACTCTCTCTCTCTCTGGAGAGTTAGAGTTAAGAATGTCATTTTCCCATTCTTTTACGTCTTATCGCACAAATAGTCGTTGTGCTTTTTTCTTACGTTTAAACTGTTTTCAACCTTTCAGGTTTTGAATCATCTTATATTCCATAATCACAACAGAATAGTCGATGAATGTATATATATAATGCATGAAAGTAAATAGCACACAATATTTTTATAGTGGTTCGGCTAAGTCGTAGCCTACATCCACTTTATAGTCCTTTATTCATATCATCAGATTTTCCTAAGGCAAGTCGTGCCTTTTTACAGAGTTCATAAGAAAAATAACGAAGAATACAACGTTTCTAATCCAAATATCGCATCAAGTGTTGGGCATTACATGACCTAGGTACTTCTTTGCCATCTACGGTCGTTAACTTGAAGGTTCCTTTTTCAAGTTTCCGTTGGATGACAAAGGGTCCTTCCCACTTCGGACCGAGGTGAGGAAGGGATGGAAAAATTCTCTTTAGCACCAAATCTCCTGGTTCAAAGGTCCTAAGACGAACTTTTTTGTCGTAATAGCGTGCCATCTGACGTTGGTGTCTTGCCGCGCACAAATCCGCTTCGTCCCTTTTTTCTTCGATTTCATCAAGGGACTCGAGTAAGAGCGCCCGATTCGTCATCGGGTCATATTACGTCACCCGATGGGAATGAACTTCAAGCTCTACTGGAATTACTGCTTCTGAACCAAAAGAGAGAGAGAAAGGAGTATGACCAGTAGCTGTCTTAAATGTTGTTCGATATGCCCACAAAGCTAAGGGCAATTCGTCAACCCATTTTGCCTTTGCGCGCTCTAACCGTTTCTTGAGGATGGATTTTATAACTTTGTTTATTGCTTCTACTTGCCCGTTCGACTGCGGATAAGCAACCGTAGTATACCGTTTGTCGATCTTATATTTTTGACAGAAATTTCTGAATTCAGCACCATCAAACTGGGTTCCGTTATCAGTTATAATAGTTCTTGGGATCCCGAATCGGCATATAATATTTCTAACCACAAAAATTATCACCTTCCTCGCCGTAATCTTGGTTAGGGGCTCAGCTTCCACCCACTTCGTAAAATAGTCCACAGCAACTATTGCATATTTCGCCCCTCCTTTAGCAATTGGTAGAACTCTGATGATATCAATTCCCCACGTGGCAAAAGGCCAAGGACTCACCATCGATTTGAGTTGAGTCGACGGTGCTCTGGGGATTTTGGCGAATCTCTGGCACTTATCGCAGCGTCGTGAATAATCAGCTGCATCTTTATTAATTGTGGCCAAAAGTATCCATATCGCAATATCTTTTTCGCTAAAGTCTGACCTCATGTATGATCTCCACACTCACCTTCGTGCACTTCTCTTAGTACACGTTTGATGTCGTCGTGTGCTATACATCGTAACAGGGGCATAGAAAATCCTTGCCTATAAAGAGTATCATCTTGTAAGACATATCTGGTAGCCTTGCGAACTGTAGCCCTTCTCTCACTCTTCTTTGATGGGAGTGTCCCATTCTTATGGAAGTTCTTAATTGGGGTCATCCACGACTCCTTCTCCGGTTCCGCTTTGAAAGCGAACTCAAATTCCATCGACTCAAAGCTTGGCGATTCCAACGTTTCAATTGGAATTATTTTAGTTTCTTCTGGTTTGTCGGAACTAGCTAGCTTTGCCAGCCTGTCTGCCTTCTGGTTTTCGGCTCTTGGGAGATGTGTTATACTGTACCGCTCCAGGTTGCTCAATAGCTTTTTCACTTTCCCGAGGTAGGCGATAAGTCGAGGCCCCCGAGCCACAAATTCCTCTCGCACTTGGAAAACAACGAACTTGGAGTCACAGAATATGTCCAACATTTTTATTCCGAGGTCTTTAGCAAGCTTCAGCCCGACAATCAGGGCATCGTATTCAGAGTCATTGTTAGTCGCCGAAAATTCTAATCGTAGAGCATAATATAACGACCGCCCTTTAGGAGTAACTAAGACGATTCCAGCTCCGGACCTTCGGTCGTTCTTGGCTCCATCTGTGTATAGCTTCCATGGATCTATCTTTAACTCATCTTCGGACTTAACCACTCTGTCATTGATTACTTCCTCCTCTGGGATGGTGAACTCTGCTATAAAGTATGCCAGAGCTTGCCCCCTGATCGATCTTCGTGGCTGAAAATTTAAATCAAACTGACTTAATTCAATATTCCATTTAATTAGCCGTCCCGATGCTTCGGGTCTCTGCAACACCTGCCTCAGAGGCTGGTCAGTGTATATGGTTATTGGATGAGCTTGAAAATAGTGACGAAGTTTTTGGGATGCGATTTGGAGGCTGTAAGCAAGCTTCTCAATCTTTGGGTAGTTGCGTTCTGCCGCTGCCAATTTCTTGCTTACATAATATACTGGTCTTTGCACTTTGTCTTCTTCTCGAACCAAGGCTGTGCTAACAGCGTGAGCCAAAACTGCCAAGTAAACAAATAACTCTTCATGATCCACCGGTTTTGACAAAATCGGTGGTTTTTCTAGCAATTCCAATAAATTTTGAAAGGCCCCAACACAGTCCGGAGTCCATTCGAAGTTTTATTTTCCCCTTTTAATCAAATCGAAAAACGGGACGCATTTGTCCGTGGCTTTGGAGATAAACCTACTCAACGCAGCTATTTTCCCCGCAAGACTTTGGACGTCTTTAATTCTCCTCAGCTCTTCAATGTTTCTAATCGTTGCTATTTGGATGGGATTGATTTCAATTCCTCGGGAGCTCACAGTGAAGCCTAGAAATTTTCCCGATGCCACTCAAATGAACATTTCAAAGGATTCAACTTCATCCGATACTTTCGCAAGATACCAAACATTTCTGCCAAGTCTTGCGTATGGCTAGAGGACTGTCTCGATTTGACAAGCATATCATCCACATAAACTTCCATAGTCTTCCCTATTTGATTATAAAACAACCTTTTCACCAGGCGTTGATAAGTGGCTCCGGCGTTTTTCAATCCGAACGGTATGACCACATAACAGTATAACCCCAAGTTTGTAATGAAGCTCGTGTGTTCTTGATCTGGCACATGCATAGGAATTTGTTTGTATCTGGAATATGCATCCATGAAAGAAAGAAGTTCATGTCCCGCTGTCGAATCTACAAGCTGGTCAAACCTGGGAAGTGGGAAACTATCTTTCGGGCAAGCTTTGTTCAAATCTGAAAAATCAATGCAAGTCCGCAACTTTCCATTCGGCTTCTTTACTAAGACGGGATTCGATATCCAGTCGGGATATGTCGAATCTCGAATAAATCCGTTCTGCTTCAGTTTCTGCACTTCTTCTTTGAGAGCAGCCGACCTCTCTGGGCCCAGCATACGTCTCTTTTGTTTTACAGGCGGATGTTTCGGGTTTACATTTAGTGAGTGACATATAATGGATGGCGATATCCCACACATGTCAGCATGGGTCCAGGCAAACACGTCCAGGTTTGCCTTCAGGAAGTCAGCTAGTTCTTTAGCCCGACGTGGATCCAACTGGGACCCAATCTTCAAAACTCTCGTTGGATCAGCTTCATCAATGGGAATGTCCATTGTCGCTTCGTTAGGAGTTGCATTTCTAGTCTCTGGTTCCTCGTCTTTTCTGGGATCCAGGTCTTCAGGCGTTCCTTTGGGCAACTCCTTCGGGGACGATCCCTCTAATTGCTACGCCGAGCCCCCCTTTGGGGGAGGCGAGGCATCTTTACTCTCGATGTTATGTCCTTTCATCAACATCTTTAATTCGGCAACATAGCAGGCCCGTCCGGAAACTTGATCCCCTCTCATTACTCCAGTTCCGGCTTCAGTCGGGAACTTAAGCAATAAACACCAAGGGGCGATGCAAGCCCTGAACTCAGCAATGGCAGGTCTTCCCAAAAATGCATTATAAGGTGAATCTATGTCCAACACTACGAACTGTAGCATCCATACTCTTCGGCGTTCTCCTTGCCCCAATGTTACGGACAATTCTATGTACCCCATTGGAGCTGTCGATGCCCCGTTGAAGCCTCGGATCCAACCTTCGCATGGCTTCAAATCTTCAGATTCAAGCTTCATTTGATCGAATGACTTTTTAAATAAAATATTAACAGAGCTTCCGTTGTCTACTAACACCTTATGAACCAAGGCCGGCACAATGGTGGTAGTAATGACCAATGGATCATCGGTGGGTGACTGGATCCCGGTATTATCTCTGCTACGGAATACCACGTCATCAAACATTGTCTTCTGTTGCTTTATGGGGGCGATATCTTCCAAATCATCACCTTCATTCACATCTACATGCTTGGCAGCATTTACATATTGATCCATCGCTCTAAAACTACGGATTGCTGGGTGGGTCCACCCACTATGGAGTTGATAACAATTCCCTTGCCTTTTTGTTGCGCTGTAGGCTTGGGAGCAGATTGAATCTGTTTTGGAGCCTGCTCTCCTTGCCCCCTGTCCCTCGGGGCAACCTTATATTCATCCAGTTTCCCTTCGCGCAGCAGCTTCTCAATCACATCTCTCAAATGTTGACATTCATTGGTTGAATGCCCATGAGTTCCATGAAACAAACAAAACTTTCCAGTTGCCATTTCTTTCTCCGTTGAGTCGCGAGGTGGCAGTCTTTTATATTGCAAAACATTGTATGTATCCAAGTAAATGTTTTCCAGGGTGTCGTTCAACGGTGTATAATTCTCATAAGTCTGGAATCGGGGTCTTTTGTTAGGATCACTTCCCCTATTTCTATTTCTTCTATTACCGTTCGCGTTACGGTTATTGTTGTTGCCCCCGTTTCCAGAATTGTCGTTTCCACTCTTAATTTCGTCATTCACTTCAACTTTTCCGGAACTTTCTCCAGACTGCTTCACGACGACATTACTCTGAACATTCTCTTTTGAAGCCGCTCCAGACTTTCTCTTTCGGTTTGCCCTGGCCTCCTCTCGTCTTAAATAAATATCGGCCTTTTCATATAATATCTCTCTCATGGAGGGTGTCTTCCCAGAAAGGTAATCTCCAAACTCGGAGTCAGGATCGACTCCTTCTTTCAAAGCCATCAAGATGATGGGCTCATGCGGGTCACTAATTTCAGTCACAGCTAAGTTGAAGCAGTCGAGATATGACCTCAAAGACTCTCCTGGCGCCTGCTTAATTCTTGATAATTCAATAACACTTTTGGACTTTCGGGTATGGAGTCGGAACTGATTCATAAAATGTTCGCTCAATTCCCTATAATTCGATATCGAACGAGGGGGAAGTCGGGTAAACCATAGCAGCGCCACATCTTCTAAATATATCGGGAATGCTTTACACTTCACCGCGTCAGGAGCAGCAGCAGCATTCATGAGCCACGAGTATCGCATCAAATGCTGTCCCGGATCGGTTCTCCCATTGTACTTGTCCATTTGCGGCAGGTTAAAACGCCGGGGAAACTGAAAGTCGAGGATGTCGTCAGTGAAAGGAGTATGGCTTCGCTTAATGCCATAATCTTCATTGGTATAGTTCCGACTTTCGGACATAATCTGGCGTACCATCGCCTATACATCAGCATTAGTGAGGGGCCGTTCAGGTTCCCTGGCCCTGTATCCGGGTTCCTTCTGGGCTCTTGTTCAGGAGATGCCCTTCTTCTTTGAGCTGCTTCTGCTCTGCTTCGTTCCCTACGCCCCCGGTCGATCTCGGGAGGAGGGGGCTGGAGCGTCTGCCCCTGAGTAGGATTAGTATGGTTAGGGTCTCTTAAGCCTGGATCATTGGTTCCTAGTGCTCGTGCAATATCCTCGCGAGACCCCAAAGATCCGAACGTCAGCTGCTCCAAATTCTGAGGTCGTTCGAGCGGCCTTCGTTCACGGTGCCGTTCTTCCTCAGAAGAAGAAGACTGATCCATTGGTGAGTGGCGAACCGGGGATGGGGTTCTCTGTCTACGGAGTTTGCTAATTTCCCCGCTCATGAGTCTCATATTTTCTTGCATCATGAGATTGGTGTGCTCGTGGATTTTCATAGCCTCCCTAGTACTCTCAAGCATGTCAAGTAGGTGCGAGAAATCTCCTTGAGTAATGGGCGCGGATGGATTGACCTGATCATTGACCCTGGTGGCTAGAATCGGAGCATTTGTAGGGGCTCGAGTAGAGGTTCCAACATCACCAAGTGACGGGTCGGTTCGGAGATGGGAAATCGGGTCGGGTCGGAGCTGGGAAGCCTGCTCGGGTCGGAGCTGGAAAGCCAGGTCGGGTCGGTGTAGGGCAAGTTGCTCGGGTCGGTTCAGGTTGGGGGAATGCACTGCTTCAGATTCTCCTACCCGGAACAGATCGGAGCTCTCTCCCTATATGCGGTTCGGATTTCCTGTATCGGTCCGTCCTACTGCTGAGCTTTGCCCACGAGACCTTGTCACGACCGCATTTTGCTGATCTTCGCCAACTCTATTTCCTCGACTAGATTGAACTTCTTTGCCTTTTCCTTTGGCCATAGTTCTTCAACAATCAATTCAACAAATATCCAAGAGCGTCGAAACTTGAGGATTAACTTCTTTGAACTCAACGGTCCAAAAAGTAGAACGATAATCCCGAAAAACAGAGAATTCAGATGATTCTCAGTGAAAGCACCAAAATGTTAGACCAAAAAGTGGTTCTAACACCCAAATTGATTAAAAGCAGAATGAAATAAGATCAAAAGTAAAATAGAGACACAGAATTTATAGTGGTTCGGCGAAGAAAAGCCTACGTCCACTTGTCAATCACTATTTTCAATGATGTAGTTGCAATTACAATGAGATATTCACTCAAGTTCACTCACAACTCACATACATTCACTCAATTGTCTCAAAACAAATGTTGAAAGAAGATTTGGATTATCCGGGAGTGCTGGAATTCGGTTTATGAAAGTGGTTGAACTCTCCCAGTGCCAAAAAGAAGATCCCTTTCATTGTCTCCAGACAGGGTATTTATAGGTGAAAATTTTCTCAGAACCCGATCCGGATCGGAGCCACGTGTCATCCATCCCATCAGCCTCGGGTTCGGATGGATTTCTGTGTTGACAACGCATCAGAGCAGTGGACGTTGTGGGTAGGAACTGGTCATAACCGCTCCGAATAACCAGGCGATCATGGGGGAGAGTGACATGGAATATGGGTTCGGATCGGAGGAGTGTACAGGAGGGGTTCGGATCGGAGTATCCGATCCGATCCGGTTTTGTCCCAAGGCTAAGTCTTCGTCCACTTTCACTCCGTTTCGATCTGTCTTTGTAGCAGGTAGCCCTCCGCTCCAACTGGCAGTAGGTTGTTCTCCGATCCGAACAGTTGTGCCTCTCTGATTCCAACTGTAATAGCTCACCGATCCGACCCGCTATATCTTCTCTGATCCGATCCGCTATAATGCTTTCCAAGTTCTTCAATGTTTCACATCTCGACTTTGTGTTGCTCAGTTCACAAAGTGGGCTAACAGATAGGAAATTCAAATTGTTAATAAGATAGGTATTGACACCTATAGAAAGAGGAAAGTGTTAATTAACTAATCAAAAGAGGAGTGTTTAAGCAATTAAAGTCTGAAGATTTAAAAAGATTTAATTGGCATAAATGCCTTAAAAGGCATAAAATATAATTATGGTGAAAATTGGTATGATTTTACATACCATAAATGGATGGACATAATTGAGTCAATTATGGACATCGTTAAATTTGGAATTGATTGATAATTTGAATAGGGAAAGAAATTCAAATTGGGGAAAGTTTAATTAGGAGTAACTAATCGTCTAAGACATGAGGTTAGGCTCTTTTGTGGTGTAAGACTGCCCGGACCCGCCCGGCAAATCCAGCTGCCACAAATGCCAGTCTAATGTAGGAGGTCTTAGGCATAAATTAAATATGTGACAGTTGTAAAGACACGAGGTTAGACTCTTTTGTGGTGTAAGACTGCCCGGAACCGCCTGGCAAATCCAGCTTCCACAAATGTCAGTCTAATGTGAGAGGTCTTTATAAGGTTATGGCCTTAATGAATTAAGAAACACTTAACCAGATAAGCATGTAGAGGGACATGACGGGGTTAAGTGGGTGCCTTGGGTGGCATGTGGAATTAAGTGGGTGCCTGGGGTGGCATGTGAAATACGATTAGATATTTCAATAATTAATTAATGCAAATCTGAGATAAATATGATGTCCAAAACGTGTTGGGTGGATAGGGTTAAACCAACTGGACTGATGAATTTTACAAACCCGTTTCGTGAATCTGTAGGCTCAATACAAAGTTAGACAATCTGTAAGTCTGTTAAATCTGTACATCTGATCCGTTAGTCTGAAAACTTGTTAACTTGATTGTCTGATCTTTGAACTAGTAAATCTGAACTCTGTATGTCTGAAACTTGTAAACAAGTTAATCTGAAATCTGAAGTATGTTAGTCTGGGGACACAAGGTTAGGATGGGTAATTACTTGTGTCATCTGTTGTGTGGGACCCATATTAGTCAGTAACCCTTTCTGGTATCAAAACTATGACCCAACTGTAGGTAGGGTCCGGGCACGCTTACTAAACTAATTATAAGCAGTTCATTCTGATAATGGCGAGGGGTGTTGATGGTGAGTTCCAACCGGGTCATGTGCGTGCATGGATCCCGGTCTGCTTCTGAGGATGTAAGACGCCGTGACATCTATAAATAGGTCTGTGTCATTCAAAGGTTGCCACTTTAGGGAATGATACACCCTTTTGTGGGGCTGGCACAGGATATTTATGTATTAGGGAGCCGATCGCGTGGGGTAGGATTTAGGGTACACTTAGTTCTGTCTGTTCTGTGGGGTACCGTCTGTTTCGGTTGGGTCATAACACCTGTCAGTTTCTACGTGGTATCATCCGTTAGGGTGGTAAAGGCCCATTTACTAGTGTACACCAAATTCTAGCATTCTGTTTCCGTAACGATTATTCTGTTTCCGTTTCTGTCTCTGTTAGGGTGGTAAAGGCCCATTATTCTTTTTCTGTTTCTGTTTAGACATTAGGGTAATACCAAATCCTGATATACTAGTAATAGTGCAGAGTAGTTTGTAGTGAAGCATACATCTTACCTTATTTGTCCTGTCATACCTGCCATCTGTACCATGAATCCACTTATCCACTTTGTATGCCTGCCATGTTTACCTTTATTAATTTACTGGCTAAAAGTTACTGGACTCACCAGACGTATGTCTGACCTAGTTTGTTTCACCTCTTTTCTTTCATTTCCCCCCCAGGTTATTCAAGGAGGGAATACTTTAGCTTGATCCAGATTCCTTCTGCTTGAAGTACTTGAAGTATAACTTGGCTCTTTATAGCTTCTGTTCTGTGGGGATTATGATTTTAAAAGTTTTGTACTCTAATGGTTTTGAATAAGGCTGATATATATATGTACTCTACATTTTTGGTAAAGATGTAACCATATTGGTTTCTGTTTTCCGTTGTAATAAAGTTATAATATTTCAAGTATTGTTTGTCTATCCTGAAATTTTCTATTCAGTTAACTAAAACGCTCCACCAAAGTTAAGGCATTCCCTTTGTGAGTGACCTTAACGGAGGTGGGGTGTTACACTTATCTCTAGAGTTTGCAACGTAGAGAGCTTCTCTCCGCAAAACTTATTAAAGTAGCATTCAGATTTACTATTGTTGAGTTTCAAACCGGCCTGAATTTCTAACTTGTTGAATAGATTCTTTATCGTCTGAGCAGCTTGAGCATTTGATTTCGTCACTATGATTAAATCATCGGCATATAGTAAATGATGCACAATCGGGTGATGATTATAAATAGGCTGAAACAGACCTTGGTAGCAAGCTAATTCCATTTGTAGGGAGAAATATTCCATAGCAATAGCGAATAAATAGGGGGTGAGAGGATTCCCTTGGCGAATCCCCCTATTTGGTTTAATATACCCCTTGGGAACTCCATTAATCGTGATAGAAAAAGATGGAGTTGCAATGCATTCTCTAATAATTGCAGAAATTTGAGAAGGAAACCCCATGCTGAGAAGCATGTGAACAATGAATTCCCGGCTAATTTTGTCGTAAGCTTTGTGTAGATCAATTTTCAAACACATTTTATCCGCCCCTTTCTTATTAAATTGTCTAATAAGTTCATGGGCTAATAGCGAGTTTTCCGATATATGTCTACCTTTAATGAATGCTGATTGGCAGTTTGAAATCAGTTCAGGAAGAAATTGGCTAATTCTGTTACAAATAACCTTGCTTAGGATTTTGTAGATTAGACTGCAGCATGCAATTGGCATATACTCTTCAATCTTGCTTGGTGTGTTGACTTTTGGTATAAGAGTGATAAAAGTATGGTTGATTTCTTGAAGCGCTTGACCTGATATAAAAGATTCTTGAATTGCCAACAGTAATAATTGTTTGATATTTTGCCCATGCAGTTTGAAAAACTTAGCATTCCAGCCATCGGGACCGGGGCTGGTGTCGTCCTGAATGGAGAAAACCGCCTTCCTGACTTCACTTTCAGTCACAGTAGCCAACAACAGTGCTGCCCCATCCTCACTAATCAAACGGCGGCTGTTAATGTGGGGTAAGTCAGTATTAACTTCGCCATTGTACACCTCTGTAAAGTAGTTAATAGTTGACTCTTCAAAAGACTGGATGTTAATAACTGGAACACCATGTTCATCGAGTGCATTTTGAAAATTGTTGTAATTCTTTCTATACGACATTCTTGTGTAGAAAAATTTACTGCATTCATCCCCTTTGGTTAGCCAATTCACTTTTGCCTTCTGTTTCAACTCCATGGCATGTATTGACATCGCAGCTTTAAGTTGAGACTGAAGCCGAAAGTAGTTTTCATTTAGCAATTCATCTTGAGGGTTAGCGTCAAGTGCAGTCAGAGCTTGTTCACATTGGGACTCGAGTTCCACCAATGAGCTCCTTTGGCGACACTTATTCCACATTTTAAGTCTGGATTTAGCAGTTTTTAACATGCAAACCAGCGAGTACTAGCCTTTGCCTGCAGTATAGGGAATAGATGAAATATCAATGTTTTCTTCATAACCTTCCTCTAAATGCCACGTGTTCACATATCGAAAAGGAATGCCTTTAGTATGGGACAGACTATTATTGAAAGTGATATGAAGAGGGAAGTGATCACTCGTAGAGCTAGGAAGAATTTCAATTTTTATGTTGGGGTTTTTGATAAGCATATCTGCATTTAATAACACTCGATCAAGTCTACAACTGATTTTTTAACCTCCCCACTTCGCAATGTATAACGTAGGCTAGTGTGGCAAGCTTCTGCTAGTCTAGTTGCCGCTACACAACTGCTGAACTGTGCAATTTGTGCAAGTTTAATGGTAAGTCCTCCTTTTTTCTCGTTCGTTTGTAATACGGCATTAAAGTCCCCAAGAACCATCCATTCCTTGTGGATTGAAGTCAAAATTCTATTTAGTGCATCCCAAAGATTTTTCCTGATAGATGCCCAGTTATGCGCTTACACAAATGTACAAACAAAGCTGAGCCCCCCACATTAGTGATGTGAACTGTTAATTGTTGGTCGTTGGCGCACATGCCATCTACAGTCTAGATGGACTTATGCCAAAAAACCATAATTCTTCCGAAAGAATTAGTAGCATTGTTGTTTATGGTTCCCCATTCAATACCAAGCGTACTCTCAAAAGTGGCCAGCGCATCGGCTGCCATTTTATTTTCTAATGCAGCGATAATAGTAGGATTATACTTATTTCTAATATTAAAGAGGTCAAGCTGACGGGTATCCCCGTTCAAACCTCTTACATTCCAGCATAGTATAGACATTAAGACCCGACTGATTTCTCCTCGTGACCGGAGCTGAGTCAGCGGTAGAATTCCCAAGTTTTTGTTTGCTTTTGTTGAATTGTTTGCCATAGGAAGGATTTGGCTTAGTCAGATTGTTTGCTTGTTTCTCATTTTCTTTTTCAGTATCTGATTCATGTCCTTCCAGTTCTATGCCTAACTCATTTATTTCTTTTACACTTTCAGGGTCCCCTGGGCTTGGCCCAACAGGGAGAGTCTCTGGCACCGGCTAGGGCAAATGGACCTTTGGGGACTGGGCTGCCATAGGGGATGTGGAGAGATTTTTCAGTGGGGTATGCGAGCTAGCACCCTTGGTGGTGCAGCAGCAACCACCTCCTCAGTAATGCTACACGCATCAATAATATGTACATTAGCGTTTTGTGGGTTAGGTAGAATTTCAGTCCCTCCTGCCGAAGTAAGGCCAGTGATTGCTTCTTTTTGTGGTTGACTTTGTGTTGATAGTAAGTCGGGAGTCATGGGATTATCAGGGTTAGCTCCTGTTTTCTTTTGCCAAACGTGTGTGGATGCTTGATCTATTGTATGATATTTTGGAATCGGACATTGATAAGTACTATGTCCAAAACACTTGCAGTCTGTACACCAGGGTGGAACGGCTTCATACTCCACTTCTTGTAAATATACTCTATCTTGGTTATCTTTAGCTCTAATTGTTTTTGGAAGTAAAGTCGTGGCTTTGATATCTATTAGCACTCGAGCATAGTTTAATCTGTTAACACTTCTTGTGCTTTCATCTATGTCTAATGGAATTCCTATAATGCTTGCCAGATTGCTTATTCCTCTGGCATTCCAGAGAGCTATATGTAATTTCTTCAGTTTTACCTAAATAGGATAAGACGCTAGCATATCTCGTTCAAATTGGAAATTAGCCTCCCATTTTTTCATAAAGATCGGTTTACTGTCCATAAACCAAGGACCCATATTTAGTACTTTTTCCATGTCTTCAGCAAGAGCAAATTTGACAAGAAAAAACCCGTTGTCTCTTGAAAATACTTCCCAAGTGCCTTTTGGATGCCATTCCCTTTTAATATAGGCATTAAAGTAAGCGTAATAAGGGTGTTTACCTGCCATGTAAAGATAGATTGAATTGCTCCAGATTTTAGTGGAATATGAATAATCGATTTCATCTATCTCTACGAAATGACCTTCAGCATCTGATTGTGGAGAGAGGAATTGCATCGTGTCTTTTATTTGGACTGGCTTGCCTAAGGCTTCAGCCCATGACCGTGAGCCCTGGGACACTCGCACCAGAGCCTTCTGGCGAAGCCCTGTAGTGGCGGCTGGTTTGGGCTTAGGAGGCTGCCGACCTACTCACTGCCAACCCTCCTCCTGTTCTGGCGAAGTGGAACTATGGTTACCCCCTGAGGATGAGGACGCCATTCCCAAGCCACCAAATTTTTTATTAGAGTTTTCCTTTATATATATATATATATATATATATATATACTAGTATGTAGCCCGTGCCGATGATACAGATTCAAGACTTGCTTGACACAACCCACAATAAAATGCATTGGAAATTAATTGATACTTTTGGCATAGGTCCTATTAAGGTTTAAAATACACGAAAGGTCTTTCACTAAATTTCATTGTAAATTAGGTTCCTATTTTTTTATCCTTAATTGTTGCAGATATATCAGCAACATTTCATAAAAGTTCATAAAAGTTGCTGACATATCAGCAAATTTTATGTACACGGTATAAAAGTTGCCAACCTATTAGCAATTATTTATGAAAATTGCAGACATTTCAACAATAATTTTTCACTTTTTTATACACTATATAAAAGTTGCTGATATATTAGCAATTATTTATATATATTGCTGACATTTCAGCAATAATTTTTCCTTTGTTTCTGAAAAATAAGGACTGGATTTACAATGAAACTTTATCAGTGAAAGTTGCTGACATATCGGCAATTATTTATATAACTTTTTGACACATTAGCAATAATTTTCTTTGTATCTAGAAAATAGGGATATGATTTACAATGAAGTTTTGATAGGAATCAACTTTACAATATGAAAGTATAATAGGGATGCCTTCATAATTTTCACTAGATTTAATCACTACATAAGTATGTTTAAATTTGTTGTAATGGTAAAATGCAGACAACACGCCGCTAAGATTTTAGATTTACATATTTATATAGCATAAGTGTCATTATAATATGTAAGCTGAGTGACTGCACATAGCGAGGAAGATAAAAGTAAAATGGATGGGCATGCATAGTGGTTTCAAAAATATTATTCTTATAAATAATGTGTATGTTTATGATACTAAAAGTCTCATTTTACGTAACACTATGTACACAGCGCAAGTGTGTTTTACTTCTGTTTTCCAAGTCGATGAAATATTACTAAAGGGGCTTTAAAGGTGCTTGATAACCGACGGCTGCTTAGATAACTTATCAAGTGTTTAATCATGGAAAATATTGAAGTGCATTCTTCCCTTCAAGAATGCTATAACTATCGTAATTGGGGTAAGGATAGATTTGTTTGTTTGGATAGAAAAGCTTTAATTTATTTATTGTACATTATTAATCAATTAATGCATGGCAACAGTGGTAGATTTTAAAGTTTTCTAATGCCAAAATATTGGCCCATTAACCTATTAATTTTTTGCTATGCTTATGTTCATAATGCTAATAAAATACGCTACTGTTTACATGCATTTTTCACATGATACCTTGTATTTAAAACAACTCAACTCCACAGCTTCAACATCCAGATTGGTATATAAATTCAAATTGATGAAGTAATTGTTACCTTCACATGAGATACTGTATGCAACTGCTTATGTCTCAGTTCTGTATTAAATTCAACAGAACCAAGCCGGCATAGTATTGAAAAAAAAAAACTTAAAGTGTTTCATATCAATCTGACACTAGTGATAGGTAACTTTAAATATACAATAAATTCATTTATTACTTACATTAACACCATTTAATACCAATTAAATGATAAGTTAGTATAAATATTCCATTTTTCAATAACATGCATGCATTTAATACCATTTTCTACTTTTTTTGGATTCATGCCTTCTACTTTACATTAATATCATTTAATACCAATTAAACTACATGCAAATTTTATGTACTCCATCTTGTGGATAGCATGCATGCATTTAATATCATTTTTTATTGCGTGCATGCCTTACAAATGTGCATTGATTTACAATTCTATCATGTATCAATTATACATGGGTATGTGAGAGATCAAATCACCTGTCCCCAAATTCTCCTATCTCTCTGTGCCCAACCAATCAGAATCCCTGATTTTCATCCTTTTACAATTAAACCCTCAGCATAAATAGGGTTTAATTGCAAAAGGTGCAAATCAGGGGTCCTGATTGGTTAGGCACAGAGGGATAGGGGAATTTGGGGATATGGGAATTGATTTGGGTATGTGATGGGAGGTTGATACTAGAATATGTGGAAGAGGAAGGAAATTAGCTGTGAGTAGGAACAAGACATAGAAATAGTGGAGATGGAAAGAAATATTTCATTAATTCATTGTCTCATTTCATTACCTTACAACTAAATATATAGAACTTCATACGACCATTCTAGAATTTCCTATAACAACTAAGGACACGTGGTCCAACCAAATTGTGGAAACATTACTAGCCACATATTCATTTAATAAAGAAAAAGTTTGTTACTAAAGTTTGCAATTTGCATTTGCTGGCTAACAAAATGCACTGGCCTCTAGTATTAGTATCTTATGCTAGTATTATTCTTCATAATGTGCAGACTTCTTATAGCCTGACTAGTCTAAGCCTATCATTACCGACCCCTTGAAAACACCTTATCCTCACGGTCGAAGTGCACTTTAGGTTGAAATTGCCACTCGGATCAAAGATGAATTTTTTTTTTTCAACTAACATTTTCATGTTTGGTGGAATCTCTTCCTTCCTATATGTTTGTCCGACCGAAGCTCCACATTGCATAGGTATTTGCGCACCAACAAGAATGGATTTGTCAAAGAAATTAAATGCAAATTTGAGTTATTGTTTCCAAGATATGGTATGGAGGGTATCAAAGATGCCAAAAATGAACTCAAAGTGGGAGTCGGAGAAGGATTTTAGGTATTCGGTGGGAGGAGCAAACTTGCTTAACAAGGTGTGTGGGATTAGGATTAGGTATGAGTGGTTGATAGTTAATGGGTTGTGTGATTGAAGTTGGAGCATTAGTGTAGGGCTTTGGTGTTGATGATATGGTTTGGAAGGCTGTTGCTGTGGCGAGATTTAAGGGTCGTACGGGTAATTTATAAAGCATAGTTAGAGGAATCAGAGAGAGAGGGAGTGGTGATGACAATGTGATTTGGAAGCCAAGTTTTGTGGCAATCTCGGACACGGTGTGAATGATATGATTAACGGAGCTTCGGATGTCGATGACGGTGGTTTTGATGTCGGCGATGTCTTGTTGTTGATTTTTAAGGGTTTCTTGAATGGCGTTGATGGCGATTTGATGTCGGATGGTGATGTCATGGAGTTGTTGGATGGATTTGTCGGTAGTGTGGTTGTGAGTGATGGTTTCTGTAACACCCCATAATTTTAACAACACTAAAGATGATAAATCAAAGAATAATCTATTTAATATTCAGAATTAAGGGAAACGGCTTGCGTCATTGCATTTATCTTGAAATTCTGGTCAAAATAGACACCTGGTTTGCTTAAAACGGACACCGTATGAAGAAGTTATGAAGGTTTGAAGTTTGTATATGTGCAAGAAGATTATATATATATATATATGTATATATATATATATATAGTCCATAATTCAAAATTAGGTCCAGAAATTCAAAATCGCTAAGAATTGGGGAAGCGGGAAATTTCCCGCTCAGAGGTGTCGACCCCTTAAGGGGTCGTCGACCCCTCAAGTGGGGTGTCGAACCCATAAGGGGGGTCGACCCTCCGCGGCAGATCAGGCAGTTTAGGGTTTTGGGTCACTTATAAATATGGCCCCATTTCTCGTGTTTTCACACACCAAAATTAATGGAGAACTAGATTCTGCCTCTGCCCTGATCAAATCAAGCCTTTTTCTTCTTCTGCAATCAAGTTATTCAAGCTTAGAGATCTGTGATTCGATTCTTCTATTTTTCTAGATCCAAACACCATGAGTTTAATTTACTTTTAGATCTAAATAATTAGAAAGTTAACCTTGACATGACTATAACTTGGATCTATGCCCATGACCATTTGAATCACATCAGATTTTCTATAACCTGTTATTCAGACATAGTTATGAACTAGATCTGAGCTTATACCTATTTACCATGTCAGATCTGCCTATGATTGTAGATCTACTTCACTGTCTAGATCACCTTATACCTATTCTACAATGTTTATGGCCAAATCAGATCTGTTATTAGTTGGACATCTAAAGCATTGTTTAGATCACATCATGCTTGTCCCTATTATGTTAGAATCAGTGTTATTGTCACACGTTCATCCTATATGCTTATCTTGTCATTATTCCACTATAATTTTATGCCATTACATGTCAACTTTATTAGTATGATCATCTCTGTTCTATTCCCTCTATTTTTTCCCTTTCATTTTTATATTTCCTGGCAACCTTCGAGTCTAGGCATGCCGCTGAAATATGCAAATGCGTTAGATTGGGAGCGAGGGAAAAAACGCTGAATTGGGGCATCACTTGTAATTGGGAATTTGGGCATAGCTTAAATAAAGTGTAATAATATTAATTTGGGGAATATGGTTCATTATGAACATAACTTGGGAAAAGGGGCATGAAAACCTATAATGACATAGGTATAATTAATTAATAATGGAAATGCCAAGGATTACAGTAATTAGAAATTGTAACTGCGCTTAGACACGAGGTTAGATTACACTTGTGGTGGAAGTCTTCCCGGAACCGGTCGGCATATCCAGCGACCACAAGTGGTGAATCTAATGTGAGGGGTCTAGGTGCACAAACACGAGACGTGCTAAGACACGATGTTAAGCTCGACTGTGGAAGAAGTCTGCCAGGAACCGACCGGCATATCCAGCATCCACAAGTGGTAGGCTTAATGTGGGAGATCTAGCACATTATAACCATAAATGAATATCGCAATAAAGTTGAATACTTAACCTAGTTGAATCCATAGGGATTGTATGAACATGAACTTGAATAGGAGTTAAGTAAACTTGTTTGAACAGTGGGTGGGTTAAGTAAATCTGGGGTGGGTGGGTAATATATATAGGCCCATAAACTTAACCTGTTGGGATTATGCAATTTTATGACACCAGTAGGTAGGCATAATCTATGGAAAACCTAGTAGTAGGGATGCAAGACAAAGGGGAGAGCTTTCATCATCTTGTCTGTGGGACCCATTTCAGTCAGTAACCCATATATATGTATCAAACGAGTACTCCGAACCAGGTCAGAGTCGAGGCACGCTTACTGGGCTAATTGTAAGTGATCCAAAAGTGAGGATGGTGTCCAATGACGCATTCCATCGGGGCATGTGCATGCATGACTCCGCTTGCTCGGGAAAATAAGACGCTCTGACATCAGTAGATATGATTGTGCACATCCGGGAAATGAAGGTTTACCACTTTAGGGAGTGATACACACGACTGTGTGGCCAGCACAGGGTATCCACGGAGTAGGAAGCCGATCGATTAGGGTAGTAATTAGGGTACATTTAGACTCCGGTACATTTAGGAGCCCGTTTTACCCCCAGAGGTGATTCCGGAACATTGGGCTACCTGTTGATTGTATGGGGTGAAAACCTCTCATTGGAAGTACGCCTATGTCTACCGTCTTATAGCTGTTGGGATCATCTCATTCTGGTTATACTAGTATTAGTGCAGTGAAATCGTTAGGGAAGCGCAGTATACTCTATCATGTTTATCCTGTTTACTTTATCATACCTGCCTTTTATGATGTTACCTTTCTTATCCACTTTATATGCCTATCATGATACTTTTGCTTATTTTTATGCTAAAAGTAATTGGACTCGCCAGACTTTATGTCTGACCCATTTTGTTTTCTCTTCTTTCTCTTTCGTTTACCCCCCAGGTTCTCAGGGTGGGAATACTCAAGCTTGATCACGATTCTGCTATCATCTTGCTTGGAGCTGCTTAGATGTATTGCTCAAGTTCTTATCTTTGCTACTATGGCTATGTTTCTTTTGGGGATTATGCTTCCTTTATTATTGTACTCTGATGTTTTAAGTACAAAACAGAAATTTTAATGATGTACTGGGTTTTTGTATTTTCAGACTTATGATGTTTTGAACCACGGTGCTTTATGATTAATAAAGTTTTTAATTCCGTTGTTATTTTATATTTGTCTTGTAATGTTTCTGTTTCTATTTACTTATAACGCTTCACGAAACTTAATGCATTTTCTTAATGAGTGATATTAATGGACGTCGGTTTTCACACTTAGTATCATAGCTGAAGGTTACCAGATTAGATAAAAGTTTTTCAAAATTATTTTCATAAAAGGGTTTTAAAAGAAAGCATTTTCAAAAAAAAGTCTGTTTCGAAAAACATATTCCCCAAAGCCATATGTACTATCTTTCGATCCTTTGTTTGAATCTCTTTCCTTTTCTTTTCAGCATGTTTGGGGAAACTAATATTCCAGAGGGCGTTATGATACCATACTGGTTCCATAGGTATCTAGAGGCCACAGTGCCTACCGATGGTCATGCTGATGTTCCTCCCCCAGCTACACCCGTCGTTCCTCCTCCTCCTCCGCGTGTAGATAACATCTCTAAGATTCGCAAAGATTTCTATGCTATGGGAAGGAAGCCATTCCGTGGAACCGAGACGTTCGTAGAGGCAAGGAATTGGCTCAAGGAGACAGTTGACTTGTTTGGAATTTTCTAAGTGGGCGATCGTAGGAAGATTCAGTTAGCCGCCTGGCTACTGAAAGATGAAGCTTCGTTCTGGTGGGAAATAACCCAAGCAGGGCGTCCGGTGGAAACTTGGGATGATTTTAGATAGATGTTTGAAATGAAGTTTCTTTTTCAAGCTGTGAAAAGCATGCAAATGGAAAGGTTCTTGGCGCTCAAGCAAGGAAACATGACAAAGAATATGTGAACAAATTCAAGCAACTAGCGAGGTTTGGATTGGAACCGATAGATACTCCGCATAAGAAAACTTTGCGGTTTGTTAAAGGGGCTGAATGAAGCCCTTCATGCGTTAGTTATGTCCCATATTCCAATAGGAGCAACTTTTGAAAGGCTTGTTGATATGGCATTGATGCATAAGGAAGACAAAAGCGACAAAAAGGAAGTTGAGGTTGAGGAAACATAAAGCAAGAAAGTATGGCCCAAGAAAGGACAACAATAGAAGAAGGGCGGAAAGAATGACAAGGCTAAGGATAAGAGAAAGTGCCATAGTTGCGGACGCTAGGGTCACTTGGTAAAGGATTGCAAAAGAAGGAAGAATACTTGCTTCAATTACGGAGAGATCGGACACTTTGCTAAGGAGTGCCCAAAGAAACATAGACAAGGTCAAAGTGCAGGTGCTTCTGGAGGGCAGGTGCATGCTCTTACGACCAGTGCTCCAGATAGAGGTAGGAAAGTTTCCGTGGAAGGTTTGATTTCTCTTTCCAATCATCCTATTAGAACTCTTTTTAATTCTGGTGCTTCACATTCATTTATGTCTAATTCTGTGGTTGAGTCTCTGCACATAAATACTAGTATGGTAGTGGATCTCGTAGTTGTCTCAAACCTCATTGGTGGTTCGGCTCATTTGTCCATGATTTTTCGGGGTTTGAGAATATCTGTGTTAGGCGTCGAATTTGAGTGCGATGCATATGTGCTCGGTTTTAAGAGCTATGGTCAAATTCTAGGGATGGATTGGTTAGCCATGTATGGTGCCATTTTGGATCATAAGAGGAGGGTCGTTAGACTTTTGACTTGCCATGAAAGGATCCTCGAGATTTGTTGTGACTCGCAAGGGTCTGTTTTTCTTAGTTTCCTACAGTCTCTTGATGTATCTATCGATGATATGCGATCTATACCAGTAGTCCGTGACTATCCTGATGTTTTTGATGATGTACGGGGCTTACCTCCGAGGCGCGAGATCAATTTTCGTATATATTTGGTGGACAATGCAAAGTTAGTTGCATTACCTGTGCGCCATATGGCTCCATGAGAATGGAGGGAGCTTAGCAAGCAAGTAGGGGAGCTACTTGAGAAAGGGTTTATTAGGCTAAGCATATCTGAATGGGGTGCTCCAGTGGTATTCGCAACTAAGGCGGATGGCTCGCTTCTCTTATGTGTGGACTATAGAGAGTTGAACAAACTCACTAAGAAGAACGGGCACTCATTCCCAAGGATAGATGATCTATTTGACTAGCTTGTTGGTGCACTAGTATTCTCTTAGTTAGACATGGCCATGGGGTTTCATCAGTTGAGTGTAGCCAAGGATAGTATAGACAAGACAGTTTTTAGCACTCCAGATGGTTTCTTTGAATGGCTCGTTATGCCTTTTGGGTTGATGAATGCATCCACCTATTTTGTTGATCTAATGAGTAGGGTGTTTCAGGAGTTACTAAATAAGTTTTTCGTTGTCTTTGTTGATGACATCTTGATTTTCTCAAAGAGCGAGGATGAGCATGCCTTACATATAAGGGAGGTTTTGAAAACTCTGCGTGCGCATTAGCTTAAAGAGAAATTCTCCAAATGCCATTTTTAGAGAAAAGAGGTGAGATTTCTAAGGCATGTAGTCTCCAAAGATGGGATATCAGTAGATCCCGCAAAGGTAGTTGTAGTTCAAGATTGGAAAATTCCAAAGAATGCAATGGAGGTGAGAAGTTTTCTTAGATTGGCAGGCAATTATAGGAATTTCATTAAAGACTTCGCAAAGATATCAGCCCCACTCACCAGGCTGATGAAGAAGAATCTGACGTTTTCATGGGATATAGATTATGATGTTGCTTTCCAATGATTAAAGAGGACTCTGACAACAGCCCTAGTCTTGACCTTGCCCGATGGGAATAAAGTGTTCGCAGTATACACTGATGCATGTGGTACAAGGCTTGGTGCGGTTCTGATGCAAGAGGAGAGGGTAATATGTTATGGAGGAAGATAGTTGAGAGTTCATGATAAGAACTACCCTACCCATGACTTAGACCTAGCTTCTATAGTATTCGCGCTTAAGACGTGGCATCATTATTTTCTTGGAGAGAAGTTTGAGTTGTACACCGATCATAAATCTCTCAAGAACTTGTTCTCGCATAAGGATACTAATTTAAGACAACAAAGGTGGATGGAGTTCCTAGCTTCTTATGATTTTGAGATTGTTTATACCCCTGGCAAGGGTAATGTGGTGGCAGATGCATTGAATAGGCAGAGGATGGCCTTAAGTCCTCTGTTTGTGGAGAGAAAAAGCTTGGAGTTCATATCGACTTTTGACTTTAGACCCTCCACCGAATTTTTGCCTGGTTTGTTTGCATCGCTAGAGATACGACCTACTCTTATGGATCAGATAGGAGCTTCGTAGTGAGAGGACCCACAGATTTCAGACATCTTAGATAGGCTCAGTAAAGGGTAGAATTCTATCCATCTCAGTGGATATTCCATAGAGGATGTAGGGTGGTTTCGACGAGATGGGAGGCTTTGTGTTCCCCAAACTGGGAGTTTGTTAAAGACAATCCTAGAGGAAGCCCATCATTCTAAAATGACTATTCATCCAGGCAGTGATAAGATGTATAGAGATATGAAGAGAGTTTTCTTTTGGGCTGGGATGAAGAAAGATGTTTCAGAATTTGTTTCTCAGTTTTTGGTTTGTCACCAAGTCAAAGCTAAGCAAAATAAGCCCGGTGGTTTACTTCATCCTTTGGAGTTTCCACAGTGGAAGTGGGAGAGCGTCTCTATGGATTTCATAGATGGTTTGCCAAAATCAAAGAAAGGCAACACCAGTATTTAGGTTGTAGTGGATAGACTTACTAAGAGCGCTCATTTCATTCTGGTTAAGAGCAAGAGGACGGCAGCATGGTTGGCAGCAGTTTACATTCGTCAGATAGTCCGTCTTCATGGAGTACATTCCAGAATCGTAAGTGATCGTGACCCCATTTTCACCAGTGAATTTTGGAGGATCTTGCA
Source organism: Allium sativum (assembly GCA_030737875.1). NCBI lineage: Eukaryota > Viridiplantae > Streptophyta > Magnoliopsida > Asparagales > Amaryllidaceae > Allium > Allium sativum. The sequence continues at coordinate 132,504,727 of CM060914.1, read as the reverse complement.
AGAAGCATTAGGTACACACTACACCATATCAACCAATTTGGCACACAACGTTGCGGGGATAAAATACGGTTTATGGTCGTATCATATTTGATAGGTCTTAGAGCCGAAGCAAACTACATTTTGCGATCCGCACCACCCTAAACACCATAAATCTGACCGTCCATCGGGGATGCTCCGGATCGGTTCATTTGACATGGCCTTTGGACAAATCTAATTCGTATCATATTGTGAACCCCTTCAGGCATTCCAAACACAAATTTTGGCCACTCCCTTTTCCTTTTGTTTTAGTTTAATGGTGACCAAAACCCAAATTAGGGTTTTCGATCAGTGACCAAATCGTGCCTCCACCTTTCTCTGGAATCTCCTCCTCCGGCATAGATGATTTGATTTGCGTGCCTCCAACTTTGCACTGGTCAGATCACTGGCATCACTGGCACCAATGATCGACCAGCGCAAAGCTAGAGACCCCAAATTTGGGTAATTTGATGATTGTGGACTTTGGGTAATTCCAATGTGCTAATCAACTTATTCTTAATTTGTATCGTTACATTCAGGTAATTATTTTTACTTATTCATATTATCTTAATGTCACTCTCAAGGACAGAGCCAGGATTTTAATTTCCGCCAGGCTAAGTAAAAGATTAATTAAAAAAGGAGCGATCTTGGTTATAGTAACGTCATTCACAGAGTAGATTTGGGGATAAGAATAAACATTTGTACTTTTAGGCAAATGAAATTTAGATAACCACATTTACTTGGTTCTTCACAGAGTAGATTTGGGGATGTAGTTGGGTTGGCAGTTTTATGTGCTTTGTTAAAAACATAGAAGATTGAAACATGATCTCCTATCTTGAAATGTAAGAAAACCATGCAGGCAGCCAAGTTGCATTGTTTCTATTCTATGTGTAATAATAGATAGATGGATTTCAAGGTGTACAACCCTTCATGTAATACGAGAGGTTATTAGTGTTTTGAACCGTATAATAGGTTATAACTATGTAGTAAAACCTTAGTTGTGCAGGGTTTGCTGGATTGGGATTTCTGTTATGGTACTTAGCAGGAAAAATCAGAGCATTTTTGATATAAACTTCAGGTAATATCTCGCTTTTTTCCATCCCCTCATCTCGGATAAACTACATTAGCTAGTTAGGGTGATAAAATAGAAAGGGCAAGGCTATAGCAATGTTATATCTACAATATTGCAGCCAAGTGACAAGGAGAATAATAATGAGTTTGTGGTTTAATACTTTTAGAGCGAATTAGTGAGTCATTACGTGAAAATCATGTTTGCGGAGATTTTGGAGAATGAAAAATAAACTGGTTCAAAGCAAAGGAATTGTTTTGGAGAATGAAATCATGTCATGTAGCATTACATAAACAAGTTATACATATAATTGACAAATATGCACACACGAATACAAAGACACGATATGCCCTTCACTGTTATCAGTACGAACACAAAGACATGATATTTTGTGTGCAATTAGGCATAAAATTACTTCTTTTTTCCTGTAGATTTTGGGTGCTTTTGTGTTGCTGGAACTCAGGCACTGACTATCACGATTCAATTTTACTGCCAATCATCAGGTTGGCCTTTTAAGTTTTTGTTTTAAATTGTGTACATAGTAACATATATAAATATTTATGCTGTTATATATAAAACTTTATGATCAGCATCATGAGCTAGCTTATTCTCATAGTAGTACTGCTTTGATTTACAGCAAACACACGGATTTCATCGGCATATTGATCAGCACGTATGCTCAGTCTTCCCGGCCTCGACTAGAGTTATATATATCAGGCTAATCATATGTTTTTACCTTTTTTATTAGTTCGTACTGTTATGAAAATCTTTGACAGTTTCCTTTGTATATGTTAGTATGTTATACATTGTGTTCGTGTTATGAAAAATCTTGTAAATGCTTTGAGTATATATATAAATTATAAATTGTGTTATTCTTGTGTATAAATTGTGGTATATATGATGTGTTATATGAAAAATATGTTCTATAGTTTCTGTGTGTGTGTGTGTATATATGTATATGTATATATGCATAAACATAAATATGTGCACACAGATATAATTCGATACGGTCAAAGGTCGTGTCTGAATACTACTTAGATACAGCTATAAGCCATATGTTATTACTTATGAGATAAGGTTTGTAGCCGTATCTAAAAATTTAACACGCCGTTTTTTGATACGGCTATTGTTCGTGTTTAAGAGACTTAGATACGGCTAAAAACACAGCTTAATCAGCATATATGATGTAGTGATACAGTTGTGTTTGAGTATCGCTTATCACCTTCGGACAGATGGATAGATAGAAAGGGTGAACAGAGTTCTTAAGGATCTTTTATGGTTGTGTATCCTAGACTTCGGAGGGACTTGGGAAGAGCATCTTCCTTTAGTAGAGTTCGCCTACAACAATAGTTATCAAGCTAGCATTGGCATGGCAGTCGTCGAACCATTATACGGACGACCTTGTGGATCACCAACTTTTTGGTGGGAATCTATAGAAAGATTATTACATGGACCAGATATGGTTAGAGAAACGTCCGAGAAGATTAATCTTATTAGAAGGCAAATGAAGACCGCGCAAGATAGGCAGAAATCCTATGCAGATAAGAGAAGTACTGACATTGAATTTGAAGTAGGAGGCGGGTTTTTATTAAGGTGTCACCTTTGAGGAATGTGGTTCGCTTCGGATCTGTAGGGAAATTGTCACCAAGATTTGTAAGGCCATTTCCCATAAAAGAAAGGATTGGCCAAATGGCCTATAGAGTAAAGCGACCAGAGAGGCTATCCGGTGTTCATGATGTTTTCCACGTTTCTCATTTGTGGAAGTGCTTGCATGATACCGCAGAAGTAGTGGAGCTGAGTATATTGGAGGAAGAAGAGGTGGAACGGAAGGCGACAGTCAGACAAATTCCTACCCATATTCTTGGAACAGAAGTTAAGAAGCTACGCAATAGAGAAGTCAATTTGATGAAGGTTCAGTGGGGAGATAACCCAGAGGATGCGACTTAGGAGACCGAAGACAAGATTCGTGCTTCGTACCCTTTTCTTTTCGAGGGTATGTTCTTAACTTCCATTCCAAAACTTTTATTTATGCTAGTTTCTATCATTTAAAGTATATCCTATTGATCGAATCTTCGACCTTTAGGTACGAATCCCATGGATGTAAACATGTGTTTGAGACATGTTATATTTGATAGATGCAAGTGTTTGCTAGTGGTTGCCCGTGGATGCATATACACACACATTAGGCACTAGATCGGCTCAATCACTCTCATACTGCATATGGATGTGTGTGCATTTTTCGTCTTTTAATGGATGAAAATGGGTGTATCATCATATGGATGTTTCATTTTGATGGATGATTGTGCACACATATAGAACTTACATGTTATAATAGGATTATTTGCATATAGGTTGGATTCATGGCACTAACATACATTGCATTAAGGAGGTCAACTGAATCAGTAGACCGCCTGATCTTCGCATTATTATTGGGACATATACACGCACCTTTGCATATGTTCAAATAAGCATTAGAAAAATTATAAGGACAATGGATGCCTATGATTGGTGGATGAGTAGATGGATGATGGATGGTAGGATATACGTTCTTCTTAGCTTAGAGATTTCGGGGATGAAATCCTTTAAGTAGGGGAGAATGTAACATCCCGTAATTTTAACAACACTAAAGATGATAAATTAAAGAATAACTTATTTAGTATTCAGAATTAAGGGAAACAAATTACGCCATTGCATTCATCTCGGAATTCTGGTCAAAATAAACACCTGGTTTGCGTAAAACTGACATCGTATGAAGAAGTTATGAAGGTTTGAAGTTTGTATATGCGCAAGAATATATATATATATAGTCCAGAAATTCAAAATCGCTAAGAATTGGGGAAGCTGGAAATTTCCCGCTCCGGGGTGTCGACCCCTTGAGGGAGGTGTCGACCCCTGGGTCGACCCCTTAAAGGGGGTATCGACCCACGGGTCAACCCTATAAGGGGCGGTTGACCCCCCTGCGGCAGATCAGACAGATTAGGGTTTTGGGTCACTTATAAATACGACCTCATTTCTCATGTTTTTGCACACCAAAAATAATGGAGAACTAGATGCTGCCTCTGCTCGGTTCAAATCAAGCCTTTATCTTCTTCTACAATCAAGTTATTCAAGCTTAGAAATCTGTGATTCGATTCTTCTATTTTTCTAGATCCAAACACTGTGAGTTTAATTTGCTTTTAGATCTAAATAATTAAAAAGTTAACCTTGACATGACTATAACTATGATCTATGCCTATGACCATTTGAATCACATTAGATCTGCTATAACATGTTATTCTGACGTGATTGTGAACTAGATCTGAGCTTATTCCTATTTATCATGTCAGATATGCCTTTGATTGTAGATCTAATTCGCTGTCTAGATCACCTTATACCTATTCTATTATGTCTATGGCCAAAGAAAATATGTTATTAGTTGGACATCTAAATCATTGTTTAGATCACATCATGTCTGTCCCTATTATGCTTGAATCAGTGCTATTGTCACATGTTCATCCTATATGCTTATCTTGTCATTATGCCACTATATGTTTATGCCATTATATGTCAACCTTGTTAGTATGATCATCTCTGTTTTATTCCCTCTATCTTTTCCCTTTTATTTTTGTAAAGTCGGGCTACCTTCGAGCCTAGGCATGAGGCTAAAATATGCGAATGCGTTAGATTGGGAACGAAGAGAAAACGTTGAATTTGGGCATAACTTGTAATTGGAAATTTGGGCATAACTTAAATAAAGTGTAATAATATTAATTTGGGGCATACGGTTCATTATGAACATAACTTGGGAAAAGGGGCATGAAAACCTATAACGACATAGATGTAATTGATTAATAATGGAAATGCCTACGATTACAGTAATTAGAAACTGTAACTGCGCTTAGACACGAGGTTAGATTACACGTGTGGTGGAAGTCCGTCTGGAACCGCCCGGCATATCCAGTGACCAAAAATGGTTTATCTAATGTGAGGGGTCTGGGTGCACAAACACGAGACGTGCTAAGACATGAGGTTAAGCCCGACTGTGGAAGAAGTCTGCGCGGAACCGACCGACATATCTAGCATCCTCAAGTGGTAGGCTTAATGTGGGAGGTCTAGCACATTATAACCATAAATGAATATGGCAATAAAGTTGAATACTTAACCTAGTTGAATCCATAGGGATTGTATGAACATGAACTTGAATAGGAGTTAAGTAAACTTGTTTGAACAATGGGTGGGTTAAGTAAATCTGGGGTAGGTGGGTAATATTTATATATATAGGCCCATAAGCTTAACCTGTTGGGATTATGCAATTTTATGACACCAGTAGGTAGGCATAATCTGTGGAAAACCTAGTAGTGGGGATGCAAGACAAATGGGAGAGCTTGCGTCATCTTGTCTGTGGGACCCGTTTCAGTTAGTAACCTATATATAAGTATCAAACGTGTACTCCGAACTAGGTCGGAGTCAGGGCACGCTTACTGGGCTGATTGTAAGTGATCCAAAAGTGGGGACGGAGTCCAACGACATGTTCCATCGGGGCATGTGCGTGCATGACTCCGCTTGCTCGGGAAAATAAGACACTGTGACATCAGTAATTATGGTTGTGCACATACGAAAAATGAAGGGTTTCCACTTTAGGGAGTGATACACCCTACTGTGGGGCCAGCAAAGGGTATCTACGGAGTAGGAACCCGATCGATTAGGTACTAATTAGGGTATATTTAGACTCCGGTTTGTTTAGGACCCTGTTTTACCCTCAGAGGTGATTCCGAAACGTTAGGCTACTTGTTGATTGTATAGGGTGAAAACCTCACACTGGAAGTACGCCTAAGTCTACCATCTTATAGTTGTTGGGATCATCTCATTATGGTTATACTAGTATCGGTGTAGAGAAGTCATTAGGGAAGTGCAGTATACTCTATCATGTTTATCCTGTTTACCTTATCATACCTGCCTTTTATGATGTTACCTTTCTTATCCACTTTATATGCCTGTCATGGTACTTTTGCTTATTTTTATGCTAAAAGTAACTGGACTCGCCAGACTTTATGTCTGACCCATTCTGTTTTCTCTTCTTTCTCTTTTGTTTCCTCCCCAGTTTCTCAGGATGGGAATACTTAAGCTCGATCAGGATTCTGCTATCATCTTACTTGGAGCTGCTTAGATGTATTGCTCAAATTCTTGTCTTTGCTACTATGACTATGTTTCTTTTGGGGATTATGCTTCTTTTATTATTGTACTCTGATGTTCTAAGTACAAGACATAAATTTTAAAGATGTACTGGGTTAATGTATTTTCAAACTTATGATGTTTTGAACCACGATGCTTTATGATTAATAAAGTTTTTAATTCCGTTGCTATTTTATATCTGTCTTGTAATGTTTCTATTTCTGTTTACCTGTAACGCTTCACAAAACTTAATGCATTCTCTTAATGAGTGACGTTAACGGACGTGGGGTGTCATAGTTTTGATCATAATTTAATCATTTGAAATGATGAAGGAAATGAAATATAGAAGGAGGTGAGAACAAGAGTGAAAGCACCAAATGATCGGAGGTTGATACTAAAATATGAGGAAGAGGAAGTAAATTAGCTGTGAGTAGGAAGAAGACTTAGAAACAACAGAGATGGAAAGAAATATTTCATTAATTCGTTGTCTCATTTCATACCTTACAACCAAATATATAGAACCTCATACGATCATTCTAGAAATTCCTATAAAAACTAAGGACATGTGGTCCAACCAAATCGTGGAAACATTACTAGCCATATATTCATTTGGTAAAGCAAATGTTTGTTACTAAAGTTTGCAGGTAGCATTTGCTGGCTAACGAAATGCACTGGCCTCTAATATTAGTATCCTATGCTAGTATTATTCTTCATAATGTGCAAACTTCTTGTAGCCTGTCTAGTCTAAGCCATATCAGTATGCATTTAGGCAGATTAAAAAATTATCTCTGTAAAACTTAAAATTCCAGTTTGACGTCATAGGTAACTTTAAATATCCGTTAAATTCATTAATTACTTTACATTAACACCATTTAATACCAATAAAGTAACCAGTTTTGTCCTTTGCATTTCTAACAGTATCCTTTTAATATTCTCATTCTCAATCAGTTTTGAAACTTCTAAAGTATTCATATTTGTAGATACACTAGTTTTTCTATCTATCAATCATTACTGATTAATTTTTACTACCGCAAAATTTCTTCTTTTTGCAGTATCCAATAACGCAACTCCATGGCCATAATTTGTCACCCAGTATTGTTGTGTGTTTATATTGAACACAATACGTTTTTATTACTTAATCATACTTACTCAAATAATCACACGCCGCATAGCACAAACATGGAGCAAGGCAGATCATACATAAGGACGACAAAAACTAGTTACGCATACAGATCTACAACAAGCCTATTTTAAGTTTATTTGAAAAGAGAAGAGTACAAAAAATTTACATACTTCATTTAAATATGTTGAGTAAAGAGAATAAATAATTAGGATATTGAACAGTACACCATACGCATCATGCGGAAAACATGGTTGCATAAAACAATAAACATTACAAAGTGGACAAGTGAAACAAAAACATTAAAAGATAATGAAACATACAATGCTATCATGAAAATGGGATGCCTAGAGACCATTAAAGTCCATTTTGCTCTGCCCATTCAATCTATAAAAGTGAAGATTGTGTGTCAAATTTATTATTTAATGCAACGGTAAATATCATTCAAAATAAGTAACATTACCACTGCTTTAGTAACTTCGGCACTCTATTCGATTGAGTCATGATAAAATTTCTAATAGTATGAGAGATTGTAGAAAAGATGAAATTTTGTAGTCTTATTCTTGGCTCCTTGATTTACATTACAGTCCTTTATATAGATGGAGTACATGCGGTTAAAACAAGCAATAACAATTTCGCTTTAATATGATATAAAGGAAAAATAATATAAGAGGAAAGCATTAAGTGTATGAGTCAGCATGATCCATATCCTACGAATGTATGAGTCAGCATTATCTTTATCTTGCTTATGTCGCAGATATCATTAAGTGTATGAGTCAGCATGGTCCGTATCTTGAAAATGTATGAGTCAGCATGATCTTTATCCTGCCTATGACGCAGATATTTACATAAATATTCTTAACACTCCCCCTCAAGTTGGAGCATGTAAATCACAAATGCCCAACTTGTGTAATAAAAATGTAAATTGCTGATGTCCAAGAGCTTCTTGCACTACACCAGAAAAAGCCTTTCGTAGCGTTGTAAAAACGCTACTAAAACTTGTCGTAGCGTTTCGATAAACGCTATGACACGACATGCAACTAAAAGCCCCAAATTTTTTGTAGCGTTACAATAAACGCTACCAAAAATAAACATATTGTAGCGTTTCAGAAACCCTACCAAATGTGTTTTGATAGCATCTTACAAATGCAACCAAAGTCGTACTTGTAACTTCTTTTTTATTTTCTGCAGCGTTTTTTCTATGCTACTATAATATTTTTTGTAGAGTTTCAAAAACCCTACCAAAGCCAATTAACATATTTACTGTGAATGGCTTGTATCATTTCCAACAATCACTTATATATAATAGCAGTATTCAAACAAGTAATCAATCACATAATTATCATTTTCAAGCCAACATTGATAATCACCGTATTTTAATAATTAAAAAACACATTAATCACATAATCATGTATAATATCCATAATCATTTCAATAATAGTATTTCGGCAAAATCAACAAATTCACATACCAGAATCATTTACAAACAAGTCTACACAATTATTACGAACAAAACATTATAATAAATAATAGTTGAAGTCTTGTTCATTGCTTAATTACCATCAGTTCTTTGATGCAGCTGTTCTTCACTTCAGAAATACTAATTACCTGTGTAGAAGTATAAGGCAAACGGTTAGAATTACATACTAATATAACATGTGAAAACATCAACAAAACAGCAAAACAACAGTTAAAATTTCAGTAGAATTGTTCACAGTGCGATGTTGTTGAAGTTTGTCATAGCTTCCAAGTATCAAGTTCTCCCTTTGGACATCTCCTCTCTTGCTTGCATGTATTGTTCCAAGATAAACATCATAAACTATATAATTGCAATTAAACCTATAAATAAAATAAAAGGTAATTACCTGTTGGAGTTCAGAATGAGTAGATTTGGACATGTAAAGGCAATGTCACTCTATGTCAGAATGTGTAGATTTTAGCAAGTTATCCATTCTTCTCCATCTTCACGGCCAGTACCTGTCAACATTAGGTTAAATTATTAGTTTTAGGTCTGTATCAATTACAACCAAATAGATAAAACATGAACAAAAAAAAAACTTGGCCCTGTTTAAACTGGCAAGGTTTAGCATAACATGTATAATTAAACATCATTAATATAGATTTTTAAAACATGAGAAAGTGGCATCTTCATGATCGTCGACCTAGCTTGACTTTCAAGCGAGTGAAATTTAATCTTGTTTCTAGAAGTGAACAATGCAGTCAATATCAACATATTAGAGTATGGTTGTTACGGTCTCAACGGTCTAGCCTCGTAAATTAATGCACCTATGATACTGTATTAGTGTCGGATCAATGAAGTCCACCCGGTAGCTTTTATAACTCATCTTAAAAATACATTAGATGGTGTAGATTAGTAACTATTCATCGATTAATGGAGCTGGGCTATATTGAAACCCAATTAGTTGAATCTCAAATGAAATTATACAATTGGCTAATTCAAATATTTCTTACCAATACGAATGCCCCAGCAGTGAGAGCGCTACTGTCACCAAAAGCAGCATGGATCCTCTGAAAATGACTTAACTTTGTTTAGTTCAACCCATATGTCTCTACTAATTCGGTCCTCTGAACATTATGGCTTAGCTTTAACAGTGGTGTGCTGGTCTTTCCTTCTCGTTTCCATAAAAATTCTGAATATAAAGTTTCTTTATGGTATCACTAAACATGAAAAATGATGAGCATGGGTCATTAACAAAAACTATGACAATAAGTGTTGAGTTACATGTAATTTAACAAAAACTATGACAATATATCTACTGCTGATGCAGGTGACTGCACCAAACTGTTCAGATCATTAGGCTCTTCTTGGGTTGGTGCCGAGCAATACGAACCATCGGTTACAGAATAGGGAGGTCGCAGGTGACATGAGACCTGGGTCATGTGTCTGTCTACACCAGGGACCTGAAACACATGGCTGCAGTTATGCAAAAGCTTGATTTCTTCACCATCGCAGAATTCAGCAAGATAGACAGGGCATTGTATTTGTATTGTGCTTCCATTGTAGACTGATGCAGTTATTCTACTACCAAGCAGCAAATGCACAAAATTTCATATATTCTTCTTAATTTTGCCCCTCTAATTTGTGAGATAAAAAAGAATAATTAGGAGTAGGAAAAAATATCAAGGGTAATGGTAAATAAGTTTAGTTATGTACTTTTTTGTTTGAAACTAGCAGTACTCTGCATCAAAAAATAATGAATAACAGCAGTAATATGTTTATATCCTGCAAGTTCATGCATTCAGATGGTGCTTACTAGCTGGTCACTTTAAGTTGTGCAAGGATGTTTTTAGCTGTGCAATGACAGCCAAACTTAAAGATAATATAGAAGAAAGAGAACAAAATAGAACCTTAAAGCTAAAAGAGAACCTTGAATCCGATAACGAAAACAATAGAGCCATTACAATAGAGCCGTTAGAGTGTGAACACGTTTTTATCATATTTAGCATGCTTTGTCATTATCTACTAGCCGTTAGGCTCATGCATACTTGGCATATTTAATACTAGCCGTTATGCTCATACGTATTTGGTATATTTTGTACTAGCCGTTGGGCTCATAGCACTATATATATGTGCTCTTTGTATCATGTTTTACATCAATAAAAATTGCAATTGTTCCTCTCTAATAACTCTCCTCCTCATCCCTTAATATGGTATCAGAGCCAAATTGCCGAAAGGCCTAATCATCAAGCAAAAAGTTGTTTTTGTTTTATGGCCAACAACAATGAAGTAACCTCCGCTGTTTCAGGAAGTATCGGGTACAGTGCTCCACCTAACCATCATCACCTGATTAAACCAAAAAGCCAAATTATCACCACATCTCTAGACGAAGACAATTACATTCTATGGAAATATCAAGTAGAGATCGCTTTAAGAGGGTATGATTTACTGCAGTACATTAATGGGACAATAACAGTCCCACCAGTGACGATAACCAATTCGGAAGGAGAAATTGTGCCTAACACAGACTACACAAATTTTCAAAAACAAGACAGCCTGTAACACCCCACACCCGCTAAGATCACTCACAAAGGGAATGCCTTAGCTTCGGTGGAGTATTTAAGTGAATATTGAACTGAAAAATATCAACAAGACAGATATAAGTAATACTTGAAATTTAAACATCATTTCATTGCAGCAGAAGGTAAACATGTTTGGTTACATCTCAAAAACCAACAAGAGTCAAGTACAAAATATCCATCTCGTTAAAACATAAGTACATAATCCCACTACATACTAATAGCCATAATAGAAAAGATAACCGAGCTTTTCTTCAAGAGTCCAAGCTCCAAAAGATAGATAAAGCAATCTGATCAAAGCCCACTAGTGCTAGGCTCACTCTGAGAACCTTAGGGTTGGGGAAAAAGATAAAAACAACGGGGTCAGACATAAGTCTGAGTGAGCCCTATAACCTTAACAATACAATCAGTAAAGTAATTAGGGTATGATATAAACCTGGTACGGTATGACTGGGGATAAATGACTACACTAAGTAGCCAACTAGACTTAGGATAAACTAAGATAACGGTAAAGACGGGCCTATCCACCTAAGGATAAATACTACACTGCACCACCCCAGATCTACCCACCCAAGGGTAATTCCTACACTGCACCACACCAGTTCTACCCACCCAAGGGTAATTCCTACTTAAAGGTTGATCCCACTAAGTGTACTTAGTAATTTTTAATAGTAGTTTCGTGTACCCCTAGCTGACTACATAGGTGCAGTCTGCCCCTATCTCCACTAGGTGTACCCACAACTTAGTAATTTTATTAGTAGTCTCGTGTACCCCTAGCTGACTACATAGGTGCCGTCTGCCCCTATCTCCACTAGGTGTACCCACTACTCCCATTCGATCGGCTCCCTAACGTAGATACCCGTGCTGGCCCCACAGTGGGGTGTATCACTCCCCAAAGTGGCAACCCGATAATATCAATGGTGCACGGCTTATATCTACACGATGCAACAACGTCTTACCTACCAGCCCGGGTCCACACACGCATATGAAACCCGTTGGACTCGCGTTGCCACCGCTACCCCGTTTTGGCCTCTTATAGTCAAGCCCAGTACGCGTGTCCCGTCCTCGACATGGGTCGAGCCCAATAAGATACATATGGGTTACTAGTTGAAATGGGCCCCCACAAGCTACTACTTAAGCTTGTCATTTTATCTAGTGCATCCCACTTAACCCCTTTTTCACAATCATGCCCACTTACATGTTAAGGTTTGGTTAAGTCATCTAATCATATTTCAATTGCCACTCAAGGCACCCACTAGATTTCTACATGCCACCCAAGGCACCCACTTAACCCTTTAATCATGTTTAGTTACATGTTCCACTTTGGTTAAGTATTCTAGTCGTATTCTCTATTGCCACCCAAGGCAACCCACTAGATTTTTCCACATGCCACCCAAGGCACCCACTTAACCCTTTAATCATGTTTAATTACATGTCCCACTTTGGTTAAGTATTCTAATCTTATCTTCTATTGCCACTCAAGGCAACCACTAGATTTCCTCATGCCACCCAAGGCACCCACTTAACCCTATAATCATGTTTAATTACATGTTCCACTTTGGTTAAGTATTCTAATCGTATTTTCTATTGCCACCCAAGGCAACCACTAGATTTTCTCATGCCACCCAAGGCACTTACTTAATCTCCACATGCCACCCAAGGCACCCACTTAACCCTTCATGCCCCACTACATGCTTATCTGGTTAAGTGTTTCTTAATTGATTAAGGACGTAACCGTTGTAAAGACCTCTCACATTAGACTATCTTTTATGGCAGCTGGATTTGCCGGTTGGGTCCGGGCAGCCTTACGCCATAACCGAGTCTAACCTCGTGTCTATACAATTGTCACGTATTTAGTTTGTGCCTATGACCTCTCACATTGAGCCAATCATTTGTAGCCGCTGGATATGCCGGTCGGTTCCGGACAGTCTTATGCTACAAAAGGGTCCAACCTCGTGTCTTAGTCGATTAATTACACCTAATTAACCACCCCCATAATTTGTATTAATTATCCCTAATTAATTACAAATTTAACGATGTACATAATTGACTCAATTATGTCCATCCACTTTATGGTATGCATAATCATACCAACTTCACACCATTTCATTAACATGTATATTAACCCCATCGTTCCCCACGTAATTCGCGAACATGACATAAAAGGGAAGATTCATCACAAATACAATGGGTTCAACTTGCATAACATCAACATGGGTTTAAAGGTGTCAACATGCATATAGCATCAACCCAACTAACATAAATAATCAACCCAAACTTGCATGAATCACATATGTCATAAGGAGGTTAACTTGCATAGGTTATTTATGTCATACAAAAAGGGGTAAACTTGCATATGTATGTATGACATACAAAGGGGTTAACTTGCATATGTATGCATATCATACAAAGGTGTAAACTTGCACATGTTACTTGCATATAATCAAACACCATACGTGCATAACATGTCATATATGAACTTGCATATAATCATACACCAAACTTGCATAACATATCATGTATGAACTAGCATATAATCATACACCAAACTTTCATAACATATCATGTATGAACTAGCATATAATCATACACCAAACTTGCATAACATATAATGTATGAACTAGCATATAATCATACACCAAACTTGCATAACATATCATGTATGAACTAGCATATAATCATACACCAAACTTGCATATCATGGTGTCATAATGGATCAATGTTTCTCATATGACTTGCATATCTTGCATAACATCATAAACACCTAGCATATGACTTGCATAACTTGCATAACTTCATGAACATATATCATATGACTTGCATAACTTGCATAACACCACAAACACATAGCATATGACTTGCATAACTTGCATAACATCATAATCACATAGCATATGACTTGCATAACTTGCATAACATCATGAACATGTATAATATGACTTGCATAACTTGCATAACTTCATGAACATATAGCACATAACTTGCATAACTTGCATAACATCACAAACACATAGCATATGATAACATAATCTTGCATTGATCCACATTCATAGCCATAACCTCATTATATCCTATCATAATCATTTCAACAATTGGTTATTAAGGCTATAGAAAACTCACCACTTGTTGATTAGCACTCCTAAGAAGAAGATTAAGTTGCTAGAGTTGATTAGAGATTGATTTGAGAAGTTATCTTCCTCTTTAGATTGATGGAGGCTCCTTCAAGTTGCATTTTGACGGCATAACGACGTTGTCTCCAATTTTGGTATGAATTAGGGTAGTCTTAGGGTGTATTTATAGATTAGTTAGGTGTTTTAGGCCATTAGATTAACCCTAAATTAGATTAGAGCCGTCAGATCTCGTCCTAGCCACCAAAACACAGCCTAAAAGCCAAGCTGATGCACCCAGGTCACCTGGGCTCGACCAGGGAGGTCGACCCCCAGGGAGGTCGACCCCCAGGTCGACCCTAGGATCGAATCCCCAGTCGACCTGGTGGGCAGGTCGAATCCCCAGTCGACCCCCAGGTCGACCCCCTGGGTCTGGCGGGAATTTTCCCGCCACTTTTGAAATTTGAAATTTCTGTTTTTAAATCTGTTTTTTAAATTTTCTGAAACTTCTTCGGGCCATATCTGGGTCATACGGACTCCGATTTTCGAAAACTCGGACTCTATTTCGCGTATTTTTCCGAGACGAACGCAATGGCATAGCCCGTTTCCCCTAATTCAAATTTTAAAGTTTAATTCTGCCCTGTTTTATATTATAGCAAGTTATTCAACATACGGGGTGTTACATTCTCCCTTACTTAAAGGATTTCGTCCCCGAAATCTCTAAGTCAAGAAGAACGTATCCTACCATCCAAACAACCATCTACTCAAACCATTAAACACTGGCATCCATTGTCCTTAAAGTTTCTAATGCTGTATGAACATATGCAAAAAGTGTGTATATGTTCCCTGTGTAATGCAAAATCAGGCGGTCTACTGATTTAGTTGACCTCCTTAATGCAAACCATGATAGTGCCATGCATCCAATATGTATGCGAAAGATCCCTATCGACACATACTATTACTACATGAGTGCACAATCATTCACCAAAATGCATCATCCATGTGATAACACAACCATTATACATCCATTAATATAACTACCTACACACAATTATATGCAATATGCAATATGAAGTGACTGAGCCGATCTAGTGCCTAGAGTGTGTGTATATGCATCCACGAGCAACCACTAGCAACCACTTGCATCCACACGCATTTATCAATCATAACATGTCTCAAACACATGTTTCAACTATAGGTTTACCCTATCTAAAGGTCAAAGGTACTAATGAGAGGACATACTAAAGATAAGATAAGTACTAGACAAACGATAAAGGAGAAGTTAAAAGACATACCCTCAAAAAGAAATGGGTACAATGAACGCATCTTCGCTTCTGTCTCCCAAGTAGCATTACTCTCATCTTCTCCCCTTGGCACTTTGACTAGTCGAACCTCTCTATTTTTCACTTCCTAATCTCTGACCCAAGGATGCGGGTAGGAGCTCGTCGAATAGTCGCATCACGCTCTACCTCCACTTCTCTAAGCAAGCTCGGCTCTACCACCTTTGCGGTCTCATGTAGGCACTTCCTCAAATGTGACACATGGAATACGTCATGTTCCCTATGCAACTGAATTATCTCTCGAAGATAAAACGAAGTTAGACATGGAGCAGTCCTCTTGCTCTTCACGGGTATGAAATGGGCACTCTTAGTAAGTCTGTCTACCACAACCCAAATTCCCGTATTACCCTTCCTTGATCTCGGTAACCCATCAATAAAATCTATCGAGACGCTTTCCCACTTCCATTGCGGAACTTCCAATGGGTGAAGCAACCCTCCTGATTTCTTTTGCTCCGCTTTCACTTGTTGGCACACCAAGCATCTAGCGACATACTCGGCCACATCTTTCTTCATACCGGCCCAAAAGAAAACTCGCTTCATGTCTTGGTACATCTTGTCCCCACCGGGATAAATGGTCATCCTAGAACGGTGTGCATCATCAACAATAGTCTTCCTTAAACCCTCGTCTTGCGGTACACAAAGTCTACCGTCTCTACGCAAGCACCCCCTATTGTCTAGGGTGTACCTACTCAAATGGCTGGACGACTCCCCCCTTATGAGCCTCTCTACCAACTCAACCAGCTGTGGGTCGTCCCGCTGTGCCTCGCCAATCCGTCTCAAAAGAGTAGGTCTGACCTCCAAGGATGCTAGCCAACCGGGTATAAAGTCAACGGAAGGTCTAAAATCAAACATCGAGATAAATTCCAAGCTTCGTCGTTCCACGAACAATGAACTCAAGGACAACCTTTTTTCTACTCAAGGCGTCCGCCACCACGTTACCCTTGCCAGGTGTATACGCTATCTCGAAATCTTAAGATGCTAAGAACTCCATCCACCTTTGCTGTCTTAGGACTATGCGCTCGAAGAGTCTCCAACACTCCCCTAAGATATAGGGCATGCTCTTCTCCACATCTGGAGAAAACCAGGATATTCTCCCATGCAAAATCGTCACAACTACCCATCTCTCACGCAGACCATCCTAGTCGAACTCGACATTCCCCAAGTGCAAGCCCCAAAGGCCTAAACCAATATCAGACAAACACCCAAGGGATACCTCCTTCGAATTCAGACGACCTACGTGAGATGATACTAGTAAAAACGGCTAAATAATTAAGCACTTGTCCAACTCTTGCCAGTCTCGCTCCACAACCACCGTTGATCAAATAACTGGCTTTGCTTTAACCTATTAGGCACATACGAAATCTTTTTCGCTCTTAGAAAAGACCAAGATGTCATCCACGAAGACCACTACAAAGTTATTTAGGTACTCCCTGAACACCCTACTCATCCAATCAAAAAAGTATGCGGGGCGTTCGTCAAACCAAATGGCATCACAAGCCATTCCTAGAAACCATCCGGAGTCCTAAAGGCGGTCATCTCTATACTATCCTCAGCCACTCCCAACTGATGAAACCCCGTGGCCAAGTCCAACTGCGAAAACACTGAGGCGCCAACTAATCTGATCAAAGAGATCCTCAATCCTCGGCAATGGGTGTCTATTCTTCTTTGTGAGCTTGTTGAGTTCTCTATAGTCTACACAAAGTCTGAGGGACCCATCCGCCTTCGTGGCTAAAACTACTGGAGCACCCCACTCCGATATACTTCGTCTTATGAACCCCCTTCTCAAGCAACTCCCCTACTTGCTTATGGAGTTCCCTCCTCTCCCGAGGAGCCATGCGGTGCACTAACAAAGATACTGGTTTAACATCGTCTACCAGATATATTCGGAGGTCTATCTCCCGCTTCGGAGGTAAGCCCTTCACCTCCTCAAACGCATCCGAGTATTCCCGGACTACTCTAACAGATCGCAAACTCTCGACCGAAGCGTCAGGCGATTCAAGATAACAAAATCTATGGGATTACAAGAGATCTTGAGAGTGTTACCCAAGCGGGTCATAAGCCTAACAACTCTCCTTTCACAATCAAGAACGACACCATTACTGGATAACCAGTCCATGCCCAAAATCAACCCATAGCCCGTGAAGCCCAAACAAAAGCATCACCTCTAAACTCAACGCTAAGTATGGAAATCTTCAAATCCAAACATATCATGGACAAATAAGTGGAGCCCCCAATTGGGTTTGAAACAACCACGGGATCATCTACTAAACTGGTGTCTAGGTGCAGTGACTCAACTGATGATGATGAGATAAACGAATGTGATGCGCCAGAGTCGAATAAAGTTCGAACAGGATGATCGAGAGAACCAAATTTCAACTTAGACGGTCCTACCCCCATCAGGTATACCCATCGTGAGGGAATACATCTACCTTCCAGAAGATCATGTACTTCGTCCTTACCTCTTCGGACAACCCTAATAAGGTGTCCTAATTCTCCAAGACAACTAGCCTTCTCCTTCACATTCTCCTTTCGTGGCCTTCTTACCACAATAAGGTTTCGTCCTTTATTTACCTAACAGTTATTTGAACCTTCCTCTCTCGTCCATCTTAAAGGTACCTATAAGTCCTCCACCTCCTTGGACTAACTTCTTAGCCCGGCAAACGTCTTAGTCCCTTGAAGTGGTTCTTCCGTCCTTCATACAAAAGTCCTTATTTATGTTAAAAAGACTTCTATATGCGGAGGAGAAATTCAAAAAGAGAAAGAGGAAGAGATTCAAAACGGAGAATCCAAAGGATAAAGAAATGGCTATTTGGGGATTATGCTTTTCTTTCAAAAACTTTTCTCTTAAAAGACATGTTTTTGAAAATACTTCTTCCGAAAATGTTTTTAGAAAAATAGTTTTCTAAAAAATTTATCTGTTCTGGTAACCTTTGCTCTGATACCACGTGTAGCACCCCACACCCGCTAAGATCACTCACAAAGGGAATGCCTTAGCTTCGGTGGAGTATTTAAGTGAATATAGAACTGAAAAATATAAACAAGACAGATATAAGTAATACTTGAAATTTAAACATCATTTCATTGCAGCAGAAGGTAAACATGTTTGGTTACATCTCAAAAACCAACAAGAGTCAAGTACAAAATATCCATCTCGTTAAAACATAAGTACATAATCCCACTACATACTAATAGCCATAATAGAAAAGATAACCGAGCTTTTCTTCAAGAGTCCAAGCTCCAAAAGATAGATAAAGCAATCTGATCAAAGCGCACTAGTGCTAGGCCCACACTGAGAACCTGAGGGTTGGGGAAAAAGATAAAAACAACGGGGTCAGACATAAGTCTGAGTGGGCCCTATAACCTTAACAATACAATCATTAAAGTAATTAGGGTATGATATAAACCTGGTACGGTACGACTGGGGATAAATGACTACACTAAGCAGCCAACTAGACTTAGGATAAACTAAGATAACGGTAAAGACGCGCCTATCCACCTAAGGATAAATACTACACTGCACCACCCCAGATCTACCCACCCAAGGGTAATTCCTACATTGCACCACACAAGTTCTACCCACCCAAGGGTAATTCCTACTTAAAGGTTGATCCCACTAAGTGTACTTAGTAATTTTTAATAGTAGTTTCGTGTACCCCTAGCTGACTAGATAAGTGTCGTCTGCCCCTATCTCCACTAGGTGTACCCACAACTTAGTAATTTTATTAGTAGTCTCGTGTACCCCTAGCTGACTACATAGGTGCCGTCTGCCCCTATCTCCACTAGGTGTACCCACTACTCCCATTCGATCGGCTCCCTAACGTAGATACCCGTGCTGGCCCCATAGTGGGGTGTATCACCTCCCCAAAGTGGCAACCCGATAATATCAATGGTGCACGGCTTATATCTACACGATGCAACAACGTCTTACCTACCAGCCCGGGTCCACACACGCATATGAAACCCGTTGGACTCGCGTTGCCACCGCTACCCCGTTTTGGCCTCTTGTAGTCAAGCCCAGTACGCGTGTCCCGTCCTCGACATGGGTCGAGCCCAATAAGATACATATGGGTTACTAGTTGAAATGGGCCCCCACAAGCTACTACTTAAGCTTGTCATTTTATCTAGTGCATCCCACTTAACCCCTTTTTCACAATCATGCCCACTTACATGTTAAGGTTTGGTTAAGTCATCTAATCATATTTCAATTGCCACTCAAGGCACCCACTAGAATTCTACATGCCACCCAAGGCACCCACTTAACCCTTTAATCATGTTTAGTTACATGTTCCACTTTGGTTAAGTATTCTAGTCGTATTCTCTATTGCCACCCAAGGCAACCCACTAGATTTTTCCGCATGCCAGCCAAAGCACCCACTTAACCCTTTAATCATGTTTAATTACATGTCCCACTTTGGTTAAGTATTCTAATCTTATCTTCTATTGCCACTCAAGGCAACCACTAGATTTCCTCATGCCACCCAAGGCACCCACTTAACCCTTTAATCATGTTTAATTACATGTTCCATTTTGGTTAAGTATTCTAATCGTATTTTCTATTGCCACCCAAGGCAACCACTAGATTTTCTCATGCCACCCAAGGCACTTACTTAATCCCCACATGCCACCCAAGGCACCCACTTAACCCTTCATGCCCCACTACATGCTTATCTGGTTAAGTGTTTCTTAATTGATTAAGGACGTAACCGTTGTAAAGACCTCTTACATTAGACTATCTTTTATGGCAGCTGGATTTGCCGGTTGGGTCCGGGCAGCCTTACGCCATAACCGAGTCTAACCTCGTGTCTATATACTTGTCACGTATTTAGTTTGTGCCTAAGACCTCTCACATTGGGCCAATCATTTGTAGCCGCTGGATATGCCGGTCGGTTCCGGGCAGTCTTATGGTACAAAAGGGTCCAACCTCGTGTCTTAGTCGATTAATTACACCTAATTAATCACCCCCATAATTTGTATTAATTATCTCTAATTAATTACAAATTTAACGATGTACATAATTGACTCAATTATGTCCATCCACTTTATGGTATGCATAATCATACCAACTTCACACCATTTCATTAACATGTATATTAACCCCATCGTTCCCCACGTAATTCGCGAACATGACATAAAAGGGAAGATTCATCACAAATACAATGGGTTCAGCTTGCATAACATCAACATGGGTTTAAAGGTGTCTACATGCATATAGCATCAACCCAACTAGCATAAATAATCAACCCAAACTTGTATGAATCACATATGTCATAAGGAGGTTAACTTGCATAGGTTATTTATGTCATACAAAAAGGGGTAAACTTGCATATGTATGACATACAAAGGGGTTAACTTGCATATGTATGCATATCATACAAAGGTGTAAACTTGCACATGTTACTTGCATATAATCAAACACCATACGTGCATAACATGTCATATATGAACTTGCATATAATCATACACCAAACTTGCATAACATATCATGTATGAACTAGCATATAATCATACACCAAACTTGCATAACATATCATGTATGAACTAGCATATAATCATACACCAAACTTGCATAACATATCATGTATGAACTAGCATATAATCATACACCAAACTTGCATAACATATCATGTATGAACTAGAATATAATCATACACCAAACTTGCATAACATATCATGTATGAACTAGCATATAATCATACACCAAACTTGCATATCATGGTGTCAAAATGGATCAATGTTTCTCATATGACTTGCATATCTTGCATAACATCATAAACACCTAGAATATGACTTGCATAACTTCATGAACATATATCATATGACTTGCATAACTTGCATAACACCACAAACACATAGCATATGACTTGCATAACTTGCATAACATCATAATCACATAGCATATGACTTGCATAACTTGCATAACATCATGAACATGTATCATATGACTTGCATAACTTGCATAACTTCATGAACATATATCACATAACTTGCATAACTTGCATAACATCACAAACACATAGCATATGATAACATAATCTTGCATTGATCCACATTCATAGCCATAACCTCATTATATCTTATCATAATCATTTCAACAATTGGTTATTAAGGCTATAGAAAACTCACCACTTGTTGATTAGCACTCCTAAGAAGAAGATTAAGTTGCTAGAGTTGATTAGAGATTGATTTGAGAAGCTATCTTCCTCTTTAGATTGATGGAGGCTCCTTCAAGTTGCATTTTGACGGCATAACGACGTTGTCTCCAATTTTAGTATGAATTAGGGTAGTCATAGGGTGTATTTATAGATTAGTTAGGTGTTTTAGGCCACTAGATTAACCCTAAATTAGAGCCGTCAGATCTTGTCCTAGCCACCAAAACACAGCCTAAAAGCCAAGCTGATGCACCCAGGTCACCTGGGCTCGACCAGGGAGGTCGACCCCCAGGTCGACCCTAGGGTCGACTCCCCATTCGACATGGTGGGCTGGTCGACTCCCCAATCGACCCCCAGGTCGACCCCTTGGGTCTGGTGGGAATTTTCCCGCCACTTCTGAAATTTGAAATTTCTGTTTTTAAATCTGTTTTTTAAATTTTCTGAAACTTCTTCGGGCCATATCTGGGTCATACGGACTCCGATTTTCGAAAACTCGGACTCTATTTCGCGTATTTTTCCGAGACGAACGCAATGGCATAGCCCGTATCCCCTGATTCAGATTTTAAAGTTTAATTCTGCCCTGTTTTATATTATAGCAAGTTATTCAACATACGGGATGTTACACAGCCTCCTCTCCTCATGGCTCCTATCGTCAGTAAGTTCGAATTTATTATCACAAATAGTTGGATGTAGCACGTCTTATGAAATATGGAAAACAGTTGAACAAATTTTCAGTTCACAATCAGCTACGAGAATCATGCAATATAGAAGGGAATTACAAAATTCTAGAAGAAAGGAGGCAAGCATGAAAGAATACTTAGGAAAAATTAAAAATCTGTGTGACAAACTAAATGATGTTGATCATAAGATCAGTGACAATGAGCAAATCCTATTTATTATTGGTGGATTAGATGAAGAATATGAATCTCTAGTAACTGTGTTAGCCACACAACAAACTTTACCAGATTTACAGTTCGTTCGATCAGCACTCCTTGCTCATGAAGGCAGAATTGACCAAAGAAAAACAGCACAAAATAAGTTCTATGCCAATTATACCACAGTCAGAAATAAGCAGATACAAGGAGATAACAACAACTATCGTGTGAAATGTCAAATATGCCAAAAGTTTGGTCACATGGCGAACAAATGTTACTTCAGGTATAATTCAGACAAAGGTAGACAACAGGCAGGCCAAAATTACTTTTCACAAAGAAGAGCACAAGCAAATATAGCAACAACAGGGAATTCAACTCAAAATAATAATAACGCAAACCGAAGACATAATGCTGCAGATGATGATGAAGTAAAAAATGAAGACAATGGCTTCGAAGAATGGTACCCTAACTCAGGAGCGACTCACCACATAACTAGCAATCTTCAAAATTTAAACATTGGGAGCAGAAATTACCCAGGTATGAGAAATTTGCATATGGGTAATGGTAGTACTGCTAGTATCACACACATAGGCAAAGGGACTATCTTTGGGAAAAGACAACTCAAATTAAACAATCTTCTTAGGGTACCTACGATTAATAAAAATTTGTTAAGTGTATCAAAATTTGCCAACGACAATAATGTTTACTTTGAATTTCATCCAAAGTTTTGTTTACTTAAAGATTCCCTAAATCATGAAATATTACTTCGAGGTAACCTATATGATGGTTTATACAAATTCAAGACTACAAACTCAAGTGGAGAATTCTGGTACAATAATGTAGATGCTAGTAGTGACAATGACTGTATTAGGAATAGTTGCAATAACGTTGATTATGACAATAATAGCAATGAATGTAACATGATTAATTCTTGGCACATAAAATTAGGACATCCTAATCTGGAAACTGTTAAGACTGTTCTACGTAATAATAACATTCATTATAAAAATGTACCTATCAAACACACATGCACGCACTGCCAACTCGGCAAGAGCCACAAGCTCCCTTTTAGTGATTCTGAAACCGGCTATAATAAGCCACTGGAACTTATAGCCGCTGACTTGTGGGGACCCGCACCTCTAAATTCATATCAAGGACACAGGTATTATCTTTCTTTTGTGGATGCTTATTCTAGATATACTTGGATATACATGTTGAAAACTAAATCAGAAGCTTGCAATACAGTTATGCAATTTATAACTCATGTCGAAAAGCAAATGAACAGTACTGTTAAGGTTATTCAGACAGATGGGGGAGCTGAGTTTAAACCTCTAACTAATTACTTTCTCAAAAGAGGGATCAAACATAGATTCACTTGCCCGCATACGTCCGAACAAAACGGTTTAGTCGAAAGAAAACATCGACACATAGTAGAGACTGGTCTAACTTTGTTATCACAAAGCTCATTACCCATGAAATATTGGAATGAAGCTATCTACACATCTGTATTCCTCATTAACAAGTTGCCAACCAAAGTCTTAAACAATAAAAGCCCACATGAAATGATATACAGTGTTAGACCAGAATATGGTTTTCTGAAAGTCTATGGGTGTCTATATTTTCCATGTTTGAGAGACTATAACAATCATAAACTAAGTATGAGATCAAGCCCATGCACATTCATTGGGTATGCTCAAAACCAAAAAGGTTATAAGTGCATGGACAAAAATGGAAAAATATATGTTTCTAGGCATGTGATATTTGATGAAAACAAGTTTCCTTATGCAGAAAAGCAAATCGGCAAAAAGGATGGGGAACAAAGCATAAACAATAACATACGGTTCGAGCCATTCATTACTGAACCACCTTCAATTGATAGAAATGAAGAGCGACAACGCACAAGCAATTTAAACACCCAGGAAGAAACTATGGATCAAACAAACGAGCAAACCAATGAGACACACAATGACTCAGAAGATACAAACATACATCAAAACATGCAACATAGTGAAGATACAGAAAACAACAACCATGTTGACAATACCAGCAACAATGATACACAGCAGCAAACACCACCACAATCAACTGGACATCACATGATCACCAAGTCAAAGAGAGGCATCTTCAAACCCTAAGTATATAATATTTCTGCCAGTGAGATCGAACCATTGAATTTCACTCAGGCTATAAGATCAAACAAATGGAAGGAGGCAATAGACACTGAATATAAAGCTCTCATAAAAAACAACACTTGGAGCTTAGTGGCTCAACCAAAACACAAAAATGTGATTGGTTGTAGGTGGACATACAAAATAAAAAGAAAAGAAGATGGATCTACTGACAAATACAAGGCCAGACTGGTTGCAAAAGGTTATGCGCAACAATTAGGTTTTGATTTCATGAAACTTTTTCCCCAGTCATAAAACCCACAACCATCAGAATTATACTGACCATTGCTCTAAATAAAGGATGGAATGTGAGGCAACTGGACGTCAACAATGCTTTTTTGAATGGGGAATTGACTGAAGAGGTATACATGCAACAGCCTGAAGGATATGGTACTGGTGATAAAGTATGCAAACTACACAAAGCAATATATGGCTTAAAACACGCTTCGAGAGCTTGGTATGAAAAGCTAAAGTCAACTTTGTCTAACATGGGTTTCTCACAAGTTAAATCGGACAGTTCTCTATATATGAAGAAGGGCATACATGGAACTGTGTTCATTCTAGTATACGTTGACGACATGCTAATAACAGGAGACAACAGCGAAGAAATAAACAGAATCGTTCACAAGCTGGATCAAAATTTCTCCATTAAAGACTTGGGGGAACTAAAAAAATTTCTTGGAATACAAGTGATTAGGAAAAACAATGGTGAATTAATATTATCCCAACAAAATTATATCACTGAAATACTTCAAAGGACAAATATGCACAAGGCAAACTCATTACCTACGCCTATGATTAGTAACCTAAGACTATCTAAGCATAAAGGAGAAGCTATCGACAATGCCAAACAATATAGAAGTATAATAGGAGCGTTACAATACGCAACTATTACTCAATCAGACATATGCTACAGCGTCAATAAACTCAGTCAATACATGCAGAATCCTTTATCAGAACATTGGATGACATTAAAGAGAGTGTTACGATACTTACAAGGCACAAAACATTACGGTATACGCCTAAATTCAGAAAAGGAACTTAACTTACAGTGCTTTAGCGATGCCGATTGGGCCAACGATATAAACGATCGAAAGTCTATCTCAGGATACTGTGTTTACCTCGGTTCCAATATCATTTCCTGGTGTATGAAGAAACAACAGACCACATCAAGATCTAGCACAGAGGCTGAGTACCGTGCACTGGCAAGCGCTACAGCCGAAATCATGTGGATAGAATCACTGATGGAGGAGCTTGGTTTCACTCTAAGATGAAAGACGGTCATTTGGTGTGATAATAAGAGCATAGTATCTTTATCTCTAAACCCTATTCAACATTCAAGGACAAAACATCTTGAAATTGATCTCCACTTTGTGAGAAAAAGAACGCAATCAGGAAGACTTGCAATATGCCATGTGCCCGCATACTATCAGAGAGCAGATGCTCTCACAAAGGCCCTTTCGACCAAAAAATTTATCAGAATGAGAGAGGAACTTCGCGTTATCAGTGCAGGCGGAAGCCAGAATGAGCAAGGAAACCCTAGTTCGAACTGAGGGGGCATAACGAAGACAATAAAGCCGTTACAATAGAGCCGTTACAGTGTGAATACGTTTTTATCATATTTAGCATGCTTTGTTATTATCTACTAGTCGTTAGGCTCATGCATACTTGGCATATTTAATACTAGCCGTTATGCTCATACGTATTTGGTATATTTTGTACTAGCCGTTGGGCTCATAGCACTATATATGTGTGCTCTTTGTATCATGTTTTGTATCAATAAAAATTGCAATTGTTCCTCTCTAATAACTCTCCTCCTCATCCCTTAATATCCGAGACTACTTTCAATACGGAAATATGCCAGATTCTGTTTTTGCCCAAAAAGGTTGGTTACCTCCCATCCGTTTTACATTTTTCTACAATGTGTATATTACTTGTATTCATATAATGATATATATATATATATATATATATATATATTGACATATGACAAAACATTAAAGAGCCAAGGAAAAAAGTAAAGTAGCATACCTAGATTCTAGAAATCTGGTTAGTGCAGTAGATCAAAAAAAGGCATAGATAAACATATGGCAATATAAAAAAATGAGAAGAAAAACTTTTCAATCATTAATAACAATGAAACAGAGTTACCATTTGTTAAGTAATTTCACTATGAAGTCTCTAAAGTCAGAAGTCAACGAAGGCCATGGATACCTTTGAAATTTGAGGATGCTTTAAAGACATAGAAATATGCAGTCCTTATCATGAGAAGTTGTGTAAGGACCTTCCAGAAACATACGATTCTAACATCAAGGACTGCAATCTGAGGAACTAATGTTAGTATGAAACACAAGTTTACCTTGCAATTACCTACAGATATCAAACAAATTAATCTAATAAAGGTACTTACTTCATTGTAAATCCACTGCATATTATCAGAACCATCTGCATTTAAAAAAAAGGGGGAGGTTCCTTTGCCTCTAGTAAGTTTATAGTCTTATTCTCATTGTAAAACGGTATGGGATACATTCACATCTTGACACACAATCGAAAGACAAGTAGCAGCAACCACATCTTGATTTCTTCCTCAGTTAAGTTTAAGGCCTTCTGCTTTCTTGTATAATTCACTATCTCAGTCCTTCAAAATCTACATCAAAAATAATAACTAGTATTTATAAGGAAAAAAAGAAAAGAAAATAACATATAATACGTTGTATAATATTAGTGATCATGAAACTGATTGTAATACAGAGAAACAAAACTAAAAACTAAAATCTACATTACAGGAGTATCAAAACTTGAATAAATGATATGTCATAAATTTGAAAACCAGCAAATTTGATCCTTAATAAAAATCTAAAATTTAAACAATTTACACATATATGTTCACAATAGATTTCTGTTTGAATTACTATGCGATGAACCAGGCTTGAGATTTTGCACAGTGATTGATGTAAATATTTCAAGATACGAGGTTAGTAATAACTATGAATTTACGGGAACTGAACCAAGAAAACAATAACTGTGAAAGAAGAGAGATAAGAAGAATTACCCGTAGCCAAATACATCTAAGCACTACCCCATTAAAACTCATCACAATAACCAATTGAAGAAAAACTCATCACAGCTTCATATCTGATAACAAGGAAGATGTAACGTTGAAGATTACTATAATATATAAAACAGATAAAGAGAGAATAATACATACCTTCTTTTGCAAATACACATGCAAGTTAAAGTAAAAACAATGTTTCATTATCTTCTTATGCATTCTACAACATAGTAAAATAAAAAGGATACCTTAGCAGGAATACGTTCAAACGCAAGACCATATTGAAATATGTAACAAATTCTTCCATTTCAAGCTTTAACAACACACACCAATTTGAACACTTCTACATTCATCTCCATTTTCTACCATATAAAAGCCTTCATTGTCAACAAATACTTCAACTTTGACCAACTGTCACAAACCTTGGTTATTTGAATTGAACGTTCAACTTGAATATGCATCTGAAATTGAATTTGCAGCTGGTCTAATAGAGGCTGTACTTCCTTTAAAAACAAATACTTCAATTTTGACCAATTTGTTGGTTTATATTTGTTTGAACTTCTGTTGCCCTTTCTTTAATAATAAATTTTATGTGATGGATATAATGATAATGGATTTCATATTGGAGATGTGATACCCAGGAAACTTGTGTCTAAGATTCAATGAGAAATAAATATTTAACAATTTAAAATAAATTAATCAACTTTTCACGCTCCTTAAAAAAAAATAGTAAATCACCTGAAACATGGCATTTGACTGAGATGAAATGGCCAATAGCTTATGTCCCTTAAGTTTGTCTCTAAAATCAGCACATATCTCCATATCTAGCTAGCATTTTGTTTACTTTTTAGTTGCCAAAAGTCTTTTGTTCCAATAAATTCCTTGAGAGCATCTGCCCAGATTTATTTTCTTCCATTAATGACGCTATTTAGATAAGTAGTAAACACAGGTCCATACAAATTTGATGGACTGCTCATTATTTTTGCTGCCCAAATTTTGACAAAAATTCCTTTACTTCTCGGGTCCATACAAACTTGATGGACTGCTCACATGGGGTTGCTGCTTATTTTTATAGGGTGACGTACTGATATATTTGAACTTTATTGGACCTATAATCTCAAAAAAAGAACATTATATGACTCAATGTTTGGACCTATAAAATTTGGCAATATAAAAACCTGACTATAATGTATGTATATGAGAAACAAAGTTAAAAACCTTTGGTTAACCAAATGTCTTATTGCCATTACCTATTGTCTTCATTGGTAACTCTTGTTGTTTTTGAATGATCATAAAGCAAAGTATTTTCGATCTTTGTTGCTGCATTAACTGAAAATGAACTCAAAGAAATGTCAAAAAAAAGACGGCTTTGTACATGCCTATCCAGTTAAAACCGTACCTCTCCTAACGACACACACTCTTAGTTTTCTAGGTCTTCAAAGACAATCTGGTCTACGGAAGAGCTCAAACCTTGACAAAGGTGTGATTGCAGGAGTATACCCGGACATGCATCATTCAACAATGATGTCCTTCCACCTCCCCCTAAAAGTTGGAAGGGCTATTGCGATTTCGAATTTGGCTGCACTAACAAGATCATAGGAGCACGAAGTTACATGGATTCGAAAGGTCAAGTCTCTGTTGATAGTAAAGGTCATGGATCCCATGCAACAAGCACAATTGCCGGGAATTTCATCACTGACGTGATGGCACCTCATGCACATTTCACTATATATCAAGCGTGATCCGATGAGTAGCTCCATTAGTCGGGTTGGATGATGCTATCAAGGACGGTGTAGACATTCTGTCCCTATCACTTTGTCTACCATTTGTGCCCTACAATCAAGATCCTATTGCGATCGGTACGTTCAAGGCAAACAAAAGCAAAGGGCATCACTGTTGCATGTGCAGGTGGAAACAGTGGGTTAGTAGCTAAATCCCTCTCAAATGAAGCACCATGGATTCTAACTGTCGGTGCAAGCATTGTCAACAGAAGTTTCATAGTAAGCATAAAGCTTGATAATGGTGAAACGGTCAATGGAGAGTTGCTTAACCACTTACAACTTCAGTTCGAAACCTTATCATGTGCACTTCAGTTCATGCATGAACCTATCAAATGTGAAAGCTAAGATTTCAGTCCGTCCTTCGATTTTAGCTCAAAATCCGAAGTCGGTACCTGTTGCTAAAACAGCAGGAGCGGTTGGAATGATACTTTATAATGAAAAGGGTACAAGTCATACTGTAAAAATTAGAGACTACCTGGTACAAATGCCTGGAGCGTTTCTAACGCATGAAGATGGAATGAAGGTCAAGGGCTTTCTGACTGTTTCTTTAACCTTCAACCTTCAACTGTACAGTTCGATAATCTTCAACAGATGTGTCTTCATTGAACAAAATTTCCTTTACTTCTCGGGTCCATTCAAACTTGATGGACTGCCCATTATTTTTGTGGGGTGACATATTAATATATTTGGACTTCATTGGACCTATAATATAAAACAAAGAACATTATATGACTCAATGTTTGGAACTTTAGCAGTTGGCAATGTAAAAACCTGACTATAATGAATGTATAGGAGAAAAAGTGTTAAAAAAATTTGGTTAACCAAATGTCTTATTTCCATTGCCTATTGTCTTCACTGGTAACTTGTATTGTTTTTGAATGATAGGCTATATAGACATGCCTTCATTATATAATTCGAGCCCCTCACCACCAGACACCATCACTCCTTGGTGGCCCTACTACCGACGTCTTCCTTCTTCCTCGTCCTCTTCCTCTATGTCCACTTTTTTCCTTTAGATTTATGCTACAGCAACACCATGCTTCTTCCTCCCCTACTGCTTTCCTCTTTTCTTCTACTTTAGCTGCGCTTTTTCTCGTACTTTAGCTGCGCTTTTTCTCGTCATGTCTTGCTGCTTTACCACAAACTGGCCCTACATAATACTAAATAATGTTTCAAATATGCAAATGATTTAAAATCGTATTTCTATCATAAGACACAACAAGCATACGTATAGCAAAAGAAATTGAAACATGAAAACATGACTTGTTTTCACAAAACACACAAAAATTAATATATCAACAAATAATTTAGAAGATAAATGGCAGTAATCAAGAAACATAAACAGGCACATAACTAACATGGAGTACATCAATCAAATTAATAGCTAATAAATAATCTCATCAACAAAAAAGGAAAGAAAAAGGAAACAACTACATGATTAAAAAATGTTTCAAATATGCAAATTATTTAAGATCATATCCCTATTGTACGACATAACAAGCATATGTATAGTAAAAGAAATTGAAACATGAAAAAATTACTTATTTCCATAGAACCCACATACATTAATAAATCAGCAAATAATTGGGAAGATAAATGGATATAATATAAAAACATGAATAGGTACATAACTAACATGGAGTACATCAATCGGATTAATAACTAGTAAAAAATCTCATCAACAAAAAAGAAAAGAAAAAGGAAACAACTACATGATTTAGTATTATACCCAAAATTTCTTTGTGCCATCATCTAACAACAAACTCAAAGGTCAAAGCGGTAGAGGACTCTAATTAAACGTGTAAACCAGCATTGATTAAAGAAAAGCACATCTCAATTATTGAGCACCAGTTCAAATCCAAACAGCAACCAAACAGATAAACTAAGAACTACTCCACCACTCCGACATCCCCAAACTCCCACAACCCAAGAAATAATAAAACTTTTGCTTTTGGTTAAGTCTACTGCACTTAGATTATTCAGCACTGCAATGAAGATCAACATTGTATACTGCCCCGAAATCTGTGTCGTGGCTAGTAATTCAAATGCAATTAAATCCACTATAAAATTGCATCCTATAATACAAGTTAATATTTTTTCTTTTATCAGAACAAATATTTGGTTGCTCTACCAAAACAAACTCAAATAGCGAAATAGTTATATAAGATTTGGAATACTTTTATAAGATCCACAATCAATTCAATATTACATGATGATTCCCGATTTTCTGACTTTTCGGCTAAACTTAAAATCTGTTCCGAAATTTGTTTTCTATAAAAAAAATAAAACAATTTGGTACATAAAATAGAATCCAATTTTATGTACCTTGAATCAGTTGCCAGAAGTAAACCCTAGGATCCACGAAGATGAAATCAGACAAGCCGACACCTGTGGTGAGGGGAAAAACATGCAAGAATCGGCAGGTAGATTTTGGTGAAAGCAGAAAAATATTAGAGGACATTAAAATCGGCAGGTAGATTTTAAAAAATGCAAGTGGAGGAAGCTGAAGCAAGATAGGAGCTTTAGCGTGAGGATGGAAAAAAAATGTAAGAGGGGGTGAATTATGGGAAAAGCAGAAAGGGCTATGCGAATGGAGGGAAACGAAAAGGGAAAAAAATGTAACAAGTCCGCCAAAAAATTTAGGAATAAGCAAATAAAACGTAAACATCCCCGGAAACAGTAATTTAGTTACATTTACAATATAAACGCTGCCAATACATGTAACTAAATGCATGTTTTCTTGTAGTGTTGTCAATATATCTGCCAATTGATGATCCGTCAGAACATATGCCTTAGAAATATTGCCAGATTGTAATTCATCACGAATAAAATGGTAATCAGCTTCAATATGCTTCGTTCGCATGATATCCCTGAATTGTGAAGATGTTGAAACATGTGACAGAGAGACATGAAACTTGAAACTTCCAACTTGAATCTTGGAAACTTGAAACTTGAATCACTACATTCACCTCATACCTTCAACAACTTCACTTTTACAAGCGGTTTTTATGGTGAACCAACCGCATTAATGGTTTTTAAAGTGGACCAACCACTATGGTTTTTATGGTGAACCAACCACATTAATGGTTTTTAAAGTGGACCAACCACTACGGTTTCTATGAAGAACCAACCACATTAATGGTTTTTAAAGTGGACCGACCACTACGGTTTTTATGAAGAACCAACCACATTAATGGTTTTTAAAGTGGACCAACCACTACGATTTTTATGGTGAACCAACAACATTAATGGTTTTTAAAGTGGACCAACCACTATGGTTTTTATGGTGAACCAACCACATTAATGATTTTTAAAGTGGACCAACCACTACATACACCCTAACAAACGGTTTTTATAGTGAACTGACCACATTAATAGTTTTTAAAGTGGACCAACCACTACACACACCCTAACAAACGGTTTTTATAGTGAACCGACCACATTAATGGTTTTTAAAGTGGACCAACTACTACATACACACTAACAAACAGTTTTTATAGTGAACCGACCATATTAATAGTTTTTAAAGTAGACCAACCACTACACACACCCTAACAAATGGTTTTTATAGTGAACCGACCACACTAATAGTTTTTAAAGTGGATCAACCACTACACACACCATGTAGGGTGTAATATTACAAAACTAGTTTCTTAAGAGGACTGAAAGAAAACAATACATAGCAGTTGTTGAGGAAAATCTCATAACAAGAATTACAACCAAGAGTGCAGCGACCAATGCAACGAAACCAAGGCAGACAACTAAGACTTGAACAACAACAAGGGCAAACGAAAAAAAAAGTTGAAAGAAAAACTTTTATTTCATTTTCTTCCCTCTTTTTAACCTGACTCTGATACCATGATAAAATTTCTAATAGTATGAGAGATTGTAGAAAAGATGAAATTTTGTAATCTTATTCCTGGCTCCTTGATTTACATTACAGTCCTTTATATAGATCGAGTACATGCGGTTAAACCAAGTAATAACAATTTCCCTTTAATAAAATATAAGGAAAAATAATATAAGAGGAAAGCATTAAGTGTATGAATCAGCATGATCCATATCCTGCGAATGTATGAGTCAGCATTATTCTTATCCTGCCTATGACGCAGATATTTACATAAATATTATTAACAAGTCACAAAATTTTGTTGATTTCTCTTTTCTATGAAAAATAGGAGAAGAAATAGCGGAAATTAAGTAATAATAAGCCATGGTCGGCAAAGAAAAAGAGATAAACTAAAATAAACCCGTTTCAGCGTTGCTGCAGAATTTGATAGGACGGTGGTTTAAGAACTGTGAGTAGAAAAAATACAATGTCAGAATTATTGTTAGAGAACCCCAATTTATCACAAAACGATGGCAATATAAAGGGCGGACTCTTGATATTTATATAGAATTTATTTTATTAAATCACCGATGTGGGACTTGTCTCAACATGCCCCGCACATGTAGAATATCCTGAGTCGCCTAACACATGGATCTAATTGGGTGACATGGGAAAATGTGGCAGTTATATGCGCACTAATTAAGCCTTGCTTTGATACCATGTTAGAACCCCAAATTATCACAAAACCAAATGGCAATGTGAAGGGTGGACTCTTAATATTTGTATAGAATTTATTTCATAAATTCCCTGATGTGGGACTTGTCTCAACAATTATCAACAAAAATGTAGAAACAAGGAGAGGGTGTGAAGGAGAGATAAGGTGAAGTGAGAGTGGAAGATAAGAGAGGATAGGTGCGGGTGCGAATATAAATGGGAGAGAGAATGAAGTAACAAAAATCATTTACATGAATGAACAATTATTTTTTGTTGAGGAAACAGGAATATATAACGAGAAAGAGTGGGGAAGTGGGAGGAAATCGTGCGTAAGAAAACGTCAGAAGGGGAATTTGATGATCTGCAATAACAAAATTTTAGATGTTAGATGTTTTTTTGGGAAAAAGAATCCTAACTGCTCTTTGTCTTTGGTTTATGTACCAAGTCATTTTATTATAAATTACATATACTGTGTACTGATAAAGTTTTGCATTTTTTTCTATCTTTATTTATAATTTATCAGTGCCAAATCCAAAATTTCTATTGATTATCTCGTCTCCTTCCCACTACAACCTTCTTATGCTCAAATCTAACATTTTCTTCTTTGGAGGCGCTTAAATTAGTTCTTCGTCAATACCCTACTCCTTGGGATAGCCAGCTTTGCCATGGATAAAAAATCACATGACTTCTTTCTTCTTTAAATTCCAAATGAATGCATCTATTCTTCAAATCAACGATTTTTTCCCTTCTATGAAAAAATCGCCGCAATCAAAATTTGTCACGCTCAAACATTCTACCAAACAAACATGGTAGATAAGCTCGAAAGACAACCAAAACAAAAGCAAGATGAAGAAATAGAAAAAATCTGAGAGGAAAACAGGCTTAGGTGATTGTACTATCATAGCCTCCAGCGCTAAATTACATGCATGACTAAATAAGATTGATTATGCATAATGTGCACATACACAGATATAATATAATGTAAATCAGACTTAATGGCAAAATTGTAATTAAGTGATAATTAAGAAAGGGTGTTCGCAACTATATAGCACCCTAATAGCCTGTAAATCATCTGTGAAATCAATTAATTAAAATCTCTCACTTACACTATAATGGTGTTCTCTATTTTCTGTTCTTATCTATTTGTTGAATTGCTTCTTCTTGCCATGAGTTAATCATATTATTTTTGAAGATTTGCTCGTGTTGATCTCTCTCCTTCTAATATGATCTCTCTCCTTCTAATATGAAGTATGCCCTTGTATCCCCTGCTGATCACACATTGATCACTACTATTCTTGTGATTTTTACGTGTTTCCCCCTCACCACAACCTCTCTGCAACTTTTACTCTCACATAACCATACCCCATCTTTATCTGATTACATCAACCATGCCAAAGACCAGATCTCATGCACAAAAGCAAGATAATGCTGGCAATTTGGTATCATAGCCTACTGGTGAGATTAACACTGACCCTCACCGTCAATATCCATCAAGTTTTGAAGCTAGTGCGGATGTATCATCTTTGTTGGAAGACACAGATTCAACTTAACTATCACAACAAGAACTCTGGGATAGAAAGAGCGTTATTAATCATAAAAATAGTATAGCTTGAGGAAATTGGAAGAGTTCACCCAATACTTATCAATACAGACTCAAGATT
Organism: Allium sativum; assembly: GCA_030737875.1. NCBI lineage: Eukaryota > Viridiplantae > Streptophyta > Magnoliopsida > Asparagales > Amaryllidaceae > Allium > Allium sativum. Next base: position 132,468,658 of record CM060914.1, on the reverse strand, counting down.
TATCCATGTAGAATCAAGATATTAGAGAAAAATAGTGTGTTCTCAACAGAAAAATGGAGAACATGCAAGAATCTTTAGCAAAAATAATCTGCATTAAATGACGATAAAAGTCAAAGAATACCTGGTACAACCATTAGAAATGACACGCACAGATATCAGGGAAGCAAATAAAATGTCAGAACAACTGCATATGTGCCTCCAAATGCTAGACAACCTCTCCTTTCCATACCTGGAGCTTCATTATTAGATTTAACACAAATCAGAAATACTAAAGTTAACCGTAGATTCAAAGACATGAACAACAGAATTTCCGAAACCAATTCAAGAACAACAACTATTAATACAAGAAATGATGATACTATGATAATTACATCCAGGGATTCATCAAAAATCATTTTCAAGATTGATTTTCTGACTTTTTCTGGTGATGATAAGGCAGTTGACTGGCTAAGGCAAGTGGAGAACTTTTTCAAATACAATGAAACTGACCCTCATGAATGGGTACATCTATGCTCCTACAATCCGAGGAAAGAAGCACTACAGTGGTTCTATAGGTATTCAAGAAACACAAATGATCATGAAAATTGGTCAGTTTTTTCAAAGGCCATCCATGTACATTTTAATCCCAATGATTTAGAAAGACCTTATGATACCTTTTCATCTATCAAACAAACCAGTTATGGTGTACAGTATGTAGATTAGTTTAAGAAATTGGAGGGTATGATTGAACATGTGACACCAATACATCTTTTACAAAAAAAAGGGAAGGCAAAGGAAGAAATTAAATATCATGTTATTGCTAACAATCCAACTGATTTTGATCATGCAGTGAGTTTAGCAAAGAAATTATTTTGCTGCTAGGAGTAATAATAATAATAATAAATTTTCTTCTTCTTCGTTCCAGAAATCTGGTGGCAATAACTTAGACAAGGGTTACAAAACCAAAAAGCTTACTACTTAGGAGTTACTTTAAAAAGAAAAAAAAATTGTTATCGATGCACTGAAAAGTATTACCCTGGGAATAAATGCAAACAAAGCAAGTTTTTATTATGGAAGGTGTCATTAATCTTGATGAAATTTCTGATATTGAAAGTGACAACTTTGTTGATGATGAACAAATAAAATTAATAGATGTATGCAGTGAGTAAGAAACACAAAACACACTACATGCCATATCACTAAATACATTACTTGGTATTCCCACACTTCACACAATCAAAATCAATGGAATTATCAACAATAAGGTAGTGGTATTTCTGATAGATTCTGGTTCAACACATAGTTTTATTGAAACATCTTTAGCTCACAAATTAAAATTGAACCAGTCACAATCTAAACTTGTTTAATTGCAAGTAGCCAATGGCCATAAAACTTGAAGGCTCTCAAATTTGCACTAATGTTATACTGCATTGTCAAGGCTGTAAAATGCAATAGATTTATTAGTATTACCCATGAAATCATGCCAAATTGTGCTCGAAACACAATAAATGAACGAACTTGATGAAATTTGTTTTAATTTTAAAAATTTGGAAGTTCGTTTTGCTTATAAGGGTAAACGGTATAAGTGGAAAGGCCTTTTGCAAGATGATATTAAAGCCGTTGAAGGAAATAAAGCAAATAAAGAATTCAAATCAGCTAGCTTACAATTTATGTTGCTCCCTACCTCCACATCCGCACCAAATGCTCCACAAATTCCAGCAGATATACAGTGGATATTGAATCAATTTCCATCAGTAACAACTCATCCATCAAATATGCTTCAAGTTACAAGGCCATGTGATCACAGAATTCCATTATTATAGGGAGCAAAACCATTTTGTCTAAAACTCTGTAGATATTCACATTATATTAAAAAGGAATTAGACATTTTAATTACTGATGCGCTTGAATCTGGAATTATAAGGCCTAGTTCTAGTTCATTTGCGACTCCTATTGTGATGGTAAAAAAGAAAGATGGAAGTTGGAGATTTTGTGTTGATTATAGAGCCTTAAACAAAGAAACTATAAAAAAATAATTTCCAATTCCTTTGATTGATGACTTACTTGATGAATATATGGCTCAATTTTTTTTTTACAAAATTAGACTTAAAATCAGGTTATCATCAAGTAAGGATGTATGAGGCTGATATTCATAAAACTTCCTTTAGATCACATTATGGTCATTATGAGTTTGTTGTAATGCCCTTTGGCCTTACAAATGCACCATCTACTTTCCAGTCACTAATGAACATCATTTTTAAAATATTTGTAAGACAATTTATATTAGTCTTTTTTGATGATATATTAATTTACAGTAGTGACTAGACTGGTCATTTGAAGTATTTGACACTAGCATTACAAACACTTCATGATAATCAATAAGTTATTAATCTGCCAAAGTGCTCATTTGCTTCAAACAATATCAAACATTTGGCCCATATTATTTCAGAAGATGGAATTAAAGTAAACATAGACAAAAATAAAGAAATTCTCCAATGGCCTCAACCAAATAATATTAAGGGGATTTTTGGGCTTAGCAGGCTACTACAGAAAATTTATAAAAGGATATATATGGTACTATTGCTAAACCTCTCCCAAATATGCTGAAGAAAAAATCATTTTGTTGGGATAAGACAGCAACTAAGGCATTTTTTAAATTACAACCATTTTTAAAAATCCACCTATACTCGCATTACATGATTTTACAAAATATTTTATCATCGAATGTGATGCTAGTGGCATAGGCGTTGATGTTGTTTTACTACAAAATTGTAGGCCAATTGTATATATAAGTCAAGCTTTGCAGTTAAGAAGCTTGCATCCGTCAACATATGTAAAAGAATTGTTAGCATTGATTCTAGCTACAAAAAAATGGTCATAATATTTATTACAGAGGAAGTTTATAATCAGAACAGATCATCAAATCCTACAATATTTACATAGTCAGAAGTTAACCACTGGAATTCAAGGAAAGTGGCGGGCAAAATTACATGGCTATATCTATACTATATTATAATTCGTGAGTTTCAAATGCTGCAATCTCCTTCACTCTGGCTTATTTGAAACTGAAGCGTCTTTCTTTAATTCCGTGCGCAAGCCTTCTTAAATTAAGCAATCAGAATGTCCGTTGTTTTCTTTTCCTCCATGGTTTTTCTTTTCCTCTATTTCTATCCATACCTAAAGTTTTCCCTGCTCCGAATTTGTGCTTTTCCCAAACATCGATTTCCTAATTAAGTAGAAAACCAACTGTTACTTCCCCTTTCCTCCCTTCTTATCCTACACATAATATTCCTTTTCCCTAATTGATAACCCGATTCTGAACTCAAGCGTTCCATATATCTCTCTGTATGCATCTCTTCGCTTCCTTCCCACATCCATCTATCTTTTGGTCTTCGTCGCCAAATCTGAAAATGGATCCTAAAAAAAACCGAACCCAGTTATCTGTAATCTGAAATGATCCTAAAAAAACCCAAACAAAGTTAATCGAATATGAGCTCTGCCGTCTCGAGAACATCCGCCGCAACAATCAGATGGTCGCCTCTCGCCGGTTTAGTGCAGGTTTGATGCTCGCCTCTCCTATATATTTTTGAAAGCATGATTTGTTGTAATGACTCTAAACCCATATATAATTGTAACATGATTTTTGAGTTATATTCCATGATATGGTGAAAAGAATGGAAAAATAGTTAGTAGCTATGTTGATTTTCACATTTTGAATTAAGAATAAAAATATATTTAATGGTTCTACATAAAAAGTATCAAATTGATTGAAAGTAAATTTTACAGTTTACTATTGCAAAGAGTACTTTTTGCTATCTTGGTTAGAGAATAGTGGTATAATAGCTATCTTAGTCGAAAAACACTAAAACATTTTAGTTCTCTTTCTTTGCCTTCTAATTAATTTATTTTTTGAAATAAAGGGTACTTAATTACAATATAACGAAGTACAAGGATAGGAAAGAGTCGGTTACAAATTACGACCCAAAAACAAAACGAATACTGTACTAAGAAAACTAAACCCAGCTCTTAACCATAGATACAAAACGAAACGAACATAAATACATCCCTTCGAACACACAATGAAGAACTCCAAACTAAAAAATGACTAATTTCATAAGAACACTACACGTGCATATATGCAACAACATTAAAAAAAAAAACCAACTGAAATAACATAATCAGGAAATCTTCGGACAAGCACCAAATTCCCTTCAATACAATCCAGGTTGTACCACATCAAACAGGAGCAACACAAAAGTCACCTGAGAATAGCATCACGCAGTTTTAAACAGAAAAACCTCCAACCAAAAACAACAAACTGGGCGAAGACTACCACAGACCAACTTAAACCCCATTGCCAACAAGAACAAAACATAATCTTGCAATGAACCACCTCACAAACTAGCTGTTAACCAACTTTGAAAGCAAACAGAACAAGAACTTGAAGATAAACTTACTTTTTAGTAATTCCACAACTAATGACACCACCATGCATGCTACTCTCTTCCCCAACTTTCTTCGTTTTGGACCTAGTTTGATACTGAGAAACTAATTTCACCCATTCGAGATTTGTCTCAACTAAAGGCTCATCGTATATTAGTTTGGCTACTCCTTTAAACTTATTATTTTTGAATTTAATTCTCCTCGTCTTTAAGCTACTGGTAGAACTATCTGATTCGTCCATCAGATAATCCTTACTAGAAGCTTCTTCGTTGTCTTAACAATCACTGCACTCTCCAAAGTTTTCCATTTTATCATTTTTATTTAAAACATCATCATTTCTAGAATCCGCGACCAACTTATTTGTATGATCACTAATATCCTTTAAGAAATCTTTATCACAGGTTGACATTTTCAATGGAGAAGAAGTTCCCTCATCCCTATTCTGAATTAACTCCATCTCTGTATTTAAATTACTGACCAATTTTACAGCCTCTTCATTTTCTTTAGTTTCCCTATTTGAAACCATTCTGTCACTTTGAATTACCCTCTTATCGGCCATAACTTCACTTACATTTTCCTGATTATTCAGATTAACCTCTGTATCCATCTTACTAGATAATTCAAAACTGTCTTTAGGAACCCACACTTTAATAGCATTACAAACAGTAGAAGAATGGCCAAAAATATTACAGAAAGAACATGCTTTAGGCTTCCATTCATATTCGACCCTCTGCCACACTATTTCTCCATTAAAACATTTAATAGGGATACCCTTAGGAAAAGAGAAATCACTGCTAACTTCTACCGAAATTCTGGCATAGGAAATACGAACTAGCTCTTCTGTCACATTATCCAATTTAAGTGGATGACACAATAAAGGTGCAGTTCTACTTAAAGCTTCTACTGACCAAAAATCAAGATCTAGATCCGGTAGTTTAATCCAAATAGGAATCGAATGTAGGAATTCACGTGATAATTTCATTCCTGGTTTCCATTTTTTCATGAAAATAAGTTTCTTATTATAATAGTATGGTCCTGAAGCAAGAATTCTTTCACAATCATCAGCATTTACACATTTAATTATGAAAAACCCATTTTCCCTTGTATATAATTTATAATTACCATTCAGACCCCAGTTCCTATCAATATACTCTTTCAGAAATTTATAATAAGGCCGATTTCCATAAACATAGAAAGCTATTGAGTTAATCCAATTTTCTCTAGCCCTATTAGTCAAATTATCACTAATAATAGCTAATTTAATATTACCTTCAGTAATAGGCTCATAGTAATTAATCTAAATTGATTCCAGTTGCGACTTTTCTTCGGAAACCACATCCACTTAGGATTTTTTTTGAATTAGTTTCGCCTTACTTGCAGAAGCCTGGGAATTAGAAATTAAGTCTGGAAAATGAGTCTTTGAACTTACAGCGTAAGTCTTGTTTGGATTTGAAGTTCGATCTTGCTTTGCATGTGTCTGAATTAGATTCGCTTTACTTGCAAATTTTACTTAAGTTTATATTTCTTCGTAACAAATTTAGCATGGATTTACAGTTTGAATTAAAATAATATGGAAAGAATAAATTAATTAGACTTAACATCCTGATCATTTATAGTTAGGACAATTCATGTTTCCTTCGACAAAGATTGTACATTGGATACTTATTAGGGCATGTAGATTTGTACTTATCATTTTTAAGTACATTTTTCCACTAATTTTGGAATCATTTTTGGTGGATTAAAATCTTGATATATTCTCCATGCATTGTTGATTAATAAAATACTAAAATAAGGAAATTAACAATTTGTTTCTGTCTGTGGAGGTTTGGTTTAGTACGATGAATTTAAAACATAAAAACATATTACCATCTTCGTTTTCAAGCTTAAGCGATTGAGATTTGCATTTACATTAGTTCTCCAGCACATTATAGAGTGTGATGAAAGTAAATGTTTAGGAAAATGATATGAATTCATCAGTATGCAATGATAGTAAATACCTCAGCATTGTTATTCTACATGTTTGGATTATTTTCCGAAAGCTCTATCAAATAATATATTTTTAAAATCATAATATAAATTATGAAGTTCTTGCTACATAAATGGCCCTGTATTTTATAAGTTTCTATAAATTACACTTAAAATGATAACTAGCTTAATATATGGTTTTCATTCTTCTAGAGTGTGCCCTTTATGTTGTTTTGTCTTTTTTCCTTTTAAAGCAATATGTTTTGCACACAATCTACGCTCAAATTTCATGATATTTTTTTGGTACTGAAATTCAACTCATTTACTTCATAGCTACTACAAAAAAATATTGTTTAATTTTAAATTTGTATTATAAATTAGGTGTAATAAAGGTCTAATCGTTCACAATATCAAAAGGAACGTAACATAACAATGTTTTTGTTCAATCTTCTTAAGTTGTAGCTAAATGACTTTTTACCAATCAATGTTGTCTTTTATACACTTTTAAATAGCTTCAACCGACTGTCGAATATTTGCTGCTATGTGCATATGCTTACAGTAGTGCATATAAGATATTCTATTACCCTTTTGAATTCAGTGCAAGTTCTTTATTTTTATTTTTATTTTTATTAGAGACTACATAACATCGTTATATGATACATATATGTTATTTTTATGCCTTAAAAACCCATATCTTTCTCTGTAATCTAGATTGTTCGGTTTCCGCTGTCTAAATAATTTAATGATGTAATTTCATCCTTAAAAATGATTACATTTTGCCTTGACTATTTTAGGTAAGGTTGTTTGGGTTTTCCTTATAATAAAGATAGTTTGAAGTTCAACTCAATATTCTATATATAGTCAGAGACTAACGGGTTTTCCTACTTTTCAGATAAGTTTACTATACACCTTTTAATTTTTATACAACTTGTTGTTTGAAATATATGATCAAGGATGTACATATTTATCCGCACTTCAATTCACTCTATCAATTTTATAATGCCTGCCCATTTGCGTAACAAAAATTATCATGCTGTTAGAATTTATGATACAATATTTCCATTTCCAGAAAATTTGGAAAATATTATTGATTATGGTGATAGAATATTTCCAATTAGAGAAGATTTGAGAAATATTGTTAATTTGAGTAATATAATATTTCCAATTTGCAGAAGATTTGGAAGATATCAGAAATTTATTGCTCTTTTATTTGTAAAAGGGATAGGCAATAAATTACCTATATAAGTGGAAGGATTTGAAGAAGGTTTCTTTTTGGGATAGTAAAGTAAGAAATTAATTCCCTAATTGGTTGGTTAAACAAGGAAGCCTATCAGGAGAAGTGGAGAATTAATTAGGCACCGATTTATATCATAAATCAATTACTTCGACCCCAAGCATTAATCCTTATATAAGGATAGGGATTAGTTGAATGTATTATCATCTCAAAAATGTGAGGTGCATCATCTCTAAAAGTTCTTCTTCTTCACTACTATCAGTCTTGTAATTTTTTACTATTGAGAAAAGTAATAAAATCTCCTGTCCCCAAGTGGATGTACACTAACAAGACGTTAGTGGAACTACTATAAACCTCTTGTGTTATTTCTTTTATTGCTAGATCTGTGATTGCTTTGCTGGTAACTATCTGTTGTTTGTTTTGCCTCGCCGTCAATCCGATCCGATTCGTTTTTTTTCGCAACAATTAGTATCAGAGCTAGGAGGTTGATCTAGAAAGGGTGTGAGGCATTATGGCAGGAGATAAGGAGAACTCAGCAATTGTATCAAGGCCATATGTCAAAGAGACATATATGGAAGCAGGATCTCAGTTAGTAATAGAAAGATGGAATGGGGATCAAGACTTCGAGAAGTGGCAATGGAGGGTGAAAGTTGTTTTGATGAGGAATAATGTTCATCCTATGGTATTTGCTCCTGAGGAGTTGACGGATGATATTGCTGCCGTGGAAAGGTTGGAGATGAAACGATAGGCATTTACTACTTTACAATTAGCAATGGGAGAAAATGTCATTTCAGAGATTAACAATGAGACCACTGCTAAGGACAATTAGACCAAGCTGGAAAAACTCTATTTAAATAAGTCACTAACCGACCGTCTGATTTTGCTGAAGACGTTTTTCACCTTGTGGATGAGAGAGGGTACTTTAGTGAAGGCACATCTTAATCTGAAGGCAGGTCTTCTATCTGAGGACTTGAAGGATCAGATGAAAGGGTTGAGTGAAGGTAGAGGAGGAAGTAGTATGGAAGCCTTATTAGCTGGTATGGAGAGAGGGGAGTAGAAGAAGAAAATAAAGTCAAGAGATGGATAGCACTGTACTTGGAGAGTCAACGGTTGGAGCCTACAGTTCTCGTGGAAAGATGTCAAAGCTAGGTATACGAGAAGGGACTTTGAGTTTCTGCATAGGCAGAATATGATCAAAGGGGAAAGATTCAACAAGGTGGGATTTTTCCAAGAGGATGTGCTTGATAAGCAGAAGAAGGGATCGTCTGAAGTTGGTCAAAGATCAAAGGGGAAGGAAGTGGATATGCATAAGTATTTACAGACTACTAAGTTCGGGCGTTGCTCGAACTGGAATAGCTTATCGAAATGCTAGGTGCCACGTAGTGGCACAGTGTGGGGAGAGGGTTGAAATGGTTCATGGAGATGTTTGTTTTCATGGTGAAGATTGATATGTCTTACTTGAATGGGTTACTTTGTACACATTGTTGGCAGGCGGTGGCATTGCTGGAGTTGGTTAACAAAGTGCAATGGGTGATGGCCATGCCGAAGCTCATTTGGGGAAGTAACCATGGTGTCTTGTCTGAGAAGATGCTTAGAGTAAGAGGATGTAGGTGGAGTTGTTATCCTTTCAAGGAAATATAGTATCAAGGTGGAGATTGTTAGAATTTGTGATACAATATTTCCATTTGCAGAAGATTTGGAAGATATTATTGATTATGGTGATAGAATATTTCCAATTAGAGAAGATTTGGGAAATATTGTTAATTTGAGTAATATAATATTTCCAACTACAAAAGATTTGGAAGATATCAGAACTTTATTGTATCTTTTGCAAAATTAGGCAGGGCAATAAATTACGTATATAAGTGGAAGGATTTGAAGAAGGTTTCTTTTTGGGATAGTGAAGTAAGGAATTAATTCCCTAATTGGTTGGTTAAACAAGGAAGCCTGTCAAGAGAATTGGAGAATTAATTAGGCATTGATTTATATCATAAATCAATTACTTCAACCCCAAGCATTAATCCTTATATAAGGATAAGGATTAGGTGAATGTATTATCATCTAAAAAATGTGAGGTGTATCATCTCTAAAAGTTCTTCTTCTTCTCTGCTATCAGTCTTGTAATTTTTCTTATTGAGAAAAGTAATAAAATCTCTTCTTCCCAAGTGGACGTACACTAACAAGACATTAGTGGAACCGCTATAAACCTCTTGTGTTATTTCTTCATTTGCCAGATCTATGATTGCTTTACTGGTGACTCTCTGTTGTTTGTTTTGCCTCGCCATCAATCCGATCCTATTCGTTTTTTTTTCCGCAACATACATTATTATTATAATATACCTTATCATTTTTTCTTGCAAATTGTAATTTCAATTTGCAATAGACCACATTAGAATACTGATTTAATTTTTTTCTATTTGAATTTTATGTTTTGTAAGAACATGTATGTACCATGGCTTAACTTTATTCTATCCTTTATGTGTCGTTGACTTCCTTCTATTAAAACTAAATAGGATGGTGCCTGCAAGATGAAGTTGAAGTGAAGCAGTTTCTGATTTCAGTCAGGTTAACTATTTTGTTATGTCGGCCTCTATCTTCTATTGTGCAACAATAAACCACATATTATTTTATTACTTGGCCTGTGGTAACCGGTTACATCTCGAGCTAAGATTTTGTACCATTTATGATCAGAACAATAATAATGATTTTTGATTCCCATTCATATTGTTTTAGACCTTATGTTGGTATGCCGTATTGCAACATTCCATGACCCTAATAGATGGTGATGATGGCCTAAAAAAATGTTTTTGTCTGTCTTTTGTTTCAAAAGTGGTCTTGGTTTGTACGGATTATTAATTAAATGAGCGAGCACTGTATGCACGTGCTTTTAAGTTCTGTTTACCGACTATGGTCATAGTATGAATGTATTCATTTAACTTTTATTTTCTATTATAAGTTTTGGCATTACAAATACTGCAATGTATATTAAAAAAAAAATATTTCATTCCCTCTCTATTCAAGTTAAATTAGTAAAATGTGACCATAAAGTGGAAAAGATAGTAAATAAACAAAAGTAACATATATTAGCAGTAAAACTAACATACATACATACATATACATATACATATACATACATACATACATATATATATATATATATATATATAAGGAATGTTTAGTATTTTTGTTGATTCATCAACTTGTTGTTGATAAATCAGCATACCTTACATCATTACATCAATTATTTTGTGTAACTTAACACTTTCACATTTTGGCTGCTGATACAAAATCTTTCATGCTAAAAACTTTTGCCCACTGTAATGCATCAGTTAAATAGCAGAATAACAGCAGCTACTTCCACTCAAGCCCAGTTTTATACACATTACTGGCATTTTTAATAGTAAATCAAACTTATCAAAAGTTGTGTTCATTGGATGCTTTTTCACTTTTTTCCTATTGATTATACAATTGTTAGAAGTTGTTGGTCCTACTATTATACTGCTCCACACCGCTATATGTATTTCCTATTATTATTTTATTGAACAAAATTGCAGTGTGTACTTATGTCCATAGTTCATGATGAGTGGTTCAATTGTATCTATGTTCATTGCAGTAACTATATACTTGCGAAATCAGCAGTGGAATTTTATGTCATAATGAATATATCTATGCATCAGAAAATAAAACTTTAATACTTACTATATCTTCTAAATAATCTATACATTTTCGAATATTCACTATGATTATGCAGATAAAATTTAAATATGACCATCACAGTGAAATATATTTATGCATTCTTTATCCTTGCGCATTGTTGTTAATAAATGCAACACTATTTTTCAACAATGTTTTCTCCTTTGCATCATATTAAATTCCTTATGCATTTGGACAGGAATTTCGCAACTGTAATATTTTTCCATTACCATGTTAAAATGAGAATAAAAGAGTTTACACAGTCAATGTATTCGTTTATTACATTATATTACTCCCTCCAATCCAAAATATAAGTCGTTTTAGAGATTTGCACGGGAATTAAGAAAAAAATCAAATGCTTCTTTTTGATGGGTTGACTCCTTTTTTCATGCAAAGTTAAGTTAATTTCTCTATTTCCAAGTAAAAAAAAGTGGTTGTTGGGGTTTCCAAAGCAGCCACCTACTTACATGAGCCAATAGAAATACTTCATGGCAAGTCAATAAAGTAGGTACAATTTATGATAGCTAAAAACGTCTTATATTTTGAAAAACAAAAAACTTCACAAAACGTCCTATATTTTAGACTAGAGGGAGTATGTGTTTAGAATTACATTATATTATCTATTTAGAACGCGCTCATTCCTTATGAAATATATATTACTTTGTGTTCATTCCTTATACATTTTTAGTTCTCACATGCTCTTTCTCTCTCTCTCTCTCTCTCTCTCTCACACACACACACACACACACACACACACATATATATATATATATATATATATAATTATATATATAGGTGTGAAACACATCATACCATATGTATTACGCATTTCGATTCTATATATATATATATATAATTGGTACATTTTATTTATTATACCAACCATATACTTTCATTATATGCCTCATCAAAACCTTACAACCCCCTACTGGGTACTTAGCAAGGGAAAATGGCACATATAATTTCCATATATTGAACCGTTCAAAACACAATTAATTACAAACCATATACAAGAATAAAGAATGAAAAAATAAAAATAAAAATAAAAGCCCAACGGCCCAACTATCCCAGTAACACTCGCACCATAAAAACTAGATATGAGAAATCATCTCGCGTCATTTAATTCAACCCCCCACCGTTGTCGGAAATCCTGAGAGAAAGCTGAACGCACAGTGCGGAAGCCATTATTACATACCACAAACAACAATTCACTTTCAATCTGCCTAATCTTAGTAGGTGGTTAAGCTTTCTACAGTCGAAAAATACGAGAGTTATGCTCAGACCAGATGTGATAAGCTGCCACCGTTAGTCTGCCACAGGCTACATCACGCAGTTGATCATGATTCCTGAACTTGTGTTGAATCAGAGCTACCTCATGTTGAAGTGAAGATAAGGTGTATGATGAAAGGCCAAGCTTGGATCGAAGAACACCCTAAATTGAAGAGGAAAAGGAACACTGAAAGAAAAGATGATCCATGGATTCATCAGCTTCATTGCATAAGACACAGGTAAGATCAGATACCGAATCAAAATTATGTTATAACCATTGTGATTAATCCAATTCAAGACCACTCGAATCCGATATCTAAACCACAATGCGCTAGCAGAAGACTAGATCGTTGTTAGACTTGAAAAACAACCAAAGCAATAACTCTAGTCACAAAACCAATATCAACCAATCAAGAACAATCCAAATCTCAATCACAAGCAAGAACCTAATGACAAAGTAGCAAAAATAAATCATACAAAGATTTATAGTGGTTCCACTAACATCTTGTTAGTGTACATCAACTTTGGAGAGAGTATTTTATTACCACGATGAAAGGAATACAAGAGATTGATCCAATAATCACTATATTTCAATATAGAAAAGAGTTTGAGGAGAATAGAATTGAAGAATTTGAATTAGGCTATAAACCCTAATTTTCCCTTGAGAATAAACCCTTGATCCCAAATCAAGTATCCAAGCTCTCCCACTAACACCTCGGAAAATAGCTTATATAGGGATAGGCCAATTACCCAAATTTCCCCCGTATCTTCACAAATCAACTTACAAGGTTTTCAGCTCGAAATAGCCCAAATCAATATTCAGACGTCTGTCGTGGGAGGTGACAGACGTCTGTCCCTCCCAGGGAATTATTTGGGCACCAGCTTTCAGCTCAGACGTCTTTCGCATCCATGACAGACGTCTGTCCCCCTCTCAGATGTCTGTAATGGGGATGACAGACGTCTGTGGAAACTTTCGGGAAAATCCCCCTGTAGTGACAGACGTCGGTCGTCCCATAGACAGACGTCTGTCGCACTGTACATAGAACAGCTGCACCTTACAGCTTATAACTTCCACATACGAGCACCAATCTGCAAACCGTCTTCCGCGACTCAAAGCTATCTTCGACCTCCTCAATCCAACATATATATTGTATCGCATATCACAACACTCCACCTCGATACTATAACCATCTCAACTCCAAACTCCAATGCACCATGCACTTCCTTCTACCTTCGACCAAGCAACATGAATACTTTCCCAATGAGATCCGGCAAAGCCACCACCCATTGCACTCCACTAACGAGTTCAGACAAAGCCCCCACCCGCCAATGAAGTGTTGAAAGTATTCAAACCAAACGTCTCACCATAAGACAATGTACTCGGGAGTGAAGCGAGTACTTACCATGAAGATAGATTTCTAATCTCTCACCGCTATTCCTTTTCCATCAAACACAAAATCACTCTCTCCACCTCGTGCCATCCCGTGGCACCTAGCAACTCAATAAGTGAATTAAGTTCGAGCAATGCTCGAACTTCCCATACGGCAATGCCTTCGTAAACATATCCGCCGCATTATCCTTTGTGTGCATTTTCCGAAGGTATACTAGCTTACCCTCATCCATGGCAATAAGAAATGACTCCCTCACCTCAATATGCTTGGTCCATGGGCTAAACGCCAAATTCTCTGCCAAATGGATAGCACTTTGGCTATCACATCGAACATCAACACTTTCATGTTCGAAACCCAAGTCACACAACAATCGCTTCAAGTAGAGTGCCTCCTTTGCCGCTTCCACAGCGGCAATCAACCCCGCCTCCGTAGTGGATAAAGCAACTACGGTTTGCAATCGCGATCTCCAACTAATGGCTGTCCCGCCAAGTGTGAAGACATACCCGGAAGTTGATTTCCTCCGATCGCTATCACCGGCGTAGTCCGAGTCACAATAACCAACCAACTTGCTACTTCTATCGTTATTACCACCAAAGACAAGTCCATGAGATGTTGTGCCTTTCAAGTATCTCAATATAGCCTTCACAGCTTCCCAATGCGATTTCCCCAGATTAGCCATATACCGACTAACCACCCCGATGGCATTTGCAATATCGGGCCTTGTACACACCATTGCGTACATCAAACTACCAACCGCACTTTCATATGGCACCTTTGCCATATAAGCCTTGTCTTTATCCCCGATAGGTGATCCCTTCTTCGAAAGCTTCATATGCAAAGGTAAAGGTGTATTTAACGCCTTTGCATCCTCCATGCTAAACCGACAAAGCACTTTCTTAATGTATTCCTTTTGAGTCAATCTTAACTCAAAACACTTTCGGTCCCTTTCTATTTCCATGCCCAAGATTTTTCTTGCTTCTCTAAGATCCTTCATCTCGAATTCCGATTTCAAAAGCATCTTTAACTTATTGACCTCATTTCGATCCTCGGAAGCAATGAGCATATGATCCACATACAAGAGTAAATACACCCAACAATCATTTCCCAACCTCTTGAAATATACGCAAGCATCCTTGATGCTTCGATGGAAGCCACTTTCAAGCATGAAATGATCGAATCTCTTTTACCATTGTCTAGGCGATTGCTTTAACCCATATAGTGATTTCTTCAACTTGCAAACCATTTAGATTTACCATCTACAACAAACCCTTCCGGTTGCTCCATGTAGATTTCTTCATCCAAGTCTCCATGCAAAAAGGCGGGTTTCACATCAAGTTGCTCCAACTCCAAATCATGGATAGCAACTATGGCTAGTAAAACTCGGGTAGATGTATGACGAACCACCGATGCAAAAATTTCATCATACTCCTTTCCTTTCCTTTGTGAGAACCCCTTTGCCACTAGCCTTGCTTTGTACCTTCCATCATCCTTTACCTTGTAAATCCATTTGCACCCTATAGCACGGTTTCCTTGAGGAAGTGGAACCAACACCCAAGTTCGGTTCTTCATAAGCGATTGCATCTCTTCCTCCATGGAGAAAATCCACTTCGAGCTCTCTCTCGACTCCATGACGTCATCAAGGTCCATCAGCTCATCTTGGACTACATTGAGAGCATAGTCCAAATGATCACTAAAGCTAAGGTAGTTCCAATCACCATATCTTTCAGGAGGCCTTATTGCACGTCGACCAACCCGAGTAGCAATACTATCACCCAAATCCCTTTCGGCTCCACCTTGAGTCGAAACTTCTTTAGTATCATGTACATCACCAACATCATCACTAGAGGGACCATGTGGACTATGTGATGTTTCATCAATCACTTCAACCCCACGAGCTTCTTTAACTCTACTACCACTTGGACGGAATGTGGGAATGACTTCCTTCTCCTTTGATTCACCATGAACCAAATCCGCAACGTCCGTTGAGCTCTCATTCACCTTGAATAAAGCCGACTCATCAAAAGTGACATGACGAGAATTAACAACCTTCTTCGTTTTCGGATTCCAAATCCGATAGTCTTTCACACCATCCGTGAAACCAAGCTTGACCCTTTGAATGCTCTAGCTCCAAGCTTATCATTCCCCGGATCATGCACATAAACCGGGCTACCAAACACACGAAGATATCGCAAGTCAACATTCTTCCCTTTCCACACTTCCTCCGGAATTTTGTTACCAATGGCCGAGCACGGAATTCGATTCACAATATGCACCGTGATTGACAAAGCTTCAGCCCAAAATCCCTTAGACAAACCCGATGTCAATCTCAAGCATCGTGCTTTCTCAAATAGAGTTCGGTTCATTCCCTCCGCTACTTCATTAAATTGCGGATCTCCCGGTGTTGTAAAATGTCTCCAGATCTCGTGATGCTTACAATACTCCAAGAATTCACGTGAGACATATTCGCCGCCATTTTCGGTCCTTAACACCTTCAAAGTCTTACCACTCTCATTCTCAACAAGAGCCTTCCACACTTTGAATTTAGCAAATGCCTCCGACTTGGCCCCCATTACATACACCCATACCTTGCGAGACAAGTCATCAATGAAAGAGATATAATACCTTGCTTCTCCCAAAGAAGCAACTGGTGTCGGTCCCCAAACATCCGAATGAACATACTCAAGAACCTCCTTTGAGTTATGCTTGCCTTCATCGAATGATACCCTTGTTTGCTTCCCCATGGCACATTCCTCGCAAAACTCTAGTTTGTTGAAGCTCTCACCCTCAATCATCTCCCGCTTCCGAAGAAAATCCAAACTCCTCTCCGAGACACGACCCAATCTCAAATGCCACAACCGTGTCGCATCCAAGTCACGAGAACTATCATCACCCACACAAGTCTCACTTCCTACGGTCACACCTTGAAGCAAATATATACCATGAGTCCTAGCACCCTTCATAACCACAAGCGCTCCCTTAGAAACCCTCAAGCAATCCTTCTCAATAGTGATCTTGCATCCTAGAGAATCCAATTGCCCCAAAGATATAAGCGACTTCCTAAGTCCCGGAACATAGCGAACATTGGTGAGCGTGCGAACAACTCCATCAAATATCCTTATTTGCACGGAGCCACTACCCATTGACTTGCAAATAGCACCATTTCCCATAGCAATTGCATTTCCCTCTTTGACCTCAAAGGACGAAAAATAATCTCTATTTGGCGTCATATGATACGACGCACCCGAATCGAGAACCCATTCGTTACCCGAAACACCAGATGCTACCACCGTCAACACATTCTCATCTACTTCACCATCCCCACTCTCCACCTCCACGGATGAAAACGCTACTTCCTTCTTATCTTTGTCCGTACATTCATTCTTCCAAAGTCCCGGTTTCTTGCAAATAAAGCACTTGCCATTTCTCTCTTTCAATTTACCTCTTCCACCGGGTTTTCTTGATTTAGAACACCCCCGGTTTCCTTTCTTCACATTCTTTTCTTTCTCCACAAACAACCCGTGACTACTACTAGCTCCACTACTACCCTCACTCAACTCCTTCATTTGATCTCTCAACTCCTTCATTTGATCTCTCAACTCCTAACTAAGAAGACCCGTATTGACATCATCTAGAGTCAAGGTATCCCGGCCATAGATCAAACTATTTGAGAAACCCGTATAGCGATCCGGCAATGAACACAATAATATCATTGCCTTTTGCTCTTCCTCAATCTTCAAATCAACGGCCTTCATCTTCATGAGCAAGTCATCAAAGGCATTCAAATGTGCCTTAAGAGAATTACCCTCCTTCATCTTGAAGGTGAAAAATGTTCGCAACAAGATCAAACGATTAGTGAGCGACTTTTTCATATAATGTTCTTCCAGCTTGTCCCAAATATCTTTAGCTGTAGTCTCACCACTAATTTCGGAGATCACATTCTCCCCCATAGCAAGTTGAAGAGTAGTGTAAGCCCATTCCTCCATCTCCTCTCTCTCAACATCCGAGATATCACTTGGCAATAAGAGAGTATCAAATACTACTCGGTGCACTCGATTCCGCCTAAGAACCACTTTCATTTTCCATTGTCACTTCTCAAAGTCATTATCACCATTCCACTTGTCAATAACCAACTGAGAAACAGACGGCGCATACGAACCCGTACATAAGGCGCCACACTATTCGGACTTCCGGTTGAAGGACTTACCGAGCTAATATCCGTCTCCGGCATTTTCATAAACACCTAACAAGCACCAAAACAGCTTGGATACCAATTGTTATAACCGTTGTGATTAATCCGATTCAAGACCACTCGAATCCGATATCTAAATCACAATGCGCTAGCGGAAGACTAGATCGTTGTTAGACTTGCAAAAACAACCAAAGCAATAACTCTAGTCACAAAACCAATATCAACCAATCACGAACAATCCAAATCTCAATCACAAGCAAGAACCTAATGACAATGTAGCAAAAATAAATCACACCAGGATTTATAGTGGTTCCACTAACATCATGTTAGTGTACATCCACTTTGGAGAGAGTATTTTATTACCACGATGAAAGGAATACAAGAGATTGATCCAATAATCACTATATTTAAATATAGAAAAGAGTTTGAGGAGAATAGAATTGAAGAATTGGAATTAGGCTACAAACCCTAATTCTCCCTTGAGAATAAACCCTTAATCCCAAATCAAGTATCCAAGCTCTCCCACTAACACCTCAGAAAATAGCTTATATAGGGATAGGCCAATTACACAAATTGCCCCCGTATCTTCACAAATCAACTTACAAGGTTTTCATCCCGAAATAGCCCAAATCAATATTCAGATGTCTGTCGTGGGAGGTGACAAACATCTGTCCCTCCCAGGGAATTATTTGGGCACTAGCTCTCAGCTCAGATGTCTTTCGCATCCATGACAGACGTCTGTCCCCCTCTCAGATGTCTATTGTGGGGATGACAGACGTCTGTGGAAACTTTCGGGAAAATCCCCCTGTAGTGACAGACGTCTGTCGTCCCATACGACAGACGTCTGTCGCACTGTACATAGAACAGCTGCACCTTACAGCTTATAACTTCCACATACGAGCACCGATCTACGAACCGTCTTCCGCGACTCAAAGCTATCTTCGACCTCTTCAATCCAACATATATATAGTATCGCATATCACAACAAATTAGCTATTCTATCTTTAGTTTTAGCCTATTTGAGATAGCCAAATAAGTAATAAAAGCCATTTTACGACTGTTTTTGGAGTGCCATACTACTGGATAATACGGTTTGATTTCCTGTTTTACTTGAATGTAGTCCCAAGCTTTGTGGAAAGTAAAAGCTCCTCCTTGACACAACTCATAATAGTCCTCGCCATAAGATGGTTGTATTTGAATAGGAGTAATTTGTTGTGCAACCTCCCTAGTAGCAGCATGCGTCATAGGATGGAAGCATCCATTTTGAATAATAGCTGGATTCTTTTCTAACTGTCTTCCAAGTATAGAAAACTTATGCATACCAATAAGATCGATTAGACATTTGTAATTAATCCAAGGTTCAAACCATAACAAAGTGTTTGAACCATTGGCAATAATTTTATTAAAGAATTGAGCCCTATGTGTCCAAAGTCGTAGCATTGCCTTCCAAGTGCAGGAGGCATTATTATCGATGGACATGCTCAAGAAATGTTTATTATCACAGTACGTAGCATGCATCCAATTGCTGCATATATATATATATATATATATATATATATATATATATAGGTGTGAAACACATCATACAATATGTATTACGCGTTCCGATTCAATAACGTTAAAATGTCGACTCTTACTTATTCTACACATAGACTGTTATAGCATATATGATTGTAACACTTCAATTAAATTTTATTTCTTAAAGTTACTTTTTCTTTTAGGAGTAGATGTTATAGCATATATGTATTCATGCCACTTTCATGTCAGTTGCAGTTTTATTGATGATTAACGATGTTTGAGAAAGCCTTTGGTTTCCTCCTTTTCCATGATGTCATCAAATGTATTATCTTGTAGTCTTTATTAATTCTTAGTTGTTGCTACAATCTGTTTTAATATTTTTGACACTACTAAATTGTGCGTTACTAGATTTGAATTATATAACAGTTACAGAAAAAATTAGGAATGCAAGTAAAAATGTCAGACTTGTAATCTTCTTTGTCGAATTTAAAATGACAAATATTTATTTGGTAATAAGATTAGGTTTTGTTTCAATGGCTGCCCAAGGAAGTAGCGTTTTTCTCTCGGTTATTGCTTGAATATAGTTGGTGTTCCTTTCAGAATTAAAACAGACATAATTTATGTGTTACAAGCATTCAATGTGAAGGTTACTCATTTAGCTGAATGAATTACTAAACGGGAAAAATTATTCGCGATAGAAGGGTATCCGCTATCATTAAATGGAATTTCATCTAGTTAAATGAATTACTAAAGGTCATGTTTTACCTCAACCTCTTGTATATATAACCATAGCTCTCTAATTTCATGCTACCATCAAACATACTAACTTCCTCTTACCAGCAATGCTTTCAATAGTGGATATTGCACACTTACAATTGGTGTCACTTACAATTAATATCGTATAGGAAACAGTACGGGACTACATTGGTAGATTATAGGATTTCATCAACCTACAAAGCAACGACGTATTTTGATTCAACCTGAAATTCTTAAATAGCGGGGTATGTGTTTATACAATATTTACGTTTGATTCTACATATTACATGTTTTATTCCCATCATTTGTCTGTTTTTCTTGCACTTATCTCCTCTGTTATCTTCAAGTTCAACTATGGTCAAATTACTTCATCGTTAAAGTAACTTTGTTACAACAAAACCACTAGCGCTACATAAACATAGATTATTTTCCCACCTAATACGAAGTATATGTATGTAAGCATTAAACTAATGAACGAGTTATTGCTTGCATATCCTTATATGAGTCCAATGTCAATAAGCACAAATTACGTATTACTGTGCCTCTTATTACTTCAAGTTCCTTGCCAAACTATATCATGTTTCTAAGTGGATCATTCTGTCTTGAAAAGCTATAGAATTATCAAGATAGTACAGTATATATTGTACAATGCTGAAGAAAGAAATTATCTTCTCAACAATATTGAAGTAAATTTACTTATTATGCAAAGTTATTTTTATCGTTATAGAAAGACACAATATATCATGATGGTTCCAACTTTACTATAATTCATTTAAGTTCTTTGCATAATACCCTTTCTTTCCAAAAAGGTGGATATTATTAGAGCATGTTCAAAATCGATCATGATGCATAGTGAAGTTTTGAAAAGAATTCAGGTTGACAAAATTTTGTAATTTTTGTTTTAATTTACCCGTTTGTGTATATTAGATGCTCTATAACCATTGCATAGCATTGTGTCGTCTTCCCTTTGATGGTTGAATTGTTTTTCTCACGTTTTAGATTTTTTTTTTTTTTTTGGTTTGGGTGATCTACTCTTTACTTTTATACATTCATTCACCTACAAATTCTTACCGTTATATTTTTTTTTCAATCTAATTTTTATAAATTTGATTCATATCAACCTTACCTATCTTTTCTTTTTTGGGTTAATATGTAACATTTTGGTCGACTTCAGTGTATAACGTATATGTTGGTGTATCAACCTTAACTATTTTTTTTTCTTTTTTGGGTAAATTAGTATTATCAAATTTTGGATGCCTTTCCTTTTTTAGATCGTAACAATTTCATTTTTAGTTCATATTGTTTGCATATTGTTTATGGTTGACTTTTTTATGTGTATTTGTTTATCTACATGTATGATTTGATATTGGTTCTCTCAGTACATGCTTTACCATGGTGATTGTTATTAGAACAAGTCTAATGAAACTTTATTTTTAGGTAACTTTAATCAATTTTATTAAAATGAAAGCAATTTATTTTATTTAGGATTTTGGAAATGCGTGATTCACTTTGCTATTGATTTTCACTTATCTTACTATATATTGTCGTTTTAGATGATAGCCTTATTTGGTCATTTTATTGGTAATCTTACTGTTTATGTTCTCCATGAATTGGTTTCTAGATTGACATTTAGAATAACATATTGTTCCTAAGCCAGTCTTCTTCGTGGCAGAAGTAATTTCATTTTGATAATGTTTATCAAGTTGGCATTAACTTTCCACTTATTTTATTGTTTGATTTTCAGATAATTTGTTGAACTGATTTAGTTATTGTCTGATTTTTCTCTGATTTTTTTCTCCTAAATTACTTCCTTTTTTCTGGTAGGTGTGCAAGCCACACCTAACAATCTCACATTGGCGAGCATTGCTCAAATCACCTTAGAGTTACACCTTGAGTCCTCTTCATAGTTGGCTAGGCTGCTACCCCGAGTTCTCATAAGTAGTGGTGTTAGGCTGCTTTTACCATTGTATCTCTACCTTGACAAGCATCCCATGATCAAGCCTCTTTGGAGTCATGTTTCATATACCAGTCCCCTCGTACCATGAAGCTCTGATATCATGTTAAGTTTCGGCATTCCCTGCGTACCTTCCTCTCATACGCGCTTCACTGTGTCTAGTTGGCATCAACGGTCGAAATCTCCTATGCCGGTGTCCCGATTGAACATCCCCCATCGAGCATGGGATCTGGTATTGGAAAGCCCTTATTGTAACAAAAGGAATCCCCATTGTTACATGCCACCAATACCATGTACATATATACCACAATCTTGCTTAATATTCCGCGATGTGGGACAATTCTCTCGTTCAATCCACGCACCCACTCCATTTCAATGCAAGCCACACCTAACAAAAACATTATCCTCACCACCCGCCAAAACTATCATGCCTTCCTATAGCAATGTTTGTTACAATTTAAGAACGCGGACCCGTGTGCGAAGAATTGGTTCACACTTGTATGATTATATAGTTGAGTAAAAAAAGGGCAAAGAAAATATAAATGCTGATAGTTTATCTCGAATGTATGAAGGTCAGGAATTACAGAACATATCTTTGGCACAAGATGCTTGGATTCATGAACCCGAGAAAGAAATAAAAGCAAGAACATATTATGTACTAAAAAAGGAAGAATTTATGAATGACACAAGAGACAACAATAAGTACAAATGCTGGATGAGTTGATATTTTATAAAGGGAAAATATTATTAGATCGCACACATTCACAATTGTTAGATATCATTTTATATGAGTTTCATTCAACTCCACCCAGTGGCCATTCGGAGTGAAAAAACCCTTAAAAAGCATCAAAAAAGTTTTCCACTGGAAACACACGAAAAATCTGTAGAAAACTACATAAGACAAAGTGATATATATATATATATATATATATATATATATATATATATATAGAGAGAGAGAGAGAGAGAGAGAGAGAGAAGCGAGTAAAAACAAACCTACCATATCTTGGACTATTGCAACCCTTGCCTATCCCTGAAAATTGGACTGACTTGCCTATGGACTTCATCATTAATTTGCTTAAAAGTAATGGAGCTTCAGTCATTTATGTGGTGGTAGATCGACTATGCAAATACTCTCATTTCTTTGCTCTAAAACATCCATTTTCTTCACAACAGGTGATCGAGATATTATTTGATGTGGTGTTTCAAGTATACGAGATGCCAAATTCGATTGTAAGTGACAGGGACTCAATATTATTATGTAATTTCTGGACTGATTTGTTTAAATTATAGGGTTGTTCATTGAAATTCTCATCAGCCTATCACCCTCAATATGATGGGTAAACAGAGGTCACTAATAAAATCCAGGAAACATATTCGAGATGTTTTGTTGCACATCAGCATTGTGAATAGACAAAGTGAATTTCTCTAGCTGAAATTTAGTTCAACACAACGTGGAAAGAATCAACAAAAATGACCCCATATGAAATAGTGTAGGGAATACAACCACCAACAATTCTATCCTATGTGCCTGATGATTTTAACAAGAGAAAGCCAATAAATTTAGAGCTTGAATTGCATACTTTCATTACAAAAGAGAGCCATATATATAGGCTTACAACATGACAGTCAAATTTAGTAATTAATGCAATACATCCTTTTAGTTTATTAAAGTTTTAACACGACCTTCCATTTTTTATATTCCCAAGAAAAACTTTGAAGTCAATGCAACCCTTCATAAAAGATACTTCATTCCCTAGGTGAATAGCTTTCAATAGCTACTTGGAAAAGCTTTGATCAACTTCAACAGTGCCTAATTAATACAACATAGTAGAAGAAGTAGAGCAACAGTTATTTTCAAGAGACATCATATTGACAATGATCAAAGACAAGTAGATGCTTGCCTAAGAACAAATGAAGAAATACTCAAACATGCATAGAACTAAAAGGAATTATGAGGTGGGTGACTGGGTTTACCTCAAACTACAACCTTATAGGCAAATATCAATCAGTATAGCAAAGACTAATAAGCTGTCACCAAAGTATCATGGTTCGTACAAAGTCCTGAATTTTTTTGGGAAGGCAGCTTACAAGCTAGAATTACCACAGGGTGCTTTGATTCATCTAGTCTTCCGTGTTAGTCAGCCTAAGAAAAAATCTGGCTCTAAAATAACACTGCGGAGTGACTTATCATCATATGTTGAAGAATTAGTCAAAGAGACAGAAACTATTCTAGAGAGAAGATTAGTACCAATAAACAACAAAACAATGGTTCAAATCATGTTCAAATAGAAAAATAGACCTGACAGTGATGCAACATGGGAAAATTATTGGTATTTAATTAAGAAATTTTCTACCTTAGACCTTGAGACAAGGTCTTTTCTTCAAGGGGGGAGGGAATTGTCACAGCCAAAAATTCCAATCAAATAACCCATAGGCATAAAACTGTGCAAGGCATTTCAACAAACTTGGTAGAAAAGATCGAAAGCCAATCAAAGAAAAAGAAAGATGAAGAAATAACACAAATCTGAGAGGATAACATGCTTAGGTGATTGTATTATCATAGCCTCCGGTGCTGAATTACATGTAGAATTAAATAAGATTGATTATGCACAATGTGCACGTGCACAGTTCTAATATAATGTAAACCGGGCTTATTAGCAAAATCGTAATTAAGTGATAATTAAGAAAGGGTGTTAGCAACTTAAATATCACCCTAATAGCCTGTAAATCATATGAGAAATCAATTAATAAAAATCTCTCACTTACATTATTCTGGCGTTCTCTATTTTCTGTTCTTATCTCTTTGTTGAATTGTTTCTTCTCACCACGAGTTAATCATATTATTTTTGAAGATTTGCTCGTGTTGATTTCTCTCCTTTTAATCTGAAATCAGCTCTTGTATCCCTTGCTGATCATGTATTGATTGCTACTATTCTTGTGATTATTACGTGTTTTTCCCTCACACCAACCTCTGTGCAACTTTTACTCTCACATTACTATACCTCATCTTCATCTGATCACGTCAACCATGCCAAAGACCTGATCTCAGGCACGAAAGCAAGATGATGCTGGCAAAATTCAATGCTGCAACGTAAACTACTTTGCTGTAGACCTAAATCTGCCACCTGTTTTATTGATGCAAGATGTATGCCTCTTGGAGTAGATGCTACAATTGTCATATGGGGTTGCGTTGCTTGCCTGAAGTTGATCTATCTAAGGATTTTTGATTGAATCCAAGTTTGCTGGTGTTGTGATTGAAGCTTTCAATTCTAGTTGGGTCGCTTGATCATGGATTAATCTTGATGGTATTTAGTGTACCAGGAAATGAGATTTCTTTCTATTGATAGCTCTTAGCCAATGCTCATTGCCCGCGTGAAAAGTATGAACACGATTGAATTTGAGGATTGATTCATCTTTTTTAAGAAAAGCAATGATGTTGAATCGAGAGAAATGCTTTTGTGTCTCTGTTGTTGTTGGTTATTATTAATTGTTTTCCTAGAGTTTGTGATTATCTCCTACATGGACATAAAGTAAATGCACTAGTATTTTACATCATCAAGAAGCTAGGTAGAGCAAGATATTATTTTGATCGCACCATGATCATCATAAAGGATTTGAATCATAACTAAGGTTCAAAATGTTCACTTGCACTTCATTGGAACAAAAAGGAAACGAGCAGAGTGATTAAAAGGTTGAGTGCATGTAGGCATAGATATATAAGCTAGTTTGGAAATTGAAAAAATATCTGACAGGGACGAACAAGGTGCAAGTGTTTACTATTTTAAGATCATTATCTAACTGGACAAATGCTATTATTGCATATGAGCCAATCTAGGCGATCAGAACAGACAAGTTTGCATCACTGACTAGGGCTTAAGATGTAAGTTGCCTGTATTTTGCATTTTTTCGACATAACATTGCGGCCTATTAAGTCGGTCTCATCTTTTCATCAAAAATTTTACTAGTATAACTATACAACGGTGGATAAACCGATAGTTAAGTTGTGTAATATCTATAAATAGTAAATCTTTTTAACATTATTTTCTTGAAAGTAAATTTCAAGAAAAACATGCTGCCAAATTAACTGCATTGTTTTAAAGAAAAATGTAAGTGTTTGGAGAAGTGTAAATTCGGCTAAACTAAGATTTGTATATGTAAACCAATACGATACTAAAGATCTACTATCAGTGTATTGATATGAATCACTCACTAACATATACATACATGTAAATTATATGAAGAATGATTAACATACCCTAAATATTGAACATGTTTGTAACTTTAAATCATTATTGAATTCAAAAAAAATGTTAGCTCAAAAGATATCATTATATTTGTGAATATTTAATTAGAGAAGATGAAAAATGCAAGAAGAGATATTGAAACACCCCACCTCCGTTAAGGTCACTCACAAAAGGAATGCCTTAACATCGGTGGAGCATTAAAGGTAAAAGATACAGATAATTTACGAGACAGACAAATAAACAGCAGAAAAACTAAATTTATTTCATAAGAACGTGGTTCAGTTAAAACATTGCAACAATTGTCTCAAATCAACTTCCAAATTATTACAACAAAATCTTTGTCTTGAATTAAAACATAAAGAAGCATTAAAACAACAGTAAGGCAGCATAAATCCCCAATAATAGAGTATCCAAAGCCATAGCTCGAGGAAAAAGATTCCAAGCAATGCATGTACTCTCTTCAAGCTGGAAATGATCTGATCTAAGCTAAAGTATTCTCTCTCTGCGGACCGGGGGGGGAGGGGGAGGGGGGACGGAAGAAAAGAAGACGAAAGAAAATGGGTCAGACATGAGTCTGGTAAGTCCAGTGATTATTTAGCGTGTAAACAAGAAAAAAGATTATGACTTGAATAAACTGAATCTAGGACAACGTCCTAGGAATAAGATAATAAGATTGAATATGCTATCACACTCATTTCTACTTCTCTGCACCCCCTTACAAGTGTTTCAACTAGCACCATGTATTCAAGATAAATGATCCCCTTTTTATTAATCGGCTCCTACTCGTATACGTTTACCACTTGTGTCATTCGGCCTCGTATGATTGTAGATACCTGTGTTGGTCCAACCATGGGGTGTATCAAATCCTATGGTGGCAACCCGACACAATTCAAGATGCAAAGAGTATAATTACTGATGCCCAGTGCCTGCTTTTTCCACTTTGGAGTACGTGCACGACCGCACTCCATCGGAACCTACATTGACGCACCACCCGCCGTTGTTTTGACCGCTTATAATCAGCCCAGTAATCGTGCCGCACCCTGCCTAGTTCAGGGTACCGTGATACATCTGTGTGGGTTACTGCTGAAATGGGACCCTGTTACTAGGGTTTCTTAATCAGCATGTTAAAATGGTTAAGTGTTTCTCAAATTTACCTAACCCCACCCATCAGTTTAGTTAACATGTTGTATTGGTTAAGTGTTGCCTTAATTAACTTAACCCTACCATTCCTGTCTTAGCTTTAATTCATTCATTAAAGCACCAATCACTCACATTAGATATGTATTGTTGCGGTTGCTGGATGTGCCGGTCGGTTCCGGGCAGTCTTACACCACAACTCAATCTAACCTCGGGTTCTTTTGGGCTTGATGCACTAACCTCTCACATTAGATATATATTGTTACGGTTGCTGGATGTGCCGGGCGGTTCCGGAAAGTCTTACACCGTAACTCAATCTAACCTCGGGTTAGGCATATTCGTCTTTTTCTTAATTTACATATTTATCTTTCAATTTTATTGTAAATTATTCACAATTATTGCCATTCAAATCATGCCCCATTTACCCTCTGAATCATATTTTCAATTTTTGGTATATAAATTTTACCATTTTTATGCCACTAACCATTAATTTATTTATGGGACAAATTATGCCAATAATAATAATTTTTAAGGTTTTCCCAACGTTACCCTCGTCATACGTTCGCAAAATTCACATAGAATGTTAGGCTCGTAACTGAGCCTAACTTATATACAAAAGGGGAAAGAAGGGAGTATGTACCAATCACACAACATAAAATAATAAGGATCTAACTAAACATGTGTCATGTAAATGTGGAATAAAATAATGAACTTGCATTTTGGATGAAACTAACATGAGTCTTTAAGCATATGAAATTATCCAAATCCAACTAGACATGTAAATGTAAACTTTTATTTTGGGTCCAATAAACATAAACCTTAAGCATATAGAATTACATAAGTTCAACTAGGCATGTGAATGTGAACTTTTAATTTTGGATCCAATAAGCATGAATCTTAAGCATATAGGATTACACAAGTTCAACTAGGCATGTGAATGTGAACTTTTAATTTGGCTCCGATAAACATGAATCTTAAACATATGGAATTACACAAGTTCAACTAGGCACGTAAATGTAAATTTTTGTCTTGGATCCAATTTTCATAGATCTAAATGTAGATCTAAGCATAATACATGTCTTAGCCTAACAACTTGCATGTAACATAACATGGAAAAGTCACCAAATTTACATGATTGATTTACATCAACATAATAACCACAGTAGCCTAACAACTTGCATGTAACATAACATGAATAAGTCACCAAATTTACATAATACATGATTGGTTTAACACCAACATAATAACCACAATAGTCTCATAAGCGTATATGATAGAATCGTTACAAGTATAGACATG
Organism: Allium sativum; assembly: GCA_030737875.1. NCBI lineage: Eukaryota > Viridiplantae > Streptophyta > Magnoliopsida > Asparagales > Amaryllidaceae > Allium > Allium sativum. The sequence continues at coordinate 132,439,584 of CM060914.1, read as the reverse complement.
AATCAGCATCATCATTATCTTACGACTAGGAATAATGCTAGTTTTCCCTTTATTACAAATCATAGCTTTTAATCGTTCACATCTAAATAATAATAGGACTTACAAACAAAAGAAAGTCTTGTTTTCTGGGATCTGTTTTCTGAAATTGAAAAGCAATCCCTTGAAGAAGACTATTAATTCTCTAATTTAGTTTTGATTCATAGCTTTTGACTTGTTTTCTAATTGAAGAAAAAATGGTGGTTAGGCTAGAACGATCATGGACAGAATGGTGGCTCCTTGGAATGAATTTGTTTGATTTAGGTTTTGAGGACTAGGGTTGCTTTCATAGAAGTTTAATCTTATGTGAGCCGTTAGATCATTCTAGGAGCAATCACAACCATCCAGACTAGATTGAGTTATCCAGAATTGCCACCTATGTCGACTCAGCAACAAGTCAGAAAAGACTCAGCAACAAGTCAGAATCGTCACTGTCTTGGATCTGGGCGAGGGGGGTAGGTCGACCCCCTGGCCGAGGCAGGAAATATCCTGTCCAGCCTGCTTCTTCGTCTTTCATTTGAATTTTGAATTTTAAACTGAACTGTTTTTAATTTATATAAATTTCTGAAACTTCTGAGGGCCATAACATCCTCACACGAAGTCCGATTTACGAAAACTTGGACTCTATTCCAAGCAGAATTTCGAGACGAACGCAATGACATTACCCATTTCCCTAAATTCTCACTTTAAAAATTAAGTATTCTTTAATTTGTTCTTTTAATAGACACAGAAAATTCAGGGTGTTACATTCTCCCCTCCTTAAAGGATTTCGTCCCCGAAATCTTCAAATCAAGAAGAATGTTTATCCTACCATCCAATCGTCCATCTACTCAACCATCAAACACAGGTGTCCATTGTTCTTAAAAGAGTTCTAATGCTTTCATGATCATATGCATAGTGTGTGTACATGTCCTTATCTAATGCAAAATCTAGCGGTCTACTGATTCAGTTGACCTCCTTAATGCGAATTATGTCAGTGCCATGAGTTCATTATGCATGCAATTATCCCTAATCATGCTTTCTACATGAGTGCACAATCATTCATACAAATGCAACGTCCATATGATAACACATCAAGTTCCAATCCATATACAAATACATATATGCATATGCAATATGAAAGTGACTGAGCCGATCTAGTACCTAATGTGTGTGTATATGCATCCACGAGCAACCACTTGCAACCACTTGCAACCATCAATCATAACATGTTTCAAATACTTGTTTACATCCATTGGTTTCTACCTAAGGATAAAGAATAGGACTGAGGAGATATACTTAAAAGATACATATAAGCATGAATAAACTTACGGAAAAAGAGATCAAGGAGGTACCCTAAAAAAGAAAAGGGTAGGCTACGCGTATTTTTCTCTCAGTTTCCCAAGTGATGTCTTCCTCTGTGTTACTCCATTGAACTTTAACAAGCTTGACTTCACGGTTGCGTAGCTTTTTGACTTCCGTACCCGAGATACGAGTTGGAACTCTTCTCAAAGTCGCTTCTCGTTCCACCTTTACTTCCTCTAGTATACTTGGCTCCACAACTTCCGCAGACTCATGTAAGCACTTTCGTAGTTGAGAAATATGAAAAAAATTATGAACTTCAGCCAGTCTTTCGGGTAGCTCTACTCTGTAAGCCATCGTCCCAATCCTTTCAATGATAGGAAATTGTCCTACAAATTTTGGTGCTTGTTTTCCTACGGACCCAAAACGAATGACATTCCTCAAAGGAGATACTTTAAGGAACACCCTATCTCCAACCTCAAACTCAAGATCAGTCCTTTTGTCTGCGTAGGACTTCTGTCTATCTTGTGCAGCCTTCATCCGTCTTCTTATCAAGTCCACCTTTTCTGAGTTTTCTCTAATCATGTCTGGCCCAAGTACGAGCTTGCCTGTAGACTCCCACCAACAAGTTGGTGATCGGCATGGTCTTCCATATAAAGCTTTAAAGGGCGCCATGCCTATGGTGGCTTGGTAGCTATTGTTGTAAGCAAATTCCACTAAAGGAAGATGTTCTTCCCATGTTCCTCCAAAGTCGAGAATGCACAATCTCAAGAGGTCTTCCAATACTCTGTTCACCCTTTCCGTCTGACCATCGGTTTAGGGGTGATACGCCATGCTTAAGCATAATTGTGTGCCTATAGCCTTCTGCAAACTCTTCCGAAACTCGCTCGTAAAGATAGGATCTCGATCACTCACTATGCTGGAGGGTATCCCATGGAGTTGAACTATCTCTTTAAGATAAATGGATGCTAGGGGCGAGGTAGTCCTTCTACTCTTAATAGGTATAAAGTGAGCGCTTTTAGTGAGCCTGTCCACTATTACCCATATACTGGTATTGCCCCTTCTTGACCTAGGCAACCCATTAACAAAGTCCATTGAAATGCTTTCCCATTTCCACTGTTGACCTCTATAGGATAGAGCAGGCCACCATGCTTCTTCTACTCCGCTTTGACTTTCTGGCATATCACGCACTTAGCGACGAATTCAGCTACATTCCTCTTCATGCCATTCCAAAAGAAAACCCTTTTATGTCTTTATACATCTTGTCTCCGCTTGGTGTACGGTCAGCTTAGAATGGTGTACTTCTTCGAGAACCGTCTTCACCAAATCCCTTGCTTGTGTGATGCATAGTCTTCCATCCCATCTCAACTAACCCTTATCATCGATGGAGTATCTATTGAGGTTACTAGAAGTCTCACCCCTAATTAGCTTATCCATCATATCAACTAGCTGAGGGTCTTCACGTCGCGTGGTTCCTATTGAGTCCAAAAGAGTAGGCCGCACCTCTAGCAATGCTAACAGACCAGGTACAATTTCATAGGAGGGTCTAAAGTTTAAGTTTGCTATGTATTCCAAGCTTTTCCTTTCTACAATGAGAGGACTTAAGATCATCTTCTTTCTACTCAAGGCGTCTACTACTACATTGCACTTGCCAGGGGTATAGGAAATCTCAAAATCATATGAGGCCAGAAATTCCATCCACCTTTGTTGTCTTAAGTTGAGATCTTTCTATGAGAAATGATACTTCAACGATTTATGGTCAATAAACAATTCAAACCTTTCTCCTAGTAGATAATGACTCCGTGACTTAAGAGCGAAAACAATGGCAGCTAGCTCCAAATCATGAGTTGGGTAGTTCTTCTCATGTATCTCCAATTTCCTTCCCCCATAACAAACTACCTTGCCTTCTTGCATCAAGACAACGCCCAATCTTGTACCGCATGCGTCTGTGTATATGGTAAATGTTGTATATAACGGTGTTGTATACACAATTATATGATTTTTGTTTGATGATAACAATCAAATATATTTCTATTATAAATGTGTTTGGTACTGTACTATTATATATATATATATATCACAGCAATGAATATAATATTTGTATTTAAATAAAATACGACTGTACAGAAATTCAAATATTAACACAGTATTTTATTTAAATAGAATATTTTATTTCAATATTCAAACAGTACAAATTTTATACTCCACTATTTGTACATCTCACATTTCAATTTCATTTTCATTTCTACTCATATACAGTCTCATATACAGTACTCCTCTTTACAGTTCTCATCTCACTCATATACAATTTATATATACATTTACAGACACATTGATACACTGACACTGTCTTCTGCCTTCTTGTCTTCAGTCTTCACTGTTAGTCCTATCTTCACAGTCTTCAAGTCAGTCCAGTCATAATCACCTGTCACATATGAAACACACGCACAGTACACTGCAATAGAAATGAAACTGAATATATGCAAATATAAATTTTATTTGCCTCAGATTTCTGGTGTGTTTCTCATCATTTTTCATGACTTGATCTGATTTATAAAACCATCAATCTGTGTCTAGACAGCTTGTGATATTCACAGTGATACACTGTAAATACCACAAGGCAGACAACGTATATATATCAATGCAGGGACAGGAAATCTCTTTTGATGGCTGCATATACACACGTGTATAAATATACACGTGTGCACTGCCTCGCCAATCAGTGCGCAACTGAGGAGTAGCCACGTGGACCAGCTCAACCCAGTGCACAATAATAATAAAAAAAAATGGTCGAGCCATGTTCAAGCCAACTCAAGTTGTGGTGCAACAGTGATCAAGTAAGCATGATCAAAAATGTTCAAGTACAAACGTCGAGCGCAAGCCAAAATGGTAACACGACAAAATAAGGTTCAGTCATGATTACATGCATGGAGCATGTACAAGTGATGATAAAGCAGAAATGTGCATGATCATGCTCAAGTGTATATCAATGCAGCTCAACAACAATAGAAAAGAGTTCACAATACAAGTCAAGCATGTCGATCAAAACAGCATAAGGAAACATAACAAATGCATGGTGAAACTCAAGGCAGGTTCAAAATCAAGAATATAGAGCGCAAGGCAGTAATGGCACAAGAGCATGGAGATGGGTACATAACTAATGCAGCAAGCATGGTGTCAACATTACAAGTAACAATGGCAACATGTTCACACAATCAGCATGATAAAGCTGAAGCACAAAACTCATGACAACATACATGTACAAGGATGGTTAAGCAAGTGCAACAGCAAACAGAGTGGATGAGAACAACATAGCAACATCATGGCAGCATGGATCACACGATATTTCAGCATGATACATGTGCAAGTTAATAAGTCAGCTAGCATATGACAGTGCAAGAGATTAGCAAAATGGAGAAATTTCATGCATGGAGCAGCTACAACATGTTCAAGTGAATCATGTGATCAGTCCAGCCTTGTTTCAAATGGACAGTGTTAAAGCAAATGGATCAAACCAGTTTAGATAGTGTGGAGCATTCACTTGTATATGGTGAAACAGAAAGTAGATGCAACAGCAATACAAGAGTGGTTCAATAGTGACACAGCAGCATAAATGTACACAGAAATGCAACAGCAAAACAGTGGGCAAACCAAAATGTTATTCATCTCAATCATGGGTCAGTGAAATTTGTTTCCAGTTTTATATGTGAAATCATTCATGGGCCACGAAATCTGCTCAGTTATTGTTCACTGAAACAAATCGTATTTGGCAAGTAATAAATCTCAGAATTTAAAGTCTGGACTTAAGAGTGGAATTTGGAAAAGCACAAAATCAGTGCTTTCTTAAAATTTCAGAGGAGCAGAATATTTTTTTCCAGTTTTGGTTCAATCATACATGGGACAAAATGTTTGGGCAATGAATGTTAATCTTGGAAACAAAGCAGAAGCCACGCAGAGATTTTTTTTAAATACAGAGTTGTTAAAAAAATCAAATTTCTTTTATGGCAAGGTCAGAAATGTTTCCAGAAAACCATTGAGTCATGGATTCTATTTCGAGCAAGGGAATAATTTCTATTTCCAAATTTCATTCAAGACCGAACCTTTCAGGCAAGGATTTATTTCAATGGGACCACAGTTTAATTTTCGAAGTGTTTCCAGAAATGCAAATGTCTTATTCAAAGACCAGAAAATTCACAGCAAGCATCAAAGCCGATCCAATCAAGCCACACAAATCAAGGGCCGAGAATTTCAAAATCAAAAGAGGAAATACGCCAACACATCATTGCCGAAATTCAGTAAGGAAATTTACAGAGAAAATCAAAGCCAAGGAATCATTTTTTAATTTGAAAGTGTCAAAAAGGGAAAGCACCGAAATCAGACAAAATCATCTATTCGAAATCAGAGCTTTCAGGGTTTCGAATTACCCTATTTATTCACCAATCATCACTGGCATTACTGATTAAAAAAAAAACCAATCCAACAATTCAAGAGAAAATCGAAGAAAACAATTCAGATAACTCACTGTATTTCGATCAACCAAAAGCCGCAGTTCGCTGAAGCACAATCGTGGAAGAACAACACCAAACACAGGAGCATCGCATCATACCATCAATTGACAAGTCGAATTCACGATTGGGAGAAAGCAGGAAACCTTAGTTTCATTGAAGCCGCCATTTCTATTTCCAGAGACAAAGGGATCGGGTCTAGCAAATGAAAAGGGAATGGGTCGGCCAAGTGTTTCATTGACCAAGCCTAATGTGAAAAAGGGATGACCCACTTATTTTTAACTCCTCCTTACATCTAGGGTTTTAAAGCTTCTTCTGTTTTTGTTTTTAATTTTGTATTGTAAAATCAAACGATTCAAAAAGTTGTCTAGAGTCTGTAAAAATTCTAGAATCAGTCAGGATTTTGACTGTCAGTTTCAGAATCTGTAAAATCTGAGTTATTGATTACGGGGTTGTAATCAAGGGAAAATCTGATCGAGTGGACATCGGTCAGTCTAGGGATTTGAGCGTAGGGTTAGTACTGGAGCAGGGAGTGCGAGTTTACAGAGTCTGTAAGCGGGATCTGTTATTAACACCTAGTAGAAACCTTAGGAATGCAGCAGTAGGCAGGGTTTTGCCGAAGCTGGGTATATCTGTGTGAGATTTATTTTCTGCACTTTTATTTCTGCTGCATTCTGTGATCTGTTTATTATTTTAATATCCTGTCAATTTTTCAATTCAGTTTAAAAACTGTGATAAACCCTATTCACCCCCCCCCCCTCTAGGGTTAATCTAGATCCAACAATTGGTATCAGAGCAGGTTATTTCATTAACTCTAGAGATGGTGTTCCCTAGTTGTCAACCGATAGAGAGTCAGTCCAGTTCATCTCCAACAATTTTCGATGGAACAGATTTTTTAAACTGGAAATACAAAATGGAATTTTATTTAAAATCTGTTAATATTAAATGTTGGGATGTTATTATCAATGGGTACGATAAGGTAGATAAAGTTTTTAATTCTCGTGCTACACATATTCTGTACTCTTATCTTGATGATGATCAATACAGTCTGATCTCACATTGCTTAACTGCGCAGGAAATCTGGATAGCTCTCAATACGAAGTATGGTCAAATTGACAACTGTAGCTCAAAACCCTAGATTGTCAACTCAGATTCAGAATTCTTTTTAACAGGATTTACAAATGAGAATTCAGAAGGATCAGATGATGGAGAATCAACGGATGCTGAAGTTGAAAATTTCTCATATGAAGATTTGGTTTATATGTGTGTTGATTTAACTAAATCTGTTGATAAACTCAAATCTAAAAACAAAACTCTAAAATCTACGAATTCTGAGTTGAACAGCAAAATTGATGATTTGGAATCACGGCTTGAATATTTTAAAAACCTTTCAGATTCAGATTGTAAAAATTGTTTGAAATCGAAAACCAATCTTGTTCATCTCAATAAAAATATTCAAAAGTTTGAAGATGAAATTTTGGTCTTAAAAGCAAACAAGATTGAGTTATCAAATTTGAACAATCATCTGCAAAAGGAATTTGAAATTTTTAAAACTAATATGCATTCCAAACTTGAAATTGCAGAAAAGGAAAATCTGTTGAAATCGAATTCGATTTTGAAAGAACTTGAAAACGAGATTTAAAATTTCAAGAAATTTGAGTCTGAAAGTCGAAAACATTTTGAGGCTGAGATTGCTGAGTCCCAAACCAAAATAAAGTTACTCAAAGACGAAAATTTGGTTTTGAAATCTGATTTTAAAAGATGTGAGATCACTAAAAATCGTTGTTCAGATTTATTGAATGAAAATGGTGATCTTAAAACTGAAATTCAACAACTTGAAACAATCTTGTCTAATTTTTCAAACGGTGAAAAATCTTTGAATATGTTGTTGAAAAACCAATTTTCTGTTCAAAATAAACGTGGACTTGGGTTTGAGAAAAATAATGTTTTTGAAAGACGAATTACAAATGATTTGAAAAATCCTTCAAACAACCTTGAAAAGAATCAATTTGAAAATTTGAACTCTTATAATTTCAAAGTTTTTTTGAGTCAAAATCAAAATGAGAAATTGTTTTATAATAATCCTTCTAAACAATCCTGGATCCCAAAAGGAAATAAACCAAACTTCGTGAAATTCAAACAGATTTGGGTTCCTAAGGGTACAAAGGTTTATTCTGATGGTTTGTTATATAAACAGGTTTGGGTACCAAAACGAACAAATACAACTGTGAGTGGTTTTACTGCCTTTGTTAGGCCACTCAATCCTCTAAACAGTTAGCTACCAAAGGAGGCTGAGGAACGACTGTGCTGAAAAGAGAAACTGATTCAAACTACTTCACATCATTGAATCATCTACTGTTCCTTAGCAAAATCTGACGAGTTAGAGATCCACAACGTTTTCTGTGAATCAGGTATGATTTCTGATCTCAACCTTGTAAATATTTTTTATTGTTTATTCCTGCTTCTTCTACCCCTTTCTATTTTATTTTCTTCTATTTGTCTTTATTTGATTTGTCACTACCATATCTTTGTTTATTCTGTGCTCCATTAACTTCCAATTGCAAAACTCATATTTGTCTGGAAATTCATTTTATTTGTAGAAAACTCTCGTGTTTGTAATCATTTCCAGATCTTGAATTTATTTTTGTAAATATCTGCAATTGTTTTGAAGTTTATTTTCCTAATTCTGAATTCATAACGGTGTTGTTGTATTCATGTCATATCTTGAACACTGTTAATTAATTTGAATTCTAAATTTTTGAAGATCTGAAAATTGATGGAATTTCACACACGTTTGCTATTCTGAGTTTATTCTAATTCATTTTAGAAAAGCTCAAAATATTATACTCATTACAGCACTTTATTGTATATCAGTTGTGACAATTCCAGTTTTTTTGGATTGGCTTGAACCAGTGATACATCTTGAAAATCATAGTTAGTCATGATCATTATAGTTAAAATTTGTTTGTTTGAAATCATCTGAAACTATTGATATTCTGAATATTCACACACCTACTAAATTTGAAATGATCAACCTTGTGTGACTGATTCATTATATCTCAAACTTAACATTGATTCAAGTGATTTCAAATAAATTATTTTTTAATCATGAATACCTCACAAAATTGATGTAAATGATCTGAAATTTTTTGAGGACTTGTCAGAAAATTCTTGTGAAAATTCTTTGAAAATCCGGTCTGGAATTTCTCTGTTATTTCATGGTTATATGATTTAAATATTTGTTTGTTGAAAATCATTCGAAATTGTTGATTTATTAAATCTCACACATATCTCAATTCAAAAATTTATAAATTGGTGTGATTGATTTATTAAATCCTGATATTTTCATATTCCTCAAATGATTTCAAATAAACGGTATTTCTAATCTTGGATCATGAAAGTTCTTATGTGACCATCCCCAGACAAGTCTGATGTGATATTGTGTTCTGCACTGCTCTGATACTGTTCTTAAATAATTGCTTATTGTCTGATTTGTCTGCTTGGGCTTTAAATTTCTGTTGTCTGTGATATCATAGTTTGTCTCCATTGTCTTGGTAAAATCCTCGAGAAAGCGAGAACAAGTGGTATCAGAAGTGCTTATATTTGTTTCACCCATCTGTACTGAGATTCAAATTTTCACCTTGTATAGATCCATACATTTTTTTTTGCCTTATACAAATAAATGTGCTAAATTTGTCTGGCTGGGTTTGTGTTTAAATTTCTTTGGTCTGAGATGTCCATGATGGTCCATCAGGGTGTAATTAAAATCCTCGAGAGGGAGACTACAATTGGTATTAGATGTGCAGAATTTTTTTTGTATATATTTTAATCACTCTTGTTCTGTATAGCTCTTTATATTCCTCTTGTAATTAGTTTTCAATTTTAAGATTATTTATTTTTTATTCATTCAGAAATTGAAATCAATATCCAAATTGTTCTGTATTTATAATTCATCAAAATATATCAGAATCTGAAATTGTGATGAATTATGACTGCAATATATTTCACAACAAGAGGAGATTTTATCTGGATTTTCATGATGGTTGAACATTTATTTTAATATCTTTGAATTGGCAATTATTTCACGATCATTTTCTTTATCTATCATCCTTCTACCATCCATCATGATTTTATATTAATGTAGAGAGTTAATAATCTTAAAAATCGTTTTGAATAAACAGTTAAAATTTGTGATAGAAATGGGACTATATTATTTATTCAAAATTAGTGATAATTGAAAATTTTCAATAATCCCAGTACAGTCGAGCATATTTCATAATATGATTAATTTAGAAATTTATTTCACAAACCATTTCTGTACCTACCATCATTTCTATCATCCATATTGGTTTTATATACCGAGGAGTTTTTCCTTTTAAAAGCTGAAAATGATAAAAATATAACTTGTACATAAGTGTGTCTCTAACCTCATTTAAAAATCCAAGCTCTGGTCATGCATGGTTAAGAGACAGCTTATAATTTAAGTTGCGACTGACTCCATTTAAAAATCCAAGCTCTGGTTATGCATGGTCAGTGTGCTCTTAAATAAAAGGAAAAAGAAAAAGAAAAATGTGCTTTAAATATAAATAAATCTGAAATTCTCCTCTGAGTATAAAAACCTGTCTATCAATCCATCTTTCTATTTTGTGAAATGTGTTGAAATCTTATGACGTATTATGATTTATTGATTGATAGCTATTGGGATTTGAGATTATATGATTTTGTCACTTAAATTGAATTGTTAATTATAGTCCAAATCCATCACTATTTTTGTGCTAAATTTTATAAATTCTTTTGAAAAATAATTGAAATTCATATTTTTTTAACTCTCTCCATTTTTTTTATAAAATTCATTGTAAATCCGTCATTCTCTACAATGTGAAATATGCCACCTGTTCTCAGAATATTATGATTTTTGTTTGACTGATTGAGATTTATGATGACCGTTTCTTCCTCTTAAGATGAAATTTTATTTTTAGTCATTTTTCATCTGTATTTTAAATTCTGTATCCTTTGGTTGATAACAAAAGGGGGAGAAAGGGTTGAGATTTTGATTTATGAGTGAATAGTTTATAAATATTTTAATTTTGAAATTTCCAGTTCAGTTTCACATTCTTTTCACTCAAGCACAGTTATAGGGGGAGCTTTCTGTTGTAGGGGGAGCTAATAAATAGGGGGAGTTCAATATTCAATATTCACGGTCAAACACATTTATTATATTCAAAATCTTCATGTTTGTTTGTCATCATCAAAAGGGGGAGATTGTTGTATATAACGGTGTTGTATACACAATTATATGATTTTTGTTTGATGATAACAATCAAATATATTTCTATTATAAATGTGTTTGGTACTGTACTGTTATATATATATATATCACAGCAATGAATATAATATTTGTATTTAAATAAAATACGACTGTACAGAAATTCAAATATTAACACAGTATTTTATTTAAATAGAATATTTTATTTCAATATTCAAACAGTACAAATTTTATACTCCACTATTTGTACATCTCACATTTCAATTTCATTTCTACTCATATACAGTCTCATATACAGTACTCCTCTTTACAGTTCTCATCTCACTCATATACAATTTATATATACATTTACAGACACATTGATACACTGACACTGTCTTCTGCCTTCTTGTCTTCAGTCTTCACTGTTAGTCCTATCTTCACAGTCTTCAAGTCAGTCCAGTCATAATCACCTGTCACATATGAAACACACGCACAGTACACTGCAATAGAAATGAAACTGAATATATGCAAATATAAATTTTATTTGCCTCAGATTTCTGGTGTGTTTCTCATCATTTTTCATGACTTGATCTGATTTATAAAACCATCAATCTGTGTCTAGACAGCTTGTGATATTCACAGTGATACACTGTAAATACCACAAGGCAGACAACGTATATATATCAATGCAGGGACAGGAAATCTCTTTTGATGGCTGCATATACACACGTGTATAAATATACACGTGTGCACTGCCTCGCCAATCAGTGCGCAACTGAGGAGTAGCCACGTGGACCAGCTCAACCCAGTGCACAATAATAAAAAAAAATGGTCGAGCCATGTTCAAGCCAACTCAAGTTGTGGTGCAACAGTGATCAAGTAAGCATGATCAAAAATGTTCAAGTACAAACGTCGAGCGCAAGCCAAAATGGTAACACGACAAAATAAGGTTCAGTCATGATTACATGCATGGAGCATGTACAAGTGATGATAAAGCAGAAATGTGCATGATCATGCTCAAGTGTATATCAATGCAGCTCAACAACAATAGAAAAGAGTTCACAATACAAGTCAAGCATGTCGGTCAAAACAGCATAAGGAAACATAACAAATGCATGGTGAAACTCAAGGCAGGTTCAAAATCAAGAATATAGAGCGCAAGGCAGTAATGGCACAAGAGCATGGAGATGGGTACATAACTAATGCAGCAAGCATGGTGCCAACATTACAAGTAACAATGGCAACATGTTCACACAATCAGCATGATAAAGCTGAAGCACAAAACTCATGACAACATACATGTACAAGGATGGTTAAGCAAGTGCAACAGCAAACAGAGTGGATGAGACCAACATAGCAACATCATGGCAGCATGGATCACACGATATTTCAGCATGATACATGTGCAAGTTAATAAGTCAGCTAGCATATGACAGTGCAAGAGATTAGCAAAATGGAGAAATTTCATGCATGGAGCAGCTACAACATGTTCAAGTGAATCATGTGATCAGTCCAGCCTTGTTTCAAATGGACAGTGTTAAAGCAAATGGATCAAACCAGTTTAGATAGTGTGGAGCATTCACTTGTATATGGTGAAACAGAAAGTAGATGCAACAGCAATACAAGAGTGGTTCAATAGTGACACAGCAGCATAAATGTACACAGAAATGCAACAGCAAAACAGTGGGCAAACCAAAATGTTATTCATCTCAATCATGGGTCAGTGAAATTTGTTTCCAGTTTTATATGTGAAATCATTCATGGGCCACGAAATCTGCTCAGTTATTGTTCACTGAAACAAATCGTATTTGGCAAGTAATAAATCTCAGAATTTAAAGTCTGGACTTAAGAGTGGAATTTGGAAAAGCACAAAATCAGTGCTTTCTTAAAATTTCAGAGGAGCAGAATATTTTTTTTCAGTTTTGGTTCAATCATACATGGGACAAAATGTTTGGGCAATGAATGTTAATCTTGGAAACAAAGCAGAAGCCACGCAGAGATTTTTTTAAATACAGAGTTGTTAAAAAAATCAAATTTCTTTTATGGCAAGGTCAGAAATGTTTCCAGAAAACCATTGAGTCATGGATTCTATTTCGAGCAAGGGAATAATTTCTATTTCCAAATTTCATTCAAGACCGAACCTTTCAGGCAAGGATTTATTTCAATGGGACCACAGTTTAATTTTCGAAGTGTTTCCAGAAATGCAAATGTCTTATTCAAAGACCAGAAAATTCACAGCAAGCATCAAAGCCGATCCAATCAAGCCACACAAATCAAGGGCCGAGAATTTCAAAATCAAAAGAGGAAATACACCAACACATCATTGCCGAAATTCAGTAAGGAAATTTACAGAGAAAATCAAAGCCAAGGAATCATTTTTTAATTTGAAAGTGTCAAAAAGGGAAAGCACCGAAATCAGACAAAATCATCTATTCGAAATCAGAGCTTTCAGGGTTTCGAATTACCCTATTTATTCACCAATCATCACTGGCATTACTGATTAAAAAAAAAACCAATCCAACAATTCAAGAGAAAATCGAAGAAAACAATTCAGATAACTCACTGTATTTCGATCAACCAAAAGCCGCAGTTCGCTGAAGCACAATCGTGGAAGAACAACACCAAACACAGGAGCATCGCATCATACCATCAATTGACAAGTCGAATTCACGATTGGGAGAAAGCAGGAAACCCTAGTTTCATTGAAGCCGCCATTTCTATTTCCAGAGACAAAGGGATCGGGTCTAGCAAATGAAAAGGGAATGGGCCGGCCAAGTGTTTCATTGACCAAGCCTAATGTGAAAAAGGGATGACCCACTTATTTTTAACTCCTCCTTACATCTAGGGTTTTAAAGCTTCTTCTGTTTTTGTTTTTAATTTTGTATTGTAAAATCAAACGATTCAAACAGTTGTCTAGAGTCTGTAAAAATTCTAGAATCAGTCAGGATTTTGACTGTCAGTTTCAGAATCTGTAAAATCTGAGTTATTGATTACGGGGTTGTAATCAAGGGAAAATCTGATCGAGTGGACATCGGTCAGTCTAGGGATTTGAGCGTAGGGTTAGTACAAGAGCAGGGAGTGCGAGTTTACAGAGTCTGTAAGCGGGATCTGTTATTAACACCTAGTAGAAACCTTAGGAATGCAGCAGTAGACAGGGTTTTGCCGAAGCTGGGTATATCTGTGTGAGATTTATTTTCTGCACTTTTATTTCTGCTGCATTCTGTGATCTGTTTATTATTTTAATATCCTGTCAATTTTTCAATTCAGTTTAAAAACTGTGATAAACCCTATTCACCCCCCCTCTAGGGTTAATCTAGATCCAACAGTAAACATTTTGCTCCCATCAGACAATGTCAGAACTGGGGCTGTTGTTAGAGCCCTTTTCAAACGTTGGAAAGCAATATCGCAATCCAAATCCCAAGCGAAAGTTAGGTTCTTCTTTGTCAATCTTGGGAGTGGGGCTGAGATTTTTGCAGTCTTTAATGAACTTTCGGTAAAAGCTCGCTAGCCCGAGAAAGCTTCGGACTTCGGTTACATTCCGTGGAACCTTCCAATCTTGCACCACGACTACTTTTGCGGGGTCCAAAGCTATCCCCTCTTTGGACACCACATGTCCAAGAAACCTCACTTCTTCTCTCCAGAAATGGCATTTGGAGAATTTGGCTTTCAGCTAATGTGCACGAAGAGTATCCATGACTTCCCTTAAATGCAAAGCATGCTCTTCTTCATTCTTCGAGAAAATCAAAATGTCGTCTACGAAGACTACCACAAACTTATTAAGGAACTCCCTGAACACCCTGCTCATCAAGTCAACGAAGTAAGCGGGTGCGTTTGTCAAGCCGAAAGGCATGACAAGCCATTCGAAGAAACCATCCGGGGTTCTGAATGTGGGCTTATCAATGCAGTCTTCAGCCACTCTTATATGATGAAACCCGGTAGCCAGATCTAGTTGGGAGAAAACCGACGCACCTACAAGCTGATCAAACAAGTTGTCTATTCTTGGAAGTGGGTGCCTATTCTTCTTGGTCAACTTGTTTAGCTCCCTATAATCAACGCATAGGAGAAGTGAACCATCTGCTTTGGTTGCGAATACTATTGGAGCACCTCATTCAGAAATACTCCGCCTTATAAACCCTTTTTCGAGCAGCTCTTTGACTTGCTTGCTGAGCTCTTTTCTCTCCCTTGGAGCCATGTGTCTAACGGGTAGAGCTACGGGTTTTGCATTATCAACAAGGTATATGCGGATGTCTATCTCCCGCTTCGGAGGTAAGCCATTCACCTCTTCGAATACATCTTTGTATTCATGGACTACTCTAACAGACTGCAAGTTTTCAACAGACGCATCAAGAGATTCTAGGTAGCTAAGCATAACAGAGTGTATCGGATTACAAGGGATTTCGAGAGTGTTACCGAGGTGAGTCATAAGTCTAACCACTCTCTTTTCACAATCGAGGATGGCATCATTACTGGATCACCAATCCATGCCCAGAATCAACCCATAGCCCATGAAGCCCAAAACATAGGCATTACATCTAAACCCAACGCTTAGTATAGAAATTTCCAAATCCAAACAAATCATTGACAAATAGGCCGAGCCCCCAATTGGATTTGAAACAACCAAGGGATCCTCTACTATCTAGGTGCAGAGATTCAACTAAACCAGTGGATATAAAAGAGCGTGATGTGCCAGAATCAAAGAGTGTACGAACAGGATGATCAAAAAGATAAACTAAACTCTCAACAAAAATATTTCAACCTCATTCTTGCAGAGGTGCCATGAGAGCATGAACCTTCCCTCCATAAGTAGATCCAGTCTTCTGGCCTTGCCCTTGCTTTCTTGGGTAATCCTTAACTATGTGTCCTGTCTCACCGCAGAGAAAACAACCACCCATCTTCCTCTTTTTCTTTCTGTAGTCCTTAATCAGATGTGCAGGAATGCCACAAAAATTACACTTCCTCTTATCATGGGGTTTGTTGTTCTTCCCTCCCTTCTTTGAGTCTATCTTCTTATTCTGGGATCCCTCCACTTTCTTATTTTGAGGTACTTCCACCTTTGCCTCCTTCTTTCCATCCTTGTCTTCCTCCTGTAGCAGTGCCATGTCCACCAGTCTCTCATAAGTTGCACCCATAGGTATATGGGACATAGCTAGGCTATGTAATGGCTCATTTAACCCTTTAACAAAACGGAGAGCCTTCTTATAGGGAGTGTTCACTAACTCTAGTCCGAATCTAGCCAGTTGGTTGAATTGGTTGATGTATTCTTTGACCGAAATACTTCCCTGTTTGAGAGCTAAGAATTTCTCCATCCGTAGGCTACGTTCAGCTTGTGAAAGGAATTTCATTTCAAACCTCATTCTGAAATCCTCCCAAGTTTCAACTGGTCTCTCAGCATTAGTAACTTCCCACCAATAGGAGGCTTCGTCTTTAAGCAACCACACGGCCAACTGTATCTTCTTCCTATCGTCCACTTCGAAGATAACAAACAGATCCTCGGTTTCTTTGAGCCAGTTTCTTGCTTCTACACATGACACATTTCCATTAAAGTTCTTTCCACCCATAGCTCGAAAATCCCTACATATCTTGGAGAATGCATTTGCACGAGGAGGAGGAGGAGGAACAGCTATAATTGGGGGAGGAGTAACATCTGCTGGGCCTGCATCGTTAGCCCTAGCCTCTAGGTACTTTCTGAACCAGCCAGGTACCGGTACACCCTCTAGAAGGTTAAGATCCCCAGGCATGCTGAAACAAAAAAGAAAAGATTTAAAACAAAGGATTGGAAGATAGTGCATATGGCTTTGGGGGGAATTATGCCTTTAAAACAACACTTTTTCTTGAAAATGCTTCTTAAACCTTCTTTTTGAAGATTAGTTTCCAAAAAATTTATCTGATCTGGCAACCATCAACTTTGATACCAAGTGAAACACCCCACCTCCGTTAACGTCACTCACAAAAGGAAAAACTAAATTTACAAGATAGACATATAAACAACGGTAAAACTAAATTTATTTCATAAGAACGTGGTTCAGTTAAAACATTACAACAACTGTCTCAAACCAACTTACAAATTATTACAACAAAATCTATGTCTTGAATTAAAACATAAAGAAGCATTAAAACAACAGTAAGGCAGCATAAATCTCCAATAAGAGAGTATCCAAAGCCATAACTTGAGGAAAAAGATTCCAAGTAGTACATCTACTCTCTTCAAGCTGGAAATGATCTGATCTAAGCTGAAGTATTCCCTCCCTGCGGACCTGGGGGGGGGGGAGGTGGGGAGGGACGGAAGAAAAGAAGACGAAAGAAAATGGGTCAGACATGAGTCTGGTAAGTCCAGTGATTATTTACCGTGTAAACAAGAAAAAGGATTATGACTTGAATAAACTAAATCTAGGACAATGTCCTAGGAATAAGATAATAAGACTGAATATGCTATCACACTCATTTCTACTTCTCTGCACCCCCTTACAAGTGTTTCAACTAGCGCCATGTGTTCAAGAAAAATGATCCCCTTTTTATTAGTCGGCTCCTACTCGTATACGTTTACCACTTGTGTCATTCGGCCTCGCATGATTGTAGATACCTGTGCTGGTCCCACCATGGGGTGTATCAAATCCTATGGTGGCAACCCGACACAATTCAAGATGCACAGAGTATAACTACTGATGCCCAGTGCCTGCTTTTTCTACTCTGGAGTACGTGCACGACCGCACTCCATCAGAACCTACACTGACGCACCACCCGTCGTTGTTTTGACCGCTTATAATCAGCCCAGTAATCGTGCCGCACCCTGCCTAGTTCAAGGTACCATGATACATCTATGTGGGTTACTGCTGAAATGGGACCCCGTTACTAGGGTTTCTTAATCAACATGTTAAAATGGTTAAGTGTTTCTCAAATTTACCTAACCCCACCCATCAGTTTAGTTAACATGTTGTATTGGTTAAGTGTTGCCTTAATTATCTTAACCCTACCATTCTTGTCTTAGCTTTAATTCATTCATTAAAGCACCAACCACTCACATTAGATATGTATTGTTGTAGTTGCTGGATGTGCCGGTCGGTTCCGGGCAGTCTTACACCACAACTCAATCTAACCTCGGGTTCTTTTGGGCTTGATGCACTAACCTCTCACATTAGATATATATTGTTACGTGTCGGGTGGTTCCGGGCAGTATTACACCGTAACTCAATCTAACCTCGGGTTAGGCATATTCGTCTTTCTCTTAATTTACATATTTATCTTTCAAATTTATATGTAAATTATTCACAATTATTGTTATTCAAGTCATCCCCCATTTACCCTCTAAATGATATTTTCAATTTTTGGTATATAAATTATACCATTTTTATGCCACTAACCATTCATTTATTTATGGGCCAAATTATGCCAATAATAATAATTTTTAAGGTTTTCCCAACGTTACCCCTGTCATACGTTCGCAAAATTCACATAGAATGTTAGGCTCATAACTTAGCCTAACTTATATACAAAAGGGGAAAGAAGGGAGTATGTACCATTCACACAACATAAAATAATAAGGATCTCACTACACATGTGTCATGTAAATGTGGCATAAAATAATGAACTTGCATTTTTGGATCCAACTAACGTGAGTCTTTAAGCATATGAAATTATCCAAATCCAACTACACATGTAAATGTAAACTTTTATTTTGGGTCCAATAAACATAAACCTTAAGCATATAGAATTACACAAGTTCAACTAGGCATGTGAATGTGAACTTTTAATTTTGGATCCAATAAGCATGAATCTTAAGCATATAGGATTACACAAGTTCAACTAGGCATGTGAATGTGAACTTTTAACTTGGATCCGATAAACATGAATCATAAACATATGGAATTACACAAGTTCAAATAGGCATGTAAATGTGAACTTTTAATTTGGATCCGATAAACATGAATCTTAAACATATGGAATTACACAAGTTCAACTAGGTACGTAAATGTAAACTTTTGCCTTGGATCCAATTTTCATAGATCTAAATGTAGATCTTAACATAATACATGTCTTAGCCTTACAACTTGCATGTAGCATAACATGGAAAAGTCACCAAATTTACATAATTGGTTTGCATCAACATAATAACCACAGTAGCCTAACAACTTGCATGTAACATAACATGAATAAGTCACCAAATTTACATAATACATGATTGGTTTAACACCAACATAATAACCATAATAGTCTCATAAGCATATATGATAGAATCGTTACAAGAATAAACATGAATCATCATCATCATTATCTTACAACTAGGAATAATGCTAGTTTTCACTTTATTACAAATCATAACTTTTAATCGTACACATCTAAATAATAATAGGACTTACAAACAAAAGAAAGTCTTGTTTTCTGGGATCTATTTTCTGAAATTGAAAACCAATCCCTTGAAGAAGACTATCAATTCTCTAAGTTAGTTTTGATTCGTAGCTTTTGACTTGTTTTCTAATTGAAGAAGAAATGGTGGCTAGGCTAGAACGATCATGGACAGCATGGTGGCTCCTTGGAATGAATTTGTGTGATTTAGGGTTTGAGGACTAGGGTTGCTTTTATAGAAATTTAATCTTATGTGAGCCGTTAGATCATTCTAGGAGCAATCACAACCGTCCAGACTAGATAGAGTTATCCAGAATTGCCACCTATGCCCTAGTGACTCAGCAACAGGTCAGAAAAGACTCAGCAACAAGTCAGAATTGTCACTGTTTTGGATTTGGGCGAGGGGGGTAGGTCGACCCCCAGGTCGACCTGTATAGGGGAGGTCGACCCCCTGGTAGACCTGGACTGGGGCGGAAAATATCCCGCCCAGCCCGCTTCTTTATCTTTCGTTTGAATTTTAAACTGAACTGTTTTTAATTTATATAAATTTCTAAAACTTCTGAGGGCCATAACTTCCTCATACGAAGTCCGATTTACGAAAACTTGGACTCTATTCCAAGCATAATTTTGAGATGAACGCAATGGCGTAACCCGTTTCCCTAAATTCACACTTTAAAAATTAAGTATTCTTTAATTCGTTCTTTTAATAGACACAGAAAATTCAGGGTGTTACAAATATAATAAATAAATCACATTTTATACAAATTACATCAAACTAACTAATTTCACTATGCCATAAATGGCCTAATGCAACATAAAAAATTTGTTGGCATAGGCCCAAAAAATGTTGGTATAGGTCTTTGGCAACATTTTTAGGGTGATGCAATTTTCATCGTTGCTACAGACCTCAAAGGCAACATTTTGACTATCTATGGCAACATAAGAATTATTATTGCTGTAGAACCATATTTGGGTCTATAGCAACATCCATAGGCGTCTGTAGCGACATTCCAAAATGTTACTATAGATATTAAATTTCTGAATTTGTTTGGGTGAGCTACTTGCATAATACCACATGCATTAGTACTATAAGTACTTTCATAATGCCACATACGGCAGAACTACAACTACTAGCATAATACAACATATACCACTTGCATAAAATAAAATTCGTAGATTCGTTTCAAAACATACAACAATACACATCACAATTCATAGTCAACAACGCCAGAAAGAAGAAGCAATAAAAAAATTATGAAGAAAAACCGTCTATACATGTTATTTCAATTGGATGGTACTTCACTGCACTGCATTGCAATAATTACACACATAACAATCTCAAACATGATCCAGGACATAGCTAAAGCTCTTGTAAAGAATTTTTCTCCTTTCTCATGCTTTCCACATTTAACGCTCATTAAGGCCAAATCTACCTTCATATCCGCCACAAATTCATCGACTTTTACTCTCTTTTGTTTTTGCTTCAGCAACTTGTCTTCAATTGTCTCCCTTTCTACGAGCAATTACGATATAGTATTTTCTTTTTCCATCAAATTAACAGTAATATCTTCCATTTCAACATTGCTATTGATTTCATACACTTCATCATGCCATATAAAATACCCACAATCGTCATTCTGCACATATGTTAAATTATCGACTAAAACATCACTAAAAAATATGATAATCGACAAAGCAACCAAAAATAACTAATTCATACTTACAGGCCACATGGAGCAACCAAAAAACTTCTTCCCTGAATTCGACCTTGTCTTCACAGTCCTCATCTTCGTTGGGATTTTGTGGTGGCAATGCTTACTTCCCACCGCTGTTGATGAAGTTGAAGTAGAAATTGATTGAGTGGTTATTGAACTCGAAGATGGAAATATCAGCTACATACACACATATATATATATATATACATGTACTCGTGAATGTGAATATATGCATGTATATTTGTGTATATGAACCAATTTTTTAACAAATGTACAAGTTCATGAAGATGAATGGATCAATTACACAAGCACTCGAACAAAAAACAAGGCAATGGACAAACAACATATATCCGAATATATTCACCACAATCATCATAATACCCAAGAACTAATAGCATTCCACGAGCAAGATTCAGATCATCACTGAAGATACTTCGAGTTAAAATCCACAAACGAAATTAAAGCCCCAAATACTTACAACAATATCGAACTGATACTAATCCTTACAACAACATTTTAAGGATTATCACTGTTAGTACCAACTAACGCACCAACGAAATTAAAGCCCCAAATCTAACTATTTAAATCCAACAACAAAATTCTTACCCTATGTAGAATAATCAAAAGTTGCGGTAATATCAAATCCGTTCTATCAGAGATCAGTTGGGTGAATTGGAAATCCAGCAGGAATTTGGAAGTTGAATACGCTGAATAACTCAATTTCTCTAATGCCTTGACCCCGATTTTATTTTCAAAACAATGATTGAATCACTAAAAATCCAAATCTGATTTCACTAAGGACCGACTGGAGATGGGTACCCCTCAGATCGAAGAATCTTGTATGAGATAAAAGTAGATTTCTAAATTTATTTTATGGGTGAGAACGAGAAAATTAGGTATTGATTAAAAAGTGGGTGAATGAAAATTAGGGATTGAAGATTTTGAAATTTTGGGGGTTAGAACAAAATTAAAAGAAAAGTGAGTGAATGAAAATAAAAGCGGGAAATGGAAATAGCCGAGATGTAGATTGATGGGGGTGGATGGACAACTGAGATATTGTTTTAACTAATGGTACAGATTTCCACGTAGCACATGGAAAGGTCTGCTATAGCAACACTGTACAAAATGTTGCATCATGTTACACTTGTTTATCTAGAGAAACACATTTTTATGGCTAAGGTAACACTAAAAATAAAACTTTGCAGCTGGACTAGAATATTATAGCTATCGGGACATTTTGGCTGGCAACACCTTGCAAATTCATTGCATTAGGCCGTTTATGGCGTAGTGTTTCACTTTGAGAGGTTCTCAAATTACACAAGGGCCAAATCATAAAATGAACCAAAATACCAATAAATGGAAAAGGGGTAGCAGTGACATTCCATTTACAAGCAGGTGAAAACAAAAAATATTAAGGAAGAATGAACAAATTTTTTAATAGATATCTACTTCTCTAGATCCAGAATGAACTATTTTGTCTAGTGTAATATTACATTTAGCCACAATGTTTAAATGATAAATATGCATTTGAATTTGAATTTAAATAAGGCACTAACCGTTATATGTTGTATAATATTATGTAAAATTATGAACAATATTTTTTTTTTGAATTATAGTGGTTTTCATTTACCATTTATTAAAGACACATGGGTCACGTATTTCAAATGTTCTTTCAATAATTTAGATGGTAGACATTTGAATTTTCAATATTTGCAAGCGTTTTGAACGAAAATATTGCAATTACTATTACACCGAATAATATAACATTGTCAATATAACTTGAACTAACACGTTAAAATATCAAAAAATCGCATAATGGAATATATATTAACGATACAATAAAAAGAAATCATAATAAATTATTGGCAAAAAGAAGAGACACTGATATTATATTTGCAAGCGGAAATTAGAGAGCGGATCAGGAATAAGAAAAAAGAAGATATGCATATTACTTTGGTTAACTATTTCAAACCCAAAGAGCATGCAAACAATCTTAGAATTGTATGTCAATAATTATTAAGCCAAACAAATAAATTACTTAATAAAATTGTACTAAAATGAAGCAATTTAGACTATTTCAAAAATAATGGTTACAGTCATAAAATATGAAACTTTTTATTGTATTAGAAAGTTGAGTACATATTGAGTTTTCAAATTTAAAGTTTCATATTATTTAGACCTAAGCCATCGTCAATTAACCAAAAAACCAATTAAATGGAACCAATCATCAAGGCTTTTCTATAATTGAATTTTTTGATCCTTGCATACAATGCTTTCAGATCCCCGCATACATAAGCATACAATTATCTTTCTATTATTATTGGATTGAGGATCAGTTTGTTAAACTACCGAGATTTGATGACATGGAACAAATATAGCTGCACGTCCTCTTTAAGCTTCTTAACCACAAATACTTCTTAATTCTAACTCACTCAAACTGTTTTCATTATTGGCACCTTGGTTGCAAAGCAAACTTTCTCCTTCGATATCCTAGTTAAAATATTAGCTCGTAGAATCTTACTGAATAAAGACTACATAAACTAGGCGAACTTCCCTAGTCTACGTATCAGGTTTGTTCAAATAATACATGCAATCTTTATAATTGCAATGACATGGGGTTTTCTCTCTTTAATCTTTGCTCTTAAAATGATAGTCATAAGTGATTTCCTTTCTAGGATTTATATCCCTTGTAGCAAATGAAAAACACATGCAATGCAACAAGATATATATATATATATATATATATATATATATCATTGACAAGAAATCCATTGCAATCTGCCAGGGATACTTCTGCCTGTTAATGACCAATTTTCCTATTTAATTTTTACTTCTAAGTTGAATTTCTAAATGTTGGATAAAAAATCTTCCTCTTTCATCTTATAATTAATATGCATTTTCAATTTGCTTATAAGTATCTTTTGGGAAATATACCAAACTAGCACACATCCCCCGTATTACCATGAAATAAGGTGAAATATGGGGAAAAAAGGCTCACCTTCTTCTCACTCCTTACAAACATTATTTTGGCGAACACAGTTCAGTTGTGATAGAAAAACATAATTGAGAAGAAACAATAGTTTATTATTGAAGAATTGTAATACAAGATGATACAAATTCTATAGAGGAGTCCTCTATTTATAATACAAGAAATAAATGTAAATGGCTTGAATAATGGGCATGTGACCGTTGCTTGAATAATAGACAAGTGACCGTTGCATTGTTATATGCAGAAGTGTACAGTTGGATATGGATATAATACCATTTGCGAAAATTTACAGTTGGATAATGGATATAATATCATATACGAAAACTTTCCCTTTATTCTTTCTTTCCTTTATTACCACCCCTCAAATTAGGGTTACGGTTTGCAACCCTAATTTTCTATTTCGTGGACTGACGTTGGTAAAGAGTAAGTAATTTCAATCCTTCTTCATACTGGTGAAGATACATGTTATATTTAGGTATGAAAGTTCCATCTTTTACTTGGTAATTGTTTGTAACTCTTCGATTCCAAGTGCTTCTCTGAATCGGTGGAAATGTTTGGCTAAGAGTAATTTTGTAAGCATGTCGACCCTCTGATACTAAGCTAGAATATGATTCACTTGTAAAATTTTCTTTTGAACTTGCTCTCGAACAAAACAGATATCGATTTCTATGTGTTTGGTTCGATTATGCGGAATAGAATCTGCTGTCATGTAGATTGTGCTCAAATTGTCACACCAAATTATAGGGTTTCTTTTAGATGATAGTTTTATCTCCTTTAACAATGATTGTAGCTATAAAATTTTAGTTGTGGTACTAGCAACACTCCTATATTCTGCTGTTTTGCTTGATCTCGAGATGATTGTTTTCTTTTTTGAGCACCAAGAAATAAGATTTTCTCTTATATAAATGCAATAAACAGAAATTGATTTTCTATCAACTATGTCTGTAGCTCAGTCTGCATCTGAATAAATCGTAATTTTTAAGTCTTTGCTGTCTTTTAATTATATGCCAAAGTTGATTGTTGCTTTCAAGTATTTGAGTATTCTTTTCATTGCTGTCCAATGCTTACTTCTGGGTTCCTGCAAAAATTGACATACTTTATTAACACTGAAAGAAATATCAGGTTGTGTTATAGTAGCATATTGTAATGCTCCTACAACACTCTTTTATTGTTTTATATTTGAGATAGCCCCCCCCCCCTTGTTCTTTGACAAGTGTTGGTTTGACATCATAAGAGTTGGTTGGCCATTTGCTTCAATCATGATTGTAACACCCCACCTCCGCTAGGGTCACTCACAAAGGGAATGCACTAGCTTTGGTGGAGCATTATCTAGGTAAACATACCCAGAAATATTACAAGACAGAACATATAAAACAACGGAAGAAAAACCAAATTTCATTGCTTTAAAAGCTAGTAAGGTCTAAAGCCTTTTACATAAAAATGCCATTAAATCCATTACATCGAAATCTGTCTTGTAATAGTAAAGAAGCATAAAACCATAGTCATAAACCTTTCCCCAAGTAAAACAATCAAGCAGCCATAGCCAAGAAAGGTCTAAGCCATATATGATGATCTTGAAGTAGAAAGAAGTCCAAACTAAGCAGTAGTGTTTCCTCCCTGAGAACCTGAGGGGAACGGAAGAAAAAGAGGTGAAACAAAAATGGGTCAGTCATACAGACTGGTAAGTCCTAGTGACTTTCAGCATAGAAACAAGCAAAGATAACATAACATGTATAAACTGAAAGTAAACATAAGGATGATGACAAGATAGGCAAGCTAAACTAAGATAACAAGATAAACTACGATAACAAGATAAACTAAGGTAACAAGATAAACTACGCTAATAAGATAAACTAAGGTAGCAAGATAAACTATGCTAACAAGATAAACTAAGGTAACAAGATAAACTATGCTAACAGGATAAAATAAGGTAACAAGATAAACTACGTATAGCATCGCATGTTCAACATTCTCTGTACCAATGTCTAAACAGAAATAGAAATTGGCCGTTACCACCTGTACTAGTAACCCAACCTGTGTCATGTATTAACTACGAAATGATCCCTTGCCCAATATCATGAAATGACCCATTACTTGGTCCAACGAAATGATCTATTAATCGATCGGCTCCCTACAAGTTCTAGCTCGTCGTGTGTCTGTGTCATACGGCCCTATCACGAATGTAGTCACTTGTGCTAGGTCCACCATAGGGTGTATCAAGCCCTATGGTGCCAACCACCGACACAAATCAAGCATGCACAGGTAAACCTACTGATGCCTAATGCCTGGTTTTTAAATTTTGGACAACGTGCACGACCATAGTCCGCCTGAACCTACACCGGCGCACCAACTCAGCCGTCGTTCTGGTCGCTTACAATCAACCCAGTAATCGTGCCCCACCCTGCCTAGTTCCAGGGTACCATGATACATCTAGTGGGTTACTGCTGAAATGGACCGCGTAACTAGGGTTTCCGTCCAATAGGTTAAGTATTGTCATTTAAATTCAAGACTTAACCCGCCTACATGTCATGTCAAATTGGCTGAGTGTTATCGTTCAAGTTCATGACTTAGCCCTACGAATCATGTGTCAAGTTGGTTAAGTATATTCAAGCGGTTCATGACTTAACCTCACTAATCATATGACAAGTTGGTTAAGTGTTGTCTTTCATGTTTATGACTTAACCATATCATGTGGCATTAATTCATTAATGCACCCCAACCTCTCACATCAGACCTGTTGTTGTGGTCACTGGATATGCCGGGCGGTTCCGGGCAGATTTACACCACAACTCAGTCTGATCTCGGGTTTTCAAGCGCGATATGACCAACTACCCACATTGGATCCTATTGTTTGCAGCCACTGGATTTGTCGGGCGGTTCCGGGCAAAATTACACTGCAAACTCAACCCAACCTCGAGTTGGCCATTTTCAAGTTTATTCTAGGTGTCATGTTTCAGGTTCGGTTTATGTCTATTCTAATCGGCATATGTCAAATTCATAGTCATGTCAAATATTAAGTTCATGTTATGCTAATTACCCAACTTACAAGCATGTTCTTATTCATAGATGTCGACTACCAATTCATGTCAATTATCAAGTTTACAATCATTTCCGTGTTTAAGTTATGCCAATTCATATCCAAGCTAATTACCAATCTATGTTCATGTCAATTACCAATTCATGTCCAAGTGAATCTTCATGTTTTGCCCAATATCCCCAAATCGTATTCCCACCGCGCGCATATCGAGATTAATTCAAAAAAAAGGATAAACAAGGAAATCATGACAAAGATGGGCATGTGAATAGGCATGAGATAATAACCCAAATCATATGTTCAACCGAATTGGTGTATAATAGTTTAAATCATCATAGGCATATGAATAGGATATAGAACAACATTATGAAAATCAAGGTTTAAGAACATAGATAGACTTTCATTAATCCCAAATTCAAGATTCAAGAGAGGATAGGGTGAAAACTGAATTAAAAAGTCTTATCATCAAGTCAAGATCCAAGAATTCATATTACAATCTAGCGTTTGAATAATAAACTAGGTCCAACAACATGAATGGGCATGATTCAATCGATAAGAAATAACCCAAAATCATATATTTAAGAAGAGGCAAGAACAGATCCAAATAGATAATCAGGCTTAGGTCCAATTTCATTTTATTCCATGTCCATATTAAATTTAACAAGTTTCAATCTAAAAAGTAACTTGGAGTTACAGTGCGCGGATCGAGATATAGAAAGCAGAATTTGATGTTGAATCTCTAGTTGGAATCCCCCAATATGCAAATACTAGGCGTAGTCTTGAAGAAATAGTCCTCTTGTTTTATTTTAATTTTATTTAATTTAAAAGAAGCCATGTCCATCAAGAATTTGTGCAGCATAAGGTTAGAGAAGAATGGTGTAAAGAGAATGAGGCTAGGAGGCTGTTTATATAGGATTAGGCGGACGAATCTAGACTGAAAACGAGGCCAGATACATCAGAATGAACCCAGGCTCTAAACTGGGCTCTGGCACCAGGTCGACCCGGTCCCTGGGAGGTCGACCATAGTGTCGATCCCCAGGTCGACCTGGTCCTGGGCGGTAAAATTCCCGCCCAGTCTGCGTTGGAGTTTGAATTCGAATTTCGAGCTGTTTTTGATTCTGAAAATTCCTAAAACTTTGGAGGGTCATATCTCCCTCATACGGACTCCGTTTCTCGAAAACTCGGACTCGTTTCCAAGTAGAATTTCGATACGAACGCAATGGCGCAACCCATTTTTCTTGATTCTTATTTTAAAAATTAATTCTGCCTAGATTTATGGTTTTAACATGTTATTAAAATACGGGTTGTTACAATGTTTGTCTTGTTTAGAAGCTCTGTAATATATTTTCTTTGGCAAAGATGAATTTATTTGTCTGATTTTCTTGTAACTTCTATTCCAAGAAAATAAGATAATTCATCAAAATCTTTTATTGGGAACTGATTGTTCAAATAATCTGTCAATTTTTTTATTTCAGTTTCACTGCTGCATGTGATAACTAAATCATCCACATATCTATTGCCTATATTAGAAATTACAATTGGCATATTGCTGATGTGGAACAAGTAGTTTTTTACATATCCAATATGTAAGCCATTGAGAATGACTTCTATTTTTGCCTAAACGCAAGAAGTTTCGAAATAATTAAATTCCCATTCTCCCTTTTGTGGTTACTACGATGTTCTTCTCTTTCCCCAAATTAAAACCAACTTCAATACTAATACCAAGGGCTGCTAATTACAATTATATTCCCATCCTTCCGGTTGCAGTTAGTACTTTAGTTTTCTCTTCTATTTCCCCAACTCAAATCAACTTCAATGTTAAGGCCATTCTGATAGGAGAATCTACAATCTGCTACCGCGCCCCTTTCCCACTTGAACCCTGCTGACATCCTTTTCCTCCAGTGTTCGGCTTCCTTGCATCCACTCGAACCCTGCTGACATACATGAATTTGCACATATCTGTTAGCCTATGTATGTAAAGCCCATACTGTCCGTACTATTACTCTTATTACTGTTCTTTTTCGGTTTACCGCATTGTTTACTGTCTCGTGCATTCATCTGAACACAACGTTCCACTTCAAGTTTTCTTTTTAACTTCAAGGTTGAAGGATACTGTCAACTTTGCTCACTTCTTCCCCCTAGTTTTGATGGTTTTAATCCGTAGATGATTTTATGATGCCGCATTTTAGCAGATTTACAGTCGGCGTACTACCGTATAGCAATATATGCGGACATAGTTTGTTTATAACCATGACTTATATGCAGTTTAGTATAATAGTGTATACTAGCGTAGTATTGCCATATATGGATTACGATTTTTTTCCCCATTGGAGTCATTCAAAAATTATGTCATAATTGGAACGTAGTTATAATACTATTTAATGGTTCACAAAGTTTATTTCATTCAAGATACCATTCATTGAGCTCATCTTATAATGAAGATAAATAGGGAACGATTCTAAAATAATTACTCTGATATTTTAATACGCAAATTCTATTTAGACTCATGGAATTGCTGAGTTGCCCCTGCCCCATTTTCTTCAAAACTTCTGATGACGAAAGTACCCTTTTTGTGTGTTTATTTTTTTCAAAGCGGCAGGTTACCTCGCAGTGCGACTGCGAGGTTATCTCATGTACCACGCAGGGGCACTTCGTGGTACATGAAGTAACCTCGCAGTGGCACTGTGAGGTCCCTACATGTACCACGCAGTGCCTTTGCGTGGTACATGAGATAACCTCGCAGTCGCACTGTGAGGGAGGGCATTTTTGTCTCTTTTTTAAAAAAAAACGGGGGGCTATTCAGAAAAATAGGGGGATTTTACGTTTTTTTTATTTTGGGGGGCAACTCAGCAATTTGGTGAGTTTGAATAGAATTTGCCATTTTAATATACTATCGATGATAAATTGGATGAATGTGCACCCTTTTTTTAATAGAGAACTTTGGTAGGAGAACTTCGATGTTTCCCCACGACTGTTACTATTTTTCAATCTGTGGGACTGGCAATACTGGGACAACTTAAACTAATTCCAATTGTAAGTGTGTAATCCTGTCAACTTGCTATTTTGGATCACAGATAAGGCAAATTTATAGTTTTAACTTAATATAATGTGGCATATCATAGGAAAAATTATGCTGCTAAATAAAATGAGACCTAATCCACAAGAGGGAAGTGCAAGTCAAAATACATGTGGGCATTACTTTAAATTATTATGTCTACTACAACACATTATCTACCATTAGGGCCAGCTGGAAATATATGGAGCTAAAGAACATAGTTCGGTTGATTACGAGGGAAATCTGTGTCAACCATGTATCCATTCTCCATTATTTTTGGTTTGCATGATTTGTAGCAATTGATGATGGCATTAAATCTTCCGCTATATAAATATTATTTCGTTAAAAAATTAATATTTATGGAAATAGCTTTAAATATAATGGCATTAGTTAGAGTTTGCATTATATATTTTACTTTTAATCATGTCTGTAAGAATAGCATAAGAAGCAGATCAAAAAGAGCATTGTTCTAATAAGAAATGGAGTAGAGGTTGTGGTGGATGTTAGGCATACGAGTGAGGACTCTGGAAGGGAGCATAAAAGGTGAAATACACCCATTATGTTTATTGTACTTCACCTTTGCGATTCAAGTAAATCTATATATGATGCATATTGATCTTACAGATATATCAATTTCCAGCATTATAAATATATTTATACTTCATCATATAGAAATTGGATGCATAACCACATGAAAGTGGGTGAGGATTAGTTGCTTTCTTATGTGTAAGGTGATGTGATTATAGAGCCATGTATGGGTATATAAAACTAAGTAAATTTTCTTTGAAATTAAATAGTAACAAAGAAGATTCATGGTTGAAAGTCAATACTTGTTTTGGTGGGAACTTCATCAACCCAGGAGAAGGGGACAAGAGTATTATTATAAGATGTGTGGATTTAGCATAACATTTTAGGCTTAAACCTTTATTGAGTTATGGTAATTAATTTTGCTCACCGGATGTAGCATGCAACATTTCAGGTTTTTCCTGGATCAATTATGGTTTTACCTTTCCTTCCTTCGTATAAGCTTGAGTAAAGGATACATTGTCCATTATTTGAACATTGAATATTCTTAATTTTACATAAATAGAAGCTACAACTCCTATATCATATATTTGCATAAGATTCCAGAGATGTACACTTATTTTGTGGATATTTAGATAATTAAGTTTCATGAGGTAAGAAACTAATGGTTGCAATCCAAATGGAAAGAGTTAAAATTGGACGATTTAATTCTATGCTAATTATGGAGAAGATATTAATTGATTCTTGTAATTAGTTAATTATGGGCAATAAATTTGAAAGATATGGGAGAGATATTTGATTTAATTAATCAATCAAATCTTTGTATATGAGGCAACAAATTTGGATGGAATGAGAAGGTATATTATTTGATTCAAATCAATCAAATATATTTATACGGGGAAATAATCACAAATATGCAAGAACTGCAGTCAAAGAAATCTGGAAACTTCTCATGTTTATCTTCAGGTAAGCCTTCATCTTTATTCTTATAAATAGAGAGGCTTGCTTATTTTTTTTGGAATAGCAAGTCTATAGTGCTCTCTTCTTTATATCCTCAATAAGATCCCTATTTCTGTATAAATAATAGGGTGAGAAATATATTGAGTGTTTGTATTCTTCTCTTATTGTACTCCCTCTTGTGAAGAAAGAATAAAACAAGTTGTTGGGTCTCCGTGGACGTAGGATATTCATATATGAACCAAATCTTCTGTGTCTCTTATTTCTGCTATTGTTTATGTGAGGCTACATGATTATTTACTGTCCTTTTGGGTTGAGATTTATTGCTATCTAAATAGAAAATACTAGATCCTGATCAAATACGCTTCCACACAAATTAACAAAATTTTCACAATAGTTTGGTATCAGAGTTAGTGTTATTTTTCCAATTAAGATATCAATGGCTACTTCTAGTAAGTTTATTGGTAGATCTGCTGTCAATTATGGAGTAACTTGATTTGACGGAAAGGGAGATTTTGTTACTTGGAAGATGAAGCTGAGGCTGTATTGAAGAAGGAGAAGACTTATAAAGGTGTTTCTACGCCCGAGAAATCGGAAGATATGGATGCAGCTGATTTGGAAGAGATGGAAGATGAATCTCTCACAACAATTCAGTTGAGTCTTTCAGATGAATTTTTTATAGGGTTTTCTCAGAAGAAGACGGCGAAGGAACTACGGGATGCATTATCAGATACATATCAAGACAAGTCTCTCACAAATCATATTATTCTATAACCACAACTTTATTCATTCAAGATGAAGCATGGAGCCAAACTTATGGAGCATGTAGATGCCTTGACCACTTTAGTTATGAACCTGAACGTAGGAGATGTTGATATTACCGATAAGGCTCAAGCAGTGATCCCCCTCTGTTCCTTGCCTAAGGAATATATTGCTTTTGTCAATTCCATGGTTTATGGCCACAATAAAATTAGTCTTTCTGATGTAAAGGATGGCCTTCATAATGAAGTGTTAAGAGGAAGATTAGCGAGCACTAGCATTGATAGTGATATCGAAGGCTTATCTGTTCAGAGAGGTAGAAGTCAAAGCAAGTCGAAGAAAGGTGAAGGACTTAATTCTTTGAGGTCTCAGTCTAGAGGGCCTAAAAAATTGACTTGCCATTATTGTAAGAAGCCCGGGCACTATGTTGCACAATGTCCCAAGCTTAAAGGAAGAAGAAAAGACCTAAAGCAAGCTTCAGCCTCTACAACGGAGAAATCAGATACAGAGAGTGATACTGACGTGTTTACGGCTTCTGGCTCTTCCGGGAAGAGCACCCTATGGTTGATTGATTCTGGCACATCCTATCATATGACACCTTATAGGAACTCTTTTTCACTTACCGTGAGATTGATGGAGGAGAAGTTTTGATGGGCAATGATGCTTCTTGCCGTATGATTGGTGTTAGTAGTGTAAAGATTAGGATGTTTGACGGTGTTATTCCAACCATTACTGATGTTAGGCATGTACCTAATTTAAGGAGGAGCTTGATTTCTGTTGGGGTGTTGAGTATTTGGACTAAAGATTGTAGTTGAAGAAGAGAAGATGAAAATATCTAAGGGTTTCATAGTCATTATGAAAGGAGTGAGGGCAGGAAATCTCTATTCACTAAAGGGAACTACTGTAGTTGGCGAATCAGCTTCAGTTACTTCAGTTAATTTAGATTCTTCCAGATTATGGCACTTGCAGGTGGGCCACATTGGCGAGCGCAGCATGGATAAGCTAAGAAAGTGAGGCTTGATTGACGGAGTTCGGCATCCAAAGCTAGGTTTTTGTGAAGAGTGTGTTCTTGGTAAGCAAATGAAGATTTCTTTTGGTGTTGGTGAGCATAAGGCAAAAGCTGTTTTGGATTATGTTCACACAGATGTTTAGGGACCTTCCCCTTTCCCATTCTTAGGTGGAGCCAAGTATTTTGTTTCATTTATAGACAATTTCTCTCGTAAAGTTTGGGTATACTTTCTAAAGTCCAAAATTGAAATATTTGCTAGATTTCGTAAATGGAAATCCGTGGTAGAGAAGCAGTCAGGGAAGAAGTTGAAAGTTCTCCATTCAGATAATGGCGGTGAATTCGTATTACAGGAATTCATCGATTATTGTGAGTCCGAAGGCATTACACCACACCAGGCGACCCCCAGTCCAATGGAGTTGCAGAAAGGATAAACCGAACATTATTGGAGAGAACTATATGCCTCAGATTGTCTGCTAAGTTGAAGAAGGGATTTTGGGCTGATGCTTTGTCTTTGGCAGCTTTCCTCATCAACCGCACACCTTCTATTACCATAGAAATAAAGATCCCTGAAGAAGTATGGAAAATAGAGCCTGTTAGCTATTTATTCCTCAAGGTTTTTGGTTATCCAGCTTATGTGCATGAGAGTCAAGGAAAGCTGGAACCTAGAGCTCGCAAATGTATCTTTCTAGGTTATAGTAGAGGAGCGAAAGGATATAGGTTGTGGTGTCCTATTAGCAAGAACTTATTATAAGCAAGCATGTAACTTTTGATGAGAAGGATGTGTTGAAGGTGGAGCCTTCCTCCTCAGATGACGATCAGACAACATATGAAGCATACGAAATGCAAAGCAAATCATCTGTTGATTATTTCCATAGACATTCAAATGGTGTTTCCGATGACACCGTGGTTGATGAGGATAGTATGGATACTGGCACAGAAGATCAGACTCAAGGTGAAGCTCATACAGAGACCAGGCCTGTTAAAGAAAGAAGAAGCCCAAATGGCTTGATGAGTTTGTTGGTTTGAGCATCAAAGACATTGACTTTGATGATAAGGCAACATATGCATTAAACGTTATCCATAATGATCCCAGAGATTATAGAGACGCTGTTGCATTAGTTGACAGTTCCAGTTGGTTAGTTTCTTATAGAAAAATCACACTTGGGATTTGGTGCCACTTTCTGCCGACAAAAGAGCTACTGGATGTAAGTGGATCTATAAAGTGAAAGATAGCGGTAATGGAAATCTCAAATATAAAGCAAGACTAGTAGCAAAGGGGTATGTTCAGAAGAAGGAGGTAGAGTACTATGACATCTTTGCTCCAGTTGTTAGGCATACTTTTATTCGTATTCTTTTGGAATTAGTTGCTCATTATGATATGGAATTAGAGCAACTAGATGTCAAAACTACATTTTTGCATGGTGATCTGGATGAGGAAATTTATTTAAAGCAGCTGAAAGGGTTCATTGATAGTAGCAGAACAGATTATGTTTGCAAACTCAACAAATCTCTATACGGATTGAAGCATTCTCCTAGGCTATGGTATAAGAAGTTTGATAAGTTTATGCTTTCACAGGGATACTCCAGAAGTTTCAAAGACTAGTGTGTTTACTTTAGGAGATGTGATGATGATATGATTTATTTGTTGTTGTATGTTGATGACATGTTGATTGCATCTCGGAGTATGGTCGGAATTAAGGATTTGAAAGCGGAGCTCAATAGAGAGTTTGACATGAAGGATTTGGGAAAGGCACAAAGAATATTGTGTATAGAGATAAGCATAGATAGGAAGCGGAGAGAGTTAAGGCTCACTTAGGTGCAATACATCGAGAAAGTTCTCGCTCGATTTGGAGTGGAGAAAGCCAAACCAGTTGGCACTCCATTAGGCTCTCATTTTAAGTTATCGAAAGACCAATCTCCCACATCGGAAGAAGAAAAAAGGTATATGGCTAATATACCTTATTCTAGTGTCATTGGTAGTCTTATGTATGCAATTGTGTGCATAAGACCAGATTTTACCATGCAGTAGGTGTTGTCAGTCGATATATGTCTAACCCAGGCAAAGAACATTGGCATGCAGTGAAGTGGATTTTTAGATATCTTCGAGCCACTTCTTCGATGGGCTTGCTATATGGTGGAATAGATGGTGACATCTTTCTTAGAGGACACTGTGGTTCTGATTATGCTGGGGATAGAGATGCTAGGAAGTCAGTGTCGGGCTCTGTTTTTACACTTAGCATAGGCTCGATTTCATGGAGATCAAAGATGGAATCTATCGTAGCTTTGTCGACTACCGAAGCAGAGTTGATATCAATTGTGGAAGCAACAAAGAAAGGATTATACTTACTTCGGTTGTTGAATGATCTTTCAATGGCGCAACGGACAGTAGAGTTATTTTCAGATAGTCAGAGTGCGATTCATCTTGTAGAGAATCAAGCTTATAGTTCACGGACGAAGCACATTGATGTTAGAGATTTCTTTCTCATGCTTTAAGAAGAACGAAACAAGATCAAATTGGTGAAGGTGAGCACTTTGAATAATCCTTCAGATATGATGACAAAGTCACTACCAAAAGACAAGTTTGAGCATTGCTCAAACTTGATCAGTTTGCTTCTTGCTACGTGAGCGCCATAGGGTGCTGACCCAACAACTAATTCTGATGATTGAGAAATATATTTGAATCGAGGTGGAATGTTAAAATTGGTTGATTTAATTCTATGTCAATTATGGAGAAGATTTTAATTGATTCTTGTAATCAATTAATTTTCAATAATAAATTGGTTAAGATATGAGAGATGTTTGATTTGATTAATCAATCAAATCTTTGTATATAAGGCAACAAATTTGGATGGAATGAGAAGGTATATTATTGATTCAAATCAATCAAATATATTTATACGGGAAATAATCCCAAATGTGCTAGATTTGTAATCAAGGAAATCTGGAAACTTCTCATGCTTATCTCCAGGCAAGCCTTCATTTTTATTCTTATAAATAGAGAGGCTTGCTCATTTTTTTAGAATAACATGCCAATAGTGCTCTCTTCTTCATATCCTCGACAAGATCTCTATTTCTGTATAAATAATAGGGTGAGAAATATATTGAGTGTTTGTATTCTTCTCTTATTATACTCCCTCTTGTGAAGAAAGAATAAAAGAAGTTGTTGGGTCTCCGTGGGCGTTGGATATTCATATATGAACCACGTTAAATCTTCTGTGCCTCTTGTTACTGCTATTGTTTCTGTGAGGCTGTATAATTGTTTACTGTCCTTTTATGTTGAGATTTATTGGTATCTAAATAGATAATACTGGATCCTGATCAAATATTCTTCCGCACAAATTAATAAAATTTTTACAACAGAAAGCGTGCCTTAAATTATATTTTTGAATGCAATTGTACAACACAAAATCTTGTGGAAAAGAAAATGGGGTAAATGAGTTAACAAAATGTATTATGTATTTTTTTATTAAATAAATATTTTGTGGAAAATACAAAATTTTATTTCGAAAATTGATGATGCTTATATGTCGGTGGTAATTAGCTTAAAGCTTCATCTTTTACTTCTATTTGAACTTTTTACCTTCATATATACGAAGATATCTCCGGTGCCTAGTTAGCTAAGTTTGAGGCAATGGACTATATTTGAAAGGTGCGATTTTTTTTAAAGCTCAACATCCTAAGATTTGTCTCATTTTAGTGGTAATTAGGAGGGTATAAATTAACATTACGGTTTGAGTTGGTGGATTAAAAAATGTGTAGCTAATTGTGTCTCCACCAGCTTAACTCAATACCGTGAAAACACAAACTCATAAAGTACAAAATAATGGGTTGTTGACAGGGCAATCTGCCATCTAAGGCGATATACAGTGTCCTGAATGGAGCACAAGATGGTTTTGGATCTTCTATGAACCTTATAAGCATGTTATACAATACACAAAAATCATTTCCTAAAATACATTATGATGCCACTTGGTCTTGGATATATATATATATATATACACACACACACACACACACAGAGAGAGAGAGAGAGGAGCGATCGGGGGCACCCTGTTTGCAGCACCCTTGTTGCACCCCTTATTCGTTC
The DNA here is from genome assembly GCA_030737875.1 of Allium sativum. Taxonomy (NCBI): domain Eukaryota; kingdom Viridiplantae; phylum Streptophyta; class Magnoliopsida; order Asparagales; family Amaryllidaceae; genus Allium; species Allium sativum. Next base: position 132,402,044 of record CM060914.1, on the reverse strand, counting down.
GTGAGCTACGACGACCAAAATCCAACGAGAATTTGTAGATATGCAATTCACACATATATAATGATCAATCCAAAATTTGAGCTCGTTCCGACATTTGTATAATAATATATTTAATGTTTAAATTTAACGGTTTGAATAAACGTTTGAATGGTGAATAATTGAGCTATGATTTTGAAAATGTTACGAATATCGGAACGAGCTCAAATTTTGGATAGATCATTATATATGTGTGGATTGAACATCTACAAATTCTCGTTAGATTTGGATTGTCGTAGCTTACGAACGGATAAGGGGTGCAACAAGGGTGCTGCTTAACAAGGGTGCCCCCGATCGCTCTTCATATATATATATATATATATATATATACATATATATATACATACATACATACATATATATATATATATATATATATATTGAAAATGGGTAAAGCGCCACATTAAAAACCTGAATTAGAAATCAGCGTGAGATCTAGGCAGGGAAAAAGAGTGCTGTGCTTTATTGACATCTCATCAATAAAAAAGTACAAAGTATATTATAAGAGGCTAGCAATTCATCAAGTTCTAACTGTGCTGCCTATACCCAATTTAACAAGCCACAAAGAAATACAAATGAAGCCCAAGTGAAAAAGCCCAAGCGGCTGAACCAATATCAGCTCAACACACGTCTAATGTAAAGAAAAGAAGTAGAAAACAATAACTCGTCGTCTTCTTCAATCTAGAAAAGCCGAACTCAAAATTTCCCAAATTGGAAATCAGCACCGCCATCAGGAAGCCGCAATTAGCCCAAGTCCAAGCTATCACATCTAATTCCAGTAAGTTCCAGTCCCTATCTCCTCTCATCATCTCCTCTTCTCTTCTGTCTAGATTTACCCAGTAAGTATTTCACATCTAATTCCATAAGTTCCAGTGCCTAAATTTGTTTGTGTGCTAATTATTGTGAACCATATTATTCCTCTCCATCCAGATGTGGTACATCGCCACTACTAAGCAACAGTAGGCTGAGTCCTGCCTGAAATCAGCCGTGGTAAATAGACCCTTCAAATGGTCCAGTTCGTTCTCCAAAAGCATTGCTTCGGTAAGAGGAAGTCCAATTTTCAATCTACATCTGGTCCAAAGGTACGTCGAAGAGCTACACTGAAAAAATAGGTGATTTTTGTTTTCATGTTCTTCATTACATAACATGCAAATAGGGTCTACCTCCTAACCCCAATTTAACATAACATCCTTCATACTAAGTCGATTAAGACAAGCTTTATACGCACATATTGACATCTTGGGGCTGTTAATTTTCTGCCAAATGACTTTGCACTAATCAAGCTCTGGTTTATGATCTCTAGATAAGTCACACGCCGAGTGAAATGAAAAACCATTAGGAATACCATTCCAGCTTTAGTAGTCCTCTTCCTTGTTCGTGTGAGTTTTTATCTCCTTAATTTGATTTGAGAGAAGTCTCGTGGCCGGCAGTAATTTAGGATTAAAAACCCCATTATCAATAATGTTGCTAACACAAAAATTATCCCCACCAAACAAATCCAAACTATCCCATCCTAGAATGTTAACCAAAGTATTTCTATTAATCTAAGGGTCAAATCAGAGCAATGTGTTTTGACCATTAACTACACATCTGTTAATACATTAGAAGCTCAAATTTATGTGCCTGAGAATTGTTTTCCACGTGCAAGAGCTGTTGTTATCAATCCCCATCACCCAGAAAAAATTTCATGTATAATCTATTTACCATCCATTTTTTCCACGGGATGCTACCATTTACAAAGTGCCAAAATAATTTGAGCGCAGCAGCAACTTTAATATCCTTGGAACTTCACAAACCAAATATTTGACAGGAAGCACTCCTTCTTTCCTTTTTAAGTCATGAAGAATATGATTTTTTTTTTTGCTAACTCCTCTGCTGAAAAAACCTTTGACTTCAAGTTGTTTATTGTGAGGCCTGCATATTCTTTCAAATTATCCAAAATCTCATTAATAGTGTCCACTCCCTTAGTATTTGATTTACATAAAATCATCAAGTCGTCCGCATATATGAGATGTGTAATTTTAGGATCCTCTTTATAAATAGGCTGTAAATTATTCACTTCCACTGCTTTACACATCATAATAGAAAAAAAACTCCACAACAACATAGAAAAGGTATGGCGATAAGGGATCCCCCTGTCTAAGCCCCTACGACTATAAATAAAGCCTTTTGGGCTGCCATGGGCCAAAATAGAGAAAGTAGGCTTTGTAATACAAGCTTTAATGATTTTAATAATCTGTCTAGGAAACCCCAGCATCTCAAGCATGTTACACATAAAATTCTTGTTTAACATATCATACGCTTTTTGCAAATCTATCTTAATGCAAATTTTCTCGCTCCCCTTACTACTAAAAAATCTGATATGTTCGTGAGCTAAGAGAATGTTTTCAGTGATATATCTGCCTGGAATAAAAGCAGACTGATTTTCAGAGGTCAAATGTTTGAGATAAGGTTTTATCCAAAGCATATGAATTTGGAAATGTTTTAAATATAACATTACAGCATGCAATGGGTATATAATCATAAATTGCTCTGGGATTGTCAATTTTTGGGATAAGAGTTAAAAAAAATGATTTGTACCCTTTGCTAATTTTCCGGTTCTGAAAACTTCTTGTACCAACTCCAAAATTCCTTCTTTAAGAGTATTCCAGTGAAACATGTAAAATTTTGCTGTAAAACCATCCGAACCTGGGCTTTTGTCATCAGGGATAGAGAAAGTGGCTTTATGCACTTCATCTAGTGTGATATAGGAATTTAGATGTCTTTTACCTCTTTCATTCACAACAAACCTGCAATTAATATTTGGGAAGTTCAAATTTATAGGAAAATCTGAGTTATATATATCATTGAAGTACTGAATAGCTTCCCTTTCAAGGCATTCCACATCGTGTATAGGATCCCCATTGGTTATGAACAAGTTGCTCCAATTATTTGAGTGTTTCCTTAATGACATTTTCGCATGAAAAAAATTTGTGCACGAATCACCATATGTGAGCCAATTTGGTTTTGCCTTCTGCTTAGCATTCATCATGTCAATATTGCTTTGCTCTTGCCATTTGTAATATGCTTCATTAAGTAATTCATATAAACTGCTATCCTCAGGATGCTTGTCAATTTCATATAATATACTATTGTACGTTCTTTCCAACATTTTAAGTAAGTCACCATCCTTAATGCAATTGTAGTTCCAATGCTTCAGATAAAATTTGCTCGGCTTAAGGAATTGTTGAAATTTGAATATTTTTGAACCCTGAATATTTGAGAAAGCTGAAACATGCATTACAAAATCCATAGTATCCTTATACCCACATTTTGAACACCACGAATTAATAAATCTAAAAGGTATGTTTCTGTTTCTTTGAACTTCACTTTTAAATCTAATACAAATGGGTATATGATCACTTAGTGTGTTTGCCATTCCATATGCAGAAAGCTCCGGAAATTTATCAAGAAAAAGATGATTACGAAAAACATTGTTGATCTTAGTAGCCATACCTTTTTTCCTCCAAGTAGATTTAAATCCCATCATAGGAATATTCATCAATCAGTGCCACCCCAAACAGTGGAGCACCCCTTTGACCCTTCTCTTTTCCACCAGGAAATCAAAAAGCAAATGGGTGCTTCATTTTTGGGGTGCAACCGAATGCTTGCCTATATATATATATATATATATGTATATATATATATATATATATATATATGTATATGTATATATATATAAGTGCTATCATCATAATATTGTACAATCTATATGGAGGGATTAGTGGTATCATCATAATATTGTACAGTATATATAGAGGGATTAGTGCTATCATCATAATATTGTACAGTCTATTGTTAAATAAAAATCAAATGACTAATAATGTCAATTAGCTGCTAACAAAAGCGAAATTTTGATGGCTTTGTTAATGGTTTTATCTGCCAAATAATTAACTATTGAAATTTCTTAGACACGTAACATTTTACAGCCCATAGTCAACCGTACCCATCTTCCGTATTTGGTCTTCTTTTTTAAGAGGCCATTCTTCTATCCCCATCCTCCCTGTCCCCGTGTGTCCAATGACCTAGATTTCCCTGATTTCCACCTTTTGCAACTAAGTCCTACAACAATTGAGGGATTTAACTGCAAAAGGTGGAAATCAGGGGGCTGTGATTGGATGGGCACACGGGGGGATGGAGACAGAATAATTCACGCCCTTTTTTTAACCATATACACTGATTTTCAGGACATATTTAGTAATAGAAAAGTTACAAGACATATTATATTTTAGACTAAAACAACCTTAAGCCATTGTTGATCACCAGTTTAGTTCATCTATAAATGTGATTTATCATCTAATCTTGACATTATATTAACTATAACAAATATTGTAACTTTATCATTAGTTAATGCTTCTGAAGTTAAGTATTACATGAAAGCATAAACCAAAGCTATTGGAAAAAATTTAAGGGACTAAAAATAGTCTTGGGGTGGAAGGAAAGATTTTACATATTAAATTTTAACAAAAATACCTTACCAAAGTAATTAAGAAAATTTTAACTACATTCTTATTGAAAAAGGTAATTAACATTCTGATTGTTAAGAAAAAAATACCTTAATAAAATCATCTGAAATGCTGATAAAATCCAATGCTAAACTACAAGCCAAATACCAATTGATTTTTTTGGTAACATGTTCCCATGTCAAAATATACTGAAACAAAATTTCAAGATAATATATAGTAATGGATTGGTTATAACTCTCACATATTGAAGAAAAAAAATGTGTAATACAGTTTTGAGGTTAGATTGGTCCAGGGGCGGATCTACACTTGGGCGAGTAAGGGCCGCTGCCCTAGGTGAGAAGTTGAGAAGTAGGCAAGAAAAACTGAATTTAGGCATGTTACCCTACCTGAACTTAGTGACAACGCCCTACCTCAGGCTGCAAGTAGCCCCATTTTGATCCAAACAGCCACTTACACAACACATTTGTATATATGTACATGTTAATATATATACAACAAAAATTAACTGACTTTGGCAATGTGGAACAAAACAAAAAATTAGTTTGGCCCTACCTCACTTCTCAGGCTAGATCCGCCACTGATGTACAGAAAGAAGAAAAAGGTACTTACGGTAGAAGAACCCGTCAATGATGCGTGATCAACCAACTCTTGCAGGCGAATAGACAACTTACAAATTAATGGATTAGTTAGAAATTGAGCACGAAGAATGAACCCAATCATGAGAATTTTTTCTGAGAATCTCAGGAAAATCTGATGGCATAATTACAATTAGGGTTAGGGTTAGAATATATGAAGCCGAGGTTTCAGATTCGAAAGGGCTGGAGACATTATTTAAGGAATGGTGAAAGTGCAGTAGAAGAAGAGAGGGCATGCTATTGGACTTGAACAAAAAAGAAGTGGAATCCTTGATTGAAGACAAAGGGCAGAGAAAAAAGGGGATTGTTAATGAAACTCCCTTTTTGGTTATGGGGTGATACAAATTTCAGTTTTAAAATTTTGTTAAGGGAAGTACACTACAGTCTAAGCACCCCTTAACAATACGCAATAATAAGACAAAATAACCCTTAATCTAAAGAAGAAGTAGGACTGGTGAAATTCGGTCGTGTGTCACCGTTTTCCGAAGCACGACGTAGATGTGAAAATACGGAAAACGGTCTGTAAACACCGAACAATCATTATAAAGATAGAAAATTATGACCGTTTATAGTGTGCAAACACGGTAGAGTATAACCGTTTCGTTGCTTTTGTTAAGTTTGTTACAGAGATAGAAAAGATATTCTAATGCTACAGTTTTTATTAAATAAAAACGATATACTCTTACCTTTTTTCTGGTTCGAGTGCAAGCATTGAAATACAACAGGGTTATTTTTGTCCCTTAAAAGTATAACTGGTGTTGCCCCTTAACAATTTTTTTATAGACCGGTGTCCCCTTAAAATATGACACCCTTTAACCAAAAAGGGAGTGTCATTAACAACACCCAGAAAAAAAGAGGAGAAAGAGGGAGCCACGATAAAAAAAGGGGATTGTTAGTGATACCCCATTTTTGGTTAAGGGGTGTCACAACTTTTAGCTTTTAATTTTTTGTTAAGGGGCGTACAGAAAAGACTAAACCACCCTTAACAATTTATTGTTTCAAGACAAAATTGCCCTTTCCCCAATAAAGTTACTTAACGTAAATAAAAGCTACGGTAAACAATGGGACAATTCCATCGATCATTGTAAGAAAATATGAATGGGTGCCAGAAACCCTAATTATGAGATAGATGACGAAGATGTAGTAAATTGCACACAAAAATGTGAATTATACGAAGATGATGAAGACTGATCTGCTAATGACAAGGTTTGATATTTAATTTTGCGTTAATACCTATGGAATTGAAGAAGAAGCACAGATGAAAAATTCGGTTGCGATGGACCATGTTTATAGCAAACAATCAGTATGAAGATACAAAAATAATGACCGTTTTAAGAATGAAAACACGGTATAGTATGACTAGTTTTATCAAGTACGAACTACAGTTTGATACCGAGATAGAGAAGACGTAAAACAGCCACCGTGTTTATTATTTTTTCTCGGTATTATATTACCGTGTATACGATTTTGTGGTACTAATGTTACCATGCATGTTTTATACCAAACAATGGTTATTTAATCGATAGGTCGATACCGTTTTTAGTTTATTTGTATGAATATTTGATACCATTATTTCTTTGTGGTGTGAATAATATTCAGCTGTTTTACAGTTTGATGCAATTACTGTCATGAACGAAGTATACGGGAATGAGGATTATTCAGTTAATGAGAAGTCTTATGAAACGAATGATGTAAATGTTAATGATAAGGTTTGTCGGTTGGAAAATGATGACAACAATGATCTTTCACATGAGGAAGCAGGAATATTGTGTTGCGCGTACCCCAATTTAACTTCCCGTTTCACCACCGGTAAGGTTTGAATACTAGTACTTATGTTTTACATTAAGTACATTACTCTAATCGTAATATCTTGTTTGTTGATGCAGTTGTTCATTTCCAAAGAGGACGTACGTAAATAGTGCTTGGATCGTGGATTTGATGTGAATTGTGTCATTGTTGTCAAAAGAAGTAAAACAAAAAATCTCTTAGATAATGGGAAAGGCTCATGGATGCTGCTTACTTGTAAAAGAAGTGGAATGTACATTTATCATAAGACTAAGGAGCATGTACCAATAACCTAAAAGAAAAGGCGTAGATCGGGAAGTAGAAAATGTGGTCATCCATTTGAATTAAGAGCACATTGTCAAGATGACGGAAAATGGACTTTGAAATTTATAAACGGATGCCACAATCACATTCTTCCTATTATTTTAACCGGGCATCCGTATGTTGCACGATTAAAAGACAATGAAGTAAAGACCGTTGAAACAATGACAAATAGTGGGGTTAGGCCACGGAATATTCTAACTGCTCTTAAACTTGACAACCAAAAAAATAAGTCTGCAATCAGAAATGTGTACAATGCCAAAGTGAAGCTTAAACTTCATAATACAGAAGTAGATCGATTATGCAACAGTTTATGAAGTTGGCTTGCAGTCACCACTATTCTGTTCATCATAGAGTCGACGATATGACAAATGAAGTTATTGACTTGTTCATCAGTCATCCGAAATGTGTTCTAGTTGGGCAATGTTTTTATCAAATTTTGTTTTTGGATTGCACTTTCAAGACTAATACGTACTAGTTGCCATGTTTTCATATGGTGTCGCAAACTTCAACGGGTGCATCCTTCACCGTTGCCCTAGCTTTTATTAGTCAGGAGACCACTGAGTCATATATATGGGCTTTGGAGTGTGTTAGAAAATGTTATCGAGAAAAAGAATTTTCAAGTGTTATCATAACGGATGCAAAAATTGTTCTTAGCAATGCAGTGGCCACTGTTTTTCCATCAGCTTGTCGTATTCTTTGTGCGTGGCATATTTCAAAAAACGTTCAAGCAAATTGCAAACCAAATTTCATAAAAAAGAAACGGGTAATGATTGGGGATAAAGAGACCGTAGTAGAAGATGAGGAAGGAAAAAGAGAGTACAAGTTATTTTGGGAGGGTTGAAGCAATGTGATTAGTTCGCTGTCTGAAGAAGAGTATAATCGAAATGCAAATTGTTTTCATGAAGCATGGTGGGAGAAGCAAAAAAAGTCGTCGAACTATGTTTTCAAGAACTGATTGAACAAGTATAAGGAGATGTTTGTGTTAGCTTGGACAAATGAAGTTAAACACTTTGATAATGTATCAACTAGTGTAGTTGAAAGTGCGCACCATCGTCTGAAACTGTATTTTGATTCAGTTGCAGGTAGTTTTGTTCAGTGTTGGACTAGCGCGCATCTCTGCTGTGAGAATGAATTAGTTGCAATCGAACATGCATTTGAAACGAGTTCATCGAAGTCACTTCATAGATTTCGAGATGAGCCAATGTTTAAAGAGGTGTTGGGATTTGTTTCTCATAAGGCACTTGATTTATTGCAAACCGAATTATGTAGTATTCCAAAAGGTGGCACGAGTATTCAAACTTGCGGTTGTATTTTATGGAAAATTAATGGTCTACCGTGGACACATATGCTAGTAGATTTTAGATATTCATACGGCTTCATACCCCTTAGTGGTATAGACTGTTATTGGAAACGGTTGTCATGTATTCCGCCTACACCGAATCGGTCCACTCTTGATTTTATGGACTTGCCTGAATTTCATGCGTTGAAACATATGTATGAAAAAGCTACTGATAATGTGAGGAATGATATTCAACAAGGTATGAAATTGTTAGCCTTCCCTCCTACTACGAAGATTAAAGAACCTCCCATGGCGACTATGAGAAAAGGAAGACCATCTAAAAAGGAGAAGTTGACTAAATGAGATCCTTCTTACTTTGAGCATGTTGACGCTGCATTGTCTTGCAGCCCAAAACATACTCCAGTTAGTCGCTGTTTAAAGAAACTTGGTGTAAAAGGAAATGCACCTAAAACCAGTAAAATTGATGAACATTTCTGATTACAAATGCCCAAATGTATGCGACCGTATATAACTCATATAGACGACAAGCCTGCTGATGGTAAATGTGGATATTGGGTGGTGGTTAAACAACTTAATCTTCATAATTGAAGACCAGAGAATCCTTGTAAGTTCGTACGTGAGGCCATGGTTGATAATTTAACAATTCACTCAGAGATGTACAAAAGAATGTGGGATGAAGTTGGCTTCGAAGAAATGAAAAAGAGGATACAAGGTGATAACTCGTTGGGGGTAGATGAGTGGATGCAAATGCCGGAATCCGGATTTATAATTGCAGAAACATTTGGTACTGCTGTTGTCTTGCTTAGTATGGACATGAGTTTCTTGTTTGTTCCGTCAACAGTACAAGCAACCTTATTAAACCGGGACATAATGGTCGTAATGGGATACGTAGACAGCTCACATTTTATTGGCGTAACTTTGAAGTACGAATCGCCTTTACCTAATACTACTCCGTTTGCATTCTTTTATCGAATTTACAACATCAATACGCAGGATTGGGTCAACACATATGCGGAGAGCATTTCTCGCTTCGTTGATGGAGAAGAAGATAGGTGTCGCGTTCTGAAATTAAATGAAATATAAAGCATATAGGTAAGACGGAAAAGGGACAACACCAAGGCAGGGGACTGAACCCTTGATATTTTAGAATACGGTATGCAGAAACAATAGTGAAAATAGCAAATAAAAAATAAAAAAGCTCTACCCAGTATTTATATATAAAACATATCGACGTAGCCAAAACACTTATCCGGAAAGAACAATCTATGTTAAGAGTAAGTAGCTTTATTCATTCAATAACTAAAGCTAGATATAACTATAGTTTCATCCTTCAATCTTAGCTTTTGGATTATTTTCTTCATGTAAACATCTTAACGTGTGCAAACTCATAAAATGAAGTTATCTATTAAAATTCATAATCATACAATGTATCATTTTTTGCATAATATATTTTGTTTCAACTTTATTTTTCTACAATGACTTGTGTTTTCAAACTTGAACACTTAGACAACCATGGTCAGAAGTATAGAATTTTTTTTGATAGTGTATTTTACATGTACTTTAGACGTGTAAAAAATAAAAGGGTAAGGGAAAAAAGATCATACTATAAAATAGCAATGGCTTTGTGAATAACCACTTGTTTTTTCTCTTTAGTTTTTTATACCAAAATGAAATGTTTATGTAGAAAATAAAACTCTAATTTTATCATATTTAAGTCTAATTCTGGTGGAATAAAATGAATAATCATTTTATCTATGTAGTAAACATTATTTGGAAATTAACGCTTTTATAATCATATCCTTAATTTTGAATAATTTTCCATAAATAATGATTATATGATTTCTAGCTAACCAAACACAACAATAGGCATAACTTATTAAATAGGCTGGTGCATCATACTACGCATTGTAAAACTAGATAACTATCACGTTTATCAAGCAAATAGGTGTGATGCTTTGAAATTAAATGAAATATAAAGCACATAGGTAAGATGGAAAAGGAACAACATCACGGTAGGGTACTGAACCCTTGATATTTTATAATACGGTATGAAGAAACAGTAGTGAAAAACAAAAACAAAGCTCTACCCAGTAATTATACATAAAACATATGGACGTAGCCAAAACACTTATCTGGAAAGAACAATTTGTGTTAAGAGTAAGTAGCTTTCTTCATTCAATACCTAAAGCTAGTTATAATTATATTTTTATCCTTCAGTCTTAGCTTTTGGATTATTTTCTTCTTGTAATCATCCTAACGTGTGCAATATCACAAAATGAAGTTATCCATTAAAATTCATAATCTTACAGTTTATCAATTTTTGTATAATATATTTCTGTTTCAACTTTATTTTTCTACAATGACGTGTTTTAAAACTTGAACAATTAGACAATCATGGTCAGAAGTATAGACCTTTTTTGGTAGTGTATTTTACATGTAGTTTAGACGTATAATGAATAAAAGGGAAAAAAAGATCATACTATGAAATAGCAATGGCTTTGTGAACACAGCACATCACATGTACGCAGGGGCAGATCTACACTTGGGCGAGTGAGGGCCGCCACCCTAGGTGAGAATTTGAGAAGCAGGCAAGAAAAACTGAATTTAGGCATGTTGCCCTACCTGAATTTAGTGACAACGCCCTACCATATGCTGCAAGCAGGCCCATTTTGATCCCAATGCCCTGCCCAGTATTTATACATACAACATATGGTCGTAGCCAAAACACTTATCTGGAAAGAACAATTTGTGTTAGGAGTAAGTAGCTTTCTTCATTCAATACCTAAAGCTAGATATAATTATATTTTTATCCTTCAGTCTTAGCTTTTGTATTATTTTCTTCTTGTAATCATCCTAACATGTGCTATATCATAAAATGAAGTTATCTAATCAAAATTCATAATCATAAAGTGTATTAATTTTTGTATAATATATTTTTGTTTCAACTTTATTTTTCTGCAATGACTTGTGTTTTAAAACTTGAACACTTAGACAATCGTGGTCAGAAGTATAGACTTTTTTTGGTAGTGTATTTTACATATAGTTCAGACGTATAATGAATAAAAGGGAAAAAAGATCGTACTATAAAATAGCAATGGCTTTGTGAACTCAGCACATCACATGTACACAGGGGTGGTTCTACACTTGGGCGAGTAAGGGCTGCCGCCCTAGTTGAGAAGTTGAGAAGCAGGCAAGAAAAACTGAATTTAGGCATGTTGCCCTACCTGAACTTAGTGACAACGCCCTACCTCATGCTGCAAGCAGGCCCATTTTAATCCAAACAGTCACTTACACAGCACATTTGTATATACGTACATGTTAATATATATAAAACACAAATTAACTGACTTTGGCAATGTGGAACAAAAAAAAAAAAAAAAAAAAAAGTTTGGCCCTACCTCACTTCTCAAGATAGATCCACCACTACAAGTACAGAAAGAAGAAAAAGGTACTTACGGAAGAAGAACCCGTCAATGATGCGTGATCAACCAACTCTTGCAGACGAATAGAAAACTTACAAATTAATGGATTAGTTAGAAATTGAGCACGAGGAATGAATCCCAATCACGAGAAAAATTTATGAGAATCTCAAGAAAATCTGGTGGCATAATTACAATTAAGGTTAGGGTTAGAATAGATGAAGCCGAGGTTTCAGATTCGAAAGGGCTGGAGACGTTATTTAAGGAACGGTGAAAGTGCAGTAGAAGAAGAGAGGGCATACTATTGGACTTGAACAAAAAATAAGTGGAATCCTTGATGGAAGACAAAGTGTGGAGAAAAAAAGAGGATAAATAGGGAGCCGCGATAAAAAAAAGGGCACGATGGTTGATTTTTATATTTATTGGTATTATGAAACATGAAAAATGTACCCATCTGTACGAGGAGTCCGTCATGGTAAAATTAATAAAATGATGGGAAAAAAATCTTACCTTAAAAACATGATGACCTGCTTTTTGTTTGTACATTGCTACTGCATAATTGGAAATGAAGAACAATGAATTATAAATGATTGTAAAAGCGTACAATTATAACATATATTGACTATTGATTTATGTTCATCGAAATCATGTGACAAAAACAATAAAATTTCAAACAACAACAACAAAGCCATATATCCCAAACAATTTGGAAAAACAATAAAATTTCAAAACTTGAACAAAATTCAAGTGAATAAGTCTCTAACATTCAAATTGAAGAACTGATTCTCACTGATAATCGCTTGAAATAACAACAGCTAAAGCTAAGATGAAAACTGAAGTTATTTTAGTTTATTGGCAGTTAATGTTTGTATGTGTACATAAATTAATCAATAGTTCATTTGGATTCATACAGTTCACTTAAGTTAATCGTAACCAAAAAAATTTATAAACACACAAATTAAAAGATATTGCTTTATATCACAAATGACATCCTAGAAGGTTCTTCAAAATGCAAATGAGTATCGAGATGGTGATTAAAGAGTTTATTCTTGAAAATAATCAAGAGTGAACATAAAATTAAATGAAATGAAAATAAAGTAAAGAATAAGTTATAAATTAATCGTTGAATTCAAGGTTACATAAATACTTCCGTTAAATTTGATATTAATACATATGATAATTTGGATAAAGGTAGGAAATTTGAAAGACATCCAATATTGGTATAATAGACCGAGAAAGATATTGTTTATATGTCAAATTCATTTAATGCAATTAATAATGACCCATTAAATGCCAAAATTTGAATCTAAGCTTTAAAAGGAAGGTGCGACAAAACTAAATAAGAATTAGAGCATACACATTTAAAATTCTAAAGATCATTGTTCATCTTTCACAATTTTATTTAGATGCACTTTAAAAATTCCAATTACAATTTTATTTAGAGAAGCTACTCGAGTTGTACTAATTTTTTCTCCTTTTACATTAAAGTGGAAGCAATAATTACTTGAATAAGGATTCAAAAAAGATGATGAAAATTTCGTAAGCCCACATGAGAGATAGGTATAATATGATATAATATTATCACAATGGATATAGCTATTTTGAATAATTTTGCATTTCCTTTTTCCGTTACATGAACTTTAAGTGAACATACACGATTTCAAAATAAAAAGTGCAAGTGGATACATTGCTTTTGATATGTTATAGCTAAAACAACCAATGTAATTATTCTTGAAACATGTGCAAACATGCATTTGAGTTAACTATTTACTTAATGAACCAAAATGTAGCATTTTAGGACATATCTTATGTAAAGAAGCATAATATAAAAAATACCACAAATGTAGAATTCATAAATAAAAAAAATATGCATCATGTTCTTCCTTAGAAAAATTTAAACAAACTTTATACTTTTTTCTTCATGAATTAAAAGATAATGGTTTCGAAGTAGAGGCTAATAGAATTTAAAATCTTTTGTAATTGATAAAAAAATCAGTAAATAATTGGAAATGATCTATCCACTTAAACCATGTTCAATTGTTAAATAATGAACATGCACACCTTGAAAATGAGTGAAAAGAATGCTCCGGTGCAAGACAGTTTCCCTGGTTATTTTTACTGAAAACCCGCTAAGAGAAAAATATGAGGGATGATCTTTGTATAGTAGCCTATCTTTAATAATTTGGCCTTTTTGAAGGATAACAAATTGTTTATAGATGCAAACTATAAATCATATATGCCTTGAAATTAGCGATTGTTGACCGAGAAACTAAGAAAACTCAAGAATGCATGACCAACATTTCAAATTCAAACTGTGAAGAAAAAAAATTGAAAAGCATAACATGGTTTGAGTTATCTAATTCTACGTTTTAAGTGTAAAAGTAGGGGATCTAAATTCTAGTGCAAATCATGGGAAATCCGCATACAACCTGAGAATTTATCACAAAATAGACAAATAGTGGACTCGTGATAAGGAACATTGGATAAATTATGTATGGAGTATGTCAATCCCAAAAATATTTATAGTTAATTAACTATTCTTGAAACAATACTTAAATGTTCCCATGATATGGCTATAACTTAATCGATTTCAAAATTCCTTAAAGCATGGTATTTTTGCAAATTAGTATCAAATAATGTAATCCTCATTCAATGTATAAGATTATTTTGATTTGATATGGTAAACATTCTACTTAAATATACAACATGCCTCTTTCCAAAAAATAGTATATTTCATTAAATATTTTTTAGAATATATTTAAAAGTTCCATCTAGAATATAACAGTTTATATATTTTTTAAATACACTTTTTTTTTTTTGCAAAATAGTGACACAAACATATAGAATTACATATACTTTTATTGAATGTACACATATGTGATAACAAAGATACATACACTGAATAGAAGAATCTCATAATGCAAAAGCTGCTAAAATTTCACTATTTGGAGAAATGCAGAATGCACATTTACCTATTTGTCCAAAAAGCCATTTTCAACTTCATAAAGTTATTTGTGCATTGTAATCAAACACGTAGGATGTAGAAAATTCAGGCGTGTTAAACTGAAATATAGAACCAAAATTGTGGAACAACAAGAAGTCAAAATTTAAAGGTAATTCGAATTTTGCATTTTTGCTGAACATTGGACGAATAATGCAACCAAAATTTAACAATGTCCCGAGGCCATAAGAAAAATATAAACCAAACATATTTATAGTTGCATAGCATTATCAAGTTTGTTCAACCTACATGTAGCTACCCACTAAATATTAATCACAGCTGACAGGACTTATACTTGAATACATGAAATGCTATTGTAAGTTAAACCATTTCTTCCAGTATGCAAGTTCTCATTTTATATCGGAGTTACCATGGTAGTTATTTGATTCATATTGACTTAACCTATTCCTATCTTATTTTAGCAATGCCCAGAAAATATATGTCTCTAGGTATTATAATATTTCTAGCACTTGGTGTTTGTCCTAGCAGTTATCATATGCAAAGCCGGCCCTAAAACACAAAAAATTATCGGAGACCCTAGGCCAAACAAGATATTAGAGGCCCCAGGTTATCAGAACTTATCCAACCATATGCAATATGAGATCGGAGGCCCTAGGCGGCCGCCTTGGTGGCCTTACCCCAGGGCCTCCCCTGATCATATGAATACCCACTTGTTTTTCCCTTTAATTTTTCGTATACCAAAATGAAGTGTTTATGTAGAAAATAAAACTCGAATTTTATTATATTTAAGTCTAATTCTGGTGGAATAAAATGAATAATCATTTTATCTATGTAGAAAACATTATTTAGAAATTAATGCTTTTAAAAAATAGTAATATGATCATATCCTTAATTTTGAATAATTTTCCACAAAAATGATTACTTGATTTCTAGCTAATCAAACACAACTATAGGCGTAACTTATTAAATAGGTTGGTGCATCATACTATGCAGTGTAAAAGTAGATAACTGTCGCGTTTAATAAGCAAATAGGTGTGACATTTTGAAATTAAATGAAATATAAAGCACATAGGTAAGATGGAAAAGGGACAACATCAAGGCAGGGGACTGAACCCTTGATATTTTAGAATACGGTATGCAGAAACAATAGTGAAAATAGCAAATAAAAAATAAAAAAAGCTCTAACCAGTATTTATACATAAAACATATCGACGTAGCCAAAACACTTATCCGGAAAGAACAATCTATGTTAAGAGTAAGTAGCTTTCTTCATTCAATAACTAAAGCTAGATATAACTATAGTTTCATCCTTCAATCTTAGCTTTTGGATTATTTTCTTCTTGTAAACATCTTAACGTGTGCAAACTCATAAAATGAAGTTATCTGTTAAAATTCATAATCATACAATGTATCATTTTTTGCATAATATATTTTGTTTCAACTTTATTTTTCTACAATGACTTGTGTTTTCAAACTTGAACACTTAGACAACCATGGTCAGAAGTATAGAATTTTTTTTGATAGTGTATTTTACATGTAGTTCAGACGTGTAAAAAATAAAAGGGGAAGGGAAAAAAGATCATACTATAAAATAGCAATGGCTTTGTGAATAACCACTTGTTTTTTCTCTTTAGTTTTTTATACCAAAATGAAATGTTTATGTAGAAAATAAAACTCTAATTTTATCATATTTAAGTCTAATTCTGGTGGAATAAAATGAATAATCATTTTATCTATGTAGTAAACATTATTTGGAAATTAACGCTTTTATAATCATATCCTTAATTTTGAATAATTTTCCATAAATAATGATTATATGATTTCTAGCTAACCAAACACAACAATAGGCATAACTTATTAAATAGGCTGGTGCATCATACTACGCAGTGTAAAACTAGATAACTATCACGTTTATCAAGCAAATAGGTGTGATGCTTTGAAATTAAATGAAATATAAAGCACATAGGTAAGATGGAAAAGGAAAAACATCAAGGCAGGGTACTGAACCCTTGATATTTTATAATACGGTATGAAGAAACAATAGTGAAAAAACCAAAAAAATGCTCCACCCAATATTTATACATAAAACATATGGACGTAGCCAAAACACTTATCTGGAAAGAACAATTTGTGTTAAGAGTAAGTAGTTTTCTTCATTCAATACCTAAAGCTAGATATAATTATATTTTTACCCTTCAGTCTTAGCTTTTGGATTATTTTCTTCTTGAAATCACCCTAACGTGTGCAATATCACAAAATGAAGTTATCTATTAAAATTCATAATCATACAGTGTATCAATTTTTGTATAATATATTTCTGTTTCAACTTTATTTTTCTACAATGACGTGTTTTAAAACTTGAACAATTAGACAATCATGGTCAGAAGTATAGACTTTTTTTGGTTGTGTATTTTACATGTAGTTTAGACGTATAATGAATAAAACGGAAAAAAAGATCATACTATAAAATAGCAATGGCTTTGTGAACACAGCACATCACATGTACACAGGGGCGGATCTACACATGGGCGAGTAAGGGCCGCCGCCCTAGGTGAGAAGTTGAGAAGCAGGAAAGAAAAACTGAATTTAGGCATGTTTCCCTACCTGAATTTAGTGACAATGCCCTACCTCATGCTGCAAGCAGGCCCATTTTGATCCCAATGCCCTACCCAGTATTTATACATAAAACATATGGTCGTGGCCAAAACACTAATTTGGATAGAACAATTTGTGTTAAGAGTGAGTAGCTTTCTTCATTCAATACCTAAAGCTAGATATAATTATATTTTTATCCTTCAGTCTTAACTTTTGGATTATTTTCTTCTTGTAATCATCCTAACGTGTGCAATATCATAAAATGAAGTTATCTATTAAAATTCATAATCATACAGTGTATCAATTTTTGTATAATATATTTTTGTTTCAACTTTATTTTTCTACAATGACTTGTGTTTTAAAACTTGAACATTTAGACATCATGGTCAGAAGTATAGACTTTTTTTGGTAGTGTATTTTACATGTAGTTCAGACGTATAATGAATAAAATGGAAAAAAGATCGTACTATAAAATAGGAATGGCTTTGTGAACACAGCACATCATATGTACAAAGGGGCGGATCTACACTTGGGCGAGTAAGGGTCGCCGCCCTAGGTGAGAAGTTGAGAAGCAGCCAAGAAAAACTGAATTTAGGCATGTTGCCGTACCTGAACTTAGTGATAACGCCCTACCTCATGTTGCAAGCAGGCCCATTTTGGTCCAAACAGCCACTTACACGGCACATTTGTATATATGTACATGTTAATATATATACAACACAAATTAACTGACTTTGGCAATGTGTAACAAAAAAAATTAGTTTGGCCTACCTCACTTCTCAGGCTAGATCCGCCACTGGATTGGTCTTGTCTTCTTCAATCAGAATGCTGTGGAAAATTTGTGCGAAGTCAACTACGTCAACCATAATACTGCTCTTATTAACTTTCAGTGTGCATTCTATTATGGTGGCAGCCAAATATCCAACATATAGAGCGAGTTAGTTGTGTTTATGACTTTCGAATTTATATGAAAACTGTGGAAGTTCATAAGCATAAAAGCATACATCATGACCATCAAAGAGGGATACAAAGTCAAGGTCGCATAGAGATTTCAGCTGAATTAGACCAGTGTACTGGATGAATCTACAGCGGAATCGTTGATGGATATGAAATTAAATTACATAATATTTTAGCTACAAAAGATTGAGTTCATGTGCATCTGGGTGTAATCAAATCATACAAAAGTTTGAAAGCTAAAACTATAGATGTTGATTGCATAATCAAGTCGGGAAAAATAGTTCTCGCATATGAATATGTTTTCTGATAAATCATGTGGAAGATATTTTTCTTCCTGATGGTGATATATCTGGTGAGAATAAAATGCCTTTTTCCCTTCGGTAGTCTATGTCCGTACAATATAAGCTGGCAATGCAACTAGGAAAATTTCTTTTGTTGTGGATCTTCTTTGTCATAGTCTTTTTACTGTTAAGAAATCTGATTCAAAACCGTTTGTATTATATAAATTAGGTGCATACATACTTAGATGTTAAATTTTAGCAAAAAATAATAGATTAAGTAGATTGATTTGGTTTTTTAGAGCATGAACTATCTTATATGGATTCAACTATAACTTTTTTATTATCGGTAGGAATTTCCAGTATTTAAGTATACAGGTCATTAGGGTAAAATTAAGCATTTGAAAATGATATAATATTGATTTGTAGAATGTGTTATGCATAAATTGCGTGAATGCAGAAGTGCAATAAGCAGGATCTAGATTTGCCAATTAAAAATCTATCTAATTTGATAGCAATTATTCTATTACATCAAGCAAATAGTAAATAGCTATAGCAGAGAAACAAAGAGACACAATATTTATAATGGTTCCGCAATCCTCCATAAAATAGTGTACGTCTAGTCCAAAATTAGAGAGAGATTTTATTCCATATGAGAGAATTACAAGAGATTACAAAATAAGAGTTTACATATCCAAACCTCAAATATGCTTAACAAGAAGAGGCACACCATTTGGGGATCGCTGGCTCCATGCCAAGATGGGTTTACACTAAAGTCTACCCCTCAATAAATAGCCAGTGCAAATCCATGTGAGTCATCAATTACATTACCAACATATGGTAATAATATAATGGAGGAAAATTATCATAGCAACAATTGTGCAAACATAGAAAGTTAATCAATCCGTTTCTTTAGCATAGATGGAAGAAATTATTCCCTTCATTTATTTCTCTACCATCTCATCAAATATAATCAATGCATTCCTATTATAAAAATATTTACTTTCCATTTTTTGCAATTTTGTTCCAATCAATTTGTGATTTTGTATCACCAGATTTAACACTCCACCTTAATGCAAAATCACATATCTGCAACACCCCACCTCGAATCAAATTCACTTCACAACATAAAACTCTTCAAAAAGAACTCCACCTTCAATCAAAATCTCACAATGAGATAGAAACCAAAAATGAATATTTGCTTAATGGGTTCCAGCAAAGCTACCCCCCATCACATCATGTTAAAGAGCTCAGACTACGTCCCCGCCCGCCAACAAAATACTGCAAATATCCAAAAAAAAAAAAACACAAACACAAACACTAAAGTAATCTCAACACCGCCAATGCCAAAAATAATTCTCTCAAACACCAATTTAAATACAAAGCCAAAATCTAAATCTCGGTACGCATAAAAAATCTCTCTCCTGTCACTTAGTTATTACAAACTTCACCCACCGCATGCAAAAGATGCATCTAACACCATTAGCTGCACCGTGCATAAATCAACAGTCTAAAAGTGCTTGCAATAACATCGACACTCGTCTAACACTTGACCTTAGCTCCTTCCTCTATCACCCCAGATCGCTTGAGCATCATCAACGTGAAGAGCCCTGTCTAAACCATAATGATCTCTGTCTCAACACCCGTCTATCACTTAACCTGAGCTCTTTTCCTGATCATCTTGGATCCCTCGAGCATCATCAACATGAAGACCCCTGTCTAAAACATGATAAAAAGTTCTCAAATCCAATGGTCCCTTCAATACAGTAAACTCCATGTCACATCAAAGTTCCCAGACTAGAACAATCTTCTCTTTCAACATAATCTCCTCCACCAAAGTCTTCCTTTTTCTCCCAAAATAGTAATAGCATAATCACCACTGAATCTACTAACCTTTGTAGAAATAATTGATGCACAATTTAAAACAAATCTCCTCGCTTTGATACCAATCTGTTGTGCGATAATTGCTCTGATACCAATCTGTTATGAGAAAATTGAGCGAATGCGGAAGCGCAGCAAGCAGGATCTAGATTTGTCAATTGAACATCAATCTAATCTGATAGCAATTATTCTATTACGTCAAGCAAATAGTAAATAACTATAACAGAGAAACAAAGAGACACAATATTTATACTGGTTCCACTATCCTCCATAAGATAGTGTATGCCAAGTCTAAAATAGAGAGATTTTATTCCATATTTGACAATTACAAGAGATTACAAAATAAGAGTTTACATATTCAAACCTCAAATAGGCTTAACAAGAAGAGACACACCATTTGGGGATCCCTGGTTCCATGCCAGGATGAGTTTACACTAAAGTCTACCCCTCAATATATAGCCAGTGAAAATCCATTTGAGTCATCAATTACAATACCAACATATCATAATAATATAATGGAGGAAAATTACCATAGCAACAATTGTGCAAACATAGAAATTAAATCAATCCGTTTCTTAGCATAGATGGAAGAAATTAATCCCTTCATTTATTTCTCTACCATCTCATCAAATGCAATCAATGCATTCCTATTATAAAAATATTTACTTTCCATTCTTTGCAAATTTGTTCCAATCAATTTGTGATTTTGTATCACCAAATTTAACAGAATGGTGTAAAGGTTTACATAGGACTGATCAAATGTTGTTAGATAATTGTAATCCTTCATTAATTTTCATTAGAAAAAGACGAATTAAATAGAATTTTGCGATTGGTCGAATAAATGTTTGGATGGGTACTTAAAGTTAAACTAATCATTCTTAGCATTCATATAAAGGCAATGGTTGAATAGTTTCAAAACGCTCTTCGGCACAGTGGTGGTTGTGTGCATTACTCGCTATGGTGACCAGGTTCAATCACCATGTAACACCCCATGTCCGTTAATGTCACTCACAAAGGGAATGCATTAACTTCCATGAAGCATTATAAGTAAACATAACAGAATATTACAAGAAAGATACACAAAGTAGTACTTGAAAATTTTATAACTTTATTACAGCAGAAACAGAAGTAAGTTTGGTTACATCTTTCAAAACCACAATATCGGAATTCAAGTACATAAATATCAGTCTTGTACAAAAGCCTTCAGAGTACGTAATTTTAAAGCCATAATCCCCAACAGAAAATGCCATAAATAGGTAGAATCAAAGCCAAGCAATACTTCAAGCACTCTAGCACTTCAAGCAGAGAGAAATCTAAGTCAAGCTCTTACGTTCACAACTTGAGTACCTTGGGGGGTGGGGGGAACGGAAGAAAAGAGGCGAAACAAACTAGGTCGGACATACGTCTAGTGAATCTAGTGACTTTCAGCATATAAACAGATAACAGTATCATGACATGTAAATAAAACTGGATGAGAGATAGCCGTAACAGGAGTAGCAGGTTAACAGAAGAAACAGAATGATATAGGCTAAGCTAAGCTCCTTACTTAGTTTTCACTTCTCTGCACTAATACTAGTATAACATAATTAGGTGTTGTCCTATTGTCTGAACAGAAAACAGAATGATCTCTCCAGAAACACGATGCTAGAAATGGGCCTTTACCACCCGAACAGAGACGGTTGGTATAGAAATAGAATCAGGAACGAAATCAGAGACAGAAATAGAATAATCCCTACGGAAACAGAATATTAGAGTTAGGTGTACACAAGTAATGGGCCTTTATCACCCCAACAGACGGTACCACATGGAAACAGACAGGTGTTACCACCCCAACAGAAACAGATGGTACCCCAACAGAAACAAACAGAACTAAGTGTACCCTAAATTCTACCCCAAGAGATCGGCTCCCTAATACATAAATACCCTGTGCCGACCCCACAGAAGGGTGTATCACTCCCTAAAGTGGCAACCTATGGACACAGACCTATTTGCAGATGTCACGGTGTCTTACATCCTCAGAGCAGACCGGATCCATGCACGCACATGACCCGGTTGGAATGCGCCATCAACACCCCTTGCCATTATCAAAGTGAACCTCTTACAATTAGTTCAGTAAGCGTGCTCGGACCCCTCTTAGTGTTGGGTCATAGTTTTGATATCAGAAAGGGTTACTGACTGATATTGGTCCCAAACAACAGATGACACAAGTAATTATCCCTTTTAACCTTGTGTCCCCAGACTAACAGATTTCAGATTAACTTGTTTAAAGATTTCAGATATACAAAGTTCAGATTAACTAGTTTTCAGATCAAACATGCAAGTTAACAGGTTTTCAGACTAACAGATCAGATGTACAGATTAACAAGTTCCCAGACTAACGGATTAGATATACAGATTAACAGACTTATAGATTGTTTTACCTAACTTTGTATTAGGCCTACAGATTCTCGAAACGGGTTTATTAGATTCATCAGTCCAGTTGTTTTAACCCTATCAACTCAACACGTTTTAGGCATCATATTTATCTTAGATTTTCATTAATTAAATATTAATGCATAGACCTCTCACATTAGGTCGGTGGCTTGTGGCCGCTGGATGTGCCTGGCGGTTCCGGGCAGACTTCTGCCACAAGTCAGACCTAACCTTCAGTCTAAGCATCCTTATGCCTACGACTTCTCACATTAGACTGACAGTTTGCGGTTGTTGGTTAAGCCGGTTGGGTCCGGGCAGGCTTCCACCGCAAATTGAGTCTAACCTCATGTCTCAGCATTCTTATTTGTAGCTAAATGTTTTCATTCATAGATTATGCCAATATCAGATTAATTATGATAATTTAACAAATTAACTTCTTTACAAGTTACAGTAGATTATTAAAAGTTCCATTAACATGTTTTGCTCAATTTTAGATCGAGCCTACAGATTACATACCCAAATCACAGTATTCAATTCCAACAGATCTAACGGATTGGGCAATTTAATAGATTTAAACAAATCCTAACGTTCTATTAACATATCTTGCCTAATCATAAATTAAGCCTCATTTTACATGCCCAAATTATGGTCATAATTCTCAACATAACATATGCCCAAATTTAGTTAGATTTTCCACAATACAGAATATTCTCTAAAAGCCCCAAATCATGATATACAATATGAATTATGCCAATTTATAGCCGTTGATTACCGCGTATGTCAAATATCCAAAAATCCGAATTAGGCGTATTCACATTAATAGTTATCCCTATTTTAATATAGGTTTTTCATGCCTAAGTCACATATCCTTTTTCTTCCAAGTCATAGATCGTCATATAAAATATGCCCCAAATCTAGCTCTTAAATTACAACATGTATTACGTCCTCAAAATCAGATCTTGAATTATAACATGCATTATGTAACCAAATTACAAGTCATATGTTGTAATACATTAATTCTCCTTCTTCCAAATCATAAACCGTCATATATAGTAGGCTTAGATCTAGATCTTAAATTACAACTTATGTTGTGTTCTCAATTTAGTCATAAATCAGTTATGTCCAATTATGCATCACTCAATATTTTCCTCAAATTTAGCGTTCGCGGGTCAATCTCTTATGAGATTTGGCTCAGGCTCGTAGTAGCCTGGATGTAGAACAGAAGGAAGGAAGAGGTACATAATAGTTACAATAAGATAGATCTACACAGAAAAACAGATCTGATAACAAGAATAAGATGGATCTACACAGAAAAACAGATCTGATAAACAAGAATAAGATAGATCTCCAATATATATTTATACCCATGTCAAGATCATAATTAAATTTCATATCTGAAAATAACTGTACTCACAAATCGTGGTTTAAGAAAGAAAAGAACGATTTTGGGATCTGATTTTCTGGATTTGATTTAGCTTTCCGTTGAAGTAGGCATTGATTTGTTATCTTTATCTTCTCTTTTGAATTGATTGATTAGGGTGGAGGCTGGGTCACTTTAGGTTTTAGGAGCATGGAGGCACCATTCCTCTTTGTTAATGAATTAGGGTTTAGGTTTAGGGTCCTTATATAGTTGTAGAGAGTGTTTTAGGACCATTAGATTAACCCTGAACCATGAGAACCAATCAGATGCCACATCTGCCTTAGAGCGAATCGGCCCACGGGTTGATAGCCAAACACCCTGAATCAACTCCTAGTCGACCCAGCGGGGCTTGGGTCGACCTCAAAAATCGGCCGGTTCGGTTATTCCCCCTCCCGATTCACTGTTTTGAACCATTTTGCATATTTATTTATTTAATTTTTATATATACCTATATATATATATTTCTCATATGCATACAAACTTCAAGGCTTAATAACATCTTCATAACGTATCCGTTCTGCGCAAACCAAATGTCTATCTTGACCCAAAATTTTGAAACGAACATAATAGCGCAACCTATTTCACTTAATTCTTCTTCTAAAAATTAAGTATACTTTAGTTTGTGAATTTTAATGTTATAAAATTATGGGGTGTTACATTCTCCCCTCCTTAACGGATTTCGTCCCCGAAATCTCCAAGTTAAGAAGAATGTATCCTACTATCCAATCATCCATCTACTCAACCATCATCCACAAGCATCCATTGTCCTTAAAAGGTTTTCTAATGTCGTATGAACATATTCAGAGTGTGTGTATATGTTTCTTATCTAATGCGAAATCAGGCGGTCTACTGATCCAGTTAACCTCCTTAATGCGAATTATGTTAGTGCCATGAGTCCAATTATGTATGCAAGAAATCCTAGTTGATACACATCATTTCTATATAAGTGCATAATTATTCATCCAAATGCAACATCCATGTGATGATTCAATCATTTTGCATCCATAAAAATTGAAAAATGCAAACACATCCATATGCAGTATGAAAGTGTTACTGAGCCGATCTAGTGCCTAGTATGTGTATATGCATCCACGATCAACCACTAGCAACCACTTGCATCCACTTGCAACCATCAAACATAACATGTCTCAAACACATGTTTACACCCATTAGTTTCTACCTAAAGGTCGAAGACTCGATCGATAGGATACGGCCAAGTGATAGAAGCAAGTACAATTAAAATAAAAGTTTTGTTCCCATTAGACATCGGTTAAGAAAATAAATTCCTAGGTATCCGCCCCGAAGACTGAAATCAACATCAGATTAACACTCAGAAAATTACTCCCATTAAACAATGTCAAAACTGGAAATCTACTTCACGCTTCGAGTAAAAACTCCTATCCTTTTCAGAAATATTCAGATACTTACAAACTACTGGTACAGATCAGATTATCAAATGATTCTTAGGAAACTAAGCATGATAAAACCCTACCATATCCCACAAAAACCAGAATGTATGCGTCACAGTCAACTTAACGCTTAACACAAATACCCTCTGTAATAACCCGGAAATCCGAGCCAATTTAAAATTTTTATTTTGGTAATTTTAGTGAATTTTGAATATTTAAAATGAATTATTTTAAATAGTAACGACGAAAAATTTATTTTGAATAGAATTCGAACGTATATTTTATATAGATCGTCGTTAGAATATAAATAATTATTTATAATTATAAAAGGAATTGAAAATGGCGCGGTAGTTCGATAATTCGATTTCAAAGTTCAAATGAATGTACCGGGTGCAAAATAAACCGGATTTTAGTGAAACAAAAAATATTTGAATCTAATTGATAATATCTTTCCAACAAATCCAAAAAATCAAAATTTCATATCGGGGATCAAAAGTTATGTCCAGTTGAAATTTCAGAATAGTCGCTATGGAATTCCGGTCCTTGAATATAGCCATTTTGCAAAGGACCTCGGATTTCGACGAAACCACTTTTGTTGGATCCGGGATGTAAAGTTATTGCTAGGTTTCAAATTTCAGAATTTTTCGAGTCAATATGTGAGCGTGGAAAAGGAAAACGCGTTTGACCAGTTTCAATTGATTTTAATCGACTGGAAAATGGCCATTTTTCAAATGGTCTCAGAATTCGACGAAACTAGTTTTATTAGGGCCGTATCATCAATACGAAGCTAGAAAATATTTTTCGGGAATTTTTCGAGTTCGTATGTGACCCCGGTAAATTGAAATGCGCGTTCAAATTCAATATATAGAGTTATATTTTGATTTTGACGAAAACTGAACGAAACGATCGAATCAGCTTATGATACATATCCCATTGTGTTCGGAATGGAGGTAATTAGCTATGGACGACAAGCGGTGGGTCTTGTTTGGTGGTCGAGACAAAAAGTTGATTTTTAAAATTAAATAAATAAAAATATATATATACTTTCCTTAACCCCCCCCCCCCCCCCTTCACATTCTCTCTCCCGTAAAAGAAAATAAAAGAAAATAAAAAAATGGCAGCGCCCCCTCATCGTCTCTCGACGCCGCCGCCCCAGGCGATGGCCGCGCCGCCGCGCGCTGACCCATTCAGACCCCCCTCCTCCTCCAGTCGTTACCGCGACCCCCTCCATCGAAGAACCACGAACCCACCTCGAATCGAACGGAAACGCCACCGCCTCCGAAGCCCTAGCCGCCGCGACTGCAGCCCTGGCCGCCTGCGCCACCCGGTTCCCCCCACCCTTCGACAACGACGCCTACTCCTCCCCTCAGGCCCCCTCTCCGACCCACAGTAAGTTCTTTAGTTGATTTAATTTATAAATTACTTTAAATTCCTACTTGTTTATAGATTGACAACATAAAAAAATTCGATCTTGGTTTATAACCTATAGTGTATCATGTTTAGAAATTTATTTACATAAAGTTAGGTCTTTTCTTTTTGTATATAAAGTTGGAATTTTTATCATATATAAAGTTTGAATTTTTCACATATAAAGTTTGAATTTTTGTAATATAAAAGAAGTAATTTTTATCTTGTAAAAGAAGTGATTTTTACTTGAGAAAAGGCAAGATTTTTATTCGCTTAAAGGTAAGATTTTTATTCGCTTAAAGGTAAGATTTTTATTCGTTTAAAGATAGGATTTTTACCAGTAGAAAGTTAGGATTTTTAAATAAAAGAGATATGATTTTCCATATAAAAAGTTTTGATTTTTAGTTAATAAAATCCTATGATGTTTATCTATAAAAAAGAAATGATAAAGATTTGATTTTGAAATGAATAAAAATATGATTTTATTATCATGAAAGCGAGGATAAAAGATTAGAACTTTTAATGATGTATAAAAATAGAAGTTTATATAAAGTAGAGATGTTAAAATATATTTTATATAAAGTAGAGATGTTAAAAATATAATTTTTATAAAGTAGAGATGTTAAAAATATGATTTTTATAAAGTATAAGTAATAAAAATATGATTTTTATTAATTGAATGAAGCAATAAAAATATGATTTTTATTTGAACAGCGTGAAAAGAACTGCATTAGCATTGCAAACAAATCCAAATGTTCAGCAGTTCAAAAGCAAAGCACGGCGGAGTGGAACCCTCTGTGAGAACTTCTCACCTTTTAATTTTGTTTTCTAGTTAATAATATATACTAGGATGCAGACGGTGTTTAGTAGCACCCAACACCCGTCGTCCATAGACCATGGACGGCTTGTATGCTTGTTTGTTTGATTTTGATGTGTAGTTGATTGTGTGATGTGATGTGAAAAGAAATAAAATATTTATATAGTTAAAAATATTTTATAGTTGAAAATAGAATTTTTAACGTGTATATAAAATAAATAAATATAAACAGATCGGACGATTTGTTTATATACACTGATTTGATTGATATTGATTGGGACGATAAATTTTACACATCGCCCAACTGCACAAATAAAATCTGTGTTTGATTGTTTGAAACCTCACACGGGTATTGGGATGATATATGACGTACACTAATCCCGATAATTAGTTGTATGTCGATCAATTGATTGACAGACTGTTATAAGCTTTGAATATTTATATTTGATGCTTATACAGTGTAGAATGCACTTTGGATGATGGTTGATTATTATTCATTGTGGATATATACATGCGTTGTATGAAAATCCATAGAAATAAAATCTATGGTAATTGATTGGGCTTCATTCCAGTTTTGAATAGAAATATTTGAAATAGAAATATTTGAAATAGAATATTCGGAAATAGAAATATATAAAGCCGTGTTGATTAGATTGACGCCATTTTGCTGTGAACGATATTTTTATTGATTTTATTCATTTTGTAATGAATATCGAAAGTGATTTCAAAATCTAATATTTTGAAAAGAATTAGAATTCGAATTGAAATGGAATATAAATGAATTCGAATTGAAAGTGAATTGAAATGAATTCGAATTGAAAGTGAATAGAAAAGAATTCGAATTGAAATTGAATAGAAATGAATTCGAATTGAAATTGAATAAGATTGAAAACGAACTGAAATTGAATTAAAATCGATTTGAATTGAAATCAATTTGAAATGAATTTAAATTGAATTTATAAGGAAAAATTCAATTTTGATTTGAATTCGAAAAGAAGTTGAAATCGTTTTGAAAACGAATTTAAAACGATTTATATAATACGTTTTAAAAGGAAATCGACGAAGTATATATTATATATATAATATAATGGCCTGAATAGAACGCGCCGCGCTGCGGCAGTTCGTGAATTTCGACCATTAACTTCGAATTGACGTTGCGGGAGATCCGACCGTCGGATTCTCCTAAAACCGGAACCGGTGGGTTTGTCTCGAAAAGAGATTTCTAATGAATATTAGAAATTAGAAATCTAACGGTTGGATTTGGAATTATGTCCAAATCAAATTTGGAAAAGGTCGCTGTAAGTGCAGTTCGATGGCCGTTGATGGAAATCGACTGTACGGGCCTTGATAAAATTATTAAAAATAGTAATAATTTGTGTAAAATCATAAGAAATGATTTGTGAAGAATTGGGATGAAAAACTCCATATTTGAAAAGATAAAAGTAGATTTTATCGAAATGAACTAGTTTTGAACTAGAGTAATAATTTATTTATTTATTTTAAAATAAATAAATTGGATTTGAAATGATTTTGAAATATAACCAGGATTTCCAATAATTGAATTGGAATGGATTTGAATCGAAATTGTCTTCGGAATATTTCGATGTTGGATTTCGTGATTATACAGATGTTGTTATGGGAATTTGAAAGATATATATATATATATCGTTATTTCCAATACGATATTTGTTGGTCGTAGAATTTGATATTGAATATAAGCCTATATATTTTATATTCAGAGCCTTGTATTTAATATCAAATGTGATTTGGGTTTGTCGTGAATGGTGTCTTCATTAACACTGTTCTTGAACCCAGTTGAGAAAAAGATTAAATCTTTTTATTTAGATTTAATGAAGTGTACCAATTAAATAATATTTAATTGGAATTGAATTGGTATTGATTTTTGGGTTTATCGTGAACAGTGTTTTAAATAACACTTGTTCTTTAACCCGATAATTAATGGAATGTGATTTTGGGTTGTCGTGAACGGTATCTTCAATAATACTGTTCTTAGACCCAAGGGAGTTAAGAAAATCAGAAACTAACTGGAGACTAGTTAAGTTGAATGGTTTCTGAGGTATTGATCTGATGTTGGTTTCGGCCTTCGGGGTTAATACTTAGGGAATTGCTCACTTGCTAATTTACGGTTAGGGGCTGATTGAAATGTGATGTGATGTTGGGTTTATCGTGAACCGTGTTTTAAATGACACTGATTCTTTAACCCAGTCAAAGATTAAAACTAAGTGGAGTTTTAATGAATCTTTAATTAGATTGAAAAGATCGAGAATGGATTATCACCAGTTTTGCTCCAGGCGATAGTTAAATCTTTAATTAGATTTGAACGTGAAATGGTAGTTGAATTTACCGATAACACCGTGGTGTTAGATATGAAGTATTACCAGTTTTACTTCATGGGATGAATAGGTTGGGATTGGAAAATAAAATAAATGATCACTACGGTATGGATCGCTAATTCCGACTAGTTTGAAGTGATATTCAAAGGAAGATTAAAGAATAAATTTAAAAGAATTTATCTTTGATAAAATTAATGGGAGCCTTTCCCTAAGAATGTGAAATTTAGAAACTGACTGTAGGTTAGCTAAGCAGAATGGTTTCCTGGGTATTGATCTGGTGTTGGTTCCGGCCTTCGGGGTTAATATTTAGGGAATTGTTCTCTTGATTAATTTACGGTTAGTGGCTGATGAATTGGAATGAAGCGTATGTTGTGTTTGTGTAACACTTGTTTAGTATATACGCGAGTTATTCAGAAAGACCGCGTTTATCCCATTTTGAATAAGTGATTCGACGTGATATCGAAGATGAAGACGATGGTAGAAGACCGGAGGTCTTCTCGTCGTTTGGATAATTACTGATGATCTTGATTGGGTCGTACACCCAAGAGGAGGGAATCGGTTGGTGATCGTCCAGACGTACTTGGAGATCGATGGATATGCGGGGTACTAGGTGCCTCCGGTTTCGTCCAGACCCAGAACGGACTTGTAAATGGACTGTGTGTCTGACATTGGATTTTATTCTATGTGATTGATATCGGTTGCATGGAGTGGTTTGCCTGTGTGGCATGCTAAGATGCAAATGATCAAGGCTTCTGTTGAAAAGCAAAGTTTTGTGGTTGCACGGCCTTTGTGGCATAGCTTTGTGTAGCGTGAATTCGCGAGCCTCACACCCGGTTGTGAACCAAAAACGGGAGAGGACATCAGGGAGGGCATGCGTTTCCTTCTAGCAAGAAGCGGTGTCAGTGGTTTTACACGCCCTGACGAGTTTGACTTATGTGGTTGTTGGTTTGCGAGGCGCCTCGGATATATCGGTCGATCCGGGACCAATGGAGTCATTCGTTGGCTCATTTATGCCCTATAGGGCGGGGAGACGTATTGTTCAGGCACTATAATCCACATCGGTGGACCGACCCTGACGATCCAAGGGGCAGTTGCTGCTGTTCCGGAGACATGGGCTAGATTGTCTCGAATCGGTTGAGGACGATCCCTGGCCTCGGTTCACAGACGGAAATCCAATTTCCAAATACGTGACATTTGCAGTTTTATTTGTAGAGCCTAGTATGGCGACATAGTGGGATGGGGCGCTTATGCCGTCTATGATTGATACTTTGATTTGAAGTTGTTTTATACACTATGCACTTATGATAGTATCAAATGATTTGTTTTAAATGTATAAAGTATTCTTTGCTGTTATAAGCTAAAAACCCTATCCTCCGGCTTGCGTTGCATTGTGTGATGGGACCTGGGTCTTATAATAGCTTCATTTTTCTTTATTTAGCATTGCGCTGTTGTTTTATGCACTGGTATTCTTGGGAGGAAACCCGTTCCGTGTTATACGGCGTGGTCCCTTGATTTACGTAACTTTAAAATAAAGATTAATAACTGTTTTAGATCTCACACCAGTCCCATGACTGACCTGGAGTTTATTATTTTAACCTAAACTCTGAGTGCCCTTATTTTGACACGGGCAGCTAGTAGTTTTGGTTTTGCAGATTTATATTCACAGGAACCTGGTTTACAGCTGGAATGATGTTCGGAAGGCTTTGTATCCGTATGTCTCCTTCAGTTGTGTTTTGTATCATTTTCCGCTACAGTGTATTTTATTGTAATCTCTGATATTTTGTAATGTATAATATTCATTTATACTCTGTATATTCTTGTATTCTGATGGAATTGTTGTAGTATACCATGAAATGTTCTTCCGTCTGCATTCCTTTGTGTGTTGTTCTCGAACTATCCGCGCTTTCCTCACCGGGGAAGTTATGGGTTTTTACACCCTCAAACCCTAACCTATCGCAAACATATGAGTCGTAACCCTTATGAGGTTTGAGACTATAGCGGGATCAGAAACAAGACTAGTATTAAAGTGCAGAGTCTCAATTATAGAATCAAAATGCCAGAATCAAAGAGAGTTTTAACTCAATAATATGATAAGGAAATTAAACCTTCTACAGAAATTTTTCCTATCTCTATCGTATTCACCAGCCACGAGAGCATTCGCCTGCCCTCCAGAAGTAGGTTCTGCCCTTGCCTTCTAGGGCAATCCTTGATCAGATGTCCGGTCTCATCGCACTGAAAACAACTAGTCTTCTTACATGTTAACAAGTATTTCTCTAAAGTTGCCCCCATCGCGTGGAAAATCCTACGAAGCTCGAAAGAGGATTAGCCGTAGGTGAAATTACTGCGGCTACAGATGGAAGTTAGGCACTTCTTTGCCCTTCGACAGACGCCGTAGTCTCATCATGCCTACGGAACCATGTCGCGATGGTGTTACCTCCCAGAAAGCCAAGAGCCCCAAAGACTCAGAAAAGAAGGAAACTAGGATTAAACAGAAAATCAAAAGATAGATATATGGCTTTGGGGACTATGTTTTTCAAAATAAATTCTACTTTTGAAAATACTTCCTTTTTAAAACCTTTTTGAAAATAGTTTTCAAAAACTTTTTATCAAATCTGGTAACCTTCAGCTCTGATACCAAGTGTAACACCCCATGTCCGTTAATGTCACTCATAAAGGGAATGCATTAGCTTCCATGAAGCATTATAAGTAAACAGAACAGAATATTACAAGACAGATAGTACTTGAAAAATTTATAACTTTATTATAGCAGAAACGAAAGTAAGTTAGGTTACATCATTCAAAACCACAATATCAGAATTCAAGTACATAAATATCAATCTTGAACAAAAGCCTTCATAGTACGTAATTTCAAACCCAATAGAAAATGCCATAAATAGGTAGAATCAAAGCCAAACAATACTTCAAGCACTCTAGCACTTCAAGTAGAGAGAAATATAAGTCAAGCTCATACGTTCCCAACCTGAGTACCTGGGGGGGGGGGAACAGAAGAAAAGAGGCGAAACAAACTAGGTCAGACATACGTCTGGTGAGTCCAGTGACTTTCAGCATATAAACAGATAACAGTATCATGACATGTAAATAAAACTGGATGAGAGATAGCCGTAACAGGAGTAGCAGGTTAACAGAAAAAACAGAATGATATAGGCTAAGCAAAGCTCCTTACTTAGTTATCACTTCTCTGCACTAATACTAGTATAACAGAATTAGGTGTTGTCCTATTGTCTAAACAGAAAACAGAATGATCTCTTCCGAAACGCGATGCTAGAAATAGGCCTTTACCACCCGAACAGAGACAGATGGTACAGTAACAAAATCAGGAACGAAATCAGAGATAGAAACAGAATAATCCCTACGGAAACAGAATATTAGAGTTAGGTGTACACTAGTAATGGGCATTTACCATCCCAACAGACGGTACCACACGGAAATAGACAGGTGTTACCACCCCAATAGAAACATACGGTACCCCAACAGAAACAGGAAGAACTAAGTGTGCCCTAAATTCTACCCCAAGCGATCGACTCCCTAATACATAAATACCCTGTGTCGGCCCCACAGAAGGGTGTATCACTCCCTAAAGTGGCAATCTATAGACACAGACCTATTTACAGATGTCACGGTGTCTTACATCCTCAGAGAAGACCGGATCCATGCACGCATATGACCCGGTTGGAATGCGCCATCAACACCCCTCACCATTATCAGAGTGAACCTCTTACAATTAGTTCAGTAAGCGTGCCCGAACCCTTCTTAGTGTTGGGTCATAGTTTTGATACCAGAAAGGGTTACTGACTAATATGGGTCCCAAACAACAGATGACACAAGTAATTATCCCTTCTAACCTTGTGTCCCCAGACTAACAGATTTCAGATTAACTTGTTTACAGATTTCAGATGTACAAAGTTCAGATTAACTAGTTTTCAGATCAGACATACAAGTTAATAAGTTTTCAGACTAACGGATCAGACGTATAGATTAACAAGTTCCCAGACTAACGAATCAGATATACAGATTAACAGACTTATAGATTGTTTTACCTAACTTTGTATTAGGCCTACAGATTCACGAAACGGGTTTATTAGATTCATCAGTCCAGTTGTTTTAACCATATCCACCCAACACGTTTTAGGCATCATATTTATCTTAGATTTGCATTAATTAAATATTAATGCACAGACCTCTCACATTAGGTCGGTAGCTTGTGGCCGCTGGATGTGCCGGGCGGTTTCGGGCAGACTTCTGCCACAAGCCGGACCTAACCTCGTGTCTAAGCATCCTTATGCCCACGACCTCTCACATTAGACGGACAGTTTGTGGTTGTTGTTTAAGCCGGTTGGGTTAGGGCAGGCTTCCACTGCAAACTGAGTCTAACCTTATGTCTTAGCATTCTTATTTGCAGCTAAAGTTTTTGTTCACAGATTATGGCAATATCATATTAGTTATGCCAATTCAACAAATTAACTTCTTTACAAGTTACAGCAGATTATTCAAAGTTCCATTAACATGTTTTGCTCAATTTTAGATCGAGCCTACAGATTACATACCCAAATCACAGTATTCAATTCCAACAGATCTAGCGGATTGGGCAATTTAATAGATTTAAACATATCCTAAAGTTCTATTAACATATCTTGCCTAATCATAAATTAAGCCTCATTTTACATGCCCAAATCATGGTCATAATTCTCAACATAACATATGCCCAAATTTAGTTAGATTTTCCACAATACAGAATATTCTCTAAAACCCCAAATCATGATATACAATATGAATTATGCCAATTTATAGCCGTTGATGACCGCGTATGTCAAATATCCAAAAATCCGAATTAGGCGTATTCACATTAATAGTTATCCCTATTTTAATATAGGTTTTTCAGGCCTATGTCACATATCCTTTTTCTTCCAAGTCATAGATCGTCATATAAAATATGCCCCAAATCTAGCTCTTAAATTACAACATGTATTGTGTCCTCAAAATATGATTTTGAATTATAACATTCATTATGTCCCCAAATTACAAGTCATATGTTTTTATACATTAATTCTCCTTCTTCCATATCATAAACCATCATATATAGTATGCTTAAATCTAGATATTAAATTACAACTTATGTTGTGTTCTCAATTTATTCATAAATCAGTTATGACCAATTATGCATCATTCAATATTTTCCCCAAATTTAGCGTTTGCGTGTCAATCTCTTATGAGATTTGGCTCAGTCTCGTAGTAGCCTGGCTGTAGAACAGAAGGAAGGAAGAGATACATAATAGTTACAATAAGATAGATCTACACAGAAAAACAGATCTGATAACAAGAATAAAATGGATCAACACAGAAAAACAGATCTGATAAACAAGAATAAGATAGACCTCCAATTCATATTTATACCCATGTCAAGATCATAATTAAATTTCATATCTGAAAATAACTGTACACACAAATCGTGGTTTAAGAAAGAGAAGAACGATTCTGGGATCTTATTTTCTGGAGTTGATTTAGCTTTCCATTGAAGTAGGTGTTGATTTTTTATCTTTATCTTCTCTTTTGAATTGATTGATTAGGGTGGAGGCTAGGTCACTTTAGGTTTTAGGAGCATGGAGGCACCATTCCTCTTTGTTAATGAATTAGGGTTTAGGGTCCTTATATAGTTGTAGAGAGTGTTTTAGGACCATTAGATTAACCCTGAACCATGAGAACCAATCAGGTGTCACATCTGCCTTAGAGCGAATCGGCCCATGGGTTGACAGCCAAACACCCTGAGTCAACCCCTAGTCGACCCAGCAGGGCTCGGGTCGACCTCAAAAATGGGCCGGTTCGGTTATTCCCCCTCCCGATTCGCTATTTTGAACCTTTTTGCATATTTATTTATTTAATTTATATATATATATATATATATATATTTCTCATATGCATACAAACTTCAAGGCTTAATAATGTCTTTATAATGTATCCGTTTTGTGCAAACCAAATGTCTATCTTGACCCAAAATTTTGAAACGAACATAATAGCGCAACCCATTTCACTTAATTCTTCTTCTAAAAATTAAGTATACTTTAATTTGTGAATTTTAATGTTATAAAATTACGGGGTGTTACACACCATGCCCGCCTTTTTTTCATGCATTATGTTGCTGATCTTCATCCCGTCTAGGGACATAACGAGGAATTTAACTTGGGGTTGGCAAAATATACGAGTGATCAAAGAGAAAAAAATAACACATAAATTTATCACATCGATGCATATCAAAATAACCAAAATTAAATAAGTCTAAGTGTATTTACAAACAGAAGTATTACAAACATTTGGACCCAAAATAACATATACTACTAAGTTGTAATATATATGAGTGAATATGCTTTTGTCATTTTCTGATTAGTCACACATTGTGGGATAAGTTATTCTCCAAGCTCCCAAGCCTTTATATAAGAAGCTCATGTAATGTAAATAATGTACCGATTGATGAATGAATAAAAAGTACCTTCTTTCTCCTCCTTTAATGGCTTTCTTATTGTATATTATTCATAACACATTATCAGCACGAAGCTTTATTAGAGCTATTGTTTGAAATATTCTAGATCTATATTTATGGATCTATCATGTAAGTTATTTTTTTATGTCTTGAAATCATATAGATCTACAAATATGAACTTGTTGTATCTTCTACTTAGATGTGATCCATACTTCTAGATCTCTTTTCTTTTTCATTTTTTGTAGATCTAGATTCTATTTTAGTGGATCTAACTTTTTAGATCTAATTATCTATTCAGATCCTAAATATGTGTAGATATATTCTTTCAATTCTTTGCAGATCTAATTTTGAGTTTCCAAATCCAAATGGAGATTTGATTATATATGAATTGTTTACATTATTGATGATATAGAGGTATATCTAGTTTTATCCTTTCTGATCCACTATTATTCTTCGTATGTGATTCTTTTAGATAGACTAAAGACAAAATATCTCTTGAAAAAAATGATTTTTTTTTTGTATATATCCAATAGAATTATGGGTATAAAATATAATGATATAGCATTTAAATTCACTAACAATATTTATTTATCACTGGAAGTGAGATTGAAAACTCATGATGTAAACCAATTAGGAACCTGAATTTCATATGTAAATGACCTGAAGTTCATATGACATTAAGTTCATATACAAACTTTTTTAAATAAGGAACCTGAAGCTCATATGTAAGTAAGGAACATGAAGTTCATACACAATTGAGGAACCTGAAGTTCATATGCAAATGAAGAACCTGAAGTTCATATGCAAATGACGAAGATGAAACAAAAACTCGAAGCTTTCTTAAAGGTTGTGATATAAAAAGATTGTACTTCCAGAAGAAATTAAAAGAGACACACACATTATAATATGTGTCAAAAACATTAGATTCAATAGAAAATCTGTAAACATGTTTCATTTAAGTGACATCTTTCATGTACAGTTTATATTAACTGAATATCCTGAAGATATAGTATACATATTAATCTCTTGAAGAGATGTTTTAGAGATTTAATTTTATATAGCAAATCCAACATCCTAGAAGAGATGTTAGAATTTTTTTGTTGCATTGCAATTGCATAAGTAAAAGATATGTTCCCTAAAAGAATATCATACACTCCAGAAGTAGTGATTTCTTTTCTATCTTGAATCTTATTTTTATTTAATGCAACTAATTTTGTTAATGCATTTAAGGTTTGAATGTATTTTTGTATATTAATATGACATTTCAATAGTTTGTATAAACTTGTCTCTGGAAGAGATAAGTTCATCCCAGAAGTGGTGATAACAAAATATCTTTAAAGGATATTTGTGTATTTGAAAATGGTAAAATATCTCCAGAAGAAATCTGTTTATTTGAAAACAATAAAATATCTCCAGAAGAGATTTCTACAATAAAAGGCAATAAATATTTGTAAAAAAATGTATTAAAACTCCATAAATGGTGTTTATGGAATATCCCAGAAGCGATATTATATTTTGATATGTCTATAAAAGAATATGCATTGAAATATTTTCAAATAACAAAAATGATGATGCAAATTTAATGACTAAAGAAAATATGCATCTCGAAGATCATACAAATTTAAGAACTAAATATTGATCTTAATTTTTCACACCGGAAGAGAATGCAAAAGTAATTTTTGTTATAAAATTGGAAAACTTAGAACCTGCGGTTTCTATGATGGTAAGAAATAATTTTGATATAAAAAGAAAGATCTATACATGGATAGTATAATTTGAAACATGTAATTTTTTTATGTTGTGAATTTTATGTATAGATCTACAAGTTTTTCGAATCATTCACATTAAAGAATGTAAAATCTCGGTTCTATAATTATGCATTTCTACTCGATTCTGGATCAGATATTATGCATGTATATGGTATTTTAGAATACATGCTTATTGGGAATTCTGTACTACTATAAGTTGTTTATTTAAGTTTTGATCAATACTGTAGCTAGATCCAAATTTTGTTATGTTGTTTTAAGTAAAATTTATTTATTTGATTCATATATTTAGACCGTATGATGGTTATTTACGTTATTTTTGTAATAAATGCATTATATGTATCGTTATGGTAATATATTGTATTACTATATTATTATAAATGTATTTAAAACATTGGCTATTGTAAGTTAAATGATGTAAGTTTGTATTTGAAATAAGAATAAACATATGTATTATTATTCGATGTATTTAGCCAGTGATAACTAATGTTATGGAATAAAGGATAGAACCACAACCTGAAGTTGTGCAAAGTAAATATTTATACTGAAAGTTGTATAACTCAAAGTCTTGGACCTGAAGTCTTGAATTATATATATATATATATATATATATATATGTATATGTATATGTATATATATATATATATAAACATTTTTGATAAAGTATACAAGTTTGAAATCTTGTCAATTAGCAAAAATGTAAAAGCTTCTAAATTAAAAGTATGTTACAAGATTGAAAACCAGAAGTTCATCATAAATTAATAAACTTGATATACATATGTATGTGTATATACATGCATAGGAACTTGAAGTTCCTTAACCAATGAACTTGAAATACTTCATAATTTAAAGGCCTGAAGCTTTATTGAAACTATGTGAAATAATAACATTAATAAAATTGATATCCAAAGATTTTACAATTTTCAAAATGAGTTGTATCTTTCTTATATATTTATATTTACATATTATATTGAAGAATAAATTTTAACAACTCGAAGTTGTTATATATTTTATTTGAATCAGAAGTTCAATACAGTGGAACCAGAAGTTCAATACAGTGGAATCATAAGTTCAATACAGTTGAAGTAGAAGTTCAATACAGTTTAACAAACTTGAAAATGTTTATATATTATTTGAACCAGAAGTTCAATATGTATTAACAAGTCGAAGTTGTTCATATATTTCATTGAACCAAAAGTTCAACACAGTTCCAAATCAGATATTTTTGATATTATGATACGATCTTTAAGATTCACGTTGACATTGCTTGATAAGC
Source organism: Allium sativum (assembly GCA_030737875.1). Taxonomy (NCBI): domain Eukaryota; kingdom Viridiplantae; phylum Streptophyta; class Magnoliopsida; order Asparagales; family Amaryllidaceae; genus Allium; species Allium sativum. The sequence goes on along the minus strand of CM060914.1, from coordinate 132,362,013 downwards.
AAAAATTAATGATTGGAACATTAAAAAAAATTGTTTTAAAATCTATAACTTGAAATAGAAAGAATATGCAAATCAATTACATATGTAACACGTGGACGCACATATATACATATATATGCGATATTTAATTAACAACCTAAAGTTGTTATGAACTCATATTATAATTTATGAAGTCGACTGACATCAATATTGAGTGACCTGAAGTCATGTGCATATTCAAATGATAGAAAATTGCTCCAAGTCATTAGATCATTGAAAGGGAATAAGGAATACAATATGAATGCATCTTATCAACTAATAAGAGCATTATCCACCTACAATTGAAATACATCTAATGTATTTGCTAGCTATGATGCTATAACGGATCAAAAATGAATCCAAAGTAGGTTTATTATTTAAAGTGATAATGTTTTTCAACATTGAGGGGGAGGATAAAGGAATCATCGATGTTAAATATTTGCTAACATATAGAATTATGCAAAGTATTAAGTAACTTGGATAAATTATGAATTATGTCTCTAATAGACTTTCTCTAATATACATTTGAATCCCCGAAGGATCAAAAGGTGTAAATCACAACTGAAAGTGTGGTATAAAAATCAATTCAAAATATCTTTGAAGTAAGTCATAAAGATGCAAAATAAAGGAGGTGAGTGTTCCTAAAGAAAGACTTAAGGGTACTTTGAAAGAAACCCATGACGTGATTGTCAAAAAAAACCCAGAAGTGGTTTAGGTACCTAAAGCATGATAAGTTTTGAGATCTCAATAAATTATGTATAGAACTAACAAGAAATAATCATCGATGATAAATTAGTAAATAATAAAGCGCTTATATTTATAAATGGATTAAAAATCTCATATTAGAGAGAAACATGATTGGCCATCATGAAATTCTCCTTAATAAGATATATGGACCTGTAGTCCATAAGATATGAACCGGTAGTTCATAAGATAAAATAGAAATATATATATATATATAATGACTGAAACACCATAGTGTGTCAACATGTTAAGTGCCATGAGCATTGTATTTTCAGAGATAATTGAATTGATTAAAGTGGTTTAGTCCATAAGAGATGAACCTGTAGTTCATAAGATAAAAATAGAAATATATATATAATGACTGAAGCACCATAGAGTGTCAACAACGTGTTAAGTGCCATGAGCATTGTATTTTCAGAGATAATTGAATTGATTAAAGTGTTTAAAACACTTATAATACCCTAAAGGTATAAACGATGAAAGTATACAAATTTCAGAAGAATTTAAATAACTTTGGTAGTGATAAAGAGAAAGAAATGTAGATTACAATATTCTTTTAAGTATTGTTGTGATGAAAATCTTGAAATAATCCACGATGAGTAGATCACTTCCTGCTTTAAGAATTTTGTTGTAATGAAACTCTTAATATCCATTAAAGTGTTTAGTTGCGATATGCAAAACTTATTATAATATATAACTTCTTGAAGAACATAAATAACATTTGTTATTATAAATACTACCAAAAACTTGGACGATAGATTACAACATTCTTCTAAGTATTATTGTAATGAAAATCTTGATATACTTCAAGGTGAGTATATTACTTCATGCTTAGTAATGAAAGTTGTCTTATTCATCAAATATGTATTGCAATATGCAAGTCCGATTGAAACAGGAAATTATAAGCACCTGACTTGTATTCATAAATGAATATTAGTATAATACAAATCACAAAAGGAAGGCGTTTTAAATAAGTAAGCATGCCCAAAGCATGGAAATGCACATGAAGTTTTTAAAATAAAAAAACTTCATTAAGAAGTATTTGTAAGCAATTTGAGTTATTGAAAGAAGAATACGAATTCACAGGAAATTATTAAATCAGGGGGAGCATCCAGAAGTATGATATAATGCACTCTTTTTCCTTAACTAAGTTTTTCCCACTGGGCTTTCTTAGTAAGGTTTTAATGAGGCATGGGTCATGATCCAGAAGTATCAACCCAAAAGTAACATACAAAAATGAGTTATAATGTACTCTTTTTCCGTATTTAAGATTTTTCCCACTGGGTTTTTCTTATTAAGGTTTTAACAAGACATTACATTCATCCAGCAGTATCATACTACTTTTGACGGAGTAAATATGACATTTTATATTGCACCCTTTTTCCTTCACTAAGATTTTTCCCATCGGATTTTTTTTAGTAAGGTTTTAACGAGGCACATTTTGATCCAGAAGTATCAAACATCTTTTGATGAAGTAAACTATTATTTATGAAGAAGACAAGGCAGTTTGCATGACTCAGATTCAAGTAAATTATATTAAGGCTGATAGGATGGAGAAAATTTCTTCTAAATTTCTCTTTACACTTGAATCAAAGGATAACAAGAATAAGGAGAAATAAATTCAATTCAAGAAAAGCGGGTAGATCTCTTCTCAAAGGCAATTTCCAAATCAACATTCCAGAAGGTGATATACAAAATTGGCATGTGTCGACTTCATCAATAGACTAATTGAATAATGAGTTATAAATAAGGGGAGCATTTAAAATTATGCTATAATGTACTCTTTTCCTTCACTAATATTTTTCCCACTAGGTTTTTGTTAGTAAGGTTTTTAATGAGGCATTATTTTGATCCTGAAGTATCAACCATTACGGTAACATTATAAAACATGTTATCTAAAGATGAAATAAATTTGCACTCTTTTCCTTGTTTATGATTTTTCCCACAGGGTTTTTCATAAAAAGATTTTTAATGAGGCATTGTTTTGATCCTGAAGAATTAAAATCTTTTAAGGAATATCATTTTAATATGATATTCACAATGTCAGATGCTGTACTCTTTTTCTCGTTCAAGGTTTTTCCTATTGGGTTTTCCTGATAGAGTTTTGAAGACAACAGACAATAGTTGTATCGACTGAACGGATAATTATAAGGGGGAGTAATCATCACATATGTTTTTAAAAGGGACAACTTCAAGTTAGTAGAGAATTCAAGATTTTGAAGACGCATATTCAAGGGGGAGTGTTGTAATATATATGAGTGAATATGCTTTTGTCATATTCTGTTTAGTCCCACATTGTAGGGTAAGTTTTACTCCAAGCTCCCAAGCCTTTATATAAGGAGCTGATGTAATGTAAATAATGTACCGATTGATGAATGAATAAAAAGTATCCTCTTTCTCCACCTTTAATGGATTTCTTATTGTATATTATTTATAACTGTTGATGGGCCTTTCGGACTGCCCATCAAGGCTAGACAACGAGATAAAGCCCAGACTCCAGTACTCGAAGTAGGTGAGCTAACAGGGGCCTGACCCGCTGGTTTGCTGCATACAACAAAATGCAAGTCAGAGGCAATGTGGAGAAGCTGGACCTGACTGTTCATTATGCGTCCAAGGCCCAAGGAATCAACCTAAAGAATAGCTCATTCCATGCTCTCTTCGTTCAAATCGCCCAAGATATTTCTACCAAGCATGTAGGGCGGAACACCTCTTCCTTAGCAAAGAACGGATCCATCAACCGCGACTACTTTCGTGGATCTGATAACACGTCTTAAGCAGCAGCCCATTACTTCATCACCTATAAATATCAATACCCTAGTTCAGAAAAGGGATTGGATTATTGTAATCATTTATCAAGTTCACAATATCAAAATTATAAAGTGGACGTAGGCTAATTAACGCCGAGCCACTATAAATCTGTGTGTGATTGCTCTTTTTAATTTTTTAATATTAGTTATTGTTGATTGTCTTCATTTAATCTCTTCAGAAATCTACTCTATTGAGTGTTGAACCAGTTTTTGGTATCAACATTTTGGTGCTTTCACTGAGAACTGACTTTCTCAGTTCACTTCAGATTTTTGTTCTACTTTTGGATCACCAAGTCCAAGACGAAAATCCTGTTTCTTACCATTTTTTTATTAATCTAACAATGGCAGGAAAAACGGCACGCAACACAGGGAAAAATCCACAGGCGGACTCTTCTACCGGAGCAGCTGGTGGGTCGGTCGCCCTCGAGACTACCGCGGATCAGCCTATGTTACCTGTTGGAGGGGATATAGCCCCATCTTCTTCCTTTGCCACTCGAGATGAATTTATGGCTATGATGGACCAACTTAGAGAGACTACAGATGCCTTGAGGACACAGTCTCAGGAGAATGCCGCTATGCGCGAGGATGTGAATCGCATATCGAGGCAATGGGAAGAATTCAGGAGTCAACCTCAAGGAGCCAAGGGTCATCAATCTCCTCCCCCTCAGCTGGATCAAGCATCAGGAGACTCGTCATCATCGGAGAAGGAAAGAAACCCTCGTCAAGATCGATGCCCGCTAGAGAGAAAAGAAAATGTCCGGCCACGGCAGACGGAAGAACGCCAGATCCCCCCAAATGATCGCAACCAAGGACGTATCGATCGAGATGAGATAGAAATTGTAGACCCAGTAGCTCCGCACCATCGAGAGGAGCCTCCTCCCAACCAAAATGCCGCTCAAAGAGGCCTAGACCCAGTTCGACCTCCCCGAAATCTTGTGAACGATCGAGAAAACCATGGAAGAAGGAGAGGTGCCCGGACGGCGCACTCCGATGAGAGAATCAGAAGAAGCCTGACAGTCGAACGGGTCGACCCGGATACAATTGTTCCTCCGAACCTGGCCACCATTGTAAGACAGATCCTGAACGACAGCCGAGGACACAGGAATGAAGATTGGGGAGTCGACCGGAGTCATACGCCATTTACTGACGAGATCTTACAAGCGGAATTTCCCAGAAGATTCAATATGCCTCAAATGGATCATTATGATGGAACCACAATCCCGCAACAACATTTGATGAGATACTCTTGGCATATGGATGTGGCAGCCGCTCCTGACACGATCAAATGCAAAGCTTTTCCTATCTTTCTAAGACAAACAGCCCTGATGTGGTTCGTTCGCCTACCAGCAAAGTTGGTTTCTAATTTCAAAGATTTAAGCGAAAAGTTTCTGACTCAATTCCGCCTCCACGCCACCAAGTCGAAACATGTCATGGCCTTGTCAGTGGTAAAGCAGGGAAGAGATGAATCCCTGAGGAATTTTCTTAATCGATTTAATCGAGCTGTTACCGAAGTGAACAACCCCAACCATGAGACCATCTTAATGGCATTAGTAGATGGCATCGACAAACAAACCAAGTTCGAAAGATATTTAATTGGGAAGCCGCCGACTAAGATCAAAGCCTTTTATGAAAAATCCCATGTCCGCCTGAGGCAGGAGGATGCACAATTGGAAGAAGAGAGCGGGCCGAGAAACGTTCTTAACCCGACAGCTCGAAACAGTGTTGTGGTGAAACAATCTGGTGACAGTTCAGGAAAAGTCGAAGTGAATGTTGAAAACCGTGGCAAGCGCAGTGGCGAGGAGTCAAAGGGGAATAACGGAAGTTCGAAGCAGAGAGGAAATTCCAGGAAGCGCCCCCGTTTCCAGGTGTTCGAGACATATACTGCCCAAAATGATAGTCTGGAAAATATATACCTCAATACTTGCGACGCAATGCAATACAGGAAACCACCCCCGCGCGAGGCGACGGAGAAGGAGCGAGCGACGGGAAAATATTGCTTGTTCCATGATATTTATGGGCATACGACCAATGAGTGCCGGCATCTCCGAGACATCGTCGAAAAGCTAATCCGAGAAGGGAAGCTCGACGAATATAAGATAGCTCCAAGGGAAAGGGGGCAAGGAACTTCAGGATCTCGACCAGATCAAACGACATCTCACGCCACCGCCCAGGAAAAGGGGAAGGGGATTGTGATCAACGCCATTGTGGGGGGGCCACATCCCGCAGGTCATAGCATCAGAGCAATGGAACGATACGTCAACGCCGCGAAACACATGGATGTTGGAGAAGTGGATACGCAGGGTACCGTGAGTCCTGTAAAGTTGAGAAAGACGATGGGTGAGGATATCATCTTTCGCGACCGAGAAACAACCGGGATAGAATCCCCAACAGTCGACCCATTGGTGATAACGGCAGTAATTGGCCCAGCCACTGTCCGAAAGGTTTTGGTCGACAACGGAAGCTCAGTAAACATCCTATTTAAGCAGACTTACGACCAGATGAAATTAGAAGCGAAGGACTTGGAACCATATGAAGGCCATATACGCGGCTTCAATGGAGCAACAACCGAGCCTATTGGACAGGTCAGAGTGTCGGTGGAATTGGGCGATGGAGGGAGACGAAGAGTCAGGATATTACCATTTGTGGTAATGAACATCAAGTCACATTATAACGCCTTCCTAGGACGACCTGCGTTAGCAGTCTTCCGAGCATGTATCGCTCCTTGGTGTCTGCTTCTGAAGTTCTCCACTGACAGTGGGATCGGGACTATGCGAGGAGACCAGGTGGATGGCCGCGCATGCTATATGGCGGAATGGAAGGAGCTCAGAAGTAGTAACAACATGGAATCTGATAAATCCTCTCCCTTGAGGGAGGAAAAGGAAGCATAGCAATTACAGAGCGCACCCCGACCAGGACCGTCGCCTTGTGAGGTCGCGGACATTGACCCACGGGATGACGAGGAGTCGGAGTGCCGGAAGGCAGCCCCAAATGAGGCTACCATAGACATTCCTATAGATGATCATGACCCTACCAAAGTTCTAAAGATTGGTTCTCATCTTGATTCCCTCCGGACGAGGGAACTAAGTGAATTTCTCAGGGCCAATTTGGATGTATTTGCTTGGACCCATGCTGACATGTGTGGGATATCTCCATCCATTATAACCCACTCTCTCAGTATCAACCCAAAATACACCCCTATAAAACAAAAATGGCGAATGCTAGGCCCTGAACGATCGAGAGACTTGAAAGAGGAAGTTGGAAAGTTACAAGCCAACGGATTTATCTGGGATGCGACATATCCCGACTGGATAGCCAACCCGGTACTAGTAAAGAAGGCAAACAGGAAATTGAGAACTTGCATTGATTTCTCCGATTTAAATAAAGCCTTCCCTAAAGACATCTTCCCGTTACCCAGGATTGATCAACTGGTCGACTCAACTGCTGGACACGAGCTGCTTTCATTCATGGACGCATACTCGGGATATAATTAGATCGCCATGCACATCCCTGACCAAGAGCATACCAGTTTCATAACTGACCTTGGATTTTATTGCTATGTGGTAATGCCCTTTGGTCTAAAAAATGATGGAGCCATGTACCAAAGGTTAGTCAATCGAATGTTCCATGATCAAATAGGGAAGACGATGGAGGTGTATGTGGACGATATGCTGGTAAAATCAAAACAATCGTCCGAGCATGTGAACGACCTGCCAAGGATGTTCGACATCCTAAGGAAATATGGTATGAAATTGAACCCGTTAAAGTGTTCCTTTGGAGTGGCGTCGGGAAAATTCCTTGGATTCATTGTAAGCTCCCGCGGAATCGAAATCAACCCTGATCAGATTGCAGCCCTTAAGGGAATTCAAGAACCACGACGAATAAAGGACGTCCAGAGCTTAGCAGGAAAAGTAGCGGCCATGGGACGGTTCATTTCAAAAGGCACTGACAAGTGCCTGCCCTTCTTTGAGCTAATAAAGAGGGGGAAGCGACATTTTGCATGGACGCCCGACTGCGTTGAAGCTTTCAAAATTTTGCTCGACCACCTCGAAAACCCCCTAATCCTCTCTAAGCCGATCGACCATGAAGACTTGTTTGTATACTTAGCAGTATCTGCTCATGCTATTAGCTCAGTTCTGATTCGGGAAGAAGAGCAGGTGCAGCGACCAGTTTACTATGTTAGTAAAAAATTAACTGGAGCCGAGCGAAATTATCCTAAGGTAGAGAAATTGGTCTACAGTCTGTTAATCGCATCAAGAAAACTTCGGCATTATTTCCAAGCTCATCCTATCAAAGTTTTTACTGACCAACCCCTCCACCAAATCTTGCAAAGGCCAGAAGCAAGTGGGAGGTTATTGAAATGGAATATCGAGTTAAGCCAGTTCGACTTAACGTTTGTCCCTCGAAGGTTGATCAGGGGGCAAGCGTTGGCTGATTTTATAGCTGAGTTTACAATCCTAGATGACGAAGGACCAATTGACCCTCCTAGGCCAGTAAGAATCAACCGGGAGCCTGCTGCATGGAAACTCTACACAGACGGAGCCCGAAATAAGCAGCGCTCCGGGGCTGGTGTGGTACTTTTGTCCCCAGAAGGGCAATCTGTTTATTATGCCTTAAGACTAGAATTTTTGGCCACTAATAACGACTCCGAATATGAGGCCTTAATTGCTGGACTAAGGCTAGCGAAGGATCTAAGAATAACAGCACTCGATATCTTTTGTGATTCTCAACTAGTAGTCAATCAGGTACGAAAAGAGTTCATCACTCGAGGAGAGCGACTGTCCTCTTATCTCAAGGAGGTAGAAAGGTTACTACGGGATTTCGATCGGTATAGTATTTCTCATATTCCTCGAGAAGAAAACTGAAAGGCGGACAGTTTGGCAAAGCTAGCTAGCTCGGATCATCCGAACGAGTCAGAAATGGTACCCATAGAAACTTTGAAAATGCCAAGTATCAACCAAATGGAGGTCGATCAAACCAATGATGAAACCGAAAAAGAATCGTGGATGACTCCCATAAAAAACTTTCTCCTCCATGGGCAACTTCCCGAAAAGAAGAACAAGAGGCGGGCCTTGATACGACAATCCTCCACGTATCTTATCCAGGAAGGCCAGCTCTATAGGAGAGGGTTTTCTGTGCCCATGTTCCGATGCGTAGCGAATGATGATATCAGGAGGATACTACGAGAAGTGCATGAAGGAGATTGTGGGGCTCACGCCGGGGGACAAGCCCTGGCGCAAAAGATATTGCGCTGTGGATACTTCTGGCCGACCCTCACTAAGGACGCCGCCCATTACGCCAAAAGATGCGACAAATGCCAAAGGTTCGCGCGTATCCCACGAGCACCGCCGACTAAAATAACTCAGATGACAAGCCCTTGGCCGTTCGCTACATAGGGGATCGACATCATTGGAACGTTGCCTATTTCAAAAGGCGGGGCTAGATACGCAATTGTGGCCGTAGATTACTTCACGAAGTGGGCAGAAGCCGAGCAACTGACTACTATCACGACAAAGAAGGTCATCAACTTTATCGTTCGAAATATTATATGTCGATATGGGATACCTCGGACCATTATCACAGATAATGGAACCCAATTCGACAGTGTGGAATTCCGAGATTTTTGTGAGAGATATCGCATCGAGAAAAAATATACAGCGGTCACTCATCCCCAATCCAATGGACAAGTCGAAGCGGTTAATAAGATCATAAAAACTATTTTGAAGAAACGGTTGGAGCGAGCTAAAGGAAAGTGGGTTGACGAGTTGCCCTTGGCATTATGGGCATATCGCACCACCCATAAGACTGCTACAGGACACACCCCCTTTGCTTTGTCATATGGCTCAGAAGCAGTCCTCCCAATCGAGCTTGAGGTTCTGACCCACCGAACAACCTATTACGACCCTCTAACTAACAAAGCTCTCCTTCTTACATCGTTAGACACGATCGATGAGAAAAGAGAGGAGGCAAACCTTCGAGCTGCGGCACACATGCAACGGGTAGCTCGATATTATGACAAGAGGGTCCGACCAAGGTCCTTTGAGCCAGGGGATCTAGTTCTAAAACGAATATTTCCAGTACCTGTACACATGGGTCCAAGATGGGAGGGTCCATATGTCATTCAAGACAAGCTTGAAAATTGAAGTTTCAGCTTGATGACTGTATATGGTGAGCCATTCCAAAGAGCATGGAACGCGGAGCATTTACGACCTTATCTTTCCTAAGATTCCCTATTTCATTTCTTTTTTGCATATAGCCTCTTGTGTTTAGACTTTTTTCTTTTTGAATTTGTTCATTAGCATTGTTATAAGCGGCCTTTATATACCGCAGTAGCTTGTTAATAAAAGACTCCGTTTCCGCTCTGACTTGTGATTGAAATGGGTAAATGTTTATGGTTTAATGACTAAATTTATGGCCTATACCTCGACTGACACAAGGATAAGGTCGACTCCTGTCCTGATAAGTCGATCGATTAGCAGGATTAAGACACTCGACCCCACCGACTTGGGGAAGAGTATAAACGACACTCGAGTGTGAATGGTGCAACCTGATGAAAGACCGCTCAAAACGACAAACTTTGCCCTTTACTGATTAAAGGATGAGTATAAAAGACCATGGCACTCCTACTCAAATGCGTCTGAGCCGTGACCGAGAATGGCTCTACTTGGGTTCGAAAGGAGGGATTACTTTTTGAACACCTACCCCGACACTAGGGGCAAAAGTGGAGAATCACTCCTCCGACAAAGACGAAGCACGACTCGTCCTTGATGAAGCAAAAAAGGGGGGGCCGAGTCTCAAATTTACACGATAATTACAGACATACACAATACATAGATTCATTCAAAATGTTTTGATGTCATTACGAAATATTGCCACTTGACAGGTAACCAACTAAAGATCGTCACAAACAATCACAAAAAATAAGCAAACAGATCTTAAAAAGGAGGTCGTAATAACCCCTGCTCCATCATCTCCGCTAGCTCTTTCTGCTTGATCATCTCCAAAATTTCCTCTATCGTCAGCATACATTTCCTCCCCCAAGGGTGCTACCAAAGGATTTGGGAGTTGAAGAAGAAGCCTGTGGGAGAATGGGGGCAGGAGCTGAAGAAGGCGGGTCCGGAGGAGTAAGCTGGGAAGGCTGAGTACTCAAAGACTCTCCGACGGGCTCTGACTTCATTGCAGACAACTCTCTTTCCCTCTGAATTTTTACATCAGTCATAGATGGACGATCCCCTCTTATCGACTCTTTGACAACCTGGACGTCCGGGTCCTCGGGGAGTGCTGGCTCGACCCCAACTGCATTTGAAGCCTCCCTTGCTTCCTCAACAACGTCTTTCTCTTTAGCGGCGGCCTCATCAGCCGACCTGTTCACATTGGAAGAATCCCCTGCCGGAAAAAGGAAATACGTGAAATACAGGCAACAGATAATAAGTAAAAAAAAAACTTACTCTCAACATTTGGGCTGACCGCCTGCTCCTTTGTAATATTCGCTGTATCGGCCGGGATGGAAGAAGTCGAGCTACCTCCTGCAGCTATAGGCGGAGGGATGGAAACACGAGGCTGACTTCCGCTCGCCTTAACACCAAGAACCAACTTTCCTTTCGCTTTGGCTCACTCTGCTTCGGCCGCTCGACTTTCCCGATCTCGCTCCTCCCTCACAATGGCTTGTTCTTCATCATTCAAAATGTCAGCCATTAACGGCACTTCGTTCACTGGGCGACCCTAAGCTTTTTTCTTCTCGTCCCACAGAAGCACTTTCCACACATCGGCCAAAAACTTAGGGTACCCAGGCATTAAGGACAAGTCTCTCTGACGAAGAAAATCCGTACAAAACTTAAGGATCTGACGAGCATGCCCCCTCTGTATTTCGCCTTTTTCCCGGGCGTGCCTGGCCTTCATGGTTTCAACCTCGATGTCATGCTGCAGCTTCAGATTGCTGGCAGACTCAATTGCCGCAGCAGCGTTTTGCTCGGCCTGGTCTTTGGCTAATTCGGCCGTGTCAAGGGCCGCCTTCTGATTTTGAACTTCAAGGTCGAGTCGGACCTTGTCCCTTTTTAAAGACTCAACCTCCTCCTTTATCGTTCTATATTCTTGATCTCTCTGCTGAACCAGGTTGTTCAGCTCTGCAATTTTCTTCTCGCGCTTCTCTCTGTCTGCCGCCACCTATAACTCCAGGTTTTTGTTTCTTTCTTCTAAAAGTCCGATGTTCCTCTTATTACTATCAGCGTCCTTCTTCAAACCCGCAATCTCGGCGAGTCTCTCTTTTAACACTCCACTCACTTGTCCAGCATACTCCTGCATAGCGTCATACTGAGTAAGGACATATTCAAAGTTATGGCATAAGCACCGACGAAAACTGCTGGTTAATGGTTGTAGCTCGGGGGCAGGATCAATTTCTGAGAATACGAAGTTGGGGAAATCTCGCTCTTATTCTTGAAAATGGTCGCTAGAAGAGGGACCGCGCACGTTACTGGACCGGTGTGCTACTACCTGAGGATGCTCGGCCCTCGGTCTTTTGGACGTAGAAGGTTCATCCATCCTCCTCCTCTTGGAAACGTTACTCGACTCCCCGTGATCCTCTAGCGGTCGATCATGCTTTTTCAAAAGTTTCTTTTTCCGCCTACCCTGATCCTCAGGTGGCTCGTCTGCTTTAACCTTCCTCATGTCACCTCCTACCTCTTTCTCCCTGACGTCCCCCGTACTCTCTTTCTCCTTGCTCCCACTATCATTGGTTCGAGTGGGGCCCTCTCTTTCAATATGAGAGAAGACAACATCATCCAATCCAGAATCAGTTTGGAGAGAAGTGAATAAATTCCCATAGTACTCCTCATCAACCCCTGTAAGGAAGGAAAAAGGAGATAAGCGCTTCACAAATTGTTTAGGAATAATCTGCAATACACTTCGAAAAATCAATGTAAAGTCATACCATCGATGTTGTCGTGCCTATCTGAAAAAGGCATTCCTTCCGATTGATTGGCGAAAAATCGAGTTGGGTCCAAACTTTGTGGCAAGAGAATAATGTCAGGCATTTGGAGATTCTCTAAGCCTGAAAGGGGAGAAGTGTCGCGCCTCTCGTGTGGTTCGCATGTAGAGGGAAAACCCTCAGCTACCTCCGAGTCTCCTGGACGGGTCTCTGCCGGCCTTTCTTCATCCGACCGCCCTCGCGCTACCTTTGGGGTCTTCTGGGCAACAACTTTCTTTTTCTGACGGGGCTTAACCCCCTCTGTGTCGACCCCCTAAAACTTGACTTTTCTAGTCCGTTTCTTGAGCACATGTTTCTTGGGGCCTATTTCCTCTGCATTTTTTGGCGAGGGGTGGGTAGAAGATCCTCCAGCCGAATGAACCGCCTGTTTATCTCCCGATTCCCTTTCAACTGGGGGCATCTCATCCTGAGTTGGCACAACCGGATCTGTTACATCTGTTGGCAAATCCATCGTCCTGTTAATATCAAGGAGACCATATCGGTGTAGATTTGCCTCGGTCAGGCAACTCCAAAATGACTTTGTATCCTTTTCCAGACTGATCAGTCGCCTATAACGCTCTTTATAGACCTCCTCATCAGGCCTCGTGGGCTCTCTCCCTAAACAAAATACATAACGCAAAAATGATCATATCAAGAAATTTGGGCGTAGAAGGAATATGTTTCAAAAGGGAGGCAGAACTTACCACATTGCAGCCAATATTGGGTGCAACCTGGTTGTCGTTTAATCCAAAACCAGTCTCGTTTTGTCGCGCCCACTTTGGTCGGGACTTCTTCAATGATCTTCCATCCCCGGACAGCTTCAAGATAAAGAGTAGAGGGATACTGTGTCTCATTATGCCTAAAATTAAAAAGAAAGGCTATGTCGTTAAAGGTCGGGGGATACTTCAACTATCTCGTATACAGGTAGCAGATCGACAGTAGAAGGCCGTAAGCAATCGGGCTTAGTTGCATTGGGGCCAAATTCATCCGGCGCAAAAATTCAATAATTGGAAGAGGAAAAGGTGGAATGGCTCCTACATTGCACATCGGAACAGAAATCGCCATATGATCGTCTGGGGGAATGTGGGGTCTCGCAGTGCTAGTTGGAACAAGAACGTCGTCGAAAGGAATGTTGTGCTTAGCCGTTAGAGTTTGTAGCCGCTTAAGGGGCATTCTTGATTCTTTTGCCTCCATAGGATCCCTCAAGATCTCTGAGCCAGGAAGCATGTCTGGTGCTATGGGAGGTGGTATCGCCCCTGATAAGTCGACCGCTATTGGAAGGATAGGTGATGGATCCGTCGACCGACTTCGAGGATCGTTACCCGAAGAAGAATCTGAATGACTCGGAGATTCTGAAGAACTATCTATTCTAATCGAACAAGATGGATGCCCGCCCAGTTCTTGCTTACGGTTGTCTCGCGTCTTGACCATAAGCACTCCAAAGGCCTACAAAAAGAAAACCACAAGAAAGTATAGGGAGTCAGCATCCTATATGGGTATCACTTCAGTAAAAACGAACAATTAAACTCGAACTGAAAAAATCAAACAAATTTCATGTCTCTCCCTCAAATAGTTCACACACTTAAGGGTTCAAGGATATCCCAACTCGTGAATAAAAGAAGCAAGGAAAGAAGAAGATCTTTCTATCAAGAATGATAGGTTCAGAATCAACCGATGATAATTTCAATTTTAAGGAGCCATATCGTCGCCGACTCCGACGATCTGACGCAGAAAACCACTGCCAACCAGATTGTATTAAACCCCAAAAAGATAATCGAAGATACAATGGACTTCGTGCAAAATTGAGCGTTAAATTTAAGAAGAAATGCGTACCAGAAAATTACAAAGCTCGGAGGACGATGATGATTGTTTTTGGGAATCACTGTTCAACAGCTGTAATGGTAAAAAGTAAAGGAGGAAAGGTAAAAAAGAGTTATGCTTTTATAATGAGACAAAGAAATGGCCTTTCAAATTCGGCTGATTGGACCGGATTGAGCTAGCGCGTGGGAAGCGGAAGAGATGGAACCAGTTGATGCGGCGTGAAGCCAATAAGGAGATGTTATTAATTGAGCCTATTGATAACTCTGAATTGAAGGGCGGAACCCGATACGACTCATAATACCCGTTGGACGAGAATCAAGAAAGCCAGGGGAAAAAGGTGATACATAATTTGGTTCAAAAGCTGAAACAAAGTATACTTCCTAAATGGAATATACTTTGGGGGGCAAAGTGTTGATGGGCCTTTCGGACTGCCCATCAAGGCTAGACAACGAGATAATGCCTAGACTCCAGTACTCGAAGTAGGTGAGCTAACAGGGGCCCGACCCGCTGGTTTGCTGCGTACAGCAAAATGCAAGTCAGAGGCAATGTGGAGACGCTGGACCTGACTGTTCATTGTGCGTCCAAGGCCCAAGGAATCAACCTAAAGAATAGCTCATTCCATGCTCTCTTCGTTCAAATCGCCCAAGATATTTCTACCAAGCATGTAGGGCGGAACACCTATTCCTTAGCAAAGAACGGATCCATCAACCGCGACTACTTTCGTGGATCTGATAACACGTCTTAAGCAGCAGTCCATTACTTCATCACCTATAAATATCAATACCCTAGTTCAGAAAAGGGATTGGATTATTGTAATCATTTATCAAGTTCATAATATCAAAATTATAAAGTGGACGTAGACTAATTAACGCCGAACCTCTATAAATCTGTGTGTGATTGCTTTTTTTAATTTTCTAATATTAGTTATTGTTGATTGTCTTCATTTAATCTCTTCAGAAATCTACTCTTTTGAGTGTTGAACCAGTTTTTGGTATCAACAATAACATACTATTCATTTTACTTAAGTCGTGCTTTACGAACTTCACGAAAATCAAATTCATCCACCATTGTCTCGATATCGATATTTCTGGCTATCTCTCTTTCAAAATATGTTATCATATGATTTCCGAGCAGAATATCACCCATTTTATTGCGTAATGGTGTCTTGCTCAATTTCATAGTCGATTCTTGTTTCATATAGCTTCAAACAGTAAAACAAATTTTATATAAAGATATGAGCATATAAATTTTCATTATCAAGATACCAAATTAATAAAATCCCCAATTTACAGTATGTAAACATACATGACCTAATTAAAGAGATCTAGGAAGCAAAAAATGGATTTAATTACAAAATGCACACAATATTTCTTATTTCAAATCAGAATAAGAAAAGGACAGTAATCAACTCACTTCGATTTCATGAGAGCAGGTGAGGCGAGGCAGTTGGTTGTTGAAGAAGCAGCAGTCGGTCTGTGATTCCAATTTCCAGCGATGTCGTGATAGTCGATTCTTTTTTGTGTTTTTTTAATTTGAAGATGTTGATTGTCATGTAAATGAGGAAGATGAATTAAATGAAGCAACTTGCTTTTTTTTTTTGAAGATGCCGTGTAATTTGCAAATGAGGAAGAGGTCAATTGTTGACCCGGGCAGCTGCCCACCCCAAACTAAGGGTAATTACGTCCCTGATCCCATCATACAATGACACCAATCCGAGAATCATGTAACTGTGGCATTTTTTCTTTTAAAGTATATATGAACTTGCAATAACAAATAATAACAACCTGTAAAGAAAAAAAATTCCTCTGCACCATTTTTGCTTCATTATGTTTCTGCATATTTCTTAGGGAAACCTATAGTGTAAGGCCAGCACTAAGTTTTATCAATTACATTTTATTCATTTTTGTGAATGAGATTTAGAAGATGCCCAAAACAGAGAGGGTGATTATTATATTTCCTAACTTTGCGAAGGAGATTCAGAAGATGCCCAAAACAGAGAAGGTGATTATTATATTTCCTATTTTTCTTATCATAAATGAAATTTGATCCATATTGCTTGCAGATTATTCAAAAAAACACAGTTGGTTTTGATTGTAGTAGGAGCACAAATGACAACCCTACTTCTGGCAAAATTGTTTCAGCTGAAGATATTATATGGTTAAATAATATATTCAAGAATTCCAAAGATTATATGATTCAAGTTGGAAAAATAGAAAAAGTTGAAGATAATATTTGTAAAGATAACGGAGAACTTATATTGAAAAGAGTTGTACAAATGAATTAGAACTGAACTGTATAGATAAACAGAACGTTACATCTTTATATACATGCGCGGAAATAACTGATGGGCTAAGCCCAGTATAACAGCCCATATTATGTTTAGGGCATAAATGAAATATGAATGCGGAGGAGACATTTCATTTAACTCCCCGTACCCCGGTGAAACCGAACTTAGGTTTCGTGGAAAAAGAAAATAAATGGCGACTCCTCATAATCAAAGTACAATTGATGGAAGGATCTGCTTGTCAGCCTACACAACAGTTAAATCCAGTCAAACTTGAGCTCTTTTAACTTGAGATTGATTTTGATTTGCTGAGAAAGGTTAAATTGAAGCTTCGATAGATTTATACTTGGAGTTTATTGAAGAACTAGCTGAACGAGTAGAATCAGACATCAATTAGACCTTGCGTGACCGATTTGAGCAGTAAACTTCAGTAATCAAGAATAAAGATGGCTCTTTTGGATCTCTAAGTTGGATCAATAGCCTCAATGTTTAATTCATCTTTCAGCTTTGTGAAGCTGGGCTTGGATAAGGGCTTCGTAAGAACATCTGCTTTTTGCTCCACCGACGGTATATACCCAACTTTTAACGTATTTTTGATAACTTGTTCTCTAATAAAGTAGAGATCTAACTCTATATGCTTGGTCTTTGAGTGCAAACTAGATTTGATGTTAGAGAAATAGCACTTACATTGTCACACCAAACTGCAGGTTGTTTAGTAGTTGTAACTTGTAGTTCATTCAGAAGTGATTCGATCCACATGATTTCTGTACAAGAACTAGCAACACTTCTGAATTCTGCTTTAGAACTAGATCACGACACTGTATTTTGTTTCTTTGCACACCGTGAAACTAGATTTCTTCCTAAAAAAATGCAGTAACCTGAAGTTGATTTTCTATCATCACAGTCTGTACCCTAGTCTGCATCAGCATAGGCATTAACATTTAATGTATTACTGGACTTAAAAAATAATCCATGATCAATAGTTCCTTTGAGATATCTAAGAATCCATTTAACAGCCTTCCAATGTGTGTCCAAAGGATCTTGCATGTACTGGTTGACCTTGTAAACACTATAAGCTATGTCAGGTCTAGTAATTGTTGCATATTGGAGAGCACCCACAATACTTCGATATAACTTTCCATTCTAAAAGTGTTCTCCTTTGTGCCTGTATAAATGTATGTTTGCGATCATTGGTGTAGGTAGAGGATTAGTCTTGTCCATTTTTGATCTAAATAAAATCTCTGAAATATATTTCTTTTGATTGAGACATATCTCTGAATTTGATGATCTTTTGACTTCTACACCCAGAAAATAGTTTACTTCTCCCAAATCCTTAATAGAAAATTATGAGTTTATCATATTGGTGATGCATTAATATCAGAATCACTGCTACCTGTAATGATAAAATCATCAACATAAATTAGTATATAAGTTGTAGCAGTATTTGAAATTTGAATGAATATTGAGTTATCAGTTTTGGTAGATTTATAGCCATGATTGGCAAGTGTTGCTTTCAACTTGTCAAACCAAACCCTAGGAGCTTGTTTAATTCCATAGATTGCTTTGTTGAGTTTGCACGCTAAGTTTTTATTGACTGTTGCATAAACCTTTGAGGCTGCTCCATGTAAACTTCTTCCTGTAATTCATCATTAAGAAAAGCATTATTAACATCAAGTTGTTCGATGTTCCAATTTCTATACAAAGCAATGGTTAAAATATTCTTATTGATGTTGGTTTCACAATAGGTGAGAATGTTTCTGAAAAATCAAATCCATACTGTTGCGAATACCCTTTTTCAATAAGCCTTGCTTTGTACTTAGAAATTGAACCATATGGATTTTTCTTCAACTTATAAACCCATCTACAACCAATGATGTTTTTATTTTCTGGTTTATCAACCAGTGTCCAAGTTCCTTTATTTATTAAAGCAGTATATTCATCTTGCATAGCTGCATGCCATTTGTCACTTTGTGCTTCTTCATTAAAGGATAATGGTTCTTCAGAAACAATAGTAGTGTTATAAATTTTTGGTCTATAAATACCACATTTTGCTCTTATAAGCATAGGATGTTGATTAACAACATCTCTTGTAGCAGTAGTTGGATTATCAGTTGCTATGTTTTCTTCTAACCAATCAGCATTAGTATGACTGACTTTTTCTTCTTGTCTTTATTGATCTGCAATACCTTCATCATCATTGCTGGAGAAGAATTGCTCTTGACCTGGCCTACTAGAGGGTACTGTGTGTTGAGCGGAAGAGAGTTGCTCTTTGCCTAGCCTACTAGAAGGCAATGTGTGTTGAGAGTTTGGACATGTGTCATGCTTCTTTTGGTGAGCAGGCACCAAAACTTTGATTTCATCAGGTACATTAACAATAACCTGTCTTGTACTTATAGATTTTTCATCTGTACTTGCATTTTATTTGCTAAAAGGATAATATTGCTCATTGAATCTAACATGCCTGGAAATATAAAAATTTTACTTTGCTATCCATGCATTTATACCCTTTTTGTTTATTGTAGTACCCTAAAAAGGTACAAGGAGTTGACCTAAAGTCTAGTTTATGATTATTATAGGGTCTAAGATAAGAAAAGCATTGACAACCAAAAACTTTTAAATGCTTATATTCCGGTTTCACCTTTGTTAACACTTCCTTTGGACACTTGAAATCTAGAACCTTTGTAGTCATTAAATTGATCAAGTGTATAACTGTATTAAATGCATCAGATCAATATTTAAATGGCATTGAGGCTTAAGCCAACAAGGTTAAACCTGTTTTTACAATGTATCTATGTTTTCTTTCTATAATTTCATTTTGCTCAGAAGTATAAGGGCATGTAGTTCTATGATTAATACACTTTTTCTTAAAAAATTCTCTTATGAGCAAGAATTCTCTTCCCCCATCTGTTTGAAAAATATTAAACTTATTTCCAGTAATGTTTTCTACTTTGTTTATGAACCGAATCACCACGTTACTAGTTTCATATTTAAATTTAATCGTATAGATCCAAACAAATCTAGAATAAGCATCAATAAATGATATATGGTATCTGAAACCAAAATTTGAACTGATAGGAGCAGGACCTACAAATCAGTGGTTATCCATTCAAGTGGTCCAGTGTAACATGTTTGCGAATCTGGAAATGCAAGTTTATGACTCTTTCCCAATTGACATGCTGAACATATATAAGAGTCAAGAATTCTAATAATAGAAATATCATTGCTATTCATGACATGCTTCATAATTTTTATACTAGGATGTCCTAATTTACAATGCAACATATCAAATTCTTTATAACATTCATGATCATTCATGACAGACATTATACATTTATATCTGCTAGAATCAGAAATTTCAGAATTATAGATATTAAGTCTGTATAAACCCTTATTCTCTTTACCCTGTAAAATAATTTCTTATGTTAGAATGTCTTTGACTATGCATTCATTTGGGTAGAATTCAAAATAAACATTGTTATCTTTAGCAGATTGGGAAACACTCATTAAATTTTTCTTGATTAATGGACATCTCAGTAGATTTTTTAAATATAACTGTTTAGTTTCACCAACACTTGCATTTCTAGTGTGTGTAATATGTGCAATTTTACCATTACCAACAATAAGATTTTGTGTACCTTTGTACTCCTTTTTCCTAAATTCAGGCTGCTTAAATTGTTGGTGACATGGTTTGTTGCACCTGAATCTGGGTACCAGCAATCATCAGCCATATCATCAGCAGTAGAACTTTCAGTATTATTAACTTTTGATATTTGTGTTTTTCCATCTTTTGACACATTCTCCATATTTGTACTAGCATTACTGTTCTGTTGAGAGGGTGTGTAGTTGGTGTTAAATCTGAAGTAACATTTGCTGGCACCGTGACCCGCTTTGTCACAGGTTTGACACCTAATTCTATTATTGTTATTACTTCTTCCACCTCTTCTACCTCTGCCTGACCAATCCCCCTCTGATTGTTAAACTGATTTTTTGATCCTCCTCCTTTTTCTTGATTTTTTTCCACATGCAAAGGTAGTGTAATTAACATAAAAATCAGAATTAATATTCTTTTTATGTTCTATTCTACCTTCACGTGATAACAAAGTAGAATAGACATATTGCAAGGAGGCTATTGGGTCCACAGACAGTATGATAGCTGTAACAACTTCAGAATCGTCATCTAAACCACTAATAATTGCAATTATCTGTTCTGATTCAGGTATTTTCTGGCCCGCTGAATTTAATTGATCACATATATTCTTGACTTTTAGCAGATACTCATTCATAGAAGATTCACCTTTTCTGATACTGTGTATAGTCTTCTGTGATGCATTACTCTTGCAGAAGACTGTGCAGAGAAATTTCTTGCCACGGTTGCCTAAACTTCTTAGGCAGTTTTAACCCCAATTAACTAAGGTAAAATTGCAGATCCAATAGAGGTCATGATCCATGCACAAACCAATTCATCTTGCCTCTAGTGAATGGTATATTCAGGATTAGGAACCAAATTTTCTTCAGCATCTCTTAATAATTTTGGTGGAATAATCTTTGTTCCTAGAATATAATCTTCCAATCTGTATGCTCTAATGGCTATTTCTACGTGTAATTTTCATAACGGGTAATTGAATACATCGAGATGGATGGATATTAATTGGCTTTGCAGCTTTGTGACGGTCTTCATCAATTCTTGAACATAATTAGATTGAATTGGAGAAACTCCATTCCTGAAGATTTGAGGGCTAAATGAATCTGTCTCAACCATGTTGAAGAAACTTGAAAAATACAAGGTATGATCTGAATGCTTTTAGAATTGAGACACAATTAGAGATTCACACAATTGTTGACTGATGCAACATTGAGTGCCTAAATGATGAAACACAAGTTAAATTTCTGTAGAAAAAATTCTGATGGGCACTGTAGTGACCCTCCTTCTCGGTCGATCCAAATCGATCGTTAAACTGACTTAAATCGAACCCAAAAGACGGATACGCTAACTTTGGGCACACAACACATCAGAACAAACAACATAAGACTTTTATAAACATCATAATAATATTACATCAGAGTACAAAATATCAGAGTATCAAAAATAATATGAAAATAAAATTACAAAAAATGTAATACAATACAGTGGAAACAAATAAACTAAAACAATGGAAGACTATCAATGCTCTGGACATAGCTTTAAGCTTAGATCTAGAATCTTGCTAAATGAAATAATCTGCAAAACCAAAACTACTGACTGCACATGTGGAAAATATGGGCACCCCGAGTTTAGGTAGAAACAATAAACTCCGAGTCAGTCATGAGAGTTGTGTGAGAACTTAAAACAGTTATTAAACTTTACTTTAAAATAAGGTAAATCATGGGATCACGCTGTATGTCACGGAACGGGTTTACCCCCATGAATACCAGTGCATAAACGACAACTAATAACAGTCATATGGATCTACGATGCATCGTACAACATGCAATTCTTCAATCAATCCATTTAGGCTTAATCCCGAATTTAGATTTTTCCAAATCCAATTCACTATACAGAAATTAAATCTTTGGACTTTATTTCCCGATTTCTTATTTCAAATCAATTGAAATACATATCTATTTTTCATATCAAAGTAGACTTCAGGATCTCAAACCAAAAACATTTGAAAATATGAATTCCAAAATATCACAATGCATACAAACAAGTATGCAACCAAATATCGGGAGGTATTCTTCCCTCACACAAGGTTGTATGCGCCTTACCAACTCGATATATATATATATATATATGTGTGTGTGTGTGTGTGTGTGTGTGTGTGTGTGTGTGCATCTCCCACTATGGAGCAGGCTGCACTAACGGCGAAACATTCCACACCCTCGGGGAAAATATACAGCCCTCACACTTTTAGTCATCCAGGGTTACCCAAATCTTTAGCCACATACCAAATCATTTCATATCCCGAAGTAGGGAAAATCATTTCACAACATAATAATCACAAGTACTTTCAAACTACAATACTTTACATGGCAATTCACATATATGATCAGTCACTATTAATCACATAACCTTTGAGCTCGTACGTCTCAAAGGAGGGTGTTAAGCAAGAGAATAAATTCTCTGCCACGAAACATATATATCATCAATAGCAACTAATCGGTTATGTGATGAACTGCAATGTCAAACACATAATACATTTCAAAATCATTTCGATAACATTCGGTTTAGGCCTCGAAATCCTTTTTGTTTTATACAATTTTTTTATAAAACATTCCCTGTCCAAAATCGGGAAAACGTTTCTTCTCAGTTAAGAAAATATCATTTCGAAATCATTCATTAAATTTGAAATGAACTCAACAACATCGCTAAACATCTCATAGTCAAATCGTTAAGTGTTTCACAAGATGTTAGCATACAAATATTTCTACCCAACGCAATGCATAATGTAAAAGCATATCTTGCTCATAAACTGGTCGAGCACAATCCAAACAATCAATTGATCACAATCAATATCAACAACCAAGCATATTTGGTTTTATATCACACCTCATGTTTTGGTAAATTTAATCACCATTCATTCATTCAAATCTAATTAAAGATTTATTAAAACTCTAGTTCCGTTTTAATCTAAAAAGTTCATTACTTAATGATTATTCAACTTTCTGGAAATTAATCATGCCTTTAACTGGGTTAAAGAATTAATATCATTTAAAACATTATTCACGCAAACCCAAAATCCTCTTCCATTAAAATGGAATCTTCACGGAAATCACAACAATATATAATCGATATAAATTTCCGTATCAAACTAATACTATAAGTGGAATAGCGGCTAGGCCTTTTAAATTCCATAAATAGTAGCGATCTTCATTCACAGAAGCTCATCTCGATTATTACCAAATCGAATTACAATTTTATATATATATATATATATATATATATTAAACTGGAAAACTTTACTTTGGAAAACTCCATTAATCTTAATTAAATGATTATAAATTCCAAATCATATCTTCACTGTTAATTGGGTTAAAGAACAAGTGTTATTAAAAACACAGTTCACGATAAACCCAAAATACAATTCAATTCCAATTAAATTAATTAATTGGTAAACTTCTCTATATCTTAATTAAAAGATATATTCTTTCCTCAACTGGGTTTAAGAACAGTGTTATTTAAGACACCATTCACAACAAACCCAAATTCCAATTTAATATCAAAAACAAGGCTCTAAATAGAAATTATATCGGCTTATATTCAATATCAAATTCTGAAACCAACAAATATCGTATTGGGAATAACGATAGTTTTATCTTCCAAATTCCTCAACAATATTCGTATAATAAAAGAATCCAATATCAAAATATTCGGAATATTATTTCCATTTAAATCCTTTCCAATTTATTTGTTGGAAAACTCTGGTTATTTTAAAACCCAATTTTCAATCCAAGCTATTAATTTAAAAAACCATTGAATTTCTAGTCTAGTTAATAACTAGTTCATTTAGATAAAAATATATTTTTATCTTTTCAAAACTTGGAATTTATCACCCAAAATCTTTTCAAATCATTTATTATGATTTTACATAATTTTTCCATATTTTTAATAATTTTACTAAGGCCCTCTACAGTCGGTTTTCAATAACGGCCACCGAACTTCATCCATAGCGACCTTTTCTGAAAATATTTTAGACATAATTTAAAATCCAATCTTCAAATTTAAATCTCATATTTTTATTTGAAAGATCTTTTCGATAAGAACCCAAAGGTTCTGATTTTAGGAGAATCCGACGGTCGGGTCTCTCGTTATGCCAATTCGAAATTAATAGTAAAAATTCGCGAACGGTCGCTGCGCGATATGTTCTATTCAAGCCGTTAAATTTATATAATAATGTATCATCGATTTCCATTTGAAACGAATTTTATAAATCGTTTATAAATTCATTTTAAAACAATTTCAACTTCGTTTTCAATTTTATTAATCAAAATTGAATATTCTATATCATTATAACATTAAAATGATAATATTTTCAAAATATCTGAATTTGAAATCCATTTCCTTTTCGTATACATTATAGAATAAATAAAATCGACAGAAAATTCCATTCGAGTTAAAATGGCGCACTTCTACCTAACTCGGCTTCACATATTTCAATATTTTCGTGTTTATCCAAAATCGGACAATAAAATCGTATTTTGATTATTTACTAAATATTATTTTAAAATATTCGTTATTTCTGAATCGGAATGCGACTCAATCAATTACCATATAATTTCAGTTATATGGATTTCATACATTACATGTATACAACAATAATGATAAATAATCATTCAACATTCAAACATCATCCAGAGTGCATTTTATAACTGTATAAACATTAAAATAAATAAATAACGCTTATATAGTCTATCAATCAATCGATCGACATACAACTAAATATTAGGATTAGTGTATGTTAAGTATCATCCCAATACCCATGTGGAGTTTTCAAACAACATTCAATTTAAATAAATTATTGGTTAATAAATTTAACCAATTCTAATTCGGTTTGAATTATTTTTCTACTAAACAAATTTTCACTGTTCAAATTATAAATGGATATTTATATCACATTTCAACAACTATAAAGTGTATCCACATTGTTTTAAATACAAGTGTCGTATATTCAAACAACACTACTTGTGCTGATGAGTTGTGAAGAGTTCATGTGTTGAGCTCAAAAAATGTCATATACAACAGATAAAAATCATAACTGGCAATTCATATATTTACAGTTATAAAATAAATTAAATAACTGTACAAATATTTTAGTGAGAGAATTCTCACATTGGGTTCCAATCCGGTCAGTCTTTATTTTTGATTTTATCTTTCAAACTGAATTAAACGCGCGTTTAATTCAGCTGAAAATCCAATTTGCTCTGTTTCCATTCTGCTCAGTTCCATGTTGTAGTGTTCGATCCCATGATTCCAACGGAACTGAAATCACTGGATTTCGACCTCGTATGAAGAAGTTACAAGTGTTTAAACATTAATTACATAAACAAATAATTAAATTTTAATTAATCATTAAATAATTCCTTAATTATCCTCAGAATAGTCTTCCCTGTTCATTGATCCTCTAGGTAAAAACCAAACAGCTCGCATCAATTTCCCGCTTGCACATGCCACTCGAGAGGCTTTGGTAATGATCAGACAACACCAGACGGATGGGCTACGACATCCCCACCAGCGCCTGGTGCGACGGCGCCTTCGGTGGACCCTTGAGCTTCGAAACTCGCGCCGAACGATTCCCCTTTAGGCATGAAAATCGGAGCCAATGCTCCACGATAATCGGTCCCCTTGGTATTGATATAAAGCTAGTTCCTCGCTCTAAAATATTCGTTTTATAAGCTCATGAAGATTTTGAGTGGATTGAGTGTAATCAAGGCGAGAAATCTTGAGCTTTTCTGGCCTTCAATTGGTAAATGGCAGCTACTGCGAAATGATAAGGGAGCTAGGGTTTTGGGGCCAATGAATGGATATATATATATATATTTAAATTTTATTTAATTCACTTTAAAACTCAATATCGCCACGAGCTCCAAATCAAACCCAGCGACTGTCACCTTTAGCTAAATACCCCCCATTCCGGACACAATGAGATATGTTTCGTAAGCCAATTTGACTGTTAAGATCATTTTTTATCAAAATTAAAATATAAATTAATATAACATTCAATATTGAATTTCAGCGTACATATTATTTACTGGTGCCACACACTGATTCCAAATATTACAAAAAAATAAATTTAGCAATGTTTTGACGATACGGTCCTAACAAAACTAATTTCGTCGAATTTGGAGACTGTTTGAAAAATGGCATTTTCCAGTCGATTAAATTCAAACTGAAATTACCAAACACATTTAAATTCGCTGCGCTCACATATTAATTCCAAAAAATTTGAAATTTGAAACCTAACAATAATTTGACATTCCGAATCCAACATAAGTGGTTTTGTCGAAAATGGAGGTAGTTTGCAAAATGGCTATTTTTAAGGACGAACTACCGCGCCATTTCAGGTTCGTTTTTATAATTAAAATAAATTTATACGTTTAACTTTGATTTAAAAAAAATAAATAGTTATTATTTAAAATAAATCGTTTCAAATATTCAAAATCCATTAAAATAGCTAAAATAAAAATTTTAAATTGGTTCAGAAATTTCGGGCTGTTACAATCTCCCCCACTTAAAATCTTTTCGTCCTCGAAAAGGAACGGAGTTGAAATTTGTTTAACCAATCAACTCAACATTCATTCTGGGTTTCATTCTTCAACTTTTCAATTTCTAAGAATTTTCTAATTTCTCAAGAATTTGGCTAACACCCTATTTTTCGAAAAATTTCGCCATAACCTCCTTTGTACGGGTTGATCGGTAAAACCACAACTTGCCTCACATGACTCTCATCAATCAAAAAGAAAAAGAAAACGCCAAGCGGCTTGCCAATCGGCTCATAAAATCATCAAACCCAATGAATATAGTAAACATGTACCTATTTGTTGAGCATATAATTTTATTCCTCTTCTTAGTTTCCTTGATATGACCTGTTCAATATATATGCATGTACATATATGCAATTCCAATCAATTTTCAGTTTAGTTCAATATTCGATTCGATTTGGCTTGTTTTTACCTTTCAATTCTTTAATTTGTTTTACCATTCCAATATTTTTATTAGTTAACTAATAATCACACAACACAACCAGCAATCAATTAGTTAGTTAACTTTTCAAATATATGTAACTTTTATATTTTCAAAAATCATATTTTTAAAACCAGATTATATATATAATCACAAATACGTTACATATAAATATATCGCTCTCAACTCATTCTAGGGCATTTCTAACCCCATCCCTAATGAGTTTCTCATTCTAGGATACTACTGATCCTATCTCTAATGAGTTTTCTTTCATAGGATATTACTAATCAAATCTCTGATGAGTCTATTATTTGTTCTAACTAATTGCACCCCAAAGATTTGAGTTAACCAAAGCTCTGATACCATATGTAGTGACTCTCCTTCTCATTCAATCCAAATCGATCGTTAAACCGACTTAAATCAAACCTAAAAGACGGATACGCTAACTTTGGGCGCACAACATATCAGAACAAACAACAGAAGACTTTTATAAACATCATAATAATGTTACATCAGAGTACAAAATATCAGAGTATCAAAAATAATATGAAAATAAATTTACAACAAATGTAATACAATGCAATGGAAACAAATAAACTAACACAACGGAAGACTATCAATGCTCTGGACACAGGTTTAAGTTTAGGTCTAGAATCCTGCTAAATGAGATAATCTGGAAAACCAAAACTACTGACTGCCCATATGGAAAATATTGGCACCCATAGTTTAGGTAGAAACAATAAACTCTGAGTCAGTCACGAGACTGGTGTGAAAACTAAAAAAAGTTATTAAACTTTACTTTAAAATAAGGTAAATCACGGGACCACGCTGTATGTCATGGAACGACTTAACCCCCATGAATACCAGTGCATAAACGACAACTAATAACAGTTATATGGATCTACAATGCATCGTACAACATGCAATTCCTCAATCTACTCATTTAGGCTTAATCCTGAATTTAGTTTTCTCCAAATCCAATTCACTATAACATAATTAATTCTTTGGACTTTATTTCCCGATTTCTTATTTCAAATCATTGGAAATACATATCTATTTTTCATATCAAAGTAGATTTCACTTCGGGATCTCAAACCAAAAACATTTGAAAATATAAATTCCAAAATATCACAATGCATACAAACAAGTATCAGGAGGTATTCAGCCCTCAGACAAGGTTGTATGCGCATTACCAACTCGATATATATATATATATATATATATATATATATATATGTGTGTGTGTGTGTGTGTGTGTGTGTGTGTGTGTGTGCATTTCCGACTATGAAGCAGGATACACTGACGGTGAAACATCCCATGCCCTTGGGGAAAATACACCTCCCTGACACTTTTAGTCATCCAGGGTTACCCGAAGATTTAGCCACATACCAAATCATTTCATATCCCGAAGTAGGGAAAATCATTTCACAACATAATAATCACAAGTACTTTCAAAATATAGTACTTTACATTAGCAACTCACACATATGATCAGTCACTATTAATTACATAACCTTTGAGCTCGTACATCTCAAAGAAAGGTGTTAAGCAAGAGAATAAATTCTCTGCCACCAAACATATATATCAGCAATAGCAACTAAACGGTTATGTGATGAACTGTAATGTCAAACACATAATACATTTCGAAATCATTTCGACAACATCGGGTTTAGGCCTCGAAATCCTTTTTGTTTTATAAAACAGTTTTATAAAACATTCCCTGTCCAAAATCAAGAAAACATTTCTTTTCAGTTAAGAAAATATCATTTCAAAATCATTCATTAAATTTGAAGTGAACTCAACAACCTCGCTAAACATCTCACAATCAAATCGTGAAGTATTTCACAAGATGTTAGCATACAAATATTTCTATCCAACCCAATGCTAAATGTAAAAGCATATCTTGCTCATAAACTGGTCGAGAACAATCCAAACAATCAATCAATAACAATCAATATCAACAACCAAGCACATTTGTTTTATATCATACAATATTTTTTGGTAAATTTAATAAAAACATTCATTCATTCAAATCTAATTAAATATTTATTAAAACTCTAGTTCAGTTTTAATCTCAAAAATTCATTACTTAATGATTATCCAACTTTCTGGAAATTAATCCTGCGTTTAACTGGGTTAAAGAATCAATATCATTTAAAACATTATTCACGGTGAAACCAAAATCCTCTTCCATCAAAATGGAATCTTCACGAAAATCATAACAATATATAATCAATACAAATTTCCGTATCAAACTAATACTATAAGTGGAATAGCGGCTAGGCCTTTTAAATTCCATAAATAGCAGCGGTCTCCATTCATAGAAGCTCATCTCGATTATTATCAAATCGAATTCCAATTTAATATATATTAAACTGAAAATCTTTACTTTGGAAAAGTCCATTAATCTTAATTAAAAGATTATAAATTCTATATGATATCTTCACTGTTAATTGGGTTAAAGAACAAGTGTTATTGAAAACACAGTTCACGATAAACCCAAAATACAACTCAATTCCAATTAAATTAATTAATTGGTAAACTTCTTTAAATCTTAATTAAAAGATATATTATTTTCTCAACTGGGTTTAAGAACAGTGTTATTTAAGACACCATTCACGACAAACCCAAAATCCAATTTGATATCAAGTACAAGGCTCTGAATAGAAATTATATCGGCTTATATTCAATATCAAATTCTGAAACCAACATATCGTATTGAGAATAACGATAGTTGTATCTTCCAAATTCCTCAACAATATTCATATAATAACGGAATCCAATCAAAATATTCTGAAGATTATTTCCATTTAAATCCTTTCCAATTCATTCGTTGGAAAACTCTGGTTATTTTAAAACCCAATTTTCAATCCAAGTTATTAATTTAAAAACCGTTGAATTTCTAATCTATTCAATAACTAGTTCATTTAGATAAAAATATATTTTTATCTTTTCAAAACTTGTAATTTATCACCCAAAATATTTCCAAATCATTTATTATGATTTTACATAATTTTTCCATGTTTTTAATAATTTTATTAAGGCCCTTTACAGTCGGTTTCCAATAATGGCCACCGAACTACCCCCATTGCGACCTTTTCTGAAATTGTTTTGGACATAATTTAAAATCCAACCGTTCAAATTTAAATTGCATATATTAATATGAAAGATCTTTTCGATACGAACCCAAGGTTCCGATTTTAGGAGAATCCGAGGGTCGGATCTCCCGTTATGCCAATTCGAAGTTAATGGTTGAAATTCGCGAACGGTCACTGCACGATACGTTCTATTCAAGCCATTAAATATATATATAATATATATATCGTCGATTTCCATTTAAAACGTATTTTATAAATCTTTTATAAATTCATTTTAAAACGATTTCAATTTCGTTTTCAATTTTTTAATCAAAATTGAATATTCTATATTATTATAACATTAAAATGATAATATTTTTAAAATATCTGAATTTGAAATCCATTTCCTTTTCGTATACATTATAGAATAAATAAGATCGACAGAAAATTCCATTCGAGTCCAAATGGTGCACTTCTACTTAACCCGGCTTCACATATTTCAATATTTTCGTGTCTATCCAAAATCGGAAATCAAAATCGTATTTTGATTATTCACTGAATATTATTTTAAAATATTCGTTATTTCTAAATCGGAATGCGACTCAATCAATTACCATATAATTTCAGTTATATGGATTTCATACATCACATGTATACAGCAATAATGATAAATAATCATTCAACATTCAAACATCATCCAGAGTGCATTTTATAACTGTATAAACATTAAAATAGATAATCCTTGTAACAACCCGTATTTTCAATAACCTGTAATAACATAAATCGAGGCAGAATTTAATTCTAAAATGGGAATCAAGGGAAACGGGCTATGCCATTGCGTTCGTCTCGGAAAAATACGCGAAATAGAGTCCGAGTTTTCGAAAATCGGAGTCCGTATGACCAAGATATGGCCTCGCGAAGTTTCACGAAAATTCCCAAATTAAAGTATACTTAATTAAGTGAAATGGGTTGTGTGGATATATATATATATATATATATTGATATATATATATATATATAATTGAAAATTTAATAAATAAATATGCAAAAATGCTCAAAACAGCGAATTGGGAGAGGGGAATAACCGAACCGGCCGATTTTTGAAGTCGACCCGAGCCCGCTGGGTCGACTAGGGGTTAATCCAGGGTGTTTGGCTGTCAACCCGTGGGCCGATTCGCTCAAGTGCAGATTTTGCATTTGAATGGTTCTCATGGTCCATCTTTAATCTAAAGGCCCTAGATGGTTCCTACACTTGACTTCTTCCCCAAGACATGCTTTGATGGCTTGGATTGAATCTAGGGTTAATCCTATGGCCTAAAACACTTGCCTAATCTATAAATAAGACCCTAACCTACCCTAATTCATTCATAATTAAACCTAGTGACTAAACTATGGCAAAATGCTAGCTCTCATGGCCTCCACTAATTTTATGAAGAGGGTTGCATACTAATCACTCTCTAATCAACTTCTAATCCCTTCTTAGCATCTTAATCTTCTTCATTTGGTGTTCAAAGTTGCTAGTTGTGAGTTTCTATCACTTTGATGATCTTTTGGTAAACTAATTAGATGAGATGTGATGAGATTTATGGTTTTGTATGTGGGTTAATGAGCTTTGAATCATATGATATGATGTTAGCATTAATCTTATGTTTATGTATGTTGAGTATGTAAGCTTATGCAAGTTTAATATGATGTATGTTATGTTTGCATGATGCTAAATATGCAAGTTGTGGGCTATGTAATCATATGCATGTTATGCAAGTTCATGGTAATATGCTATGCAAGTTACATGTATGTAAATATGCAAGTTACATGTTTGTTAATATGCAAGTTACATGTTTGTTAATATGCAAGTTACATGTATGTAAATATGCAAGTTACATGTTTCTTTATATGCAAGTTACATGTTTGTTAATATGCGAGTTACATGTATGTAAATATGCAAGTTACATGTTTATTAATATGCAAGTTCATGATGACACATTATGCAAGTCTATAAGCTAATATGCAAGTTTGTTATGCAAAATGAATATGTAAGTTATGTGACATATTATATGCAAGTTATGTGACATGTTATGCAAGTTCATATGCAAGTTATGTGTTTGTTAATATGCAAGATGGCACCTTTGAAACATGTTCATTCATATGCAAGTTGACACCTTTTATATGTGTTATATCATGAACGAAATTACGTGGGAACGATGGGGTAATTAAATGCATAAGTTAATAAGATTGTGTGAAATTAATATAATTATGCATAACACAAAATAAATAAACATAGTATGGGAATTTGCCTATTTGGTTAGGTGTACCCATACTATGTGTTGGGAATTTACCTATTGAGTTAGGTCTACCCCATGGGAATTTACCTATTAAGTTAGGTCTACCCATGTTAAGAAAACTTGATTAATTAGGGATAATTAATATAAAATTATGAGGGTGATTAATTAGGTGTAATTAATTGACTAAGACACGAGGTTGGACTCAGTTGTAGCGTAAAACTGCCCGGACCCAACCGGCTTAACCAGTTGCTACAAATGTTAGCCCAATGTGAGAGGTCTTAGGCACAAACTAAATACGTAATTAATGTAAAGACACGAGGTTAGACTCTGTTATGACATAAGGCTGCCCGGACCCAACCGGCTTAACCAGCGGTCATAAAAGACAGTCTAATGTGAGAGGTCTTTACAAAGGTTACGTTCTTAATTAATTAATTAAGAAACACTTAACCATATTAGCATGTAGAGGGACATGAGGGGTTAAGTGGGTGCCTCGGGTGGCATGAGAAAATCTAGTGGTTGCCTTGGGTGGCAATAGAAAATACGATTAGAATACTTAACCAAAATGGAACATGTAATTAAAACATGATTAAAGGGTTAAGTGGGATATACTAGAAAAAGGGACAAGCTTAGGTGGGTAGCTTGTGGAGGCCCATTTCAACCAGTAACCCATACGTATCTTTGTGGGCTCGACCCATGTCGAGGACGGGACACGCATACTGGGCTTGACTGTAAGAGGCAAACGGGTTAGCGGTGGCAACGCAAGTCCAACGGGCTTCATATGCGTGAGTGGGCCCGGGCTGGTAGGTAAGCCGTTGTTGCATCGAGTAGATATAAGCCGTGCACCTTTAGTTCCATCAGGTTGCCACATTGGGGAATGATACATCCCACGGTGGGGCCAGCACGGGTATCTACGTTAGGGAGCCGATCGAATGGGAAGTAGTGTGTACACCTAGTGGATTGTAGGGCCCCGTGGCGCCTACTTGGTCACCTAGGGGTACGCAGGTACTAATTAGTAAATTTTATAAGTCCTTGGGTGGGATCAACCTTTAAGTTAGGAACGACTGGTGTGGTGCAGTTTAGTAATTTACCTTAGGGAGGGTAGATGCGTCTTTATCCTTTATCTTCGTTTAGTTGACTGCTTAGGGTAGCCATTCATCCCTATATGTTACCGTATATCAGTTTATGTCTTCTCTGGTTACTTTAACGATTGTATTGTTAAAGTTATAGGACTCGCTCAGACTTATGTCTGACCCTGTTGTTTTTATCTTTTTCCCAACCCTCAGGTCCTACGGTGGATCCTAGCAGTAGTGGAGCTTGATCGGATTGCTGTTCCAGTCTTTAGGAGCTTGGATAGATGTAAAGCTCCAGTTATCCAGTTATCTTTTCTTTTGTTTGGCTATTGTATGAGAGTGGGATTATGTACTTCTTTATTTTGATGGATATTGTACTTGACCTTTATTGTGGTTTTATGATGTAACCAGACATGTTTTACTTCCGCTGTTATGAGATGATGTTTTAAAATTTCAAGTACTATTTATATCTGTCTTGTTGTAATTTTTCTGTTCTATATTCACTAAAATACTCCACCGATGCTATGGCATTCCCTTAGTGAGTGATCATAGCGGGAGTGGGGTGTTACACGTGGTATCAGAGCCAGGTTACCAGAACAGATAAAATTTTTGAGAAAAACTACTTTCTAAGAGTATTTTCGAAGAAAGGATTTTTAAAAGCATGTCTTCTAAGAGAAAAAGTTTTTGAAAAAGAAAAGCATAATCCCCAATAGCCATATCTTTATCTTTCGGAATCTCCTTTTTGAATCTTTCCTCTTTCGTTTCAGCATGGCTGAAGATCTTAACATCCCGGAGGGTTTAGTTATACCACTATGGTATAGGAGGTTGCAAGAGGCTAGGGCCGCGGCTGCGGGTCCGGCCAATGCTACTACACCAGAGACAACCGCTCCTCCTCCTCAGCCTAGAGTGGATAATTTTGCTAAGGTTTGCAAGGAGTTCAAGGCTATAGGAGGAAAACCTTTTCTTGGTTCAGAGACTTTCGTAGAGGCTAGAGATTGGCTTAAGGAAGTGGAAGAGTTGCTAGATATCTTTGAAGTGGAAGAGGGAAAGAAAGTCAAGTTGGCGGCTTGGTTAATGAAGGGAGAGGCCTCATTCTGGTGGGAGGTCACTAATGGAGAACGCCCTGTTGACTCTTGGGCAGATTTTAAGCAAAGGTTTGGGGCTAAGTTTCTCTCAAGGGCGGAAGAGAATCTGTTTATGGAGAAGTTCTTGAATTTGAAGCAAGGGAATCTCACGGTGAAAGAATATGTCAACAAATTCAATCAATTAGCAAGGTTTGGCATAGAGTTGGTGAATACACCGGAGAAGAAGGCTTTGAGGTTCGTTAGAGGCTTGAACGAACCATTGCAAGGAATAGCTATGACTCACATTCCTATGGGGGCCACTTTTGAGAAGCTTGTCTACATGGCACTTATGCATGAGGATGATAAGAATTCTAAGGCACCAGAGAAAAAGGGGGATCAGAAGAAACCGCAACAGCAACAACAAGGCAAGGGCGGAAAAGGCAATGGTGACAAAAAGAAGACGAAGAAGAAGTGCTTCAATTGTGGAACACCAGGACACCTTAGTAAGGATTGTCGCAAAAAGAAGAAGACCGGTTGCTTTCATTGTGGTGAAGCAGGGCATCTTGTGAAAAACTGCCCAAAGAAGGGGCAGAAGACGGGGTCTACCTCAGGAGGCCAGGTGCAAGCTCTCATAGCACCACCTCAGTCAGGGGGGCAAGTTCAGGTTCTCTCAGTTCCACCGATTCAGCAGAGAGGTAGAACTATTTCCGTTGAAAGTCTGGTTTTTCTGTTTGATCATCCAGTTCGTACTTTGTTTGACTCTGGCGCATCGCATTCTTTTATCTCATCATCGTTAGTTGAGTCACTGCACTTAGACACCAGTCTAGTTGATGATCCCTTGGTTGTCTCAAACCCAATTGGGGGCTCCATATATCTGTCTATGATATGTTTGGGTTTGAAGATTTCTATACTTAGCGTTGAGTTTAGATGTGATGCTTTTGTATTGGGCTTCACGGGCTATGGGTTGATCTTGGGCATGGACTGGTTATCCAGTAATGGTGCCGTTCTTGATTGCGAAAGGAGAGTTGTCAGGCTCATGACCCGCTTGGGTAACACTCTCGAGATCTCTTGCAATCCCATGGAATCTGTTTTGCTAAGTTATCTTGAATCGCTCGATGCTTCGGTCGAGAGTTTGTGTTCTGTCAGAGTAGTCCGGGAATATCCGGATGTGTTTGAAGAAGTAAAGGGTTTGCCTCCGAAGCGGGAGATAGATTTCCGAATTTATTTGGTGGATAATGCCAAACCAGTGTCTTTGCCAGTACGCCACATGGCTCCTCGTGAGAGAAGAGAACTTCATAAGCAAGTAGGGGAGTTGCTTGAGAAGGGGTTCATAAGGCGAAGTATATCGGAGTGGGGAGCTCCAGTAGTGTTTGCCACGAAGGCGGATGGGTCCCACAGACTTTGTGTGGATTATAGAGAACTTAATAAGCTCACGAAGAAGAATAGACACCCATTACCGAGGATAGATGATCTCTTTGATCAGTTGGTTGGCGCGTCAGTATTTTCGCAGATGGACTTAGCTACAGGGTTTCATCAGTTAAGAGTGGCGGAGGACAGTATAGAGAAGACTGCTTTCCGGACTCCGGATGGTTTTTATGAGTGGCTAGTGATGCCATTTGGGTTGACAAACGCCCCCGCATACTTTGTTGATCTCATGAGTAGAGTGTTCAGAGAGTATCTGAATAAGTTTGTAGTAGTTTTTGTGGATGACATCTTGGTCTTTTCCAAGAATGAAGAAGAGCATGCCTTACATCTCAAGGAAGTGTTGGAGACTCTTCGAGCGCATAGTCTTAAAGCTAAATTCTCTAAATGCCATTTTTGGAGAAGAGAAGTGCGATTCTTAGGGCATGTGGTCTCTAAGGAAGGGATAGCTGTGGATCCCGCAAAGATAGTATCTATCCAGGATTGGAAAGTTCCTAGAAATGCTACCGAGGTAAGAAGTTTCTTGGGGTTGGCAGGATATTATAGGAAGTTCATCAAAGACTTCGCGAAGATATCAGCCCCATTAACCCGCTTGACGAAAAAGAATCTGGTTTTCTCGTGGGATGTAGATTGTGATGATGCTTTCCGACGGTTAAAGAGAGCTTTGACCACCGCTCCAGTTTTAGTGCTCCCGGATGGGAGTAAGCCGTTTGTTGTTTATACCGATGCTTGTGGAACAGGATTAGGCGCAGTCTTGATGCAGGAGGGAAGGGTAATAGCCTATGGAGGGAGACAATTGAGAGTGCATGAGAAGAATTACCCTACCCATGATCTAGAGTTGGCCGCGATTGTTTTCGCACTTAAGTCTTGGCGCCATTATCTTCTTGGTGAGAGATTCGAGTTGTTCACCGACCATAAATCATTGAAGTACTTATTCTCTCAGAAGGATTTAAACTTAAGACAGCAAAGGTGGATGGAGTTCTTAGCATCCTATGATTTCGAGATAGCGTATACCCCTGGTAAGGGTAACGTGGTGGCAGACGCCTTAAGTAGAAAAAGGCTATCTTTGAGTCCATTGTTCGTGGAACGACGAAGCTTGGAGTTTCTTTCTTTGTTTGACTTCAGACCTTCTGTTGATTTTGTACCTGGTTTGTTGGCATCCTTGGAGGTTAGACCTACTCTTTTGAGACGGATTGGCGAGGCTCAGCGAGACGACCCACAGTTGGTTGTGTTGGTAGAGAAGCTTATAAGAGGGGAGTCGTCCAGCCATTTGGGTAGATACACCATAGATGATAAGGGATGGTTGCATAGAGACGGTAGACTTTGTGTACCGCAAGATGAGGGTTTGAAGAAGGCTATTTTGGATGATGCACATCGTTCAAGAATGACTATTCATCCCGGTGGAGACAAAATGTACCAAGACATGAAGAGAGTTTTCTTCTGGGCCGGTATGAAGAAAGATGTGGCCGAGTATGTGGCTAGATGCTTAGTGTGCCAACAAGTTAAAGTGGAGCAAAGGAAACCCGGTGGGTTGCTACACCCATTGGAAGTTCCACAGTGGAAGTGGGATAGTGTCTCGATGGATTTCATCGACGGGTTACCGAGATCGAGGAAGGGCAATACGGGAATTTGGGTTGTGGTAGACAGACTTACCAAGAGTGCCCATTTTATACCCGTAAAGAGTAAGAGGACCGCTCCATGGCTTGCTTCAGTCTATGTTAGAGAGATTGTTAGATTGCATGGCGTACCATCCAGCATTGTGAGTGATCGAGATCCTATTTTCACTAGTGAGTTTTGGAGAAGTTTGCAAGAGGCGGTAGGGACTCAGTTGTGTTTGAGCACCGCATATCATCCTCAGACGGACGGTCAGACCGAGAGGGTGAACCGTATCTTAGAAGATCTTTTGAGGCTTTGTATCTTGGATTTTGGAGGTACATGGGAAGAACATCTTCCTTTGGTGGAGTTCGCATATAATAACAGCTTTCAGTCCAGTATTGGTATGGCTCCTTTCGAAGCTCTTTATGGAAGGCCTTGTCGATCTCCTACATGTTGGTGGGAATCTACGGATAAGATCTTGCTTGGGCCGGATATGGTTAGAGAGACTTCAGAGAAGATTGATTTAATTCGAAAAAGGATGAAAGCAGCGCAAGATAGACAGAAATCTTATGCGGATCGGAGAAGGACGGATCTTGAGTTTGAGGTTGGGGACATGGTTTTTGTCAAAGTATCTCCATTGAGAAATGTTGTTCGCTTTGGGTCCGTAGGGAAGTTAGCACCGAGATTTGTTGGGCCGTTTCCTATTAAGGAAAGGATTGGACGGATGGCATATAGGGTGGAGTTGCCCGACAGACTTAGTGGTGTTCATGATGTATTCCATGTATCACATTTGAGGAAGTGCTTACATGAGACCGCGGAGGTGGTAGAGCCGAGCTTGCTTAGAGATGTAGAGGTAGAGCGTGATGCGACGATTCGACGAGCTCCTACTCGCATCCTTGGGTCAGAAACTAGGAAGTTGAGGAACAGAGAAGTTCAGCTAGTTAAAGTGCAATGGGGAGATGACGAAAGCAATGCTACTTGGGAGACGGAAGCAAAGATGCGTTCTTTGTATCCATTTCTTTTTGAGAGTATGTCTTTTAACTTCTCCTTTATTGCTTGTCTAGTACTTATCTTATCTTTAGTATATCCTCTCGCTAATACCTATGACCTTTAGATAGGGTAAAACCTATGGTTGAAACATGTGTTTGAAACATGTTATGGTTGATGGATGCATATGGATGCAATTGTTTGCTAGTGGTTGCTCGTGGATGCATATACACACACATTAGGCACTAGATCGGCTCAGTCACTTCATGTTGCATATTGCATAAATGGATGTGGTAGTTAGATTGATGGATGTATCATGGCTGTGTTATCATATGGATGATGCATTTTTGTGTATGGTTGTGCACGCATGTAGAAATTTGTATGTGTCAATAGGGTTTCGCATACATATTGGATGCATGGCACTATCATGGTTTGCATTAAGGAGGTTTACTGTATCAGTAACCGCCTGATTTTTGCATTAGGTAAGTACATATACACACACTTTTGCATATATCCATCCAGCATTTAGAATCTTGTAAGGACAATGATTGCTCGTGGATGATGCTTTGAGTAGATGGATGATTGGATGGTAGGATACGTTCTTCCTAACTTGAAGATTTCGGGGACGAAATCCTTTAAGGAGGGGAGAATGTAACAACCCGTATTTTCAATAACCTGTAATAACATAAATCGAGGCAGAATTTAATTCTAAAATGGGAATCAAGGGAAACGGGCTATGCCATTGCGTTCGTCTCGGAAAAATACGCGAAATAGAGTCCGAGTTTTCGAAAATCGGAGTCCGTATGACCAAGATATGGCCTCGCGAAGTTTCACGAAAATTCCCAAATTAAAGTATACTTAATTAAGTGAAATGGGTTATGTGGATATATATATATATATATATTGATATATATATATATATATATATAATTGAAAATTTAATAAATAAATATGCAAAAATGCTCAAAACAGCGAATTGGGAGAGGGGAATAACCGAACCGGCCGATTTTTGAAGTCGACCCGAGCCCGCTGGGTCGACTAGGGGTTAATCCAGGGTGTTTGGCTGTCAACCCGTGGGCCGATTCGCTCAAGTGCAGATTTTGCATTTGAATGGTTCTCATGGTCCATCTTTAATCTAAAGGCCCTAGATGGTTCCTACACTTGACTTCTTCCCCAAGACATGCTTTGATGGCTTGGATTGAATCTAGGGTTAATCCTATGGCCTAAAACACTTGCCTAATCTATAAATAAGACCCTAACCTACCCTAATTCATTCATAATTAAACCTAGTGACTAAACTATGGCAAAATGCTAGCTCTCATGGCCTCCACTAATTTTATGAAGAGGGTTGCATACTAATCACTCTCTAATCAACTTCTAATCCCTTCTTAGCATCTTAATCTTCTTCATTTGGTGTTCAAAGTTGCTAGTTGTGAGTTTCTATCACTTTGATGATCTTTTGGTAAACTAATTAGATGAGATGTGATGAGATTTATGGTTTTGTATGTGGGTTAATGAGCTTTGAATCATATGATATGATGTTAGCATTAATCTTATGTTTATGCATGTTGAGTATGTAAGCTTATGCAAGTTTAATATGATGTATGTTATGTTTGCATGATGCTAAATATGCAAGTTGTGGGCTATGTAATCATATGCATGTTATGCAAGTTCATGGTAATATGCTATGCAAGTTACATGTATGTAAATATGCAAGTTACATGTTTGTTAATATGCAAGTTACATGTTTGTTAATATGCAAGTTACATGTATGTAAATATGCAAGTTACATGTTTCTTTATATGCAAGTTACATGTTTGTTAATATGCGAGTTACATGTATGTAAATATGCAAGTTACATGTTTATTAATATGCAAGTTCATGATGACACATTATGCAAGTCTATAAGCTAATATGCAAGTTTGTTATGCAAAATGAATATGTAAGTTATGTGACATATTATATGCAAGTTATGTGACATGTTATGCAAGTTCATATGCAAGTTATGTGTTTGTTAATATGCAAGATGGCACCTTTGAAACATGTTCATTCATATGCAAGTTGACACCTTTTATATGTGTTATATCATGAACGAAATTACGTGGGAACGATGGGGTAATTAAATGCATAAGTTAATAAGATTGTGTGAAATTAATATAATTATGCATAACACAAAATAAATAAACATAGTATGGGAATTTGCCTATTTGGTTAGGTGTACCCATACTATGTGTTGGGAATTTACCTATTGAGTTAGGTCTACCCCATGGGAATTTACCTATTAAGTTAGGTCTACCCATGTTAAGAAAACTTGATTAATTAGGGATAATTAATATAAAATTATGAGGGTGATTAATTAGGTGTAATTAATTGACTAAGACACGAGGTTGGACTCAGTTGTAGCGTAAA
The DNA here is from genome assembly GCA_030737875.1 of Allium sativum. Lineage (NCBI taxonomy): Eukaryota > Viridiplantae > Streptophyta > Magnoliopsida > Asparagales > Amaryllidaceae > Allium > Allium sativum. Next base: position 132,320,816 of record CM060914.1, on the reverse strand, counting down.
ACTGCCCGGACCCAACCGGCTTAACCAGTTGCTACAAATGTTAGCCCAATGTGAGAGGTCTTAGGCACAAACTAAATACGTAATTAATGTAAAGACACGAGGTTAGACTCTGTTATGACATAAGGCTGCCCGGACCCAACCGGCTTAACCAGCGGTCATAAAAGACAGTCTAATGTGAGAGGTCTTTACAAAGGTTACGTTCTTAATTAATTAATTAAGAAACACTTAACCATATTAGCATGTAGAGGGACATGAGGGGTTAAGTGGGTGCCTCGGGTGGCATGAGAAAATCTAGTGGTTGCCTTGGGTGGCAATAGAAAATACGATTAGAATACTTAACCAAAATGGAACATGTAATTAAAACATGATTAAAGGGTTAAGTGGGATATACTAGAAAAAGGGACAAGCTTAGGTGGGTAGCTTGTGGAGGCCCATTTCAACCAGTAACCCATACGTATCTTTGTGGGCTCGACCCATGTCGAGGACGGGACACGCATACTGGGCTTGACTGTAAGAGGCAAACGGGTTAGCGGTGGCAACGCAAGTCCAACGGGCTTCATATGCGTGAGTGGGCCCGGGCTGGTAGGTAAGCCGTTGTTGCATCGAGTAGATATAAGCCGTGCACCTTTAGTTCCATCAGGTTGCCACATTGGGGAATGATACATCCCACGGTGGGGCCAGCACAGGTATCTACGTTAGGGAGCCGATCGAATGGGAAGTAGTGTGTACACCTAGTGGATTGTAGGGCCCCGTGGCGCCTACTTGGTCACCTAGGGGTACGCAGGTACTAATTAGTAAATTTTATAAGTCCTTGGGTGAGATCAACCTTTAAGTTAGGAACGACTGGTGTGGTGCAGTTTAGTAATTTACCTTAGGGAGGGTAGATGCGTCTTTATCCTTTATCTTCGTTTAGTTGACTGCTTAGGGTAGCCATTCATCCCTATATGTTACCGTATATCAGTTTATGTCTTCTCTGGTTACTTTAACGATTGTATTGTTAAAGTTATAGGACTCGCTCAGACTTATGTCTGACCCTGTTGTTTTTATCTTTTTCCCAACCCTCAGGTCCTACGGTGGATCCTAGCAGTAGTGGAGCTTGATCGGATTGCTGTTCCAGTCTTTAGGAGCTTGGATAGATGTAAAGCTCCAGTTATCCAGTTATCTTTTCTTTTGTTTGGCTATTGTATGAGAGTGGGATTATGTACTTCTTTATTTTGATGGATATTGTACTTGACCTTTATTGTGGTTTTATGATGTAACCAGACATGTTTTACTTCCGCTGTTATGAGATGATGTTTTAAAATTTCAAGTACTATTTATATCTGTCTTGTTGTAATTTTTCTGTTCTATATTCACTAAAATACTCCACCGATGCTATGGCATTCCCTTAGTGAGTGATCATAGCGGGAGTGGGGTGTTACAATCCTTGTACAATCTATTAGCAATCGATCGACGTACAACTAAATACTAGGATTAGTGTATGTCAAGTATCATCCCATACCCATGTGGAGTTTTCAAACAACAACAGTCAATTTAAATAAATTATTGGTTAATAAATTTAACCAATTCTAAATCGGTTTGAATTACTTTTCTACTGAACAAATTTTCACTGTTCAAATTATAAATGGATATTTATATCACATTTCAACAACCACAAAGTGTATCCACATTGTTTGAAATATGAGTGTCGTATATTCAAACAACGCTTCTTGTGCAGGTGAGTCGTGAATAGTTCATATGTTGAACTCAAACAATGTCACATACAACAGATAAAAATCATCACTGACAATTCATATATTTACAGTTATATAAAAAAAAATTGACTGTACAAATATTTTAGTGAGAAAATTCTCACTTTGGGTTCCACTCCGTCAGTCTTTATTTCTTATTTTATTTTTCAAATTGAATTAAATGCACGTTTAATTCAGCTGAAAATCTAATTTGCTATGTTTCCATTCTAGTCAGTTCCATGTTGTAGTGTTCGATCCCATTATTACAACGGAACTGAAATCACTAGATTTCGACCTCATATGAAGTAGTTATAGGTGTTTAAACATTAACTACATAAACGAATAATTAAATTTTAATTAATCACTAAATAATTCGCTAATTACCATCAAAATAGTATTCCCCGTTCATTGATCCTCTATGTAAAAACCCAATAGCTCGCATCAATTTCCCGCTTGCACACGCCACTCGAGGGGCTTTGGTGATGTTCGGACACCACCAGACGGACGGGCTGCGACACCCCCTCCAGCGCCAGGCGCGATGGGCCTCCAGTGGATCCCTAAGCCTCGAAACTCATGTCGAACGATGCCCCTTTGGGCGTGAAAATCGAAGCAAATACTCCACGATAATCAATCACCTTGGTATGGATTTAAAGCTCGTTCCTAGCCACTACAACAAAACTAGTCTATTACAACGTCCATTTTACAATGGGCGTTGGCTGCCCGTTGTAATAGAATGCTATTACAACGGTCATTTTCAGGACCATTGTAATAGATGTCAGTACAACACTCTTTTTACAACGGGCATAGTAAGCCCGTTGTAATAGAATGCTATTACAATGGTCGTTTCTGGACAGTTGTAATAGATATCCTTTACAACGCTCACTTTACAACGGGTAATGGTTGCCTGTTGTAATAGAACATTATTACAACGGTCATTTCTAGCCCGTTGTAATAGATGTCAATTTTACAATGTTCACAAAATGTCCGTTGTAATAGATGTCTATTTTACAACGATCACAAAACATCCATTGTAACATGTGTCAATTTTCGACGGTCAATAACTCATTATTACAGTACTTCCATAAAATTAATATTGATTATTTAATAATTAATCATTAATCATATATTACTAATTATTAGCTATAATATTATATTACTAATTACTAATCATTAATAAAATTATATTATTTATTAATATTTGATAATTAATAATTATTAATATTATATTAATCATTTATAGTTTATAGCAATTAATGATTATTAATAAATAATATCTGATTACTAACTATTATATATAATCAGTATTCCACAAGCTTAACTTTACTTTCCTATTATTAGTAAGTAATATTGAGTAATTAATAATCAGTAATTAGTTAATAAATTAATAATCAATAATAGATAAATTAATACTAAATATCTAATTAATAATTTATAATTTATAAATAAATCGCTATTGAATACTGTAATAATTATTAATTATAAAATTTTATAGAAGATGTCGATTAATTGAATGATAATTAAATACTAATAGTTGAAGTTAATATTAAAAATGTATAAAAATGATGCATATTAAGATATTTTACATATATAAAACTGTAAATGACAATAATTTTGTCTATATAATTACACAAAGAATAGCTATAATTTTGACTGTACCCGAACGAATAATTATCAAATGCGAATGCGACCGTATCCACATTTGTATTTGGTTTTTAAATATCGGATAATATTTTATTTCTTGAATATGGATATGAATTTTTTTGATTAATCGACTAAAAATATTTTTAAATTCATTTTTTAATTTTGAAGGTTGTTTTTTGTTTTTTAATTAATTTAGCAACGATGAGAAATTAATGTAAGAATCCGGACTTTGGAAGGGGGGTTTGTACTTGCTTAGAAAATTTTGGTGTTTAGTAAAGAATTTCTTTCTTAAATATGAGCGTTCTGTTGAAAATAATTAACATTATTAATTAATTTGGATTCATTCGTAAATGCGATTTTGGAAATAAATCTAAAGTTGGAAATATAAAACTTGTATGCTGATTTGATGAGAAATCGAATATGTGCGATATAATTTAATTTGATTAGAAGTTGATTTCGAAAAATGAATTGAAGCTTATGAGCGAATTCTAAAGGGGTAGTTTAATTTACTTATTTTGTGTTTACTTGAATTTAAAAATTAAACGTCAACGCTCATCTAATTTATTGTTTGGTAAATTTATTGAAATTGTATTAGAAAATGTACAAATACATTAGTAGTAGTTGTACAATGTGTACATATAGAGAATTCCTATAATATATACATTCTTTTTAAAATATAGGTTGCCACCTATTCTAACACAGTTCTGGATTTACCGTGTCTTCTTTCATCAGTTTGCACCGCCTTTTACCTTTATTTAATCCCCCGTTCATTTTGTTGGAGGGACCCCCTTCGGTCAACAATTTCGATTTCCCCAAAACTCAATTCCTCCTTTTCTCAAAAATCAAATCTATTCCCAAATCACTCTTTCAACTTCGGTCGTTCACCGGCTAGTTCGCCGCGCCTCCACCGTGAATGTCCACCGCAAGCCGCTGCATGTTGCCTGAACCGCCTCCGTCGAGACCTCGCCTCCTCCTCGATTGAAACCCAACATCGCACCATCCCCTTCGAGCCTCAGACCAGAACCCGTAGCCATCGCACACGATGCCAGAGCCTCCGCCGATGGACAGTCACCAAATCGAGTCGGCATATTCCGTCCTCCAGTCTTGTGTCACGCAAGTCACGGAAGCTCCAAATCCATTTCAAAAATCGTTGCTGCACCATTTCTCTACGCCCGTCCACCACTGTCCGTTGTTTCCGGCTCCTGCTTCGTCGATAAATTGTAAGTTTGCCTTACGATTAAATTTGTTTCAAGTTTCTTCACTGTATAACACTAGGCATAAATTGATTTGGGTTGTTCTACTGCTGCATTTGTACCATTCACAAATGACTTGGTTGATTTATGTGTGAGTGGTTGCCTTGAGCTGTGAATGCTTGAATGGATTTGTTCCCAATACTGGTTTCTTGACTAAAAATTTGTAGCAGCATGTTTATATTTTGGTTATATTATGATATAGACACTATATGGTAAGTCTTATATGAATCCACGGTTGTATTCTCCAGATCCACCTACCAATATAGGATCTTTGACCTTTCAGATAACTCTTAAAATGATTAGTTTATCCACCACTTATACTTTTTTTCTTTTCGTCTCTTGTAGTCTATGCCATGATTCATTTCTTTTCTGCTACAGCAATAAGCAAACTCTTTTAGTATTGTTCTAATAACCACTGTTATATCAAACGCATGGAACTGGAAACAGTACCATAGGTCCTGTAGTATAGTTACATGTTTGCCATGAAATGTGTGAGACTAGCACTAAGAATATATTTATGTAATAATATATTTTGTATAAAGAAACAATATTTTTATACAAGTTTGAACTGACCTTAACGTGCATATTTATAACGGTTTAAATAAGGATATATATTCTGGGGGCATGCGTTTTCTATTGTTTAACGAAAGAATGGGTTAGCAGACATAATATGTTTTCCCACGTGAAATGATTTAATCAAGATTTCACTATTTCGATGTAAACTATATGCTGAAATGTTTAAAAATGAACTTGGTTTGATTACATAAGTTGAAGAAAGCATGTTGGACAGAGCCATGGAGTTTCAAGTCATGGATAGTTGTTTTTAATGGGATGTTCAGTACCAATTTTCTTTTTAAAATATATAGCATTATTTGAAGAAAGGAGTTGAACTTGTGAAGGATGTGGAATTAATGCATTAAGGTTAAAACATACAGAGGTGCATACGTTTATAAAAGTATGTTTATGATATTATTCTTCATTGTGTTTCAGAGCTTTTGTAATAGATTTTGTCATTTCTGCAACGTCCATGTTATTGCTTTCCATTGATATTTCATTTAACACCGAGTCCTGTCCTTTATTGGACATTTCAAGTGGAATACAATGAAAAGGAATAGGAAATTTAGACATGAATACTTACAGTTAGAAAAAGTGAAAGGAGAATTACTTGGCCAACTAACACATGCCAAATTTACAGGTATAGATAAATGTTTTTCCGATCATGAACATTTTAGCATATATAAAAATTTTGGTCCACTATTTGGCCTACAATAGGACCGTTTTTGAAGGTTTTGCTCATAACTATCGAATTAATAGTCTAATGATCCGAAGTTCTTTAATTCTCCCACTTTGTAATTTATCTTGTCAGTTTTGGCATAAAGTTTGAAATGGTTTTCTTACCCTACAAAACGCTAAAGTATCACATTTTTTCTTTATGTTAGAGTATTTTCCAAAAAGCAAGTGCCATTCCCCTATCCTACAGGAAATTTCATATGTTAAGTCGGCTAACTACTCTTCATATATGTACTTATTAATGGGTTGAAAGATTGATTTTGTGGTTACATTTGGGGTTATCAGTTTCGGTTACACCAACCTTATTTAATGCATAAGTTATAAATCATAAGCTCTATATTATTACAATCTAGATGAATTCACATTATTACCGCAGTCTTGAAACCATAGCAACTATACTCTTCAGCAGCCCAATTATATGAATAATATTATGTTATGTTCAACGTGCAAAATAATAAGATGCATGAAATATTCAGTTATATAAAAGGATTTTTTTTTTCGCTAGCTGCAAGAACTCATTTCAGTTTTCAACCAACTTTGCAGAACCAAAAATTTATTTTATTAATTACTAAATAAAGTTGCCCATTTTATTTTTCTTTTCAGTGAAGCATTGTGTTCAAGCATGCACATGTCGTTAAAACAAAAATCATCTTGCACTTGCACTTGAACAATTAGGAGCAGTCTTAGAGTTACTTGTATATAAAAAAAATTGTGTGTATATATAGGTATATTCTTAACTGAGTCGGCAATGCTCTTGACCCTTGAAGCCGCTACTATGTTAGGATATGATCTGGTACATATATATATTGGCACGTGTTTTATATGAGTTGTATGGTGGTTTTTATGGTGGTTTTTATTCCTTGTATCATGTGCGTTTTATATGTAAGATTCGCATTCACTGCATTAATTAATGAGGGTATAAACAGGGCTTGGTTCTTGAGACTTGCGTTTTATTTACTGTGACACTGTCACATGCACTTGCTGAGGCTACTAAATAATGAAGAACATAAATTAGTGCATTCCAGTATGCATTTTCATGAGAATAGAGCATGTACAGAACAGGGCAGGCGTCACTTTTATCATTAGCATGCATTGATATACATTTCGCATACACCAAAATAATTGAGGCCAGGCTTTGTTATTTTCATTTTTTTTAAATGCATTCATAGCAAGCTGTTTACCAATGCGTTTTACATATATATGAAAAGAAGAATCTTAAAGGGGCAGGAGTGCGCAGAGCTTGGTGACATCTGTAATTTATATAAAAATGTTCATAAACAATTGATATTAGTTCTGCTATTTAACATATATGTATCTTGAAGTTGCATCTTCTTGTTGTTATCTGCTATTTAACATCCATATGAACATGCAAAAAAATAGTTTCATTAATATGAACACTGTTGTATTATAGGCTGTAGGTTACCCATTTTTCATCTTAAATTTTTTTCTTCTTGAATGATTTTCATCTTAAATTGCAGGCTGTAGGTTTCCCATTTTTCCGCTCTTTGAGAAATAAACAGTGTTACCCGAATATTACTTTGTTGAATGAAAATTAATCCGTGCTCAGGATAAAACAAAGTGGAGACAAAATAGCGGTAAATGTACATTAATATGCATATTATTCGAAATTGCACTATAATGAATAATACTTGCGCTGATCATGCAGAAACTTCTAGATGTTTTGGAATTAACTGGGCTACATCTGTGTGGAGTTTTCCCTGTGGTTCCACTTCGGGCTTTGCTGATAAGATCATCTTAATGTATGGTGCGGTCGATGCAAGTTGGCTTCGTTCTTCAAAATGTAATTTATCTTCTGTTTTTATCTTATTTCATGCTAGCTTTTATTCATTTTATCATTTTGAATAGCAGTAGTGTATGTTTGGAAGTTCCAAGCACGCATTAGTATACTAGTTTATATTCCTTATAATTTTGGCTAAAGTTACAGTGTTGAAATTGCCAATGATTCTACCCATATCAACAAAAAAGTCAAAGCCGTTGTTAATCCAACTTTTAACGATGTAGAGGTTTCTTCGCTATATTAAAGAAGGGGAGATCGACGAGTCACTCTAAAAGAATAAAACTTGTGTTTAACATAGCCAGGTGCGCTCTCTATTTCTAGTGAAATAAGCAGCATTTGTTGTTTCAAGTTACGATCACCAGAAACTTGTAGGCGCCGTCAAACGCATGCACACTCAACCTCTCACATCTGCATATGTTTGGACTTTCAATAGAAGCCTATTTATTGTGTAATTAATTCTTCCTTTGGTCATATAATTGTAGAAATAAAAGTTCGTATATAATGTCAATTACAAATACAAATATTTTTACTTAAATACAACTGGAAACTGTGGATATGGTGGTGTCTAAACTGAAGTAGGAAGACTATGGAACCAATGGCTGTAAAGTTACAGCAATGCAAAGATTTAAATGTTGTATAATAAGTTTTGAATGGTGTATAATAATATATTCTCTCTACATTTGGTAACTTTTTTTCTTTTTTTTGCAGTCACACCGTGCTAGTAAATATATGCAGACTCAAGATCAACAGGCCGTTGGATCTGCCGTCGCGTGGCACAAAGATTACATTTCCTTGATCTAGTTTTGGTACTTATGAAACTAGTTATGTAATTTATGTTAGAACTACGTCGACGTAACTTATGTAACCTTTTGAAATGTTAACTTATCTAGTCTTTTGGAGTATAAACTTATCGAATTTTTTGAAATGTGTTGGAATTATATAATTCTTGCTTCAGTCTTTTAGTATGTGTTATTATTTGATTTTGATTGTTGCATTACAGTATTTATTGCATGTTAAAATATTCATTATTATTATGGATGCATATCGCAGCAGTTATATTTAAATTTGCTATTACAACGGGCAAAAACTGTTGTAATATATTGTATTACAACGGGCAAAGGTCGCTTGTAATTTATTAGCTATTACAACGGGTTAATAACCATTGTCATAGAGTCATTGCACGTGACAGAGCAAGTTATTACAACGGTCTTTTACAATAGTCATTGCCCGTTGTCAAATAGTCAGGAGCTATTACGACGGATCATATTAAGACGGGCATATGCCCGTTCTGAAATGCATATTACAACGGTTTTTGCCCGTTGTAAAAGGACTGTTTTGTTGTAGTGAGCTCTACAATATTCGTTTTATAAGCTCATGAAGATTTTGAGTGGATTGAGTGTAATCAAGGGGAGAAATCTCGAGCTTTTCTGGCCTTCAGTTGGTAAACGGCGCCTGCTGCGAAATGATAAGGGAGCTAGGGTTTTGGGGCGAATGATGGGATATATACATATATTTAAATTTTATTTAATTCACTTTAAAACTCAATATCGCCACGAACTCCAAATCAAACCCAACGACTGTCACCCCTAGCTTAATGCCCCCATTCCGTATAAAATGGGATATGTTTCATAAGCCAATTCGACTGTTACAATCAGTTTTTATAAAAATTAAAATATAAATTAATATTACGTTCAATATTGAGTTTCAATGTACATTTTAATTTACCATGGCCACATGCTGATTCCAAAAACTACAGAAAAATAAATCTAGCTTTATTTTGACGATACCGTCCTAATAAAACTAATTTCGTCAAATTTAGAGAAAGTTTGAAAAATGGCATTTTTTCAGTCGATTAAATTCAAACTGAAATTACCAAACACATTTAAATTTATTGCGCTCACATATTAATTCCAAAAAAAATTGAAAATTGAAATCTAACAATAATTTGACAATCTGAATCTAACAAATGTGGTTTCGTCGAAAATGAAGGTCGTTTGTCAAATGGCTATTTTTAAGGGCTATGTATTATTTAAAATACATATAAATTTTCTAGCGACAATTCTAAATTTTAAACTGGACATAACTTTCAATTTGTATTATGAAATCTAAGTTTTTCATATTCATTAGATGTAATGACCCGCATTTTCAGCGATATAATAATTAATTTATTTAATTATTTAAATGGTGAATTAAAAGATTTAATGGTCGTGGAATTAAATAATGGTGAATATTTAATTTAAAATAAAAAATTAAATAATATATTTAATTCTAAAATAATCAGAATTGGCTGAAATGGCGATATGGTGTGAACCGGATCATCTGTGATATTTAATTCAGTTTAGAATTGAATTAGAATAACGAATATATTATTTGAACGACAGTTTGAACGTAGAATTTTAATATAATTAAAATCGAGCTTGAAATGGCGCTGCAGTTCGTAAATTGGCGATTCGAAGTTCAACTGAATGTACATGATCCGTTTTAAGCCAGATTTCTGTGAAACAAGAAACGTGTGGAGCTGGTGGAGTATATCTTTCTAGTGGAAGAGAAAAATTGGGATTTCGTCGTGTAGATTTTGATTTATGTCCAAATCAAATTTTAGAAAAGTCGCTGTGGAATTCCTTTATAGTTTATAAAGGAATTATTTATATTTTAAAAAGGATTTTCAATAATAAATCGAATATTGGGTTGACCCAGATTTGAAATATCAAGTTAGAAATTCATATAGGAATATTCTAGAGTTGTATGGTATTCCACTGTGAATATATACGATAATATTATGTAACACCCCGAATTTCAGTTAACACTGATATTCACTAATTACAGAACTAATAATCTCAGATGTGAGAATTAGGGGAAACGGGTTACGTCATTGTGTCCATCTCGGAAAAATACGCGAAATAGAGTCCGAAATTTTGTAAATCGGAGTCCGTATGACCCGGTTAAGGCCCAAAGAAGTTTTCGGGAAATTTGAATTTCGAAACATGCAGAAATGGGGGCCAGGCGGGAAAACTCCCGCCCAGCCAAGTCGACTTGGCTGTCGACAGGGCTGTCGACTTGCCTGTCGACAAGCCTGTCGACTTGGCAGTCGACAGGGCTGTCGACTTGCCCTGTCGGCTGATTCTGGCCTGGGTGCACCTGGTTGAGTTTTGGGCTGGGTTGGAGGGCTTGGGACGAAATCTGACGGACCTAAACTAACCTAGGGTCAATCTAAGGGTCAAAAACACATCCTAATCCTATAAACAAGACCCTAAGCTAGCCCTAAATGATCATAATCCTATCCTCTAACTAAACTATGCCAAAATTTTCTATGATCATGGCCTCCACTCAAAACCCTAGCCTCCATCCTCTTTCTAAACTATTTCTATGAAGGCTTTCATGTTCATACAAGCATTTTTAAGTTGTATGAGTGATCATTAGCTTGCATTCACCATCAAGTTGCAAGCTTTATTTTCACTGCTAGAGTTTTTGGGTGATTTTTTGGCAAGGGTTTGCTTATTGGAGTTTAGTGGTGAGTTTCTATAGCCTTAATAATCAATTGTTAAATTGATTATGATAGGATATGATAAGATATGGCTATGTTTGTGGATCAATGTGTTTATGCAAGTTTAGTATAGTGTATGTTGTGTGTTTTGCGAGTTTTATGCTATATGTTATGCAAGTTTAATGCTATGTTTTATGATGCTCATTATGCAAAACACTATGTTGAACATTCATTCATATGTAACATGTTATGCAAGCTATATGTGAGATTATATGCAAGTTCATATGTAACATGTTATGCAAGCTATATGTGAGATTATATGCAAGTTCATATGTAACATGTTATGGAAGCTATATGTGAGATTATATGCAAGTTCATATGTAACATGTAATGCAAGTTATGCGCATGATTATATGCAAGTTCATATGTAACATGTTATGCAAGTTATGTGTTTGGTTATATGCAAGTTATGTGCATGATTATATGCAAGTTCATATGTAACATGTTATGCAAGTTATGTGTTTGGTTATACGCAAGTTAACATGTGACATGCTATGCAAGTTCACACCTTTGTATGACATAAGAATCATATGCAAGTTACCCCTTTGTGACATATGTGCTTCATGCAAGTTTGGGTTAAAAGCTAGTTGGGTTTAATGTATGCTCATATATGCAAGTTGACACCTTTTAAACCCATGATAAAGTTATATGCTATGTTGGTTAAACCCATGGCATTTGTGATGAATCTTCCCTTTATTATGTCATGTTATGAGAACGAATTACGTGGGGAACGATGGGGTTAATATGCATGTTAATAAAATGGTGTGAAATGGGTATGATTAAGCATACCATAAAGTGAATGGACATAATTGGGAATTTACCTATTGAGTTAGGTCTACCCATATTATGGAGTTGGGAATTTACCTATTTAGTTAGGTCTACCCATACTACGGAATTGGGAATTTACCTATTGAGTTAGGTCTACCCATATTCTTGAATATTTGTAATAAATTAGGGATAGTTAATACAAATTATGGGGGTGATTAATTAGGTGTAATTAATCGACTAAGACACGAGGTTGGACCCTTCTGTAGCATAAGACTGCCCGGAACCGACCGGCAAATCCAGCGGCTACGAATGATTGGCCCAATGTGAGAGGTCTTAGTCATAAACTAAATACGTGACAAGTGTAAAGACACGAGGTTAGACTCTGTTATGGTATAAGGCTGCCCGGAACCAACCGGCATATCCAGCTGCCATAAAAGACAGTCTAATGTGAGAGGTCTTTACAAAGGTTACGATCTTAATTAATTAAGAAACACTTAACCAAATTAGCATGTGGTAGAGCATGAGGGGTTAAGTGGGTGCCTTGGGTGGCATGTAGTAACTAGTGGGGGTGCCTTGGGTGGCATGAGGAAACTAGTGGGTTGCCTTGGGTGGCAATAGAAAATACGATTAGAATACTTAACCAAAGTGGAACATGTAATTAAACATGATTAAAGGGTTAAGTAAGTGTCTTGGGTGGCATGTGGGAATCAAGTAAGTGCCTTGGGTGGCATGTAGAAATCTAGTGGGTGCCTTGAGTGGCAATTAAAATATGATTAAAAGACTTAACCAAAATTTATAACATGTAAGTGGACATGGTTAAATGGTTAAGTGGGATTCACTAGAAATGACAAGCTTAGGTGGGTAGCTTGTGGGGGCCCATTTCAACCAATATCCCAAACGTATCTTTGTGGGCTCGACCCAAGTCAAGGACGGGACACGCATATTGGGCTTGACTGTAAGTGGCCAAAACGGGTTAGCGGTGGCAACGCAAGTCCAACGGGTTTCATATGCGTGTGTGGACCCGGGCTGGTAAGTAAGACGTTGTTGCATCATGTAGGTATAAGCCGTGCACCGTTGATATTATCAGGTTGCCACTTTGGGGAATGATACACCCACTGTGGGGCCAGCACGGGTATCTACGTTAGGGAGCCGATCGCTTGGGGAGTAGCGGGTACACCTAGTGGAGATAGGGGCAGACGGCACCTATGTAGTCAGCTAGGGGTACACGAAACTACTATTAAAAATTACTAAGTACACTTAGTGGGATCAACCTTAAGTAGGAATTACCCTTGGGTGGGTAGAACTGGTGTGGTGCAGTGTAGGAATTACCCTTGGGTGGGTAGATCTGGGATGGTGCAGTGTAGTAATTATCCTTGGGTGGGTAAATGCGTCTTTTCGGTTATCTTAGTACATCCTGTGTTTAGTTGGCTACTTAGTGTAGTCATTATCCCCAGAGGTACCGTACCTTGTTTATATCATACCCTAATTACTTTAATGATTGTATTGTTAAGGTTATAGGACTCGCTCAGACTTATGTCTGACCCCGTTGTTTTTTTTTATCTTTTTCCCAACCCTCAGGTTTTCAGAGTGGGCCTAGCACTAGTGGGCTTTGATCAGACTGCTTTATCTATCTTTTGGAGCTTGGACCGTGGATGTAAAGCTCAGTTTATCTTTTCTATTATGGCTATTAAAGTTATGTAGTGGGATTATGTACTTTTGTTTTATCAGGATGGATATTATGTACTTGACTCTTGTTTATGGTTTTAGTGTAACCAAACATGTTTTACTTTCCGCTGCAATGAAATGATGTTTTAAATTCTCAAGTATTACTTATATCTGTCTTGTTGTAATTTTTCTGTTCTATATTCACTTAAAATACTCCACCGATGTTATGGCATTCCCTTAGTGAGTGACCGTAGCGGGTGTGGGGTGTTACACGTGGTATCAGAGCTTAAGGTTACCAGAACAGATAAATTTTTTAGAAAAACTATTTTCTAAGAATATTTTTGAAAGGAGTATTTTCAAAAACATGTCTTTTAAGAGAAAAGTTTTTGAAAGAAAAGCATAATCCCCAATAGCCATATCTATATCTTTCAAATTCTCCGTTTTGAATCTCTTCCTCTCTCGTTTTGAGTTTCCCCTCCGCGTATAGAGGTTCTTTCTAAGATAGATAAGAATGGAAAACCACTTCAAGGGACTTAGACGTTAGTCGGATTAGAAGTTGGTTCAAGAAGGAGGAGGACTGGTAGGTACCTATTGGATAGACGATGGGAGGAAGGCTCAAATAGTTGTTTGGTTAATGAAGGATGAAACCTCATTGGTGGGAGGTTACGAGTGGAGAATGGGAAGAAGAAGGCGAGTAGTTATCCTTTTGGGAGGAATAGGACACCTTATTAGGGTTGTCCAAAGGGGCAAGGGCAAGGTATGGAATCTTATGGAGGGTAGTTGTATTCCCTCACGGCTAGTGTACCATATGGGGATAAGACCGTCTAGGTTGGAATTTGGATTTCTTTATTATCCGGTTCGAACTTTATTTGATTCTGATGCATCAAATTCGTTTATCTCATCGTTGTTAGTTGAGTCACTGCACTTAGACACCAGTTTAGTAGATGATCCCTTAATTGTTTCAAACCCAATTGGGGGCTCCATGATGTGTTTGGGTTTGAAAGTTTCTATACTTAGCGTTGAGTTTAGATGTGATGCTTCTTGGGCTTCACGGGCTATGGGTTAGTTTTGGGCATGGACTGGTTATCCAGTAATGGTGTCGTTCTTGTTTGTGGAAGGAGAGTTGTTAGGCTTACGACCCGCTTGGGTAACACTCTCGAGATCTCTTGTAATCCCATGGAATCTGTTATGCCAAGTTATCTAGAATCGCTTGACACGTCGGTCTAGAGTTTGCGATCTGTTAGAGTTGTCCGGGAATACTCGGATTTGTTTGAGGAGGTGAAGGGCTTACCTCCGGAGCGGGAGATTGACTTCCGAATATATCCGGTAGACAATGCCAAACCAGTATCTTGGCCAGTATGCCACATGGCTCCTCGTGAGAGGAGGGAACTCCATAAGCAAGTAGGCGATTTGCTTGAGAAGGGGTTTAGAAGACGAAGTATATCGGAGTGGGGTGCTCCAATAGTTTTTGCTATGAAGGCGGATGGGTCCCTCAGACTTTGTGTAGATTATAGGGAGTTTAACAAGATAACAAAGAAGAATAGACACCCATTGCCGAGGATTGATGATCTCTTTGATCAGTTGGTTGGCGCCTCAGTGTTTTCGTAGTAGGACTTAGCCACGGGGTTTCATCAGTTGAGAGTGGCTGAGGATAGTATAGAGAAGACTACCTTTAGGACTCCGGATGGTTTTTAAGAGTGGCTGGTGATGCCATTTGGTTTGACGAACGCCCCCGCATACTTTGTTGATTTGATGAGAAGGGTGTTCAGGGAGTACCTAAATAAGTTCGTGATGGTCTTTGTAAATGACATCTTGGTCTTTTCTAGGAGCGAAATAAGTTTTCGTATGTGCTCAATAGGTTGAGCAAAGCCAGTTATGGGATAAACGGTGGTTTTGGAGCGAGACTGGCGAGGACATCCAGAGTTGGACAAGGGCTTAATTATTTAGCTGTTTTTACTAGTATCATCTCACGTAGGTCGTCTGAATTCGAAGGAGGTATCCCTTGGGTGTTTGTCTGATATTGGATCAGGCCTTTGGGGCTTGCATTTGGGGGATGTCGAGTTCGACTAGGGCGGTCTGCGTGAGAGATGGACAGTTGTGATGATTTTGGATGGGGTAATATCCTGGTTTTCTCTAAAAGTGGAGAAGAGCATGCCCTACATCTTAGGGAAGTGTTGGAAACTCTTCGAGCGCATAGTCTTAGGACAACAAAAGTGGATGGGATTCTTAGCATCCTATGAGTTTGAGATAGCGTATACCCATGGCAAGGGTAACGTGGTAGCGGACGCCTTAAGTAGAAAAAGGTTGTCCTTGAGTTCATTGTTCGTTGAACGACGGAGCTTAGAGTTTATTTCTATGTTTGACTTTAGACCTTCTGTTGACTTTGTACCCGGTTTGCTAGCCTCCTTGGAGGTTAGACCTACTCTTTTGGGGCGGATTGGCGGAGCGCAGCGAGACGACCCACAGTTGGTTGAGTTAGTAGAGAAGCTCATGAGGAGGGGGAGTCGTCCAGCCATTTGAGTAGGTACACCCTAGATGGTAAGGGGTGGTTGCGTAGAGACGGTAGACTTTGTGTACCGCAAGACGAGGGTTTGAGGAAGGCTATACTTGATGATGCACATCGTTCGAAGATGACCATTCATCCCGGTAGGGACAAGATGTACCAAGACATGAAGCGAGTTTTCATTTGGGCCGGTATGAAGAAAGACGCGGCCGTGTATGTCGCTAGATGGTTGGTGTGACAACAAGTAAAAGCGGAGCAAAATAAACCCTGTGGGTTGCTTCACCCATTGGAGGTTCCGCTATGGAAGTGGGATAGTGTCTCGATGGATTTCGTCAATGGATTACCAAGATCGAGGAAGGGTAATACGGGAATTTGGGTTGGGGTAGACAAACATACTAAGAGTGCCCATTTTATACCCGTGAAGAGTAAGAGGACTGCTCAATGGCTAGCTTCAATCTACATTCGAGAGATTGTTAGATTGCATGGTGTACCTTCCAGCATAGTGAGTGATCGAGATCCTATCTTCACTAGCGAGTTTTGGAAGAGTTTGAAAGAGGCGGTAGGGACTCAGCTGTGTTTGAGCACCGCAAATCATCCTCAGACGGACGGCCAGACCGGGAGGGTGAATCGCATTTTAGAAGACCTTTTGAGGCTATGTATCTTAGATTTTGGAGGTACATGAGAAGAGCATCTTCCATTGGTGGAGTTCGCATATAATAACAGCTTTCAGTCTAGTATTGGCATGGCTCCTTTCGAAGCTTTTTATGGAAGGCCTTGCCGATCACCTACATGTTGGTGGGAATCTATGGATAAGATCTTGCTTGGGCCCGATATGGTTAGGAAGACTTCGGAAAAGATTGATTTGATTCGAAGAAGGATGAAAGCGGCGCAAGACAGACAGAAATCTTATGCGGACAAGAGGAGAACAAAGCTTGAGTTTGATGTTGGGGACATGGTCTTTGTCAAAGTATCTCCGTTACGGAATGTGGTTCGCTTTGGATCTGTTGGGAAGTTAGCACCAAGGTTTGTTGGACCGTTTCCTATTAAGGAAAGGGTTGGACAGATGGCCTATAGAGTGGAGTTGCCCGACAGACTTAGTGGTGTACATGATGTATTCCATGTGTCACATTTGAGGAAGTGCCTACATGAGACCGCAAAGGTGGTAGAGTCGAGCTTGCTTAGAGAAGTAGAGATAGAGCGTGATGCGACTATTCGACGAGCTCCTACACGCATCCTTGGGTCAGAGATTAAGAGGTTGAGAAACAGGGAGGTTCAACTAGTCAAAGTGCAATGGGGAGAAGATGAGAGCAACGCTACTTGGGAGACGGAAGCGAAAAGGCGTTCATTATACCCATTCCTTTTTAAGGGTATGTCTTTTAACTTCTCCTTTATCGTTTGTCTAGTACTTATCTTATCTTTAGTATGTCCTCTTGTTAGTGCCTTTGACCTTTAGATATGGTAAACCCATGGTTGAAACATGTGTTTGAGACATGTTATGATTGATGGATGCATGTGGATGCAAGTGTTTGCTTGTGGTTGCTCGTGGATGCATATACACACACTCTAGACACTAGATCGGCTCAATCACTTCATATTGCATATTGCATATAATTGTGTGTAGGTAGCTATATTTATGGATGTATAATGGTTGTGTTATCATATGGATGATGCATTTTGGTGAATGATTGCGCACTCATGTAGATATAGTATGTGTCGATAGGTTTCTTTCGCATGCATATTGGATGCATGGCACTATCACAGTTTGCATATGTTCATACATTAGATAGGGAACATATACACACACTTTTTGCATATGCTCATACATCAGTAGAAATTGTTTTAAGGACAATGGATGCCCGTGTTTGATGGATTGAGTAGATGGTTGTTTGGATGGTAGGATATGCATTCTCCTTAACTTGGAGATTTCGGGGACGAAATCCTTTAAGGAGGGGAGAATGTAACACCCCGAATTTCAGTTAACACTGATATTCACTAATTACAAAATTAATAATCTCAGATTTGAGAATCAGGGGAAATGGGTTACGTCATTGTGTTCGTCTCGGAAAAATACAGGAAATAGAGTCCGAAATTTTGTAAATCGGAGTCCGTATGACCCGGTTAAGGCCCAAAGAAGTTTTCGGGAAATTTGAATTTCGAAACATGCAGAAATGGGGGCCAGGCGGGAAAACTCCCGCCCAGCCAAGTCGACTTGGCTATCGACAAAGCTGTCGACTTGCCTGTCGACAAGCCTGTCGACTTGGCAGTCGACAGGGCTGTCGACTTTCCCTGTCGGCTGATTCTGGCCTGGGTGCACCTGGTTGAGTTTTGGGCTGGGTTGGAGGGCTTGGTACGAAATCTGACGGACCTAAACTAACCTAGGGTTAATCTAAGGGTCTAAAACACATCCTAATCCTATAAATAAGACCCTAAGCTAGCCCTAAATGATCATAATCCTATCCTCTAACTAAACTATGCCAAAATTTTCTATGATCATGGCCTCCACTCAAAACCCTAGCCTCCATCCTCTTTCTAAACTATTTCTATGAAGGCTTTCATGTTCATACAAGCATTTTTAAGTTGTATGAGTGATCATTAGCTTGCATTCATCATCAAGTTGCAAGCTTTATTTTCAAGGCTAGAGTTTTTGGGTGATTTTTTGGCAAGGGTTTGCTTATTGGAGTTTAGTGGTGAGTTTCTATAGCCTTAATAATCAATTGTTAAATTGATTATGATAGGATATGATAAGATATGGCTATGTTTGTGGATCAATGTGTTTATGCAAGTTTAGTATAGTGTATGTTGTGTGTTTTGCGAGTTTTATGCTATATGTTATGCAAGTTTAATGCTATGTTTTATGATGCTCATTATGCAAAACACTATGTTGAACATTGATTCATATGTAACATGTTATGCAAGCTATATGTGAGATTATATGCAAGTTCATATGTAACATGTTATGCAAGCTATATGTGAGATTATATGCAAGTTCATATGTAACATGTTATGCAAGCTATATGTGAGATTATATGCAAGTTCATATGTAACATGTTATGCAAGCTATATGTGAGATTATATGCAAGTTCATATGTAACATGTAATGCAAGTTATGTGCATGATTATATGCAAGTTCATATGTAACATGTTATGCAAGTTATGTGTTTGGTTATATGCAAGTTATGTGCATGATTATATGCAAGTTCATATGTAACATGTTATGCAAGTTATGTGTTTGGTTATATGCAAGTTAACATGTGACATGCTATGCAAGTTCACACCTTTGTATGACATAAGAATCATATGCAAGTTACCCCTTTGTGACATATGTGCTTCATGCAAGTTTGGGTTAAAAGCTAGTTGGGTTTAATGTATGCTCATATATGCAAGTTGACACCTTTTAAACCCATGATAAAGTTATATGCTATGTTGGTTAAACCCATGGCATTTGTGATGAATCTTCCCTTTATTATGTCATGTTATGAGAACGAATTACGTGGGGAACGATGGGGTTAATATGCATGTTAATAAAATGGTGTGAAATGGGTACGATTAAGCATACCATAAAGTGAATGGACATAATTGGGAATTTACCTATTGAGTTAGGTCTACCCATATTATGGAGTTGGGAATTTACCTATTGAGTTAGGTCTACCCATACTACGGAATTGGGAATTTACCTATTGAGTTAGGTCTACCCATATTCTTGAATATTTGTAATAAATTAGGGATAGTTAATACAAATTATGGGGGTGATTAATTAGGTGTAATTAATTGACTAAGACACGAGGTTGGACCCTTCTGTAGCATAAGACTGCTCGGAACCGACCGGCAAATCCAGCGGCTACGAATGATTGGCCCAATGTGAGAGGTCTTAGTCATAAACTAAATACGTGACAAGTGTAAAGACACGAGGTTAGACTCTGTTATGGTGTAAGGCTGCCCGGAACCAACCGGCATATCCAGCTGCCATAAAAGACAGTCTAATGTGAGAGGTCTTTACAAAGGTTACGATCTTAATTAATTAAGAATCACTTAACCAAATTAGCATGTGGTGGAGCATGAGGGGTTAAGTGGGTGCCTTGGGTGGCATGTAGTAACTAGTGGGGGTGCCTTGGGTGGCATGAGGAAACTAGTGGGTTGCCTTGGGTGGCAATAGAAAATACGATTAAAATACTTAACCAAAGTGGAACATGTAATTAAACATGATTAAAGGGTTAAGTAAGTGCCTTGGGTGGCATGTGGGAATCAAGTAAGTGCCTTGGGTGGCATGTGGAAATCTAGTGGGTGCCTTGAGTGGCAATTAAAATATGATTAAAAGACTTAACCAAAATTTATAACATGTAAGTGGACATGTTTAAAGGGTTAAGTGGGATTCACTAGAAATGACAAGCTTAGGTGGGTAGCTTGTGGGGGCCCATTTCAACCAATATCCCAAACGTATCTTTGTGGGCTCGACCCAAGTCGAGGACAGGACACGCATATTGGGCTTGACTGTAAGACGCCAAAACGGGTTAGCGGTGGCAACGCAAGTCCAACGGGTTTCATATGCGTGTGTGGACCCGGGCTGGTAAGTAAGAAGTTGTTGCATCGTGTAGGTATTAGCCGTGCACCGTTGATATTATCAGATTGCCACTTTGGGGAATGATACACCCCACTGTGGGGCCAGCACGGGTATCTACGTTAGGGAGCCGATCGCTTGGGGAGTAGGGGGTACACTTAGTGGAGATAGGGGCAGACGGCACCTATGTAGTCAGCTAGGGGTACACGAAACTACTATTAAAAATTACTAAGTACACTTAGTGGGATCAACCTTAAGTAGGAATTACCCTTGGGTGGGTAGAACTGGTGTGGTGCAGTGTAGGAATTACCCTTGGGTGGGTAGATCTGGGATGGTGCAGTGTAGTAATTATCCTTGGGTGGGTAAATGCGTCTTTTCGGTTATCTTAGTACATCCTGTGTTTAGTTGGCTACTTAGTGTAGTCATTATCCCCAGAGGTACCGTACCTTGTTTATATCATACCCTAATTACTTTAATGATTGTATTGTTAAGGTTATAGGACTCGCTCAGACTTATGTCTGACCCCGTTGTTTTTTTTTTATCTTTTTCCCAACCCTCAGGTTTTCAGAGTGGGCCTAGCACTAGTGGGCTTTGATCAGACTGCTTTATCTATCTTTTGGAGCTTGGACCGTGGATGTAAAGCTCAGTTTATCTTTTCTATTATGGCTATTAAAGTTATGTAGTGGGATTATGTACTTTTGTTTTATCAGGATGGATATTATGTACTTGACTCTTGTTTATGGTTTTAGTGTAACCAAACATGTTTTACTTTCCGCTGCAATGAAATGATGTTTTAAATTCTCAAGTATTACTTATATCTGTCTTGTTGTAATTTTTCTGTTCTATATTCACTTAAAATACTCCACCGATGTTATGGCATTCCCTTAGTGAGTGACCGTAGCGGGTGTGGGGTGTTACATATTAATTTATTGATATTTTATTTAATTATATTTAAATATATTTATATATTTAAATGGGTCATCCAGAGCTTTAAAAATAACCACTTTTGCAAACGAAGTCAGAATTTGACGAAACTAATTTTGTTGGATCCGCAATGTTAAATTATTGTTAGATGTCAAGTTTCGTGATTTTTAGAGTCACTGTGTGGCCGTACGGATTTTTAATGTGAAAAACAGTTAGTATTTCGACAGTTAAAAATACGTTGTGTGAACAAACGGAGTCGGAATTCGACGAAACCAGTTTCATTGGGACCGTAGTGTCGAACTCTAGCTGCATGTCAATTTTCATGATTTTTGGGCATCGTATGTGACCTTAGGAATTTTTGAATGATATAAATTGATAAAATAAAATAAGTAGCTTAAGTTTTAAGCTACCCTTACTTCTATAAATACCCCCTTATCTTTCTAACCTAATTCTTGTTTTGGCCCAATGTTTTGAGCCGCCAGTGTTTGTTTTTCCTATAAACCATTTCCTCCTTCAAAAATTCCTAACAATGGAAATAAAAATCTACAAATTTTATTATACATATATTCAAGTCCCTGAGGTGATTTCCTTCAGTCTCGTATGGGTTTCAGGGTGTTCGAAGTTCATTCGTATGGTTTGGCTTTTCAACAGTAAACTTAGGGTTACGTTATTTGGGAAATAGGAGCAGTGATGCTCGAATTTGAGTTCGTTTTTGGATATGTGTGGTTGAATAACATCTGTTGGCGGATTTCTAGTGGATTTCGTGACATCAAGTGTCGATCCTGTACAACGTGTTTTGGGTTCGATGAAATTCTGTCGCACGAGAAGAAGGATGGAACGACGAGAAGTGGTGCGAGGTCAACCTTGTTGGGTGGAGGTGAAGGGTTGCGGAGAGGGGAGTTCATCTGCGAGTGTTCGGTGGTCTTGATTCTAGGAGCCGTGAGGACCGATGGACGAAAAGGAGTTGTTTGGGGGAGATTTCGATGGGATCAGTGGTGTAACGGATGGTCTTGTTCAGCTTGGCAGTTGACTTCGGGAAGTGTGGAAAGGGGGTGTGATACTGGAAGTTACGGAAATCAGTTGTTCTTTAAGGGTGCAAGGAGATGTGGACGTGGAATAAAAGGTCAGTTATGATGTTTGTTTTGAAAATCATGAGGCGATGGGAGAAGGCCTGGAAAGGTTTTGGAAATTTGAAGCTGTGAGGAGTAGCGTGCAGTGTTATATTGTAGAAGAAGGAGTTGCAGTATAGAAACCGAGAGGAAGGAGAAGTGTTATCTAAACTATTTAGAATTTGGCAGAACCCATATGATATTATGAAATGGTAAGAAGCAGTAATTGTTGTTCAATATGAGTGTGAAATCAAATATTAAAGAAAAAGGGACGGTGGCAAGTGCTTTGAGGAGCATCAGTGTCCTGGTGACTAGTAGGGTGGCATAGACGGGTACGGTAGCAGGTGATAATGGTTAAAGAGGATGGTCATTATATTAACTGAGTTTGATATCAATTACCAGTAGAGATAACTAAGTTTTATACCATGCCGAACTTGCCATTGCTGAAGCCTAACAGTACAAACCAAGGTATATTATCAACAAGTTGATGAGTGAAGGATTTTAACATAAGTATATTCTTAGATTTTGGGTTAATGAAGTCTAAGGACATAAAACATTTGACGGGTAATGTGAGAGGATATGGCCATGGTATTTTAAAAGAGGCAGTTGGTTTTTCTTTTGTGGCGTCCAGAAAGAAGAAGTAATGGGCCGAGATAATAAAAAGAATTGAGCACCGACAAATCCGTTGGGATCGTATGGACGGACACTACCCAATGGAGCTGACTAGGAGTGGATTGGAGCTCGTTTGAATTTATGGCGAAATAAACAGTTTGATTCAAATCAAACAACAGTTTATCGTTCTTTAACGATGAACTGCCAAAGTGAGTAAATCTCACTAACTCTGAACAGTTTATATTTTCATGTTGTATTTTTAGAACTGTTAGAAATTGTCTGATTGACTGTGTGTTGACTGTTTGATTGAACTGCTAGTCAGTTAGTGGAATATATATATATATATATATATATAATATAAACAGTTAGATAGTTATATATATATATATTGATTCTGTTTAACAGAATAATTCATATTGAACTGAAAGTGATGACAATCATGTTGTGTAACATCTGTGGATGCAGGGAAACAGGTTGGAGGAATCCGACTGGATTCCTCAACAGTTATTTTATTATTTTTCATATATTTTGATATATGATGTGAATTATAACCTGTTATTGATTATGTGTGTTTGGACGATATTTATCGTTGTATATGGTGTGTTAAGTACCATAGAAATACCAGAATGTGGAAAAGGGATTTTCAAAGTATATTTTGAAAATAATTTATTTATATAAAATCAATGGATTTTATATTATAAAAGAAAAAGGATTTTTGAATAAAAGAATTATATTTTTAAATCAAATAATAAGGGAATTATATTTGTAAATCAAATATAAGGGAAATATTTGTAAAACAGATATAGAAGGAATTATTTGTCAAACAAATAAGAAGAGAAATATTTGTAAACCATTTACAAATAAAATAGAATTATAAAGGAAATATTTGTAGAACATTTACAAATAGATTAAAAGGGATTATTTATTTATTTAGGGAATAAATAGAAATAGAATAAAGGAAATATTTATTTAGAAAATAAATACGATATTTTAAAAAGGAGTTAGAATTAATCAGTTAGAGTTAAAGGAGTTAATCGAATATAATTTATTCGAATAGAGTTAAAGGAGTAAATCGAATATTATTTATTCGAATAGGGTTAAAGGAGTAAATCGAATATAGTTTATTCGAAAGGAGTTAAATCGAATATGGTATTCGAAAGTAGTAAATCGAATAAGTTATTCGAAAGGAGTTAAATCGAATATGGTACTCGAAAGTAGCAAATCGAATTAGTTATTCGAAAGGGGTTAGTCGAGTCGAGTCAGTTGAATAGAGTAATCGAATATTTGTTATTCGAATAAGAGTTAACCAGTTAGAGTTAAATCAATTAGAGTTAACCAGTTAGAGTTAAACCAGTTGGAGTTAATCGATTAGAGTTAAAGCAAATAGGAGTTAATCGAATATATAGTTTATTCGAATAGAATAAAGGAGTTAATCGAATATATAGTTTATTCGAATAGAATAAAGGAGTTAATCAAATATATAGTATATTCGAATAGAATAAAGAAGTTAATCGAATATATAGTTTATTCGAATAGAATAAAGGAGTTAATCGAATATATAGTTTATTCGAATAGAGTAAAGGAGTTAATCGAATATATAGTTTATTCGAATAGAATAAAGGAGTTAATCGAATATATAGTTTATTCAAATAGAATTAAAAGAGTTATCGAATATAGTTTATTCGATAGGAGTTAAGCGAATAGAGTTAGAGTTAAATCAAAAGAGTTAAGTGAATAGAATAATTTGAAACAGAGTTATCGAATATACCTTATCGAAGGAAAGAATTATCGAATAGAAAAGATTTGAAATAGAGTTACGTAAGGAAGTTTGTTAAAGAATTAGAAGGGTGAACTTTGTCTATTTCAAGGTTAGAAACGTTGTTCAGTTAAGGTCTGAGAGGTAGTATTACCCCAACTTGGTTGACTTCATTTTTAACTAAGGAATGGTTAAGGTTCGATAGTAAGGGATGGTTAAGTGAATTTAGTAATTAAAGGAAATGGTTTGAGTTGGCATCGCGATGGTTTGTTTAAACATCTGTCTAAGTCCAATGAAGAAGCTTTGGAAATGTTTTCCAAATAAGAAACCAGAAATGTTTTCTAATAAAGAAAACAAGAAATGGAAACGTTTTCCATTGTGAATAACGTATTTTTTCCAAATTTAGAAAATAAGAAATATTGAATATAGGGAAACATGAGATAAGTAAATTAATGAAATAAAGAGATAAATGTTGAATGATATTTGATCGATATAAATTTCCATTTGGAAATGATATCGTTGTTTGCAATCCTGTTTTTCTTCGATAGTTAAATCACAGACTATCGAAGTTTTGACCATTTTAACGTTGTTAATATGGAGAGACCAGTTGGATTATTATCCAAAGAACCACTCTGTATTGGCATAAGCATTGCGAATCATATATGCCAAAGGAGATTGAAGGCGGAGTTATGCAAGGGCTATCCTGTTTACAGAATAGTGCCTTCGGTTCATCCTGTTCCTAGACGACTTGTATGGACGGATGTCTGACATAGTATTTCCAGATGATCACGTATATTTATTTCTCCAACCGTACCAAGATTGGAAGCAGAGAAGGAAACTTCTTTTAGCTAACACATAATGTATGGTTGAGGACGTCAATCGATGATTTGATGGATTTGACGATGTGGCATTCGAAGTGAATCTGATGTGATGATGAAACGTAACCTCAAGCCTCACATCCGGTAAATGACAGAAATCGGGCAGGCAGCATGGCTAAGTCGGTCACACCGAAGTAGGGTGTATAATCACCTGATCTAGACTTTCATTTATTTCCAAAAATCTATTGTTGATGCTGTCCCATTCGGGAAACGGTTGCTGATCCTAACCGTTGGTGATATACATTCGATACACACAAGCGAAATGAGTGGTCGGTCATGTGTGGTCGGGTTGCAAGATATTCTTGTTGAACCCAGTGTATTCCTCTCTAGAGGTACACTAGCGAAAGGTGTTTCCATACCTTGTCATAGTTGGAAATCCATTACCCAATACGTGCATACGGTTTTGATTGTATACTATATATATGTAGAACATGAGATGAAAGCGTTTCTGCTAGATGATTATTATATTGTGGTTGATAGACATTATTATAATATCAAAAGGTTTTTGATATAAAGATAAATTTGGATTCTCATAAGGGAAAAACCCGTTCCGTTATACGGCGTGGTCTTATGAGATATCGTTTACTTGTTCGAACCGTTTTACTCATACCAGTCCCATGACTGACCCGAAGTTTATTTTGTTGTTTTCCCTAAACTCTTGGGTGCCTAAATTTGTACGGGCAGTCAAGGAGTCGGGATTTTACAGATACACTTGAAGAGATGGAGAAGGAGGCTTCAGGATCATATAGCTATAGTTATTTCCACTGTGTTGTAAGTGTTGTACTCTGATAATGTTATTGTATACATATACTGATTGTATATTTCAAGTTATGTTATATCTATTATATGTTATTCGTTCCGCTGTGAGGTTCGTGTTACTCTGATGTTGTGTTCTTCTTCTTCTTCTATTCTAAGTTCTATCTTATCTATTCTCACCCTCTAATTTCTTTCATTAATTACCAGGATTTTTTGATGTTTGGTTAGTCGTCATCGTGTTTATGTCGATAACCAAAGTCGCCAAAATCCCGGGTCATTACAGTTGGTATATGAGTAAAGGTTTAGTTAATACCTTGGCTCTGTGGCGTGACTCAGTAGAGACAAGGTTAGTAATACCCTAGATTGAGTTGAGTGTATATATACGAGTGAGCGTATTTTGTTATTTGATATAAAAATAATTTTATATTGTGGAGATTTATTGGTTGAGTTTGTTTATGAGTTCTGGTCGATCAGTTTGATCCACTTTATCGGTAGGGATTTTGTAAACACTCGAATACGATGGGTCGACACGATATGTTTTGAAAAGAGGGTAAACGAAATAATTTTGCCCTAAATTATATTTTGATATAAAGGAATGATTGTAATATATTGGATATATTGGTTGTGATTATAATCGAGTAAGGTTATAAGTAAAATGGTTATGTAAATAATCGATCAGAATTCATACAAGTGAATTATATGAAATCGAAATGAATTAAATCTGAAATTTTAACCAGAAATTGAATTAAAAATTCTGGAAAATTGGATAAGTGTTTGTAAATGGATTTGGATTAAAAATAAGGAAAATTTAAGATCCTGGGAGATTTTAAATTGTTTTACAAGCAGTGTGAGTTATATTTTGAATTGAATTTCAAAGTGGAAATGTTTAGAAATGGTTTATAGTATTGAACTCACTTCGATCACTGGAAAATAGATTATGATGATGACAGCTGCATCATCAGTATTCATTTTCGAGTTGTAAGTGACGAATTACTACCAGAGATACTGTTTTGAATTTGTTTTGGGAAAGACAAGTTGTGTTGAATTTCAAAATGGGATTTATAATAAAGAATGAATAAAGAAAGTTTGAAATAGAAATTCAAAGGGAGTTTGAATATATGAAATTCAATGGAATTGAAATAGAAATTGAATATAGAAATTCAAAGGGAGTTTGAATATATGAAATTCAATGGAAGTGATATAGAATTTGAATATAGAAATTCAAATGGGATTTATAATATAGAATTTGAATAGGATTTGATATATAGAATTTGAATAATAGAAGTGAAATAGATTTGAATAATAGAAGTGATATAAAATTTGAATAAATGGATTCAAATAGAATTTGAATAAGAGAAATCAAATAGAATTCGAATAATAGAGAATTCAAATATAAAAGTGTTAGAAGAGATAGATAGAGTGCTCAACAAAAAGGTACGTATTTAATTCATATATGAGATTTTATGCGCCGTATCGGCTAGCCGCTTGGCTTTTTCTTTTTCTTTTGGATTGGTGAGGGCCATGGGAGGCTATTTGAAATATCCCGATGCTCCTAGTACAAAGGAGGTTATGGCGAATTTTTCCGGGAATTTAAGGAGTTAGAATATTTTTAAGATAACTTGATAGTTAGAAATCAATGTATCGATATATATAGAAGTCGATAAGGAAACGAACTTAGAAATAGAATAGTAAAATAAAAAAAGGAAGGCTAAGAATAAATCTAGTAAGAATAGAAAGAGGAAGCGTATACGTGTTTATAAAAGTGAATAAGTAGTTGTATGGTATTGATTATTCGAGTAAGTAGTCATATCTGTTTTGACGTTATAAATGTTATTCAGTCAAGGTCTGAGAGGTGGTTACACCCCAACTTGATTGATTTCATTATTAACAAATAAATAATAAGATTTCAGGCTCGAAGATCAATGTTGAATAAGAGTTAGTTGAATATAGTATTTGGGTTGTCGTAACGATGCTTTACACAACATCCGTTTTAACCCAAATAAGTGTAAGCTTGGAAATATAATAAAGAATATTTCCTAAGTATAGAAATAAACGAGATCGGAAAAGAGATAAGTAATTGGAATAGTTTCCAATTATAAATAGCATATATTTTCTAAAGTTTGGAAAATAAAGGAAGGCGATATTCAGAAATGTTTTCCAAATAACATAAAAGGCCAATATGGTTATTGAAAATATTTGGTTAACAAATATTGATAAAGAAATAGAGAAGTGATTTAACTAATGAAATATTAATTAAGGGCTCAGTGACAAGTTCAAAAGGAAAATTTTATTTCTAAAAAGAGTAAATTGTTTGAAAACTCCCAGGGAAAGACTGTTTGAATTAAAAACAAATTTAACAGAAATTTGTGAAAGAAAATTTGAATTAAAGTAAAGCCAGTAAAGTGGTAACTGAGATTGAATTAGAATGATATCAAGACAAATTGGATTGTGAGATTCATGTTTGAAGTGTAATGGGATAATCAAGTTAAGAGTTGGGAATCGAGAAGAAACTCGAGTTCAAATGATATTTGGCTCGGATGTAAGCGAATGGTTGTGTTGTGGATAAAAGCAGATTTGCAATTTGATTGGGATGACCCTTGTATCCGCTGAATTGATAACAGGTGGAAAGGATAAAATGATACGCCCGACAAAAAGGTACAAGTTTATATTTCTATTGGATATAAGATTTATGAGCCGAATTGGCAAGCCGCTTGGCTGTTTGATTTTCTTTTGGGTTAGAGATGGCCCAGAGAGGCGAGTGGGAGTTTGACCGATTGACCAGTACAAAGGAGGTACTGGCGAAATTTTTCGAAGAGTTAAGGCGTTAGAAAATTTTCAAGATTTTTGAAAATTTTCGTTGATAAAAATTGATTAATAATTTAATTAAAATAAATTGGTTTAGTGAAACTGAAGTTAAGAAGTGAATAAATATATTCTAACCAGTCGATATGGTCGTTCTCTACCTTAGCAATTTCGAGGACGAAATTATATTAAGTGGGGAAGAATGTAATGACCCGCATTTTCAACGATATAATAATTAATTTATTTAATTATTTAAATGGTGAATTAAAAGATTTAATGGTCGTGGAATTAAATAATGGTGAATATTTAATTTAAAATAATAAATTAAATAATATATTTAATTCTGAAATAATCAGAATTGGCTGAAATGGCGATATGGTGTGAAACGGATCATCTGTGATATTTAATTCAGTTTAGAATTGAATTAGAATAACGAATATATTATTTGAACGACAGTTTGAACATAGAATTTTAATATAATTAAAATCGAGCTTGAAATGGCGCTGCAGTTCGTAAATTGGCGATTTGTACTTCAACTGAATGCACAGGATTCGTTTTAAGCCGGATTTCTGTGAAACAAGAAACGTGTGGGGCTGGTGGGGTATAACTTTCTACTGGAAGAGGAAAATCGGGATTTCATCGTGTAGATTTTGATTTGTGTCCAAATCAAATTTTAGAAAAGTCGCTGTGGACTTCCTTTATAGTTTATAAAGGAATTATTTATATTTTAAAAAGGAATTTCAATAATAAATCGAATATCGGGTTGACCCAGATTTGAAATATCAAGTTATAAATTCATATAGGAATATTCTAGAGTTGTATGGTATTCCACTGTGAATATATACGATAATATTAATTTATTGATATTTTATTTAAATATATTTATATATTTAAATGGGTCATCCAGAGCTTTAAAAATAACCACTTTTGCAAACGAAGTCAGAATTCGATGAAACTAATTTTGTTGGATCCGCAATGTTAAATTATTGTTAGATATCAAGTTTTGTGATTTTTAGAGTCACTGTGTGGCCGTACGGATTTTTAATGTGAAAAACAGTTAGTATTTCGACAGTTAAAAATACGTTGTGTGAGCAAACGGAGTTGGAATTCGACGAAACTAGTTTCATTGGGACCGTAGTGTCGAACTCTAGCTGCATGTCAATTTTCATGATTTTTGGGCATCGTATGTGACCTCAGGAATTTTTGAATGATATAAATTGATAAAATAAAATAAGTAGCTTAAGTTTTAAGCTACCCTTACTTCTATAAATACCCCCTTATCGTTCTAACCTAATTCTTGTTCTGGCCCAATGTTTTGAGCCCCCAGTGTTTGTTTTTCCTGTAAACCATCTCCTCCATCAAAAATTCCTAACAATGGAAATAAAAATTTACAAATTTATTATACATATACTCAAGTCCCTGAGGTGATTTCCTTCACTCTCGTATGGGTTTCAGGGTGTTCGAAGTTCATTCGTATGGTTTGGCTTTTCAATAGTAACCTTAGGGTTACGGTATTTGGGAAATAGTAGCAGTGATTCTCGAATTTGATTTCGTTTTTGGATACGCGTGGTTGAATAACATCTATTGGCGGATTTCTAGTGGATTCCGTGACATCAAGTGTCGATCCTGTACAGCGTGTTTTGGGTTCGATGAAATTCTGTCGCACAAGAAGAAAGACGGAACGACGAGAAGTGGTGCGAGGTCAACATTGTTGGGTGTAGGTGAAGGGTTGCGGAGAGGGGAGTTCATCTGCGAGTGTTCGGGGGTCTTGGTTCTTGGAGCCGTGAGGAACGATGGACGGAAATGAGTTGTTTGGGGGAGATTTCGATGGGATCAGTGGTGTAACGGATGGTCTTGTTCAGCTTGGAAGTTGACTTCGGGAAGTGTGGAAAGGGGGTGTGATACTGGAAGTTATGGAAATCAGTTGTTCTTTAACGGTGAAAGGAGATGTGGACGTGGAATAAAAGGTCAGTGATTATGTTTGTTTTGAAAATCATGAGGCGATGGGAGAAGGCCTGGAAAGGTTTTGGAAATGTGAAGCTGTGAGGAGCAGCATGCAGTGTTATATTGTAGAAGAAGGAGTCGTAGTATAGAAACCGAGAGGAAGGAGAAGTGTTATCTGAACTATTTAGAATTGGCAGAACCCATATGATATTATGAAATGGCAAGAAGCATTAATTGTTGTTCAATATGATTGTGAAATCAAATATAAAAGAAAAAGGGTCGGTGGCAAGTGCTTTGTGGAGCATCAGTGTCCTGGTGACTAGTAGGGTGGCATAGACGAGTACGGTAGCAGGTGATAATGGTTAAAGAGGATGGTCATTATATTAACTGAGTTTGATATCAATTACCAGTAGAGATAACTAAGTTTTATACCATGCCGAACTTGCATTTGCTGAAGCCTAACAGTACAAACCAAGGTATATTATCAACAAGTTGATGAGTGAAGGATTTTAACATAAGTATATTCTTAGATTTTGGGTTAATGAAGTCTAAGGACATAAAACCTTTGACGGGTAATGTGAAAGGATATGGCCATGGTATTTTAAAAGAGGCAGTGGGTTTTTCTTTTGTGGTGTCCAGAAAGAAGAAGTAATGGGTCGAGACAATAAAAAGAATTGAGCATCGACAAATCCGTTGGGATCGTATGGACGGACACTACCCAATGGAGCTGACTAGGAGTGAATTGGAGCTCGTTTGAATTTATGGCGAAATAAACTGTTTTATTCAAATCAAACAACAGTTTATCGTTCTTTAACGATGAACTGCCAAAGTGAGTAAATCTCACTAACTCTGAATAGTTTATATTTTCATGTTGTATTTTTAGAACTGTTAGAAATTGTCTGATTGACTGTGTGTTGACTGTTTGATTGAACTGCTAGTTAGTTAGTGGAAAATATATATAATATATAAACAGTTAGATAGTTTTATATATATATTGATTCTGTATAACAGAATAATTCATATTGAACTGAAAGTGATAACAATCATGTTGTGTAACATCTGTGGATGCAGGGAAACAGGTTGGAGGAATCCGACTGGATTCCTCAACAGTTATTTTATTGTTTTTCATATATTTTGATATATGATGTGAATTATAACCTGTTATTGATTATGTGTGTTTGGACGATATTTATCGTTGTATATGGTGTGTTAAGTACCATAGAAATACCAGAATGTGGAAAAGGGATTTTCAAAGTATATTTTGAAAATAATTTATGTATATAAAATCAATGGATTTTATATTATAAAAGAAAAAGGATTTTTGAATAAAAGAATTATATTTGTAAATCAAATAT
This sequence comes from Allium sativum, assembly GCA_030737875.1. Classification (NCBI taxonomy): domain Eukaryota; kingdom Viridiplantae; phylum Streptophyta; class Magnoliopsida; order Asparagales; family Amaryllidaceae; genus Allium; species Allium sativum. Next base: position 132,287,933 of record CM060914.1, on the reverse strand, counting down.
TAAGGGAATTATATTTATAAATCAAATATAAGGGAAATATTTGTAAAACAGGTATAGAAGGAAATATTTGTCAAACAAATAAGAAGAGAAATATTTGTAAACCATTTACAAACAAAATAGAATTATAAAGGAAATATTTGTAGAACATTTACAAATAAGATTAAAAGGGATTATTTATTTATTTAGGGAATAAATAGAAATAGAATAAAGGAAATATTTATTTAGAAAATAAATACGATATTTTAAAAAGGAGTTAGAATTAATCAGTTAGAGTTAAAGGAGTTAATCAAATATAATTTATTCAAATAGAGATAAAGGAGTAAATCGAATATAATTTATTCGAATAGGGTTAAAGGAGTAAATCGAATATAGTTTATTCGAAAGGAGTCAAATCGAATATGGTATTCGAAAGTAGTAAATCGAATAAGTTATTCGAAAGGAGTTAAATCGAATATGGTACTCGAAAGTAGTAAATCGAATTAGTTATTCGAAAGGGGTTAGTCGAGTCGAGTCAGTTGAATAGAGTAATCGAATATTTGTTATTCGAATAAGAGTTAACCAGTTAGAGTTAAATCAATTAGAGTTAACCAGTTAGAGTTAAACCAGTTGGAGTTAATCGATTAGAGTTAAAGCAAATAGGAATTAATCAAATATATAGTTTATTCGAATAGAATAAAGGAGTTAATTGAATATATAGTTTATTCGAATAGAATAAAGGAGTTAATCGAATATATAGTTTATTCGAATAGAATAAAGGAGTTAATCGAATATATAGTTTATTCGAATAGAGTAAAGGAGTTAATCGAATATATAGTTTATTCGAATAGAATAAAGGAGTTAATCGAATATATAGTTTATTCAAATAGAATTAAAAGAGTTATTGAATATAGTTTATTCGATAGGAGTTAAGTGAACAGAGTTAGAGTTAAATCAAAAGAGTTAAGTGAATAGAATAAATTGAAATAGAGTTATCGAATATACCTTATCGAAGGAAAGAATTATCGAATAGAAAAGATTTGAAAGAGATTTACGTAAGGAAGTTTGTTAAAGAATTAGAAGGGTGAACTTTGTCTATTTCAAGGTTAGAAACGTTGTTCAGTTAAGGTCTGAGAGGTAGTATTACCCCAACTTGATTGACTTCATTTTTAACTAAGGAATGGTTAAGGTTCGATAGTAAGGGATGGTTAAGCGAATTTAGTAATTAAAGGAAATGGTTTGAGTTGGCATCGCGATGGTTTGTTTAAACATCTGTCTAAGTCCAATGAAGAAGCTTTGGAAATGTTTTCCAAATAAGAAACCAGAAATGTTTTCTAATAAAGAAAACAAGAAATAGAAATGTTTTCCATTGTTGATAATGTATATTTTCCAAATTTAGAAAATAAGAAATATTGAATATAGGGAAACAGGAGAAAAGTAAATTAATGAAATAAAGAGATAAATGTTGAATAATGTTTGATCGATATAAATTTCCATTTGGAAATGATATCGTTGTTTGCACACCTGTTTTTCTTCGATAGTTAAATCACAGACTATCGAAGTTTTGACCATTTTAACGTTGTTAATATGGAGAGACCGGTTGGATTATTATCCAAAGAACCACTCTGTATTGGCATAAGCGTTGCGAATCATATATGCCAAAGGAAATTGAAGGCGAAGTTATGCAAGGGCTATCCTGTTTATAGAATAGTGCCTTCGGTTCATCCTGTTCCTGGATGACTTGTATGGACGGATGTCTGACAGAGTATTTCCAGACGATCACGTATATTGATTTCTCCAACCATACCAAGAGTGGAAGCGGAGAAGAAAACTACTTTTAGCTAACACATAATGTATGGTTGAGGACGTCAATCGGTGATTTGATGGATTTGACGATGTGGCATTCGAAGTGAATCTGATGTGATGATGAAGCGTAACCTCAAGCCTCACATCAGGTAAATGATAGAAATCGGGCAGGCAGCATGGCTAAGTCGGTCGCACCGAAGTAGGGTGTATAATCACCTGATCTAGAGTTTCATTTATTTCCAAAAATCTATTGTTGATGCTATCCCATTCGGGAAACGGTTGCTGATCCCAACCGTTGGTGATATACATTCGATACACTCAAGCGAAATGAGTGGTCGGTCATGTGTGGCCGGGTTGCAAGATGTTCTTGTTGAACCCAGTGTATTCCTCTCTAGAGGTACACTCGCGAAAGGTGGTTCCATACCTTGTCATAGTTGGAAATCCATTACCCAATACGTGCTTGCGGTTTTGATTGTATACTATATATATGTAGAACGTGAGATGAAAGCATTTCTGCTAGATGATTATTATATTGTGGTTGATAAACATTATTATAATATCAAAAGGTTTTTGATATAAAGATAAATTTGGATTCTCATAAGGGAAAAACCCGTTTCGTTATACGGCGTGGTCTTATGAGATATCGTTTACTTGTTCGAACTGTTTTACTCATACCAGTCCCATAACTGACCCGGAGTTTATTTTGTTGTTTTCCCTAAACTCTTGGGTTCCTAAATTTGTACGGGCAGTCAAGTAGTCGGGATTTTACAGATATACTTGAAGAGCTGGAGCAGGAGGCTTCAGGATCATATAGCTATAGTTATTTCTGTTGTGTTGTAAGTGTTGTACTCTGATAATGTTATTGTATACATATACTGATTGTATATTTCAAGTTATGTTATATCTATTACATGTTATTCGTTCCGCTATGAGGTTTGTGTTACTCTGATGTTTTTTTTTTCTTCTTCTTCTTCTTCTTCTTCTTCTTCTATTCTAAGTTCTATCTTATCTATTCTCACCCTCTAATTTCTTTCATTAATTATCGGGATTTTTCGATGTTTGGTTAGTCGTCATCGTGTTTATGTCGATAACCAAAGTCGCCAAAATCCCGGGTCATTACATTAGAAAGATATAATTATACAGATTCTAATGTTTCTTGTTTTACCGAAATTCGATTTATTTTGAGTTATGTACATTCATTTGAAATTAGAAATCGAATTTTCAAACTGTTGCACCATTTCAGGCTAGTTTTATTATTAAAATAAATTTATACGTTCTAACTTTGATTTAAATAAATTTTAAATCGTTATTATTTAAAATAAATCATTTTAAATATTCAAAATCCAATAACATAGCTAAAATAAAAAAAATTAAATTGGTTCAGCAATTCCGGGCTGTTACAATATCCCCCACTTAAAATCTTTTTGTCCTCGAAAAGGAACGGAGCTGAAAGTTGTTTAACTAACCAACTCAACTTTCATTCTGGCTTTCATTCTTTAACTTTTCAGTTTCTAAGAACTTTCTAATTTCTCAAAAATTTGGCTAACATCCTAAATTTCCGAAAAATTTGGCCATAACCTCGTTTGTACGGGTTGATCGGTAAAACCACAACTTGCCTCACGAGGCCCTCATCAATCAAAAATAAAAATAAAAAGCCAAGCGGCTCATAAAATCATCAAACCTAATGAATATAGTAAACATGTACCTGTTTATTGGGCATATAATTCTATTCCTCTTCTTATCTTCCTTGTTATGACCTATTCAACATATATACATGTACATATATGCAATTCCAATCAGTTTTCAGTTTAGTTCAATATTTGATTCGATTTGGCTTAATTTTACCTTTCAATTCTCTTATTGGTTTTGCCCTTCCAATATTTTTATTAGTTAACTAATAATCACACAACACAACCAGCAATCAATTAGTTGGCTAACTTTTCAAATATATATAACTATTATATTTTCAAAAATCATATTTTTAAAACAAGATTATACATGTAATCACAAATACATTACATATAAATATATCACTCTCAACTCATTCTAGGGCATTTCTAACCCCATCTTTAGCGAGTTTCTCATTCTAGATACTATTGATCCTATCTCTAATGAGTTTTCTTTCATAGGATATTACTAATCCAATCTCTGATGAGTCTTTTATTCTATTCTAACTAGTTGTACCCCAAAGATTTGAGTTAACCAAAGCTCTGATACCATATGTAGTGACCCTCCTTCTCATTCAAACCAAATCGATTGTTAAACCGACTTAAATCGAACCAAAAAGATGTTAACGCTAACTTTGGGCACACAACACATCAGAACAAACAACAGAAGACTTTTATAAACATCGTAATAATGTTACATCAGAGTACAGAATATCAGAGTATCAAAAACAATATACAGCGGAAAATAAATTTACAACAAATGTAATACAATGCAGCGGAAACAAATAAACTAACACAACAGAAGACTATCAGTGCTCTGGACACAGCTTTAAGCTTCGATTTAGAATCCTACTAAATGAAATATTCCGCAAACCCAGCATTACTGACTGCCCATGTGGAAAATATGGGCACCCAAAGTTTAGGAAGAAACAATAAACTCTGAGTCAATCAAGAGATTGGCATGAGAACTCAAAACAGTTATTAAACTTTACTTTAAAATAAGGTAAATCACGGGACCATGCCGTATTTCACGGAACGAGTTTACCCCCATGAATACCAGTTCTTAAATGACAACTAATAACATACATATGGATATTCAATGCATCATACAACATGCAATTAGTCAATCTACCCATTTAGGCTTAATCCCAGATTTAGATTTTTCCAAATCCAATTCACCTTACATAAATTATTTCTTTGGACTTTATTTCCTGGTTTCTTATTTCAAATCATTTTAAATACATATCTATTTTTCATATCAAAGAAGATCTCACTTCGGGATCTCAAATAAAAAACATTTGAAAATATGAATTCCAAAATATCACAATGCATACAAACAAGTACGTTACCAAATATCGGGAGGTATTCAGCCCTCAAACAAGGTTGTACGCACCTCACCAACTCGATATATATATGCATGTATATATATATATATATATATATGCATCTCCCATTATAGGGCAGGCTACATTGACGGTGAAACATCCCAAGCCCTCAGGGAAAATACGCCGCCATCAAACTTTTAGTCATTCAGGGTTACCCGAATCTTTAGCCACATACCAAATCATTTCATATTCCGAAGTAGGGAAAATCATTTCGCAACATAATAATCACAAGTACCTTCAAACTATAGTACTTTACATTAGCAATTCACACATATGATCAGTCACTATTAATCACATAACCTTTGAGCTCGTACGTTTCAAAGAAGGGTGTTAAGCTAGAGAATAAATTCTCCGCCACCAAACGGGTATATCATCAATAGTAACTAATCGGTTATGCGACGAATCACAATGTCAAACACATAATACATTTCGAAATCATTTCGACAATATCGGGTTTAGGCCTCGAAATCCTTTCTGTTTTATTAAATATTTTTATAAAACATTCTCTTTCCAAAATCGGGAAAACATTTCTTTTTACTTAAGAAAATATCATTTCAAAATCATTCATTAAATTTGAAATGAACTCAACAACATCGCTAAACATCTCATTGTCAAATCATGAAGTGTTTTTGACAAGATGTTAACATACAAATATTTCTACCCAACCCAATGCTAAATGTAAAATCATATCTTGCTCATAAACTAGTCGAGCACAATCGAAACAATCAATCAATCACAATCAATATCAACAACCAAGCATATTTGGTTTTATATCACACCTCATGTTTTGGTAAACTTAATCACCATTCATTCATATATTCATATCTAATTAAACATTTATTAAAACTCTAGTTCGGTTTTAATGTCAAAAATTCGTTACTTAATGATTATTCAACTTTCTGGAAATTAATCCTACCTTTAACTGGGTTAAAGAATCAATGTCGTTTAAAACATTATTCACGGTAAACCCAAAATCCTCTTCCATCAAAATGGAATCTTCACGGAAATCATAGCAGTATATGATTGATATAAATTTCCGTATCAAACTAATGCGATAAGTGGAATAGCGGCTAGGCCTTTTAAATTCCAAAAATAGTAGTGATCTTCATTCACAAAAGCTCATCTCGATTATTACCAAATCGAATTCCAATTTAATATACATTAAACTGGAAAACTTTACTTTGGAAAAGTCCATTAATCTTAATTAAAATATCATAAATTACAAGTCATATCTTCACTGTTACTTGGGTTAAAGAACAACTGTTATTAAAAACACAGTTCACGATAAACCCAAAATCCAATTCAATTCCAATTAAATTAACTAATTGGTAAACTTCTCTAAATCTTAATTAAAAGATATATTCTTTTCTCAACTGCGATTAAGAACATTTATGACACCATACACGACAAACCCAAAATCCAAATTGATATCAAATACAAGGCTCTGAATAGAAATTATATCGGCTTATATTCAATATCAAATTCTGAAAACAACAAATATTGTATTGGGAATAACGATAGTTGTACCTTTCAAATTCCTCAACAATATTCTTATAATAACAGAATCCAATATCGAAATATTCCAAAGATTATTCCCATTTAAACCTTTCCTATTTATTCATTGGAAAACTCTGGTTATTTAAAAACCCAATTTTCGATCCAATTTATTAAGTTAAAAACCATCAAATTTCTAATCTAGTTAATAACTAGTTCGTTTAGATAAAAATATATTTTTATCTTTTCAAAACTTGGAATTTATAACCCAAAATCTTTCCAAATCATTTATTATTGTTTTACATAATTTTTCCATATTTTTAATAATTTTATTAAGGCCCTTTACAGTCGGTTTCCAATAATGGCCACCGAACTGCATCCATAGTGACCTTATATAAAAAAATTTGGGACATAATTTAAAATCCAACCGTTCAAATTTAAATCTCATATATTCATTTGAAAGATCTTTTCGATGCAAACCCAACGGTTCCGATTTTTGGAGAATCAGACAGCCGGATCTCCTGTTACGCCAATTCAAAGTTAATGGATGAAATTCGCGATTGGTCGCTGCGCGATACGTTCTATTCAAGCCATTAAATTTATATAACATATATACCATCGATTTTCATTTAAAACGTATTTTATAAATTGTTTATAAATTCATTTTAAAATGATTTCAACTTCATTTTCAATTTTTTTAATCAAAACTGAATATTATATATCATTATAACATTAAAATGATAATATTTTCAAAATGTCTAAATTTTGAAATCCATTTCCTTTTCGTATACATTATAGAATAAATAAAATCGACAGAAAATTCTGTTTGAGTTAAAATGGCGCACTTCTACTTAACTCGCCTTCAAATCTTTCAATATTTTCGTGTCCATCCAAAATCGGACATCAAAATCATATTTTGATTATTCACTAAATATTATTTTAAAATATTCATTTTTTCTAGATCGGAATACGACTCAATCAATTACTATATAATTTCAGTTATACGGATTTCATACATCGCACGTATACAACAATAATGATTAATAATCATTCAACATTCAAGCATCATCCAAAGTGCATTTTATAACTGTATAAACATTAAAATAAATAAATAACGCTTATACAGTCTGTCAATCAATCGATCAACATACAACTAAATATTGTGATTAGTGTATGTCAAATATCATCCCAATACCCGTGTCGGGTTTTCAAACAACAGTCAATTTAAATAAATTATTGGTTAATAAATTTAACCAATTCTAATTCGGTTTGAATTATTGTTCTACTTAACAAATTTTCACTGTTCAAATTATAAATGGATGTTTATATCACATTTCAACAACCACAAAGTGTATCCACATTGTTTGAAATATGAGTGTCGTATATTCAAACAATGCTTCTTGTGTAGATGATTCGTGAATAGTTCATGTGTTGTACTCAAATAATGTCATTTACAATAAATAAAAATCATCACTGGCAATTCATAAATTTACAATTATATTATAAACTAAATAACTGTACAAATATTTTAGTGAGAGAATTCTCACTTTGGGTTCCACTCCATCAGTCCTTATTTCTGATTTTATTTTTTAAACTGAATTAAATGCGCATGTAATTCAACTGAAAATCCAATTTGCCCAATTTCAGGTCTGGTCAGTTCCATGTTGTAGTGTTCGATCCCACGATTCCAACGGAACTGAAATCACTGGATTTCGACCTCGTATAAAGAAGTTACATGTGTTTAAACATTAATTACATAAACGAATAATTAAATTTTAATTAATCACTCAATAATTCCCTAATTACCCTCAAAATAGTCTTCCCCATTCGTTGATCCTCCAAGTAAAAACCTAACAGCTCGCATCAATTTCCCGCTTGTGCACGCCACTCGAGAGGCTTTGGTGATGATCGGACACCACCAGACGGACGGGCTATGACACCCCCTCCAACACCAGGCACAACGGCGCCTCCGGTGGACCCCTGAGCCTCGAAACTTGCGCCGAACGATGCCCCTTTGGGCGTGAAAATCGGAGTAAATACTCCACGATAATCGATCCCTTTGGTATGGATTTAAAGCTCGTTCCTCGCTCTACAATATTCGTTTTATAAGCTCATGAAGATTTTGAGTGGATTGAGTGTAATCAAGGGGAGGAATCTCGTGCTTTTCTGGCCTTCAATTCGTAAACGGCGGCTGCTGCGAAATGATAAGGGATCTAGGGTTTTGGGGCCAATGAATGGATATATATATATATGTATATATATTATTTAATTCACTTTAAAACTCAATATCGCCACGAACTCCAAATCAAACCGAACGACTGTCGCCCTAGCTAAAAACCCCCATTACGAACACAATAGGATATGTTTCGTAAGCCAATTCGACTATTACGATCAGTTTTTATCAAAATCAAAATATAAATTAATATAACGTTCAATATTGAATTTCAACGTACGTTTCAATTTACGGAGGCCACATACAGATTCCAAAAATTATAGAAAAATAAATCGAGTTATGTATTGATGATACGATCCTAACAAAACTAATTTCGTTGAATTTGGAGACCGTTTGAAAAATGGCCTTTTCCAGTCGATTACATTCAAACTGAAATTACCAAAACACATTTAAATTCACTGTGCTCACATATTATTTCCAAAAAATTTGAAATTTGAAACCTTACAATAATTTGACATTCCAGATCCAACAAAAGTAGTTTTGTCGAAAACGGAGGTCATTTGCAAAATGACTATTTTTAGAGGCTATATATTATTTAAAATATATATAAATTCTATAGCAACTATTCTAAATATTAAACTGGATATAACTTTCAATTTATATTATGAAATCTACATTTTTCATTTTCATTAGAAAGATATAATTAAACAGATTCTAATGTTTCTTATTTTACTGAAATTTGATTTATTTTGAATTCTGTACGTTTATTTAAAATTAGAAATCGAATTTTCAAACTACCGCGCCATTTCAGACTCATTTTATAATTAAAATAAAATTATATATTCTAACTTTGATTTAAATAAATTTTAAATCGTTATTATTTAAAATAAATCATTTTAAATATTCAAAATCCATTAAAATAGCTAAAATAAAATTTTTAAATTGGTTCATAAATTCCGAGTTGTTACAGGCACTCTATGATGGCACTGAAACAATTGTTTGGTTTTTCTTGATTGATCTTGATCGTTTTCTTGAATTTCGATCATACATTAGCAATACAACTTTATATATAAATCAAGATGCAGCCACTGATACGTGGGCGAGGCAGTTGATTTGTAGATAAAGAAACAACCCTCAAATGATAAAAAAATTCGATGAGTGGTGATCCAAATGATGAAATTTACCTGATGGATCTTCAATAAATCAACACTTCTGATGATCTATTATTCTCGGATGAATATCGAGATAGCAACTGGGCTCTGATACCAAGTTGGAAAAACATAAAAAGATGAAGATAATATTTGTAAAGATAATGGAGGATTTGTATATTGAAAAGAGTTGTACAAATGAATTAGAACTGAACTGTATAGATAAACAGAATGTTACATCTTTATATACATGCGGAAATAACTGAAGGGCTAAGCCCAGTATAACAACCCATATTATGTTTAAGGCATAAATGAAATATGAATGTGGAGCCGACATTTTATTTAACTATATCCATAGCAGAAGTTCCGGATAGAATATTATTGAAAAATGGTTATTCCTACTATTATCCTTCAGATTAGAGAGGAAATAATTAATCATTTTTTGGTGTAATTAGCCAAGTGCTAAAAAAGTTTCCCATTTCTCAGGATTTTGGTTTTTTTAGGACATGATTCTGCTTTCAAAAAGCGATTGTATCACTGCAACTGTACAACATAATATTATAGTTGGTTTTATTCCAAAAGAGAAGTAAGATGTTCGTGATTGTCCGCGGCATTAGCCCAACGGTTAAGGACTTGTGTCGAGGTAAAAACGATGCGAGTTCGAAACCCGTAATGACATGCTAAAAGGGTTTACCATGTGCATACGCTACAATTCGCCACTTATGGTATATTCGCGGATCGAATTAGGTGCATTATGGGGTTTTATGGCTCCAGTCGGTTTCCCCTCTAAACAAATTCAAAAAAAAAATTGTTCGTGATTTTGGTCCAATGGATAAGGTGGTTAATGTTATATTATAATTGTACCAGGAACTATGCGTTCTATAGTGCTATATATTTTCAAACATATTGCATTGTTTGCTTTACAGCGGGTTTTGATCTGGTAAAGAATGTCTGTGCAGCACCTACTCAAGACCCAATTACATATAACATTCAATAGTTTTCACTAGATAAGCACACATATTTGAGAAATCAAAGAGAGGGTAGAAATGATATTTTGATGAAACTAACTTTGTCTTTCAAGTACTCTGAGAAAGGAAAGAACTACTTGACATTTTAATATGAACTGAAAACCCCGTACTTCAAGAGAATTTCATTTGCAACCATAGCTATATGCCACGATACGTTCATTTAAGATATTGGATATTTGAAATCTCTTCCGGTCACACCACTTGTAGTACAAATAAAGGTTACCCTATAGTGAAGAAAGATTTATAAATACTCAGTGGAAGGTTATTAACTAAACTTCATTTTCATCCAGTTTTAATTCCATATATTTAATCTAAAATAATGCAGCTTTGCTGGTGAAGGAAAGTTGACTGTTGCAACACTGTGGTCTGACAAAACCAAACTTATTGATGAATATGCGACGCATATAAACAAACAACATGGTAACTCCTCTGTCATCAACCTTTGCAGATGTATATTTATTTCCTTTCTTTTAATTATACTGTACCTTTTCCTCCTGAACTCATCTACATTTTTTAGGTGAGTTCTCTTTTAACTCCACAGATGCAACCAAGGTGTATGTGAATATTGATGAGCCTCAAAGCAAACAATTGCTCATATTGTATTTCTTATCTCTATTACAAAAACAACTAATTAATTCGACAACTTGACATTATCACTTTGCGATAACATTCAAGGATCTAAATTTCAATTTACATAGGAGTACTGTGATACAGCTAACTGACCCAACCTCAACTACAACTTCACATATTTGCAAACCATTATCCGAAATTCTTGCTGCTATTAGAAACTCTACTTCTCCGATTGCTTCTTGCTATTACTACCTACCAAACAGATCTTTGATTTGTAGTAATTTGACTGATATTTTGTATGTGGTAGGGAGCATGCTATTCAATCACAACAACCATTGTGAATGTAAACACTACGCCTTGATGACTCTATGTAGGGGTGAGTATAAATCGCACCGCAATACGAAAACCGCTCGGATCGTACCTGTATCGTTGTGAAAACCGAACCGAATCCTCTTTGTAAAGCAAACATCCTACGTCGAACTGACTCGAAACGATATGGTTGGATTGCTGTTTGAATTGTTGACCCAACCGTATTAAACTGGACCGAACCACATACCTACACTGATAATATTATAATTAAAAAATAAGTAATTTCTATCTAATTTTAATATATATTCTAATTTTAGCGTATGTTGTTGTTATATTAATACTAGTCGTTATTGCAAAGGAAAAAATTATTGTTTCAGTACAATAGTTTCCATATCAAATTTTTGGATAATGCTAATTATCAATCTTATTTGAGTTATCTTACTTCATTTTTATTCATTCATTAACGTTGAAGTTTGGTTAATGTATTAAGACAAATTCACTTTTCATTATTTATAAAACTGAAATATTCATACAGTTATAAACCAATCTTTCAATTCATGATAACACTATGTGTTTTAACCTTTAAATGACACAACATCAGACAATCGTAAAATGATTGTTGATGGAAGTGTATCTTATTTCGTATTTAATCAGGGTTCAAACCACACTGACCCAAAATCGGATCGTATTAAACCAAAACCGAAGTCAAATTGTTTAAACGGTTAATATAATGATTTGTATTTTTGATCAATCGTTTGATAAAGTGCAAAAACGGTTGAACTCCGAACCGCACCAGATCCAATCGTGTTTATCCCTAACTTTATATGTATACTACATTGATTGCAAAAAAGAAAACACCCGTACACTCCTCCATATACCTTCTCTTGAAATACATTTATTTTCATTCTCACGCACACCACAAGATTTACCACTCCCCGTGTAGCATCTATACTATATTATAAAAGATGAGTATCAAATGCTGCAATCTCCTTCACTCTTGCTTATTCTAAGCTGAAACGTCTCCTTTGCATTTACATCCACAGCATCTGTCGTCATTTCCAAATTAATGGGTGCCCCTTCACTTTACTCTTCTTTTGTTGTGCCTTTCTCCTAGCCACCCAATTTTGTTTTCCCTTCCTTCAGAAGTAACGCATTTTATTTCTTAACCTACCGCCGCTTATTCTTCCTATTTTCTCCACCACCACAGAAGCGTGAAACCTCCAATCGAGGATTCCCTTTCCTAATTTGAGATGTAACAGCCAAATCTCTCCACCTCTGTCGTTCCGTTTCTCCATTAATATTATTCGCATCTTCTTACCCGGAGGCTGTACCTCTTCTCCCGCTGCTGCTTCAAACGTTTGTAATTCCTTCAACTTCATCACTGCGGTGTCCTGTTGTTTATGTAGGCGGACTAGAATATGCACTGCCTTTGTTGGCCCAACCATTTTTCCTATCTGAGGTAAAAACCTTAATTTGTTTGTTTTCGTCATTCATAAGTTGATTTTGCTTCTGCCTAGATTTCCCTGTTTCTTGCCGTGTTTTTCAATTCAGCTGGTTATAGAGCTATATAGATAAGTTTAGTTTACTTACATCTTTTAAGCCAAAAATAACATAATTAGTATAAACATGTGGATTTATTTTTCCTAAGGTATTAACGGGTGCACACAACATCTCTGGCAGGTTATCTTTTGGGCGCTTGGATTTCAGATCTACCAACTTGCATCATTTTCCCTCTGACATCACTGAATTTATGAAGGTTTGTTCCTTCACCATGTTGTAGCTAGGTTTTTTTTGGATGTATTTTTGCATATGCACGAAAAAGGTTGTCCTTTCATCATAAACAAAAGTGGTTGAGTTTTGTATATACATGAGTTATTGAAACATTAAAGTATGAAGTTAGTTTGTTTTACTACACTTTTGAACATTTGTGTACTTCTGTAGTTCAAACTTAGTTCAGATTTCACAATTCTACCAATTGCATTCATTTAGTTTTTGTCCTCTTTACCAGTCCAGTTTAGGCCGTACATTTTAGTTATTAATGCTCACTAATTTTTTTCAATTTAAAATTTTAACATGCTTTAATTTCACATAAGAAAGTCGGATCTTCATTTGTTATTATATTCTTTGTTAAGAATAATTTTTCTCAACTAAAAACATCTCCAACTTTATATAAGAAAAGTAAAATTTTGAAGCATGAAGTCATTATGTGTCTTCTTTTTGCAGTTCCTCTATTGTTTGATTAGCTATGATTTTCTATATGACATATAATAAATCAAATTACAGTTTCCTCCAGCATCAAAGATGATGTCTGTAACTCAGAAGGATGATCCACAACAAGAACAGAAAACATCTCCTGAAAAGGTTAAAAAAACACCTAATCCAAAGTTGATGCTCAATCAACTCCTGCTGCACCAAAAGTCGTTTAGACTAATGTTGTTTTCAATATGCTTCCCAAGATACCCATTTATAGTGATACAGCCTGAATCCTCTCTGCTTGGTGATGACAACGCTTGGGACGGATTCCATTGTAAACTTTAAGTTTATTCTTTTTGTTACTTTTTATAATAAAGTAAAATATGGTACCTTATTTCGTTTTCAAAATGCTATAGTGGAAGCAACAGTGAATGCTGACAGAAGTTACAATGACATAGCTTATATAAAGCCAGAGGAAAATGAACCTCAAGTTTCATTATAAGAGAAAGAGGAACTGTTTACATGTTCACCACCAGTACTCATCCTTTGGCTCCATAGAAAGCACACAGAACGGTTAAAATTGACATTATGAGCCTTTTTGAGAGGGTACAGTGTCTTCTTACTATCCATCAATTACTTACCAATATATCCAGTTATCGAACATGGGCTTCTTTGAGCTTAAATTAGAAATTAGTATTGCAGTCAAATATGGTGTTACCATATGCAATGCAGCAACTTGCAATTTTTTTTTCTAAGCAACAAGCTTTCTTTATATCAGTTGCAGCTAATGGAGGCATTGATCCCTCAACCCAATTTTCCTATGCAACAACTAATAAAACTGTCCATGGTGGTTATGTGATTGTTGGGAAACCTCAAACTCAATGTTGGCTAAATCCTGGAATAACACTATCACTTCTGCAGGAACAATTTATTTTCTTGAAGCATGCTTGGAATTATTGGGCTCTCCGAGTTTTGAAAAAGGCACAACTATACATGTGTGGACACACTAATAAGGTTTGTAGTCATTTTAATGACTGTAGCTTTTTACGTTTACTATCCAAATCTGGTAGGTTTATTAGCTACTATGTTTGTTTGGTTTGAGATACACCACATAGATGTTATGGCATGTTCAGAGTGTTTGTTTATAAATTATACAACATGACAATTTCTTAATTGTTTTCCATGGATCTACTACTGTGCTTCAGATTCTATTTTTCTTATCGCCTAGATTTCAGATTGTACTACTGTGCTTTATTTCTTAATTGTTTTCCGTGGATCTACTACTAGCTTCTCCATTACTACTTCATCTTCAATTTTTTTTTTTTTTTTGAATTTATGGATTAAAGAATAAATTGCCATGTTGCTGCTTATTAATAATATATTTGTTATCTCAATTGAGCAAATTTTTTTCTCAGTTGAACTCATTTGGTCTCCTTGACCTATTTAGTTTGAGATCAATTTGGTATATATTTCTTGATAGAAATATGCATCTTTTACATTTTAAAATTTGATAAACCAAGCAAACTCTTCGTTACTAATAATATTTACTTTTACTATGAATGACTTCAAGTTAATGATAAGTGGTGAATAACTTAGTTTGTAATTTAAAAAAAATAACAATGTTTTCAATTAATATGTTTTGCAAAATTGTTAATTTTTAATTCTGTATATTCACAGGTAACATTAGTTAATGGATAAAGACATACACTATCTAGATTATAAATTTTTTAGTTAATACTGAGTAGAACATCCTCATCTAAGAAGTCTATCACGTGTATTTGAAAGATTACGTTCCTCATATTTCTATGGGGAATATTAGTAGGCAGCTTAATCTTTTTTAGCACATTACAGTTATTCAAATGTCATTGTTGATATTGATTTTGTTTACATCACTTTTTTTACCTTTAGTGTTAAGTATGAACTTAGTTTCGCTAGACTCTTCTGCTTTATTACGGTGGCAGTTTCTCTAGATTTATATAAAAAAAAGATCTTCATAAAGTGGGTGCACATATTTCTTCCTATAATCACAGTTTTGTTTGTTTATATTATTTTTTCTTTAATGATCCTCCTAATAATGACCACTTTATGTACATATTATTGTAGATTAATTTACACATTTTCTATTTGTTCTCTTTCATTGAAAGAATGATGTTCTGATAGACAACATTTTGTGACAGTAAAATACAGTACAAAGTGCAATTTTATTTATTTTACAAACTTATTAAGGGTCTTTCTTTTAATAAACTCTATTGTATTATATATAAAAGAGAACACCTTACAATTTATGCTCTATGTTGTCAACTAATTTGAAATCACATGCTGATTTCTCATTAATTTAAGCTTTTTTTTTTTTGCATTTATCTTCTCTTTTTTTTATCAGAGTTATTTTCTATCAGTTATTACACAAATCAACTTATCATGTACTGAATTTTTTACAATGTTTCCTCCACCACCGATGATAAGCATTCAACTGAGTTTATCAAATTTTTGTGCACTCCAATTGTATGGAGAAATTTATTTAGGAGTGTTCACAATTAGCCCATAATGAATAAAGAAAAGACTCATCTTGATTGAATAAGGGAAAAAGTGCTATCCAAAATTGTTAATTGCATCTTTTATGAAATTAGATTTTTAATGCAAAGGCAGATCATAAAGAGTGTTTTGAATAAACTTTTTATTTATGACGGAATATGCAAGATAATTTTTTGATTGATGGAAGTTGTCTTTCATTAAATAAAATATGTAATCAATAAATACTGTACTATATTTTTTATTTTGGAATGCTATTTTGGAATTAATTTTTTAACCATACTTGATAATAGTTAAGTACATTTAGGTGATAATTAGTTGTGATGAATACAAAGTACATATACTGTAACTTAGAGAACTTCAAGTGAACTTCATTTTCTGAAGGTGTAAACCACATTAAATTCATTAATATAGTAGTTTGAAAATTTTAATTCGTAAATCTCCTTCTAATGGAACTATTCCCGTTTTTGGATATATATTTACTAAAGTTTAGTTTCCTCATTTTATGTGCTTGACAATTAGTAATTCCTATTTGTATAATTAAAATAAACTCATCCGTTAATGAATACTACATTAATGAGTTCACATTTGACTATTGAGTAATCTACAATCATTTTTTTTGTACTTGACTGATACTTCCCCTTCCATACTTATGTTTAATTGATAGAACTGATAGACTGATTTCTTCAAAAATTATGTAGTGTATATGTGAATAATTTCCAGTTTTATTTTCTTAAAATACTTAGATGTCTAGGTTGTTTTCGTTTAGGTTTTGTTCCATATTTCTTTTTATCTTCACAGATTGTAATTTTTGTGTTGTTATTTTTGGGATTAATTTGACTACTTGCCGTTGTTGAAAAAAGGTAGTATAGGTCATATGTTGAAACATACGTATTTAACTTAAGATTATAAAAATATAATGAAAATTAGCTATTACTTTAGTTGATCTTTGATTTAGGCATGGTCCGAATACTTCAGTTATATTACTTTAATTTCATTGCAGTTGAATTATCTATTGCTTTAACTTCACTAATTTTATGCCATTTGTTCGAAAATTTATATATTGGTTCGATTTATTTTTTTCCCTCATGTTATTTGTCTGATAATTAATATTGATGCTTAGATTCCCTTGCTAACTTGAGTTTATTTATTTTATACCTCATCTAGATCCCAAAATGATCTATTTAGATGAAGACAAGAAATTAGGTTCCTAGACTATACAAGAAAATACTTATGTAATCTGAATTGTTCAATAATTATCTCTGTTTATATAATTATTGTGAAATGGATGAATGAAATGAGCTAAATAGGTTAGCATTGGATTTTCAAGATAAATAGTGTGTATTACCAAAAATACTACAAAGAATGTTACAGTGTGATTCTATAATTTGGTTCACCTGCTCGTGTGCATATTGTTTGCAGAGTGCAGCATAAATGATTTGTTGTAGTTATTCTTCTCTGTTTGTTGTTTGACGTTCACTGTAACGAAGACAATAGAGCCGTTACAATAGAGCCGTTAGAGTGTGAACACGTTTTTATCATATTTAGCATGCTTTGTCATTATCTACTAGCCGTTAGGCTCATGCATACTTGGTATATTTAATACTAGCCGTTATGCTCATACATATTTGGTATATTTTGTACTAGCCGTTGGGCTCATAGCACTATATATATGTGCTCTTTGTATCATGTTTTGCATCAATAAAAATTGCAATTGTTCCTCTTTAATAACTCTCCTCCTCATCCCTTAATATGGTATCAGAGCCAAATTGCAGAAAGGCTTAATCATCAAGCAGAAAGTTTTTTTTTGTTTTATGGCCAACAACAATGAAGTAACCTCCGCTGTTTCAGGAAGTATGGGGTACAGTGCTCCACCTAACCATCATGACCTGATTAAACCAAAAAGCCAAATTATCACCACATCTCTAGACGAAGATAATTACATTCTATGGAAATATCAAGTAGAGATCGCTTTAAGAGGGTATGATTTACTGCAGTACATTAATGGGACAATAACAGTCCCACCAGTGACGATAACCAATTCAGAAGGAGAAATTGTGCCTAACACAGACTACACAAAGTTTCAAAAACAAGACAACCTCCTCTCCTCATGGCTCCTATCGTCAGTAAGTTCGAATTTATTATCACAAATAGTTGGATGTAGCACGTCTTATGAAATATGAAAAAAGTTGAACAAATTTTCAGTTCACAATCAGCTGCTAGAATCATGCAATATAGAAGGGAATTACAGAATTCTAGAAAAAAGGAGGCAAGCATGAAAGAATACTTAGGAAAAATAAAAAATCTGTGTGACAAACTAAATGCTGTTGGTCATAAGATCGGCGACAATGAGCAAATCCTATTAATTATTGGTGGATTAGATGAAGAATATGAATCTCTAGTAACTGTGTTAGCCACACAACAAACTTTACCTGATTTACAGTTCGTTCGATCGGCACTCCTTGCTCATAAAGGCAGAATTGACCAAAGAAAAACAGCACAAAATAAGTTCTCTGCCAATTATACCACAGTCAGAAATAAGCAGATACAAGGAGATAACAACAACTATCGTGTGAAATGTCGAATATGCCAAAAGTTTGGTCACATGGCGAACAAATGTTACTTCAGGTATAATTCAGACACAGGTAGACAACAGGCAAGCCAAAATTACTTTTCACAAAGAAGAGCACAAGCAAATATGGCAACAACAGGGAATTCAACTCAAAATAATAATAACGCAAACCGAAGACATAATGCTACAGATGATGATGAAGTAGAAAATGATGACAATGGCTTCGAAGAATGGTACCCTGACTCAGGAGCGACTCACCACATAACTAGCAATCTTCAAAATTTAAACATTGGGTGCAGAAATTACTCAGGTATGAGAAATTTGCATATGGGTAATGGTAGTACTGCTAGTATCACACACATAGGCAAAGGGACTATCTTTGGGAAAAGACAACTCAAATTAAACAATCTTCTTAGGGTACCTACGATTAATAAAAATTTGTTATGTGTATCAAAATTTGCCAACGACAATAATGTTTACTTTGAATTCATCCTAAGTTTTGTTTAGTTAAAGATTCCCTAAATCATGAAATATGACTTCGAGGTAACCTATACGATGGTTTATACAAATTCAAGACTGCAAACTCAAGTCGAGAATTCTGGTGCAATAATGTAGATGCTAGTAGTGACAATGACTGTATTAGGAATAGTTGCAATAATGTTGATTATGACAATAATAGCAATGAATGTAACGTGATTAATTCTTGGCATATAAAATTAGGACATCCTAATCTAGAAACTGTTAAGACTGTTCTGCGTAATAATAACATTCATTATAAAAATGTACTTATCAAACACACATGCACGCACTGCCAACTCGGCAAGAGCCACAAGCTCCCTTTTAGTGATTCTGAAACCAGCTATAATGAGCCACTGGAACTTATAGCCGCTGACTTGTGTGGACCCGCGCCTCTAAATTCATATCAGGGACACAGGTATTATCTTTCTTTTGTGGATGCTTATTCTAGATATACTTGGATATACATGCTGAAAACTAAATCAGAAGCTTGCAATACAGTTATGCAATTTATAACTCATGTTGAAAAACAAATGAACAGTACTGTTAAGGTTATTCAGACAGATGGGGGAGCTGAGTTTAAACCTCTAACTAATTACTTTCTCAAAATAGGGATCAAACATAGATTAACTTGCCCACATACGTCCGGACAAAACGGTTTAGTCGAAAGAAAACATCGACACATAGTAGAGACTGGTCTAACTTTGTTATCACAAAGCTCATTACCCATGAAATATTGGAATGAAGCTTTCTACACATCTGTATCCTCATTAACAAGTTGCCAACCAAAGTCTTAAACAATAAAAGCCCACATGAAATGATATACAGTGTTAGACCAGAATATGGTTTTCTGAAAGCCTATGGGTGTCTATGTTTTCCATGTTTGAGAGACTATAACAATCATAAACTAAGTATGAGATCAAGCCCATGCACATTCATTGGGTATACACAAAACCAAAAAGGTTATAAGTGCATGGACAAAAATGGAAAAATATATGTTTCTAGGCATGTGATATTTGACGAAAACAAGTTGCCTTATGCAGAAAAGCAAATTGGCAAAAAGGATGGGGAACAAAGCATAAACAATAACATACGGTTCGAGCCATTCATTACCGAACCACCTTCAATTGATAGAAATGAAGAGCAACAACGCACAAACAATTTAAACACCCAGGAAGAAACTATGGATCAAACAAACGAGCAAACCAATGAGACACACAATGACTCAGAAGATACAAACATACATCAAAACATGCAACATAGTGAAGATACGGAAAACAACAACCATGTTGACAATACCAGCAACAATGATACACAGCAGCAAACACCACCACAATCAACTGGACATCACATGATCACCAGGTCAAAGAGAGGCATCTTCAAACCCAAAGTATATAATATTTCTGCCAGTGAGATCGAACCATTGAATTTCACTTAGGCTATAAGATCAAACAAATGGAAGGAGGCAATGGACGCTGAATATAAAGCTCTCATAAAAAACAACACTTGGAGCTTAGCGACTCAACCAAAACACAAAAATGTGATTGGTTGTAGGTGGACATACAAAATAAAAAGAAAAGAAGATGGATCTATTGACAAATACAAGGCCAGACTGGTTGCAAAAGTTTACGTGAAACAATTTGGTTTTGATTTCAATGAAACTTTTCCCCTAGTCATAAAACCCACAACCATCAGAATTATACTGACCATTGCTCTAAATAAAGGATGGAATGTGAGGCAACTGGACGTCAACAATGCTTTTTTGAATGGGGAATTGACTGAAGAGGTATACATGCAACAGCCTGAAGGATATAGTACTGGTGATAAAGTATGCAAACTACACAAAGCAATATATGGCTTAAAACAAGCTTCGAGAGCTTGGTATGAAAAGCTAAAGTCAACTTTGTCTAACATGGGTTTCTCACAAGTTAAATCGGACAATTCTCTATATATGAAGAAGGGCATACATGGAACTGTGTTCATTCTAGTATACGTTGACGACATGCTAATAACAGGAGACAACAACGAAGAAATAAACAGAATCGTTCACAAGATGGATAAAAATTTCGCCATTAAATACTTGGGGGAACTAAAAAAATTTCTTGGAATACAAGTGATTAGGAAAAACAACGGTGAATTAATATTATCCCAACAAAATTATATAACTGAAATACTGCAAAGGGCAAATATGCATAAGGCAAACTCATTACCTACGCCTATGATTAGTAACCTAAGACTATCTAAGCATAAAGGAGAAGCTATCGACAATGCCAAACAATATAGAAGCATAATAGGAGTGTTACAATACGCAACTATTACTCGACCAGACATATGCTACAGCGTCAATAAACTCAGTCAATACATGCAGAACCCTTTATCAGAACATTGGATGGCATTAAAGAGAGTGTTACGATACTTACAAGGCACAAAACATTACGGTATACGCCTAAATTCAGAAAAGGAACTTAACCTACAGTGCTTTAGCGATGCCGATTGGGCCAACGATATTGACGATCGAAAATCTGTCTCAGGATATTGCGTTTACCTCGCTTCCAATATCATTTCCTAGTGTACGAAGAAACAACAGACCGCATCAATATCTAGCACGGAGGCTGAGTACCGTGCACTGGCAAGCGCTACAGCCGAAATCATGTGGATAGAATCACTGATGGAGGAGCCTGGTTTCACTCCAAGATGAAAGGCGGTCATTTGGTGCGATAATAAGAGCACAGTATCTTTATCCCTAAACCCTATTCAACATTCAAGGACGAAACATCTTGAAATTGATCTCCACTTTGTGAGAGAAAGAACGCAATCAGGAAGACTTGCAATATGTCATGTGCCCGCATACTATCAGAGAGCAGATGCTCTCACAAAGGCCCTTTCGACCAAAAAATTTATCAGAATGAGAGAGGAACTTCGCGTTATCAGTGCAGGCGGAAGCCAGAATGAGCAAGGAAACCCTAGTTCGAACTGAGGGGGCATAACGAAGACAATAGAGCCGTTACAATAGAGCCGTTAGAGTGTGAACACGTTTTTATCATATTTAGCAAGCTTTGTCATTATCTACTAGCCGTTAGGCTCATGCATACTTGGTATATTTAATACTAGCCGTTATGCTCATACATATTTGGTATATTTTGTACTAGCCGTTGGGCTCATAGCACTATATATATATGCTCTTTGTATCATGTTTTGCATCAATAAAAATTGCAATTGTTCCTCTCTAATAACTCTCCTCCTTATCCCTTAATACACTGCTTTGAATTTTAACTAGCCTATTCATATTTGGTATATTTCGATTGTTAGTGCATATTATATAGACAAGAAATTGATATTGTCAATTGTATTGCCTTAAATTATTTATAATCTGACTGTTAGTGCATATTTATATGGATCATAAATTGATTGTCCATTGTATTGCCTTAACTTATTTATTTATTTTCCCAAAATTCATTTAGATTAGTAATCTATACCATACTATATAATTAATACAAGATACTCCAAATTTACAATGAAATTTAATTCGGTGGATCCGTGTGTATTTCTATGTTGAAAGTTCCTTAGCTTCCCTTAAAATAATTCTTCATTTCATTCGTTCTTCCAATTATTTTGTGAATAATTTGCTAAATATGAACATTGACCTTTATGTTGCATAAGGAAAAAAGTTATACACAAAAAAGGAAAAGGTTATCAATGAAACCTTTCCTTGAGAAGTTTGATGGGGTTAATAGCAAAATATAAAAACTTAAGGTGGATGTTTACCTTACTGTTAGTTCATTCACATTAGACCATCAAATATCTTCATTTTTGTTAACATGTCGTTTTCTCTTACATTTTCTACTTCCCAAGATCTAAATAATTATCCTTCGTTTGATTGAAATGATTACAGTGTATGTTATCTTCAAACATGAAAAGTTTGTTTCTTTTTGTTTTAAATACTATTTTGTTTACTTTTGTTTTAAATATGTGCACTTCTGCATTACAGAGTGAAAAACCTTTGCTCTGTTACATTTGCTAAACTATTCAAATTATTTTCAACCTTAAACTGTGCTCATAAACTAATAAGTAAGGTAATTTTTTATCCTTCGTTTGATTGAAATGATTACAGTGTATGTTATCTTCAAACATGAAAAATTCGTTTCTTTTTGTTTTAAATACTACTATGTTTACTTTTGTTTTAAATATGTGCACTTCTGCATTACAAGTGAAAAACCTTTGCTCTGTTGCATTTGCTAAACTATTCAAATTATTTTCATCCTTAAACTGTGCTCATAAACTAATAAGTAAGGTAATTTTATTAGAATACTTATTTATACTTTGTACAAAAATTACTTGATTTCTTAGGAAACTAGAATCTAGGCATAAATTCAAGTTTTTTTAGTTAACTAATTGTTATTAATGTAAATATAGGACAAATATTCAAATCAGTTAGAAGTTTCTTCGATAGATTTTTCTCTGTCGTTGACTTAATAGTATGACTAATATGTTTAGGTTCTGTATTTCAGGTTTTCATATAGGATGGATTATAATTATAGTTAAATTTGCATGACATATTAGCCTTTTCCTATTTTGAAATATCTTCAGTGTGCATTTAGTAATGAAAGCGAAATTAGAAAATGGTCGAATCATCTCCAAACAAGTTAAATTCAGCAATTGTCATTGATTCCTCATATTTCGGCAATGGAGTGGAATCTTTTAACACATTTTGCTCCAAAGGCGTGTACGCCTCAGGTGTAAAAAAGGAAAAATTAAATGTTCCTCGAGTAAAAAACGCACTGAGGCTTAAGCCTCCAAAGCCAAAACTTTTTGGTTCTCTAATTCAAAACCAGTAGTATTTCCTTCTATTTTTTTTGATCAATATTCACCTGTATTATTCTAGCAAAAAAAGAGGTGGATCCACAAGATATTGTCATGGTTCATTGAGCTGTCATTATTTAGTAGTTTCATGGCACATTAAGGCTGCTACTATATGCGAATTCTCCAAGCAGGAGTTTATTACTGGATTGCAATTTTATGGATTCAATTGATAAGTTCCATGCAAAACTACCATCAGTGATTGCAGAGCTAAAAGATGAACAGAAATTTGTAGATATTTACAGCTTTGCGTTTGGATGGGCTAAAGAAAAGGGTTAGAAATCTCTATCTTTGGATACTGCATTGGCATGTGGCAGTTATTGTTTACCACACATTTCCCCACTCATTCTTTCTCCTCCCATTTCAACATTATTTCTTAGTGGGAAGAGTTCACGTGCAATATAAGAGATGTAGCGGAACCCTCCTATATATGTATGTTTTGTTTTGTTTTGTTGTAGTTTTGTAGTTATATATTTGCTGCATATTTAGCGGGTACCACATAATAAAACCATTTCAAGAGACACATGGTTTCCATTTCAAGAGACACATGGTTTCAGCTATTGGAGTTTATTAAGGTGGTGATGCTTGAGTAATTATTTTTCTTGGATTTTCACATTTTGTTGATAATTCTTGAATTTCAGTTATGCAATGTTAACACTCATAGTTTTGTAACTTTGTTCTATTCTTTTTGCATATAATAGACCATCAGTTATCCGATTATGATGCCGAGGGAACATGGCCATATTTAATAGATGAATTTGCGGAGTACTTGATTGAAAATGGAACCATAGAGCTTCTTTAAATAAAGTGGAACATGCATTTGTAATTCATTTGCAATACACAATATCCTATTATGATTTGTTGAATGTTATTTTTGGTTTTGACTGAGGCATGTTGTACCAATTGCAAGTAATGTATCAGATCCTTTTCTCAATGACCGGCGGATAATGCTTTTTTTTAATATGGAGTGGAATCTTTAAACCGTTCTTTATTTGTGTGGGATACATTCCAAGTCTTTACCCATTACACAAAGAAATAACAACCTGTAGGTGCTACGAACAGTGAGAAGACTAAATGGAAGGACCAAAAGAAATTCAACCTGTAGGTGCTACAAACAGTGAGTCAATGGATACTTTCACATACAGATAATGCAATATCCGTATCCACATCCGAAATCATTTTCGAATATTCGTATCCGTTGATACGCTCAGATATCGGATAATTATCCTATTCACTGGCGATCGATAAATCAAAAAATTTAATCTAACAAAAATGTTTTTCAATTCAATTAATCACAAAAGTGTTAAAAATAAGCAAATATGATGAAATTAAATAGATTTGAGTAGCTAATATGCGTTTAGTGCATATAATATAAACCTTCAATTCAATAAAGCAATAATAAATCTCATTTATTATACTAAAATACATACAATTTTGAGCATAATATTAAAAAAAATAAGATTATTAATTTTTAGATGCGGATATCTACGTATCTGCATCCGTTATTTCAGATATTGGATATTTGTTCGCTTTGCAGACGAATTTTGGATTTTTCGGGGATCCATTGACAGCCTTACAAGCATAACTGGATTAAACTTGGATTTAACTAGGAAAAAGAAGTACTGGTGGAAGTAGGTAGCATACTTCAATTCAACGCAGAAAGAAGCAAGGAAAAGGAGAAAAATGATAGGTTACATAGACCTAGATGAGGAAACGGAAAGTTCACAATGAGATTTAGGTAACTTAAAAGAAGGTGGATCACATGGAAGCTGCAATGGAAAGCGTTCTCACTGTTACCATTCCGTGGAAAAAAGCAAACTAACCCAAGTTTCATTCCAGTCAAATTGATTGTTGAATTTATTAGCAAGTTTAATTAAATAATTTGTATCTAATGTTTGTTTATTTTCATGTTGTAGGATGATACGCATATTGTCCATGTGCTTCTATTTCATGTCCATTTTTTAATTCTAAACCTTGATACATGCTTTACTTTTGTATTATTTAAAAATAATACGTTTTGAGATTTTAAAAAATACTTTAGGTGACGATCAATCATCACGTAGTACAAACCGCACATCAGTTTAGAGTAGGCACATAAAAATGCGTGTGTACGGTTTTCATATAACTAACCAAAGAACATCTCTATTACATACTACAACAATGTTCAAATATTCATGTTTCTACCATTGAGATTAAAGCCAAACCACGTGCAACAACAATATTGTACTACAGTGTTTATATCTACAATGTCTTACATTATATTATTCCAAGGTCATTTTTGTTATATTCCATTGTAATAATTTTGTAAATAGCAGGTACCCAGTTAGTTTGAGTTTTTTTAAATCTTGCCCATTGTGATTTGCGATTTTTTAAAAATACAAAAAATAGGGTATAGGTTGCCAACAAGGCATGAATAATCACTATGGGATCTTACTTCTTACGCATTGATATTAACGATTTGACAAAAAGAACTGGGATAAGGCAAACAACAAAGCAAGATTAATAACGCACGTACGTTTTTGAACTTTTAAAAGCTTTAATACCTAAATGTTGCATTACAGCTCAACAATCACTACTGGGTAATGATAAATTAGTTTCAAAAAGCATTTTTTAGCTATTCCAAAATTTTATTTTGTACCATTAATTTTGGCAGGCCGTGTGCGAAGCACGGGTTCACACTTGTTATATAAATAAAAAAAAGGACGTTGCCTCTTTCATGAGCGCAGTTGCGCAGAAGATGGTTGGAAAGAATCACATTCCATGTAACACCCCACGTCCATTAATGTCACTCACAAAGGGAATGCATTAATTTCTATGGAGGTTTTAGGTGAATATAGAACAATAAAATTTCAACAAGACAGATATAAAATAGTACTTGGAAATTTAAAAACTTTATTTCAATTGCAGCAGAAGTCAAAACATGTTTGATTACATCATAACACCATAATCAAAGTCAAGTAAAATATCTATCTTGATAAAACAAGTACATAATCCCATTACATAAATAGCCATTAAAAAGAAAGATAACAAGCTGGACTTTACTTCAGTAGTCCAAGCTTTCCAAGAGATAAGCAATCCAATCAGACTCCACTGGAACTTGGCCCAACCTGAGGACCTGAAGGGAGAAAAGGATGAAAAAGAGGGGGGGGGGGGGGGGGTCAGACATAAAGTCTGGCGAGTATGATAATTCTACAATACTATTATCAAAATAACTGGACTAAGGCATAAGCTGGAAAACAAGGAAATGTCTATGAAAGAGCAGATTAAGGACATAGACAATCGCTAAAGGAAACGTTATAGGCGCTCCTAAATACTAAAGGATAAACACTATACTGCACCACACCAGTCACCCTAAAGATTGATTCCACTTAGCTTCACTTAGAAACTTTCTTAATGGCTTTACGTACTCCTAGATGACTACATAGGTGCCGCCTGCCCCTATCTCCACTAGGTGTACCCCACTTTCCATTTTTCGATCGGCTCCCTACTCGTAGATACCCGTGCTGGCCCCACAGTGGGGTGTATCATTCCCCTAAAGTGGAAACCCGATATAACGGAGATGCACGGCTTATACCTACACGATGCAACAACGTCTTACCTACCAGCCCGGGTCCACACACGCATATGAAACCCGTTGGACTTGCGTTGCCACCGCTCCCTGTTTTGGCCTCTTATAGTCAAACCCAGTATGCGTGTCCCGTCCCTGACTTGGGTCGAGCCCACAAAGATACGTTTTGGGATACTGGTTGAAATGGGCCCCCATTATTTCCCACAAGCATTCCACCTAAGCTTGTCCCATTAGTCCATCCACTTAACCCACTTAGTCATGTTCATTTACATGTGTATTTGGTTAAGTCTAATCGTATTTCAAATGCCTCTAAAGGCAACCACTAGATTCCTCATGCCACCCAAGGCACCTACTTAACCCCCATGTCCCACCTTACATGATTATCTGGCTAAGTATTTCTTAATTCATTAAGGCCATAACCTCATAAAGACCTCTCACATTAGACTGGCATTTATGGCAGCTGGATTTGCCGGGCGGGTCCGGGCAGTCTTACACCACAAAAGAGTCTAACCTCGTGTCTTTACAACTGTTATGCTTTAGTTTGGGCCTAGGACCTCTCACATTGGGCCGACATTTGTGACTACTGGATTTGCCGGGCGGGTCCGGGCAGGTTTACGTCACAAACGGGTCCAACCTCGTGTCCTAAGCATTGATTATTATTAATAATCCACTTTCCCCAATTTTAATAATTCCCTACTTGAATTATTAATTAATTCCAAATTTAACAATGTCCATAATTGACTCAATTATGGACATCCATTTAAGGCATGCAAAATCATATCAATTGCACCCCAATTTTTTAATTTCCTAATATTACCCCTACCCCACGTTTGAACGTTTATTCGCAAAATGTATGCTAGACCCTATTAGTCTAACTCATAGCATAAAAGAAAATATTCACAACAACAACATATATATGTGACTAAATAAATCATAACAAGGGGTAAAACTTGCATACATTACAACTTGCATAAGGTTATACATGTCATGGATCTAAGGGTGTCAACTTATTCATAATTCACATAATATGATTTTGATCAAATTTCATAAACTTGTATAGGACATGTGTGAATCAACATCATTAACAATATGGTTTTATATGTGTACACCTAACTCAATAGGCAAATTCCCAAAAATCAAAATTCATTTAATCACAGATTCATGTATATGGGTACACCTAACTTAATAGGCAAATTCCCATATTCAAGATCCAATTAATTTGTAGATTCATGTATATGGGTACACCTAACCCAATAGGCAAATTCCCATAATCAAGATCTATTATAAAAAAAAACATAAACTTTAAACATGATCCAATTCGCATAAATACTAACATCATGATTTTACAACTTGTATGATTCAACACAACTTAACATGACATCATTATCATATAACATAAGTATTTCAACATATGTGATAATATGAGATCTACAACATATATAAGATTTACAACATAGCATATCATAATTTGCAACATAGCATGATATGATTTACAACATAGCATAGGATGATTAATCACATATGACATAGCATAGGATTATTTACAACATAATCACTACAACATAACAACATATATATGATAACATAATAGCATAACAAGAGATCCACAACATAATTTACAAATACATAACAATTCATATCACTTTCTTGTGATCCATTCATAACTTAATCAAATTATTTTATAATAATATTGTGAGATTCATCATACTCACAATTTTAAAGAAGAGAAATAGAAAGAGAGAGAGCTTTTGATTTGATTTGGGTAAATTTA
Source organism: Allium sativum (assembly GCA_030737875.1). Classification (NCBI taxonomy): domain Eukaryota; kingdom Viridiplantae; phylum Streptophyta; class Magnoliopsida; order Asparagales; family Amaryllidaceae; genus Allium; species Allium sativum. Next base: position 132,258,371 of record CM060914.1, on the reverse strand, counting down.
GTTTGTAGATTAGGCCTTCTTCTTCTTTAGTTTGCGACGGCTATGCTGAACTCCATGGCAACGGCATGTCGGTAGCTCTCCAATTTTTCAAGTGATTTAGGGTTAGAGTCTATCCACTTATTTATAGATATTAGGATTCATTTAGGCCATTAGATTTAACCTAGAAATAACCGTAGCCATTCAGACCAGATGGGGTTTATCTTATTGACTCAGCAATGAGTCATAAGTGACTCAGCAAACACTCAGCAAATTAATAAACTTCTATTCATGTTTACATTAACTGCCCATATATATATATATATATATATATATATATATATATATACACACACACGCACCTATTCATGAATTCAAATTAATCCATAATTAACTTATGACCATTTCTACACATTAATTTTCCAATTAATGTCTTAATTCCATTTTTCGCCTTTTAAGGCAATTCACATATCTCAAATTTGTTATATGCCTTTTTAAGGCTATTTCGTGCAAATTCTCAATATTAATTCTTTTAATTTGTGAATATTAGTATTAGCAGAAATACGGGGTGTTACATTCTCCCCTCCTTAAGGGATTTCGACCCCGAAATCTTCAAGTTTATATCCTATCATCAACCATCTACTCAATCAACAAACACTGGCATCCATCGTCCTTATAGACTTCTAATGCTTTCATGTTTAAATGCACAGTGTGTGTCTATGTCCGTATCTAATGCAAAATCAGGCCGTCCACTGATTCAGTTGACCTCCTTGATGCAATTCATGATAGTGCCATGCATCCATTATGTATGCATAAGATCCTAATTGCTTACAAACTACTTCTATATGCGTGCACATCCATTCAACCGAATGCAGCATCTATATGATGGTACAACCATTATACATCCATTATACTAAATACATTCATTTATGCAATATGCAATATGTAGTGACTGAGCCGATCTAGTGCCTAAAGTGTGTATATATGCATCCACGAGCAACCACTAGCAACCACTTGCAAACATTTTGCATCCATCATACATAACATGTCTCAAACACATGTTTCAACCATAGGATTATCCTAACTAAAGGTCAAAGATACTAATGAGAGGACATACTAAAGATAAGATAAGATAAGCTAAGCGATAAAGGAGAAATTAAAAGACATACCCTCAAAAAGAAAAGGGTATAGCGAACGCATCTTCCCTTCTGTCTCCCAAGTAGCGTTGCTCTCATCATCTCCCCATTGCACTTTAACTAGTCTGACCTCTCGATTTCTCAACTTTTTGATCTCCGACCCAAGAATGCATGTAGGAGCTCGTCTAATTGTTGCATCACGCTCTATTTCCACCTCCTTAAGCAAGCTCGGCTCTACCACCTCCGCGGTCTTGTGCAAACACTTCCTCAAATGTGATACATGGAATACGTCGTGTACTCCACTAAGTTTCTCAGGCAACTCCACCCTATACGCCATCTTCCCAATCCTGTCTTTTATAGGAAGCAGCCCTACAAACCTTGGCGCTAATTTCCCAACGGACCCAAAGCGAACAACATTCCGTAACGGAGACACTTTGATAAAAACCATGTCCCCAATGTCAAACTCAAGATCTATCCTCCTCTTATCAGCATACGATTTCTGCCTATCTTGTGCTGCTTTCATCCTCCTTCGAATCAAATCAATCTTCTCCAAGGTTTCCCTAACCATATCGGGCCCAAGTAGGATTTTATCGGTAGATTCCCACCAACATGTAGGCGAACGGCAATGCCTTCCATAAAGAGCTTCGAAAGGTGCCATGCCAATACTAGACTGAAAGCTATTATTATATGCGAATTCTACCAACGGAAGGTGCTCTTCCCATGTACCCCCAAAGTCTAGGATACAAAGCCTTAAAAGATCCTCTAGAATACGATTCACCCTCTCGGTCTGGCCATCCGTCTGAGGATGATATGCGGTGCTCAAACATAGCTGAGTCCCTACAGCCTCTTGTAAACTCTTCCAAAATTCGCTAGTGAAGATGGGATCACGGTCGCTTACTATACTAGAAGGAATACCGTGCAAACGAACTATCTCTTTAATGTATACAGAAGCCAACCACGGAGCAGTCCTCTTACTTTTCACGGGAATAAAGTGGGCGCTCTTAGTAAGTCTATCTACTATAACCCAAATCCCCGTATTACCCTTCCTTGATCTTGGTAATCCATCCACAAAATCCATTGAGACACTTTCCCATTTCCATAGTGGAACTTCCAATGGGTGAAGCAACCCACCGGGTTTCTTTTGTTCCGCTTTTACTCGTTGGCACACCAAGCATCTAGCGACGTACTGGGCCACATCCTTTTTCATACCAGCCCAAAAGAAAACCCGCTTCATATCTTTGTACATCTTGTCTCCGCCGGGATGAATAGTCATCTTTGAGCGATGAGCATCATCAAGAATGGCCTTCCTTAAGTCTTCATCTTGTGGTACACAAAGTCTATTATCCCTTCGTAATCAACCCTTATCGTCTAGGGTATACCTACGAAGATGGCTAGACGACTCCCCTCCTTTGAGCTTTTCTACTATCTCAACCAACTGGGGGTCGTCTTGCTGTGCCTCACCAACTCGTCCTAGAAGTGTAGGTCTAACCTCCAAGGATGCTAACAAACCAGGTACTAGGTCAACGGAGGGTCTAAAGTCAAACATGGAGATGAATTCTAAGCTTCGTCGTTCAACAAACAACGGACTCAAGGACAACCTTTTCCTACTTAAGGCGTCTGCTACCACGTTACCCTTGCCCGGGGTATATGCTATTTCAAAATCGTAGGAGGCTAGGAATTCCATCCACCGTTGCTGCCTTAAATTCAAATCCTTCTGAGAGAACAAGTATTTTAATGATTTATGGTCAGTGAACAGTTCGAATTTCTCACCAAGAAGATAGTGACGCCAAGACTTAAGCGCGAAAACAATTGCGGCTAACTCAAGGTCATGCGTAGGGTAATTCTTTTCAGGAACCCTCAACTGCCTTCCACCATAGGCTATTACTCTTCCCTCTTGGATGAGGACCGTGCCAAGTCCCGTCCCACAAGCATCAGTATAGACGGTAAACGGTTTATTCCCATCTGGCAGCACTAAGACTAGGGCTGAAGTTAAGGCTCTCTTTAAACGTTGGAACGCATCATCACAATCTTCGTCCCACGTAAAAACCAGGTTCTTCTTCGTTAACCGTGTTAATGGAGCTGATATTTTTGCGAAGTCTTTGATAAACTTCCTATAATAGCCAGCCAACCCCAAGAAACTTCTTACTTCGGTTACATTTTTAGGGACCTTCCAATCTTGGATGGCCACCACCTTTGCGGGATCCACTGCAATCCCTTCCTTGGAAACCACGTGCCCTAAGAACCGTACTTCTTTCCTCCAGAAGTGACACTTAGAAAATTTTGCCTTAAGGTTATGCGCTCGAAGGGTTTCCAACACTTCCCTAAGATGTAGGGCATGCTCTTCTTCATTCTTAGAAAAGACTAAGATGTCATCCACAAAGACTACCACGAATTTGTTAAGGTACTCCCTAAACACCCTACTCATCAAATCAACAAAATATGCGGGGGCGTTTGTCAAACCAAAGGGCATCACTAGCCATTCATAGAATCCGTCAGGAGTCCTAAAAGCAGTCTTATCTATACTATCCACAGCCACTCTCAGTTGATGAAAGCCAGTGGCTAAGTCCAACTGCGAAAACACTGAGGCGCCAACTAACTGATCAAAGAGATCGTCAATCCTCGGCAGTGGGTGTCGGTTCTTTTTAGTAAGCTTGTTTAGTTCACTATAGTCCACACAAAGTCTAAGGGACCCATCCGCCTTTGTAGCAAATACTACTGGAGCACCCCACTCAGATATACTACGTCTTATGAACCCCTTCTCAAGCAACTCCTTCACTTGCTTATTGAGTTCCCTCCTTTCACGAGGAGCCATGTGGCGCACTGGCAATGATATGGGTTTAGCATTATCCACAAGATAAATTCGAAAGTCTATCTCCCGCTTTGGAGGTAAGCCCTTCACCTCCTCAAACACATCCGGATATTCCCGGACCACCTCTACCGTTCGCAGATTCTCTACAGACGCGTCGAGCGATTCAAGATAACTTAGCATAACGGAATTTATGGGACTACAAAAGATGTCGAGAGCATTACCAAGGCGAGTCACAAGCCTAACTACTCTCCTTTCACAATCAAGAATGGCCCCATTTCTAGATAACCAATCCATTCCTAAAATTAGCCCATAGCCCGTGAAGCCCAATACATAAGCATCACATCTAAATTCAACGCTAAGTATAGAGATTTTCAAATCCAAACATATCATGGTCAAATGAGCCGAACCCCCAATTGGATTTGAAACAACCAAGGGATCCTCTACTAAACTGGTGTTTAAGTGCAGTAATTCAACTAATGATGCAGAGATAAACGAATGAGATGCGCCAGAATCGAATAAGGTACGGACAGGACAATCAAACAGAAAAACTAAGCTTTCAACAGAAATTGTTCTACCTCTTTCTTGCAGCGGTGGGGCCGCAATAGCCTGAACTTGCCCCCTTGCCTGCCCTGGTGCCATAAGAGCCTGCACCTGTCCTCCCGAGGTAGACCCTGCCCTCTGCCCCTTCTTTGGGCAGTCCTTAACCAAATGTCCCGCATCTCCACAATGAAAACAACCAGTCTTCTTTTTCTTTCTACAATCTTTGCTGAGATGGCCAGGCGTCCCACAATTGAAGCATCTCTTCTTCCCTTTGCCATTATTGTTTTTACCACCCTTCTTATTTTGCTGTTGGGGTTTCTTCTGATCCCCTTTCTTTTTAACTGCCTTATCCTCATGCATAAGTGCCATTTCTACGAGCCTTTCAAAGGTGGTTCCCATAGGGATTTGGGTCATAGCCAACCCTTGCAACGGTTCATTCAAGCCTCTAACGAACCTCAAAGCTTTCTTCTCTGGCGTGTTCACCAACTCCAAGCCAAACCTTGCTAACTGATTAAATTTATTGACATACTCCTTCACTGATAAGCTCCCTTGCTTTAATGTCAGGAATTTTTCCATATTTAAATTCTCCTCTTCCCTTGAAAGAAACTTTGCCTCAAACCTTCGTCTGAAATCCGCCCATGAATCAACTGGACGTTCCCCGTTAGTGGCCTCCCACCAAAACGAGGCCTCTCCCTTCATTAACCAAGCAGCTAAACGGACTTTCCTCCCATCTTCCACTTCAAAGATATCCAACAATTCCTCAGTCCCCTTAAGCCAGTCTCTGGCCTCCACAAACATCTCAGTCCCTTGAAAAGTTTTTCCTCCCATAGCCTTAAATTCCTTGCACGTCTTTGCAAAAGTGTCAACACGAGGAGGAGGAGGAATGGGTGCAACTGGGGGTGGTGGAACATCTGTTGGGCCTGCAGTGGTGGCCCTAGCCTCCAAATATCTCCTAAACCACCCTGGAATCGTCACACCTTCTAGGAGATTAAGATCTTCAGCCATGCTGAAACGAAAAAGGAAAGATTCAAAATGGAGAATTCGAAAGATAAAGATAAGGATATGGCTATTTGGGATTATGTTTTTCATAAAAACTTTCTCTAAATAACATGTTTTTGAAAGCACTTCTTCCAAAAATACTTTAGAAAAATATTTTTCTAAAAATTTTATCTGTTCTGGTAACCTTATGCTCTGATACCACGTGTAACACCCCACGTCCATTAATGTCACTCACAAAGGGAATGCATTAACTTCTATGGAGGTTTTAGGTGAATATAGAACAGTAAAATTTCAACAAGACAGATATAAAATAGTACTTGGAAATTTAAAAACTTTATTTCAATTGCAGCAGAAGTCAAAACATGTTTGATTACATCATAACACCATAATCAAAGTCAAGTACAATATCTATCTTGATAAAACAAGTACATAATCCCATTACATAAATAGCCATTAAAAAGAAAGATAACAAGCTGGACTTTACTTCAGCAGTCCAAGCTTTCCAAGAGATAAGCAATCCAATCAGACTCCACTGGAACTTGGCCCAACCTGAGGACCTGAAGGGAGAAAAGGATGAAAAAGAGGGGGGGGGGTCAGACATAAAGTCTGGCGAGTATGATAATTCTACAATACTATTATCAAAATAACTGGACTAAGGCATAAGCTGGAAAACAAGGAAATGTCTATGAAAGAGCAGATTAAGGACATAGACAATCGCTAAAGGAAACGTTATAGGCGCTCCTAAATACTAAAGGATAAACACTATACTGCACCACACCAGTCACCCTAAAGATTGATTCCACTTAGCTTCACTTAGAAACTTTCTTAATGGCTTTACGTACTCCTAGATGACTACATAGGTGCCGCCTACCCCTATCTCCACTAGGTGTACCCCACTTTCCATTTTTCGATCGGCTCCCTACTCGTAGATACCCGTGCTGGCCCCACAGTGGGGTGTATCATTCCCCTAAAGTGGCAACCCGATATAACGGAGATGCACGGCTTATACCTACACGATGCAACAACGTCTTACCTACCAGCCCGGGTCCACACACGCATATGAAACCCGTTGGACTTGCGTTGCCACCGCTCCCTGTTTTGGCCTCTTATAGTCAAACCCAGTATGCGTGTCCCGTCCTCGACTTGGGTCGAGCCCACAAAGATACGTTTTGGGATACTGGTTGAAATGGGCCCACATTATTTCCCACAAGCATTCCACCTAAGCTTGTCCCATTAGTCCATCCACTTAACCCACTTAGTCATGTTCATTTACATGTGTATTTGGTTAAGTCTAATCGTATTTCAAATGCCTCTAAAGGCAACCACTAGATTCCTCATGCCACCCAAGGCACCTACTTAACCCCCATGTCCCACCTTACATGATTATCTGGCTAAGTATTTCTTAATTCATTAAGGCCATAACCTCATAAAGACCTCTCACATTAGACTGGCATTTATGGCAGCTGGATTTGCCGGGCGGGTCCGGGCAGTCTTACACCACAAAAGAGTCTAACCTCGTGTCTTTACAACTGTTATGCTTTAGTTTGGGCCTAGGACCTCTCACATTGGGCCGACATTTGTGACTACTGGATTTGCCGGGCGGGTCCGGGCAGGTTTACGTCACAAACGGGTCCAACCTCGTGTCCTAAGCATTGATTATTATTAATAATCCACTTTCCCCAATTTTAATAATTCCCTACTTGAATTATTAATTAATTCCAAATTTAACAATGTCCATAATTGACTCAATTATGGACATCCATTTAAGGCATGCAAAATCATATCAATTGCACCCCAATTTTTTATTTTCCTAATATTACCCCTACCCCACGTTTGAACGTTTATTCGCAAAATGTATGCTAGACCCTATTAGTCTAACTCATAGCATAAAAGAAAATATTCACAACAACAACATATGTATGTGACTAAATAAATCATAACAAGGGGTAAAACTTGCATACATTACAACTTGCATAAGGTTATACATGTCATGGATCTAAGGGTGTCAACTTATTCATAATTCACATAATATGATTTTGATCAAATTTCATAAACTTGTATAGGACACGTGTGAATCAACATCATTAACAATATGGTTTTATATGGGTACACCTAACTCAATAGGCAAATTCCCAAAAATCAAAATTCATTTAATCATAGATTCATGTATATGGGTACACCTAACTTAATAGGCAAATTCCCATATTCAAGATCCAATTAATTTGTAGATTCATGTATATGGGTACACCTAACCCAATAGGCAAATTCCCATAATCAAGATCTATTATAAAAAAAACATAAACTTTAAACATGATCCAATTCGCATAAATACTAACATCATGATTTTACAACTTGTATGATTCAACACAACTTAACATGACATCATTATCATATAACATAAGTATTTCAACATATGTGATAATATGAGATCTACAACATATATAAGATTTACAACATAGCATATCATAATTTGCAACATAGCATGATATGATTTACAACATAGCATAGCATGATTAATCACATATGACACAGCATAGGATTATTTACAACATAATCACTACAACATAACAACATATATATGATAACATAATAGCATAACAAGAGATCCACAACATAATTTACAAATACATAACAATTCATATCACTTTCTTGTGATCCATTCATAACTTAATCAAATTATTTTATAATAATATTGTGAGATTCATCATACTCACAATTTTAAAGAAGAGAAATAGAAAGAGAGAGAGCTTTTGATTTGATTTGGGTAAATTTAGTTTGTAGATTAGGCCTTCTTCTTCTTTAGTTTGCGACGGCTATGCTGAACTCCATGGCAACGGCATGTCGGTAGCTCTCCAATTTTTCAAGTGATTTAGGGTTAGAGTCTATCCACTTATTTATAGATATTAGGAATCATTTAGGCCATTAGATTTAACCTAGAAATAACCGTAGTCATTCAGACCAGATGGTGTTTATCTTATTGACTCAGCAATGAGTCAGAAGTGACTCAGCAAACACTCAGCAAATTAATAAACTTCTATTCATGTTTACATTAACTGCCCATATATAAAAATATATATATATATATATACACACGCACCTATTCATGAATTCAAATTAATCCATGATTAACTTATGACCATTTCTACACATTAGTTTTCCAATTAATGTCTTAATTCCATTTTTCGCCTTTTAAGGCAATTCACATATCTTAAATTTGTTATATGCCTTTTAAGGCTATTTCGTGCAAATTCTCAATATTAATTCTTTTAATTTGTGTGAATATTAGTATTAACAGAAATACGGGGTGTTACATTCCATAAATCCAAACATGCTTTCAATAACTACGTAAAAGTAAAAACACAAAGATTCTTAATTCGAAAACAAAAATACACCAATCGAAAACCTTCATCCATTTTTTCTTCTACCGCGAATACCCTCCAAGTCTCGAATCAAACCCCTCATCAACTCATAAGACGACCCACCTTCATCCACCGCCTTCCTCGCCATGGCTTCCAGCTCCTTTGCTCGCCTCCTCCTCTCTTCAGCTTCTTCATCAGCACCCATCAGCTTCTTCATTGCAGCCTCTACACTACCCGCTTCAATCACGGTCCTTTGTTCAGGTTCAAACGAATACTCCTTCACGCCAACCTCCACCCCAATTTTAAGCACATCGACAATCAGCCGCTCATTGTACGTCTGCTCTGCATAAAAAGCCATGTTGCGAAGGGCAACCCTACTCTTATCCCTTCTAGTCTCGAATTCCATCCACAGTGGGACAAATACCCTCCGACCGCCTCATGATTCAGTATCATCACCGTTGGCGCCCACCCTTTGATGATCAGCCCTCTCCCTTCGATTCTCTCATCGTATCCCTCAGGCATCCACTGATCATCTACATGGTCACTGACCACCCAAACGAACGCATGCCCTGAGCCTTCTAGCCCTACAGCAATCTCATGCAGCTACCTTGAAGTGAAGGAACTCGAGCTCCCAAAACAGACGTACAATAACGAACCCGCACTCTTCTTTTCTAGCCAACTCAAACACGATGTTTCATCTATGGCAGATTTACTCCCTCTATCGAATGTGTTCACATTCTTATCATTAAGCAGTAAGGGACCGACGTACCAAGCTTTTTCTCCAATGACGTTTCTAAAGTAGTCAACGTAACCAGGTTCGAGCTCGTAGAAGCTATTGACTATCAAGCCATGGATGAGTTTTTCAGCTTCCTTTTGCTTTACAAGTAAGTTAAAAACAAAAAGTGTGAGATTTTTGAAATCAGGGATCAAAGCATGACGCATCTCTATTCTGTGAGGGAGATCTGGTAGGAGAACGGTTTCTGTAGGGGAACTACCGAGGAGGTTGTGGCATTCGACGGTGTGGGACATGCAATCGGAAGCAAAGTTGGAGCCATGGAAGTCCAAGCTGGGGATGTTGAGCTCGGAGGCGACGTTGTGGATCCACGAAAGGAATAGGCTGGCCACCACGCAGTCTGGGTTTTTTTTTAGGAAGTCGAAGAAGGGTTGTTGAAGCAAGGCCATAGCTTCGAAGAAGTTTGATTTGAGGTGCTGAGGAACGACATCCATGTTTTTGCAGTTTTCAGGTAAGCCGGAGACAGAAGGGAAAGGGATGAGGGAGATTTGGATGGGATGGAGGAAGGCGGAAAGCAGGTTAGCTCGAGTTAATGGAGAATGGAAGCTGGAGAGGTTTCCTTTGGTGGTGAGCATGGTGACCTTTGCACCGTGAGAAGCGAAGAGTTTGGATAAATCGATGATGGGGATGATGTGGCCTTGAGAAGAACGGGAAACTGACGACGTGGAGCGGATCTTGATTTGGATCCATCTATGTAGGGTTGTTAAGGTAAGGGTAAATTTACCAGTACCATGTCAATACCAAGTAATTGGTAAAAAAAATGATCCACATCGGTTTATCAATGTTATCGGTATGGTAACGGTAAATTTACCATTGTTAACGGTAAATATAGCGGTAAAGAAAAGTCAAAACCAGTGGTAACGGTAAATTTACCAATCATATTAAATTCATTTTTCTCTATTAGATCAAACCTTAACCATAGACACTTTTAACGATACGTCGTGGTTTTAAAGAAGATTTTGAAGTATTGTTTATGATGATGATTCTTTTTAAGTTTTGTTAGGCTCAAAGTTTGAGATTATAAACGTTATTGTTGGAAAATTTAGTGAATTTATTAAAAAAATTAAATAAGAATAAATAAAAATTGAGCCGTTGCAAGTTAATAATGGTAACACATATTTGAGCCATTAGTGTAATGCAATTAATGTAATAGAGCCGTTGAAAAATATAACGGTAATATATTTACACACATGTAAATATATTTATGAGTCATTATTGCGATTGAACAGTAACAACCATATATGTATATGACATTTTATTGATGTAACACCCCGAATTTTCTGAGAATATAAAAATTAACAAATTCAATAACACTTAATTTTTAGAAGAAGAATTAAGTGAAATGGGTTGCGCTATTACGTTCGTCCCAAAATTTTGGTCAAGACAGACATTTGGTTTGCATAAAACGGACACCTTATGAAGAAGTTATTAAGCCTTGAAGTTTGTATGCATATGAGAAAAATATATATATAGATATATATAAAAATTAAATAAATAAATATGCAAAAAAGTTAAAAACAACGAATCGGGAGAGGGAATAACCGAACCGGCCCATTTTTAAGGTCGACCCAAGCCCCGCTGGGTCGACTAGGGGTTTATTCAGGGTGTTTGGTTGTCAACCCATGGGCCGATTCGCTCTAAGCCAGATGTGGCATCTGATTGGTTCTGATGGACTCCTTGCTGAGTCATTAGGGCTGATGTGGCTATTCAATCTTGTCTGAATGGCTTTGATTTGCTCTAGTTAATCTGACGGTTCCTATTAAATCAAACTTCTATATAAGCAACCTAAATCTAAACCCTAAGCCACATAAAAATATTCCTAGAGCCGCCGTCAATGGTGAACCTAGAATTGCCGTCATCTCTTTCAACTCAAAGGCAAGATAGAAGCTACATCAAAATCAAAACTAATCTAATTCAACTAAGAGAATTCAACGATCTACTTCAAAGGCGAGCAATTTAGTTTTAGAATACAGATCCCTGAAATCAAGTTTTTCCTTTTGATTGTAAGTGTAGTTATCTTTCAGATGTGAATAAATTAAAGACATGATTTGTAATGAATTGTAAAATAGAATTGTATCAAGTTGTATGTGATGCTGATTCATGTTTATTCATGTTTATTCTATCATATATGCCTATGAACTATTGTGGTCTATCGAACCTATCATGTTATGTGGAAATTGGTGAGTAAACGTATGATGTTGTATATGAATTTAGGAATGAAATTATCATATGTAAGTCCGGTGATATTATGATACATACAAGTTTTAGGCTAAGTCATGTCATTTATGCCTAATTGTATAGAGCCATTATGCATACATGTTTAGATCTACGACCTTATATGTTTAAATCTACAACTTTATATGTTAGATCCATATGCCTTTATGATAGATCTAATTTGCAAGTTCATCACTACATGCCAAGTTTAACTTATATAGTTTTATGTAAATTCATATGCTTGTGGTTCATGTTGCATAGATCAAATTTGCAAGTTCATAGTTAAATGTATATTGTTCTATGCCAAATCCATGTGACATATGTGTAGTTAGATCCATACTTTTGTATGATGTTGGAATGTTGCAAAGATCCTCTTTTCCCCTTTTTGTTTTATAAGTTAGGCTAAAATATCGAGCCAAACCTTCTATGTAATTTTGCGAACGTACAACGGGGGTAACGTTGGGGAAAAACATGAAACTACATGTAATTGGCATATTTGGCTCATAGTCATGTAATTAATGAGTGACATAAAAATGGTATAATTTTTATGCCAAAAACCATGAACTTGAATTAGAGGGAAAGTGGGCCATGACAATAAATTGTTGACAAATTTACATATAAGCATAAAAGGATAAATATGTAAATTTAGAAAAGATGAATATGTCTAACCCGAGGTTAGACTGCGTTGTGGTGCAAAACTGCCTGGAACCGACCGACACATCCAGTGACTACAACAATACCTATCTAACTTGGGTGGTTAGTGCATTGAGCCCAAAAAGGACCCGAGGTTAAACTGAGTTGTGGTGTAAAACTGCCCAAAACCGACCGGCACATCCAGTGAACACAACAATACATGTCTAATGTGAGTGGCTGGTGCTTTAATAAAGTTAAGTCAAGATTGGTAGGGTTAAGACAAGTAAGGGAACATTTAACCAATTCAACATATTAATTAGACAAGTGGGCGAGGTTAAGTAAATTTAGAACACTTAACCGTTATAACATGTTAATTAGACAAGTGGGTGAGGTTAAGCTAATTTAGAACACTTAACCGTTATAACATGTTAATTAGACAAGTGGGTGAGGTTAAGTAAATTTAGAACACTTAACCTTTATAACACGTTAATTAGACAAGTGGGTGAGGTTAAGTAAATTTAGAACACTTAACCGTTATAACATGTTAATTAGACAAGTGGGTGAGGTTAAGTAAATTTAGAACACTTAACCTTTATAACATGTTAATTAGACAAGTGGGCGAGGTTAAGTAAATTTGGAAACACTTAACCAATATAGCTTGATTTATGGAAAGGTTAAGTTAGAATAAGAGGGGAACACTTAACCAATATAACTTGATTTGTAGTAGGGTTAAGTTAACACAAGAAGGCAACACTTAACCAAAGCAACATGACACGTAGGTGGGTAAAGTTAACTTGAATTGATTGATGACACTTAACCAATACAACAAGATGAATACGTGGGCTTAAGTTAACAAGAAACACTTGACCAATATAACTTGATGAACGAACGGGGTTAAGTTAATAGGAAACACTTAACCGATCCAACATGATAAGTAAGGAGGGTCAAGTTAATAAGAAATGCTTAACCAACATGACATGGTGAATGAGTGGGTTAAGTTAACATGAGCGGACAACACTTAACTAATATGGCGTAATGTGCGGGAGGGTTAAGTACATATCGTGTTGGTGAGTAATATTAATAAATATAGGCCCACAAAACTTAACCATTAAATAAACATGCTTGAATCAGTGGAAGGGTTAAGTACATATCGGGTTGGTGGGTAATATTAGTAAATATAGGCCCACAAAGCTTTACTATTAAATAAACATGCTTGAATCGATGGGAGGGTTAAGTACATCTCGTGTAGGTGGGTAATATTAGTACATATAGGCCCACAAAACTTAATCGATTATTAAAAATGCTTGAATCGATGGGAGGGTTAAGTTCATATCGGGTTGGTGGGTAATATTAGTAAATATAGGCCCACAAACTTAATCAATAGGAAACCCTAGTAACGGGGACCCATTTCAGCAGTAACCCACATAGATGTATCACAGTATCCTGAACTAGGCAGGGTGGGGCACGATTACGGGGCTGATTATAAGCGGTCAAACCAGCAGCAGGGGGTACACCAGTGTAGGTTCCAATGGTTTACGGGCGTGCACGTACTCCAGAGTGGGAAAAAGCAGGCACTATGAAACACCCCACCTCCATTAAGGTCACTCACAAAGGGAATGCCTTAACTTTGGTGGAAGTTTATAAGTAAATGCCACAGATAAACTCAAGACAGATATAAATACACATATTTTAAACAGCGGAAACCAAACAAACTTTTATTTCATCAATACGTGTATCAAACAAAAGATTTCCATAATTGTCTCAAAATACTTCCAACATTACAACCTCATAACTGCCTTGATTATTAAGGAAGCATGAAAACATAAATAAAGTGACAAAAATCCTCATAGTGATATCCAAAGCCATTATCCGAGCAAGAAAGATCCAAATCATACATCTACGTTCTTGGTGCTTGTAAAGAGTCTGACTGAGTTGAGCAGTTTCCTCCCTGTGGACTTGGGGGGGGGGGGAACGAAAGAAAAGAAGACGAAAAGAAAATAGGGTCAGACATAAAGCCTGAGTAAATCTAGTAACTCTTCAATATGTGAATAAGAAAAGGGTATGATGGATGTAAACTAAAAGTAGGAAAGTGTCACAAGCTAAGGAAGTGTCGAATGTACTATCGCACCCATACTATATCTCTGCACCTACTTGAGTTTATTCAAATTGGCACACCGTGGTGAGGGTGAAGTGATCCCCATTTTCTAAAGATCGGCTCCTACTCACGTTAACATATGTCATACGGCCCCCAAGAATTGTAGATACCTATGCTGGTCCCACCATGGGGTGTATCAAGACCCATGGTGGCGGCCCCGACACAAATCTAGAAGGCATAGGTTATACTACTGGTGTCCCCAGTGTCCTGGTTGTCTGCTCCGGAGTGTGTGCACGCCCGCACCGCGTTAGACCTACACTGTGCACCTACCGCCGTCGTTTGATCGCTTACAATCAGCCCAGTAATCGTTCCCCACCCTGCCTAGTTTCAGGGTACCGTTGATACCTAACTTTGGGTTACTGCTGAAACGGGTCCCTCGTTACCAGGATTTTCTAGTCAAACATGTTAAGTGGTTAAGTGTCTGTATTTACCTAACCCCACCCATCAATTCTTGTTAACATGTTGAATTTGGTTAAGTGTTATAGTTGACTTAACTCTACCATCTGTCCTTAGCCTCTTAGGAGCACCAGACCGCTCACATTAGATAGGTATTGCTACGGTTACTGGATGTGCCGGTCGGTTCCGGGCAGGTTTACACCGTAGCTCAGTCTAACCTCGAGTCCTTATTTGGCTCAATGCTTAACCACCCACATTGGATAGGTATTGTTGTGACTACTGGACAGCCGGGCGGGTCTGGGCAGGTTTACATCACAACTCAATCCAACCTCGGGTTAAGCATATCGTGTTTTCTAAGTTTACATATTTTATTACTTCTCAATTATATATGTAAATTTCATGTTCTTCATTCTTGGGTATAACAATTCGTACCGCTTATTTGTCATAATCGTTGGCATGTACCAAACATGCCAACATATATTTTCATATTTTACACCCAACGTTATTACCCCCGTTTGTTCGCAACGTTATAACATGTGTTGGGCTTATCACAATTCAGCCCAACTTTATAAACGTGAGAAAAAAAGGAAATCAAGAACATGTAATACATAAAGGTGTGTGGCGCATGAACTTGCAATTTGGCGATTCAACTAACATATAACATGGGTCATGTGAACTTGCATTCAAATGAAAGTATGACTAAGTAGGTGACATATGAAATGGCATGGTTTAGGCTAATACAAACTTGTGTTTAAACATGTTTAAATTGGCATAATATCAACCACAAAACTAGCATGTTGTATATTCACAAAAATGTACATTTTTTTTACATCTAATCATATAGCCTATTTCAACATGAACTTGCATAGTTTATGAAACCCAAATGATACTTAACATGGGTCCAATTGTACTTGCAAATGAACTTGCATAGTTTATGAAACCCAAATGATACTTAACATAGATCTAATTATACTTGCCAACATAGATCTATTTATACTTGCCAATAAACATAAGAATGATATCATAGGTTTTGGGTCATGTAGGCATAAAAGGTCTATAACATGTTTACATAAATTCTAATTTAGACTAAGGGAATATACATAGTCCATGCCATCGACATATACAAAAAGGGATCAATTTCTAGTTTTTGCCACAAACTTGCAAGTGCCATTGTTTTCATATACAATTGTTCAATAGGCCTGCATCAATCAATTTATGCCACAAACATCAATACACAAGTCATGATAGAACCATTACAATACACAAAATTTATATGATATAACAACACGATTCTATTTTCATTTACATCGAATCACATCACAGTTTTCTTATTCATATTCTAAAAGGTCACTATACTTACAATGAATGCAGAATCTTGAATTCTGGATTCTAAATTCTGAAACTGAGATGCGCTCCTTTGGGTAGACTAACGTTGCGTTGATTGATTTGATTAAACTTTAATCTTCTTCTTAATTTGATTCATCTCTTAGGCTTTAGTGTTGGCTTGTCTCTAGGCTTTCTAGTTGACGGCCATTCCTAGTTCCTTTCCAGCAGCATGACGGCTTTTGTATTCTATTATTTGTGTGAATTTAGGGTTAGAATTGAGTTGTATTTATAGAATTTCAATCTAATTAGAGCCGTCAATGAAGCTAGAGTGAATCCAGACCATCCATCTCAAGAGAAGCCAATCAGAAAGTGACATGTAAGCCCTAGTGACTTAGCCAAGCCTCAGAATTCGACCAGACCCTGACCAGGCCAGCCAGGACCTGACCAGCAGGTCATTATGACCTGGGCGCACTTGGCAGGTGCGCCAGGCCAAAATTGTACTGGTGCACTTACCAAGTGCGCCAGTTCCACTTTGTTCTAGCGCACTTCACAAGTGCGCCAGTGCATTCTGACCCGTTTTCTTATTTTTCTGCCCAACTTCGTTTGTCCATATCTTCTTCATACGATATCCGTTTTATGCAAACTTGGACTCTATCTCAAGTAGAATTTTGAGACGAACGCAATGGCGTAACCCATTTCCCTTGATCTCATCATTTATAATTAATTATACTTTAATTTGCGAAGCTTAACGTTATAGAATTCACGGGGTGTTACATTCTCCCCCCCTTAAAAGGATTTCGTCCCCGAAATCTTCAAGTTAGGAAGAATGTATATCCTACCATCCAACAGTCCATCTACTCAACCAACAAACACATGCATCCACTGTCCTTAAAAGACTTCCAATGCTTCATGATCATATGCATAGTGTGTGTACATGTCCTTATCTAATGCAGAAATCAGGCGGCCTACTGATTCAGTTGACCTCCTTAATGCAAATCATGTAAGTGTCACGAATCCATTATGTATGCAAATTTTTTTCCTACTCATAATTCTACATGAGTGCGCAACCATCAATACAAATGCGACATCCATATGACAACATATCATGTTTCAACCATGTACAAATATCAATACATATATGCATATGCAGTATGGAGTGATTGAGCCGATCTAAGACCTAAGTTGTGTGTGTATATGTATCCACGAGCAACCACTAGCAACCACTTGCAGCCATCAACCATAACATGTTTCAAATACATGTTTTCATCGAAATGGGTTTCTACCTAAGGATAAAGATAATATCGAGGAGATTTACCTAAAAAGATAGATACAAGCACAACTTAAGAAAAAAGAGAGGTCAAAGATGTACCCTTAAAAAGAAAAGGGTAGGCCACGCGTATTCTATCCTCAGTTTCCCAAGTCGCGTCTTCCTCGGCGTCGCTCCACTAAACCTTAACGAGCTTCACTTCGAGGTTGCGTAGCTCTTTGATTTCAGTTCCTATGATTCGAGTTGGAACTCTCCTCACAGTTGCTTCACGTTCCACTTCGGCTTTTTCTAGAATGCTTGGCTCCACCACTTCCGCTGATTCATGTAGATATTTCCGGAGATGAGAAACGTGAAAGACGTTGTGAATTCCAGCCAATCTTTCAGGCAGATCTACTCTATAAGCCATTTTCCCAATCTTCTCGATGATAGGGAACGGTCCTACAAATCTTGGTGCTAACTTTCCTGCGGATCCAAAGCGAACGACGTTCCTTAAAGGGGATACCTTAAGGAAAACCCTGTCCCCAACCTCAAACTCAAGGCCGGTCCTTCTTTTGTTGGCGTAGGATTTCTGTATGTCTTCATTCTCCTACCTATCAAGTCCACTTTCTCTGAAGTTTCTCGAATCATGTCTGGCCCAAGTATAAGCTTATCTTTAGACTCTCACCAACAAGTTGGTGATTTGCACGGTCTTCCATACAAGGCTTCGAAGGGTGCCATGCCGATGGTAGCTTGGTAGCTGTCGTTGAAGGAAAATTCCACTAAAGGAAGGTGATCCTCCCACGTCCCTCCAAAGTCAAGAACGCAAAGCCTTAAAAGATCCTCTAAAACTCTATTCACCCTTTCCGTCTGGCCATCTGTTTGGGGGTGATAGGCCGTGCTCAAACATAGCTGTGTGCCTACAGCTTCTTGCAGACTCCGCCAAAACTCACTTGTGAAAATAGGGTCTCGATCACTAACAATGCTGGAGGGTATCCCATGGAGTCGAACTATTTCCTTTAGATAAAGAGATGCTAGAGATGAGGTAGTCCTTCTACTCTTGATAGGTATAAAGTGGGCGCTTCTAGTAAGCCTATCCACTATTACCCAAATGCTAGTGTTGCCTCTTCTCGACCTAGGCAGTCCATCAATGAAGTCCATTGAAATGCTATCCCACTTCCACTGTGGGACCTCTATAGGGTGAAGTAGTCCTCCAGGCTTCTTTTGTTCCGCCTTGACCCGTTGGCAGGTCATGCACTTAGAAACGAAATCTGCCACGTCTTGCTTCATGCCGCTCCAAAAGAAAGTCCTTTTTATATCCTTGTACATCTTATCACTGCCAGGGTGTATAGTCATCTTGGAATGATGCGCTTCCTTGAGAACCTTCTTTGTCAACTCCCTTGCTTGTGGGACGCATAATCTTCCATCTCGTCTCAGCCAACCCTTATCATCGATGGCGTATCTACTGAGGTGACTAGAAGTCTCACCCCTAAGAAGTTTATCAATCACATCAACAAGCTGAGGGTCTTCACGTTGTGCAGCCCCTATTGAGTCTAAGAGAGTAGGGCATACTTCGAGAGATGCTAACAAAACCAGTACAAAATCCGAGGAGGGCCTAAAGTTAAAACTGGCTATATACTCCAAGTTTTGCCTTTCCACAAAGAGAGGGCTTAGGGTCAGTTTCTTTCGGCTCAACGCGTCTGCTACCACATTGCCTTTTCCGGGAGTATAGGAAATTTCAAAATTATACGAGCCAAGAAACTCCATCCATCTTTGCTGCCTCAAGTTAAGATCCTTTTGGGAGAAGAGATATTTCAATGATTTATGGTCAGTGTATGATTCAAACTTCTCACCTAGGAGATAATGGCGCCAAGACTTAAGTGCAAAGACGATGGCGGCCAACTCAAGATCGTGGGTTGGGTAGTTCTTTTCAGGAACTTTCAATTTCTTCCGCCATAAGCTACTACCCTTCCTTCTTGCATTAGAACATCGCCTAGTCCCGTTCCATATGCATCCGTGTATACTGTGAACATTTTGCTTCCGTCAGGCAGAGTTAGAACTAGGGCTATTGTAAGAGCCTTTTTTAATCGTTGGAAAGCAATGTCACAGTCCAAATCCCAAGCGAACGCCAGATTCTTCTTTATTAGCCTTGTGAGTGGGGCTGAGATTTTCGCGAAATCCCTAATAAACTTTCGATAAAAACCGGCTAGCCCAAGAAAGCTTCGAACTTCGGTTGCATTTCTTGGTGTCTTCCAATCTTGCACTACCACCACTTTCGCAGGGTCCACAGCCAACCCTTCTTTGGACTCTATATACCCAAGAAACCTTACTTCTTTTCTCCAGAAGTGACACTTGGAGATTTCTAAAGAAGTGACACTTGGAGAATTTGGCTTTTAGTTGATGTGCATGGAGAGAATCCATGATTTCTTTCAAATGCTGAGCATGTTCTTCCTCACTCTTTGAGAAGATTAAGATATCATCTACGAAGACAACCACAAATTTGTTGAGGAATTCTCTGAACACCCTGCTCATTAGGTCTACGAAATAAGCGGGTGCGTTTGTCAAGCCGAAAGGCATGACAAGCCACTCGAAGAAACCGTGTGGGGTTCTGAACGTCGTCTTATTAATGCTATCTTCAGCTACTCTTAGCTGATGGAACCCGGTTGCCAGATCAAGTTGGGAGAAGACCGACGCTCCTACAAGCTGATCAAACAAATCGTCAATTCGGGGAAGAGGGTGCGTATTTTTCTTGGTCAATTTGTTTAACTCCCTATAGTCGACGCAAAGGCGAAGCGAACCATCTGCTTTGGTTGCGAACACCACTGGAGCACCCCATTCCGAAATGCTCCGTCTAATGAACCCCTTTTCGAGAAGTTCTTTAACTTGCTTACTGAGCTCCTTTCTCTCCCTTGGAGCCATGTGTCTGACAGGTAAAGTTACAGGCTTTGCGTTATCCACAAGATATATGCGGAAGTCTATTTCCTGCCTCGGAGGTAAGACTTTCACTTCCTCAAAGACATCCTGATATTCCCGGACTACTCTAACTGATTGAAAATTCTCATCAGAAGCATCAAGCAACTCTAGATAACTAAGCATAACAACATTCAAGGGATTACAAGAAATTTCTAGAGTGTTACCAAGCCGAGTCAAGAGTCTAACTACTCTTTTCCCACAGTCACGAATGGCACTATTACTGGATAACCAGTCCATTCCTAAGATCAAACCATATCCCGAGAAGCCCAAAACAAAGGCACTACAACTAAACTCAACATTGAGAATAGAGATTTTCAAACCCAAACAAACCATTGACAAGTAAGCGGAGTCCCCAATTGGATTTGAAACTACTAAGGGATCTTCTACCATACTAGTGTCTAGATGCAGAGATTCTACTAAGGCAGATGAAATAAAAGAGTGTGATGCGTCAGAGTCAAAAAGTGTATGAACTGGATGATCATAAAGATAGACTACACTTTCTACAGAAATATTACCACCTCGTTCCTGTTGAGGTGCCACTAGCGCATGAACCTGACCCCCTGAAGTGGATCCGGCTTTCAGTCCCATAAAATTCTTTTCCACCCATTGCCTTGAAGTCTCTGCATGTTTTTGCGAAGGCATTTCCACGAGGAGGAGGAGGAACCGCGACCACTGGAGGGGGGATGTCTTCTGGGCCCGTGCTATTTGCCCTTGCTTCTAAATACCACCTAAACCAGCTGGGTATCGGTACTCCTTTAGGAAGGTTAAGGCCTCCAGACATGCTGAAACAGAAAGGAAAGATTCAAAACGAAGGATAGAGAGAGATAGTGCATATGGCTTTGGGGGATTATGTCTTTTAAAATATAACAGTTTTTCTAAAAAAATGCTTCTTTAAACTTTCTTTTTGAAAACCATTTTCAAAAACTTTTATCTTGTCTGGTAAACCTATGCTCTGATACCAAGTGAATCACCCCACCTCCATTAAGGTCACTCACAAAGGGAATGCCTTAACTTTGGTGGAGGTTTTTAAGTAAAAGCCACAGATAAACTCAAGACAGATATAAATACACATATTTTAAACAGTGGAAACCAAACAAACTTTTATTTCATCAATACGTGCATCAAACAAAAGATTTCCATAATTGTCTCAAAATACTTCCAATATTACAACCTCATAAATACCTTGATTATTAAAGAAGCATGAAAACATAAATAAAGTGACAAAAGTCCCCATAGTGATATCCAAAGCCGTTATCCGAGCAAGAAAGATCCCAATCATACATCTACGTTCTTGGTGCTTGTAAAGAGTCTGGCTGAGTTGAGTTGTTTCCTCCCTATGGACCTTGGGGAGGGGGACGAAAGAAAAGAAGACGAAAAGAAAATAGGGTCAGACATAAAGCCTGAGTAAATCTAGTAACTCTACAATGTGTGAATAAGAAAACGGTATGATGGATGTAAACTAAAAATAGGAAAGTGTCACAAGCTAAGGAAGTGTCGAATGTACTATCGCACCCATACTATATCTCTGCACCTACATGAGTTTATTCTAACTGGCACCCCGTGGTGAGGGTGAAGTGATCCCCATTTTCTAAAGATCGGCTCCTACTCGCGTTAACATGTGTCATACGGCCCCCAAGAATTGTAGATATCTATGCTGGTCCCACCATGGGGTGTATCAAGACCCATGGTGGCGGCCCCGACACAAATCTAGAAGGCATAGGTTATACTACTGGTGTCCCCAGTGTCCTGGTTGTCTGCTCCGGAGTGTGCGCACACCCGCACCCCGTTAGACCTACACTGTGCACCCACCGCCGTCGTTTGACCGCTTACAATCAGCCCAGTAATCGTTCCCCACCCTGCCTAGTTTCAGGGTACCGTTGATACCTAACTTTGGGTTACTGCTGAAACGGGTCCCTCGTTACCAGGATTTTCTAGTCAAACATGTTAAGTGGTTAAGTGTCTATATTTACCTAACCCCACCCATCAATTCTTGTTAACATGTTGAATTTGGTTAAGTGTTATAGTTGACTTAAACCTACCATCTGTCTTTAGCCTCTTAGGAGCACCAGACCACTCACATTAGACAGGTATTGCTACGGTTACTGGATGTGCTGATCGGTTCCGGGCAGGTTTACACCGTAGCTCAGTCTAACCTCGGGTCCTTATTGGGCTCAATGCTTAACCACCCACATTGGATAGGTATTGTTGTGACTACTGGACAGCCGGGCGGGTCCGGGCAGGTTTACATCACAACTCAATCCAACCTCGGGTTAAGCATATCGTGTTTTCTAAGTTTACATATTTTATTACTTCTCAATTATATATGTAAATTTCATGTTCTTCATTCTTGGGTATAACAATTCATACCGCTTATATGTCATAATCGTTGGCGTGTGCCAAACATGCCAACATATATTTTCATATTTTACACCCAATGTTATTACCCCCGTTTGTTCGCAACGTTATAACATGTGTTGGGCTTATCACAATTCAGCCCAACTTTATAAACGTGAGAAAAAAGGAAATCAAGAACATGTAATACATAAAGGTGTGTGGCGCATGAACTTGCAATTTGGCGATTCAATTAACATATAACATGGGTCATGTGAACTTGCATTCAAATCAAAGTATGACTAAGTAGGTGACATATGAAATGGCATAGTTTGGGCTAATACAAACTTGTGTTTAAACATGTTTAACTTGGCATAATATCAACCACAAAACTAGCATGTTGTATATTCACAAAAATGTACAATTTTTTTTTTTTTACATCTAATCATGTATCCTATTTCAACATGAACTTGCATAGTTTATGAAACCCAAACGATACTAAACATAGATCCAATTGTACTTGCAAATGAACTTGCATAGTTTATGAAACCCAAACGATACTTAACATAGATCTAATTATATTTGCCAACATAGATCTAATTATACTTGCCAATAAACATAAGAATGATATCATAGGTTTTGGGTCATGTAGGCATAAAAGGTCTATAACATGTTTACATAAATCCTAATTTAGACTAAGGGAATATACATAGTCCATGCAATCGACATATACAAAAAGGGATCAATTTCTAGTTTTTGCCACAAACTTGCAAGTGCCATTGTTTTCATATACAATTGTTCAATAGGCTTGCATCAATCAATTTATGCCACAAACATCAATACACAAGTCATGATAGAACCATTACAATACACAAAATTTATACGATATAACAACATGATTCTATTTTCATTTACATCGAATCACATCACAGTTTTCTTATTCATATTTTGAAAGGTCACTATACTTACAACGAATGTAGAATCTTGAATTCTGGATTCTGAATTCTGAAACTGATATGCGCTCCTTTGGGTAGACTTACGTTGAGTTGATTGATTTGATTAAACTTTAATCTTCTTCTTAATTTGATTCGTCTCTTAGGCTTTAGTGTTTGCTTGTCTCTAGGCTTTCTAATTGACGGCCACTCCTAGTTCCTTTCCAGCAGCATGACGACTTTTGTATTCTATTATTTGTGTGAATTTAGGGTTAGACTTGAGTTGTATTTATAGAATTTTAATCTAATTAGAGCCGTCGATGAAGCTAGAGTGAATCCAGACTATCCATCTCAAGAGAATCCAATCAGAAAGTGACATGTAAGCCCTAGTGACTCAGCCAAGCCACAGAATTCGACCAGACCCTGACCAGGCCAGCCAGGACCTGACCAGCAGGTCATTTTGACCTGGGCGCACTTGGCAGGTGCGCCAGGCCAAAATTGTACTGGCGCACTTCCCAAGTGCGCCAGTTCGACTTTGTTCTGGCGCACTTCACAACTGCGCCAGTGCATTCTGACCCGTTTTCTTGTTTTTCTGCCCAACTTCGTTCGTCCATATCTTCTTCATACGATATCCGTTTTACGTAAACTTGGACTCTATCTCAAGAAGAATTTCGAGACGAACGCAATGGCGTAACCCATTTCCCATGATCTCATCATTTATAATTAATTATACTTTAATTTGTGAAGCTTAACGTTATAGAATTCATGGGGTGTTACGCACTGGGTACCAGTAGTTATACACTGTGCATCTTGAATCGTGTCGAGTCGCTATCATAAGGATTGATGCACCTTATGGTGGGACCAGCACATGGTGTCTACATGCAAGAGAGGGCCGATTGACACAGACACATGGAACACGAATACAAGTAGGGAAACGATTGATAGGGCAATATGGGTACATCTAACATGTTCATGGCAATCAGGCTGATTGAGGTGGAATCCTCACGATAGATGTACACCCGAAGGCTACCACAATTACAGGGGTTGGGATCACGATTATCATTTTATACAGATTACTAGTTGGGACACTAGTTAGATGATGCAGAGATAAATATAGAAATCAGATTAACAGAGTAGTAGCGAAGCAGAGAAAAAGTAGAAGCGCATTCAAATCACCATGCACTTATCTTGTCTTTAGTTACCTTGTTTTTATGGTATTGTCCTATTTTCGGTTTATTCATGTCATGATCCTTTATCTTGTTTACATTCTGAAAGATCACTGGACTTACCAGACTTATGTCTGATCTAGTTTGCTTTTCGCCTCTTTTCTTCCGTCTACCTCCCCAGGTAGTCAGGAAGGGAATAACTCAACCTAACTTGGACCTCTTCTCTTTCCAAGCTTGAAGATTAGTCGGTGTATCGCTTTGGACTCTCTCTCTTCCACTGCTATGGCTGGTTCATGCTTTATAGGGGAATATCATTGTTTTTATGCTTCTTTTATTCTTGGAAGTTTTTAAATCAAGATAGAAGTTCTATGTATTACATTTAATTATGATTGAGGAAATTGTTGTAAAAGCTTGACTGAATTAAGTTGTTTATAAAATGACTTTATTTTCTGCTGCTTTATTTGTCTGTCTTGTAATTTATCTCCATGTTTTACCTATAATGCTCCACCAAAGTTAAGGCATTCCCTCTGTGAGTGACCTTAATGGAGGTGGGGTGTTTCACTTGGTATCAGAGCTGAAGGTTACCAGATCAGATAAAAGATTTGAAAAATTATCTTCAAAATGGTTTTAAAAGAAGCATTTTCAAAAGAAAAGTTTTGTTTTAAAGGTGTATTCCCCAAAGCCATATGCACTATCTTTTGATCCTCTGTTTGAATCCTTGTTTCCTTCTTTCCTGAGTCTCCGGGGCTCCTGGGTTTCTGCGAGGTAACCTCATCGCGGCATGGTTCCGTAGGCTCAACGAGACTACGACACTTGTCAAAGGGCAAACAAGTGCCTAACTTCCATCTATAGTCGTAGTAGTTTAACCTGCAGCTAATTTTCTTTCGAGCTTTGTAGGATTCTCCGTGCAATGGAGGCAGCTTTCGAGAGACCTGTCAACAAGTTACACAAGGATGGCAAAGATGAGAATGAGAGTGTTTGGCTAAGGAGCACAACACAAGGATAAAGAACTCATGGATATGGACTTGGTTCACAAAGGAGGGGAGGAAAGAATAGTAAAACCTAAAACAAGAGTAAGTATCTTTATTTTGGTATAACGGGTCGTAAAATTAAGAGCAAGGGCAAGAACAAAAGACAGGATTTTCCGGAAGGCAAGTGCATGCTCTCACCACCAGCACACCTGAGAGAGAGGAAGTAAGGTTTCTGTTGAAAAGTTTAGTTTTTCTTCTTGATCATCCCGTTAGTACTCTTTTTGATTTTTACGCTTCGCATTCATTTATATCTGCTTCCATAGTTGAGTATCTACACCCTAGAGCTTGTATAGTAGAGGATCCCATTATTTTCTCAAGTCCAATTTGTGGTTCGGCTCATTTATCTTTGGTTTGTAAGGATTTGAGATACTTATGTTTTTGATTTCATGGGCTATAGGTTGATTCTAGGCATGGATTATTTAGCTAGTAATTGTGAAAGGAGGATAGTTAGACTTTAGACTTGCCTCGGGAATACCCACGCAATTTCGTGCGATTCTAAGGGATCAGTTTGTCTTAGCTACCTAGAATCACTTTATGTATTTATCGACGATTTTCGATCTGTTAGAGTAGTCCATGAGTACGTAGATGTTTTTTTATTAAGGTTAGGAGTTTTCCCTCTAAAAACTCGAGATAGACTTCCGCATATATCTAGTTGACAATGCAAAGCCAGTTATGCGATCAACGATAGTTTTGGAGCAGGATTGGCGAGGATAGCCAGGGTCGGTTAAGTGCTCAATTGTTTGGTTGTTTTACTAGTATCATCTCACATAAATCGTCCAAATTCGGAGGAGGTATTCCTTGGGTGCTTGTCTGATATTGGTTTAGGCCTTCGAGGCTTGTACTTGAGGGATGCCAAGTTCGACTAGAATGGTTTGCGTGAGAGATATCGACCCTCAGATTTGGGACATGAGGGATAAGCTACGTAGAAGAGAGACCTTTAATCATCTTAGTATATACACTTGGTATCACGGTTAACTTCTGTTTATCTTGGAAAGATAGTTCGACAACATTGGATACCCTCTAGCATAGTAAATGATCGAGGTCCTATCTTTACTAGTTGGTTTTGGATATGGAGGTCAAGAAGCTTCACAATCATGAAGTTAAATTAGTTAAGGTACAGTGGAGTGAAGCTCAAAGAAGATGCGACTTAGAAGACTAGATACGCGCATCATACCTTTTTTGAGGGTATATCCTTGATTCCTCCTTTTTCTGTAATATTTATTTGCATGCTAGTCTTTATCTTTTAAGTATATCCTCTCAGTCCTATCCTCGATCCTTAGGTAGAAGCCAATGGATGAAAACATGTGTTTGAGACATGTTATGATTGATGGTTGCAAGTGGTTCCAAGTGTTTGCTAGTGGTTGCAAGTGGATGCTTATACACACATTAGGCACTAGATCGACTCAGTCACTTTCATATTGCATATGCATATGAATGTATTTGTATATGGATTGAAACTTGATGTGTTATCATATGGATGTTGCATATGGATGAGTGAATATGCACACATACAGTATTTACATAATTAGAGATATTTGCATACATATTGGACGCATGACACTCTCATGATTCGCATTAAGGAGGTCAACTGGATCAGTAGACCATCTGATTTTGCACTACATAAGAGACATATACACACACTCTGCATATGTTCATATGGCATTAGAAGTCTTTTAAGGACAATGGATGCTTGTGGATGATGGATGAGTAGATGGATGATTGGATGTTAAGATGCATTCTTCTTAACTTGAAGATTTCGGGGACGAAATCCTTTAAGGAGGGAAGAATGTAACACCCCGAATTTCCTGAGAATATTAAAATTAACAAATTCAAGAACACTTAATTTTTAAAAGAAGAATTAAGTGAAATGGGTTGCGCTATTACGTTCGTCTCAAAATTTTGGTCAAGATAGACATTTGGTTTGCATAAAACGGATACCTTATGAAGAAGTTATTAAGCCTTGAAGTTTGTATGCATATGAGAAATATATATATATATATATATATATATAAATTAAATAAATAAATATGCAAAAAAGTTCAAAACAGCGAATCGGGAGGGGGAAAAACCGAACCAGCGCATTTTTTAGGTCGACCCGAGCTCCGCTAGGTCGACTAGGGGTTGATTCAGGGTGTTTGTCTGTCAGCCCGCGGGCCGATTCGCTCTAAGGCAGATGTGGCATCTAATTGGTTCTGATGGACTCCTTGCCGAGTCATTAGGGCTGATGTGGCTATTCTATCGTGTCTGAATGGCTTTGATTTGCTCTAAGTTAATTTGACGGTTCCTATTAAATCAAACTCTTATATAAGAAACCTAAATCTAAACCCTAAGCCACAAAAAAATATTCCTAGAGCCGTCATGCCGTCAATGGTGAACCTAGAATTGTCGTCATCTCTTTTAACTCAAAGGCAAGATAGAAGCTACATCAAAATCAAATCCAAACCAATCTAATTCAACTAAGAGAATTCAACAATCTACATCAAAGGCGAGCAATTCAGTTTCAGAATACAGATCCCTGAAATCAAGTTTTTCCTTTTGATTGTAAGTGTAGTTATCTTTTAGATGTGAATAAATTAAAGACATGATTTGTAATGAATTGTAAAATAGAATTGTATCAAGTTGTATGTGATGCTGATTCATGTTTATTCATGTCTATTCTATCATATATGCCTATGAACTATTGTGGTCTATCGAACCTATCATGTTATGTGGAAATTGGTGAGTAAACCTATGATGTTGTATAGGAATTTGGGAATGAAATTATCTGTAATGACCCGCATTCTACGCATCGGGGGATCGTAGAATATTTATTTCTTTCTCATATGAAGTCGTATGGTCATGTAACTTTGGGAAACCTCCATTAGATTCATTTCCCATGTTCATGATTTTTGTCGATTTTTAAATGACCATTTTGCCCCTAGTTGGTACTGTTTTGGCCATAACTTTTGATTGGAAAGGAATTTTTACCTAAAACCACTTCTGTTAGATTCGTTTGATGGTTTACCTTTCCGTAGAGTGGTCATAATAACCAAATGGGCTTACCGTTTGGGAGATATGGCTGAAATAAGGTTTGGAGGGTGAAAAACTGCTTAACCGGGCCAAATAGAATGATTAGTGAGTAGGCCCATAACCCATTTCGGGATTAGGGTTATGGGGAGGCTGAAATGAGATAGAGAATCATTCCATTTCAGTTTTCTAGCCTCCACTTATCACCAAGGAACCCTAAAAATGGCCTCCAACCTCTAAATCACCTCCAAATCACCTTTTGGTCAAGGATTTGGCTTAGCAACCTCTTATCAAGGAAGATCTACAACAAAGCAACATTGGAGCTGTTGTTTGGCATTGGGATTCACATCAAATCAGAGATTTATTTCAGATTTTAGTTTATTTTGTGGCTAAGTTGAGTGATTTGCATAGTTTTGCACTAATTATGGCTAATTAGGGGTGATTAGTGTTAATTAGCGAATTTAAACATGATAAAATTCTGGAAAAATGTTTATAAAATTCGGAATGATGGTTTAGACCTCTGATATAAATTTGGGTTAATTTGGTTAAGTTTTGCTAATCATATCATAAGTTTCACCTAAACATGCTTAAGGGAAAATAGGGGGTTTTGGCTATGTTTGATCCATTTTAACCTACCATATTGTTGTTTTGATGTTTATGGTTGATTATACATGTTTCTATGACTGTATGGTATGCTTTGTGATTGAATAGAATAGTTGGAATGGTCGAAAACGCCGTCGAGGGGCGTAAACAACTCGCTGGACAAGGTGCAGGAATTCGGATCGGATAGGGGATCGAGGGTCGATCGGATCGCCCTATGGGATCGTGGGACGCCACCACGAGTCAAGTCATCTCCTCCGAGCCGAACCATCTACGCAAGGTCCACGAGCCTCAACCGTGAACTGCCTCGCGTACCCGATCCGCTCGTGTTTCTCACCCCGATCCGACCAAAGGAAGGCAACGTCCACGATCCACTTGCACTCGAACGCTCCGACCCGAATACCCGCCACGAGTTGAAGGCGCCATGAACCGATCTGAAGAGAGCACCCGATCCGAACTGTGGCAAGCTGGAGACCTCGACCCGATCTGCCAGGGGTGATAACGACCCGACCCGATCAAGTGAAGAAGGAGCATTCTGATCCGAACCGAATCAGTATTGACCAATAACCCGAGATGCAAAGGTAGTCCAATATGGGAAGTTAGAGCTCAGGATCCAGTTGGGAACCAATGAGTTCACTTCATGGTTGGACTTTGCTGCGGGACGTGTGCTAAGGAGTTGTCGACGTTCATAACTTCGATTCACCACTAAAAATGAATGATGGCTACTTATCAGTGCAGTAGGGTCATTATGACCTGAGGGGCAAGGTGATGGTAGCAAGACTACGTTATCAGTGCAGTAGGGTCATTATGACCTGAGGGGCAAGGTGATGCGTAGTAAGACTATGAGCCAGCGCAGATGGGGTGAGCAACTCCATGGGGCAAGTGGAAATAGTAAGGATTGGTAAGGCTATGAGCCAGCGCAGATGGGGTGAACAACTCCATGGGGCAAGTGGACATAGCGAGGAATTAGTGGCTACGTTATCAGTGCAGTGAAGCCATTTATGACTTCATGGGGCAGAGTGATCGTAGCAAGGTATGTTGGGTGATCGAAGTGGTGAACATCGTATGCTTTACGCACTGAGTGAGAGATGTGAGGATGGATACTATGTTTGATTGTTTGCCATCATTATGACATGCACACCTACCCCACCTCCGTATCTTTACACCGTTTGATATGGTACCTTAAAGTGTTGTACAGTATGTAGTGCTAACTCTTTGGTTGTAGGTTCAGGTATGTTTTAGTCTACCTGTTATTGTTCACTTTAGATGCTTATCGCTCATACCAGGCTTTATGTCTGACCCAGAGTTTTATGTCTCCTATTATTACTCTGGGTGCTCACACGAGCAGACTAGAGACAGGTTAGCTGGTGACGCGCGAGTAGCTGATTCAGAGGCGGGCAGGAGGCTTCCACGTATGATATATATATACACACATTCTCCCTGTGTTGTTGGTGGTCGCTACTTGGGCATTAGTAGTGTACCTCATTTATCTTACTTTTGCTTTGAGACAGTTTGAAAAGTTGTAATAAGCTGTATTTTGGATTTCCGCTGCTATGATGTTTAGTTCTGGTTTTCTGCTTATGCACTGTCTCACCTGTTTTATGTCAAGTATGTTATTATTATATTTTATTCTATGCGCTTTGAGACATTCTACAGGTTCTTTGTATGTTCATTTCCTTCTTCCCTTTCCTTATGACGACCCGTTCCGTGCCAACTGGACATGTGTACAGCGCACCTTTGGAGTAAATGTCGGTGGGTGCGGGGCGGGCCGTCACATTATCATATGTAAGTTTGGTGATATTATGATACATACAAGTTTTAGGCTAAGTCATGTCGTTTACGCCTAATTATTTAGAGCCATTATGCATACATGTTTAGATCTACAACCTTATATGTTTAGATCTACAACTTTATATGTTAGATCCATATGCCTTTAAGATAGATCTAATTTGCAAGTTCACCGCTACATGCCAAGTTTAACTTGTATAGTTTTATGTAAATCCATATGCTTGTGGTTCATGTTGCATAGATCAAATTTGCAAGTTCATAGTTAAAAGTATAATGTTCTATGCCAAATCCATGTGACATATGTGTAGTTTGATCCATACTTTTGTATGATGTTGGAATGTGGCAAAGATCCTCTTTTCCCTTTTTTGTTTTATAAGTTAGGCTGAAAATCGAGCGTAACATTCTATGTAATTTTGCGAACGTACAACGGGGGTAACGTTGGGGAAAAACATGAAACTACATGTAACTGGCATATTTGGCTCATAGTCATGTAATTAATGAGTGGCATAAAAATGGTATAATTTTTATGCCAAAAACCATGAACTTGAATTAGAGGGAAAGTAGGCCATGACAATAAATTGTTGACAAATTTACATATAAGCATAAAAGGTTAAATATGTAAATTTAGAAAAGACGAATATGCCTAACCCGAGGTTAGACTGAGTTGTGGTGTAAAATTGCCTGGAACCGACCGGCACATCCAGTAACCACAACAATACCTGTCTAATGTGGGTGGTTAGTGCATTGAGCCCAAAAAGGACCCGAGGTTAGACTGAGTTATGGTGTAAAACTGCCCGGAACCGACCGGCACATCCAGTGACCACAACAATACCTGTCTAATGTGAGTGGTTGGTGCTTTATTAAAGCTAAGTCAAGATTGTTAGGGTTAAGTTAATTAAGGAAACATTTAACCGATTCAACATGTTAATTAGACAAGTGGGTGAGGTTAAGTAAATTTAGAACACTTAACCGTTATAACATGTTAATTAGACAAGTGGGTGTGGTTAAGTAAATTTAGAACACTTAACCGTTATAACATGTTAATTAGACAAGTGGGTGAGGTTAAGTAAATTTAGAACACTTAACCGTTATAACATGTTACTTAGACAAATGGGTGAGGTTAAGTAAATTTAGAACACTTAACCGTTATAACATGTTAATTAGACAAGTGAGTGAGATTAAGTAAATTTAGAACACCTAACCTTTATAACATGTTAATTAGACAAGTGGGTGAGGTTAAGTAAATTTAGAAACACTTAACCAATATAACTTGATTTATGGAAAGGTTAAGTTAAAATAAAAGGGCAACACTTAACCAATATAACTTGATTTGTACTAGGGTTATGTTAGCCTGCTTTGTGACCAGGCTACCCAAAGCAAAGATCATGTTGACACACCTCTGGGTAAATGCTGTCTCATATGGAATCTCTGGATAACATCGCTCTCTGGCATTGGAAACATCGTCAGAAGACACAAGGCAGTTTGGTCAAAATCACAACATCAGTATAAACTGGCCCGAAACCCCTATCAAATGACCTCATTTGGATCTATTCACCTCATATACTCGTAGCCCTTTGAATTAGCTTCAGTTTGAGCTTTGGTTTGGCTCAATCGGACTTACGGTTTGAAAGTTACGCCCATTTCCGTGAACGAGTGTAAGCTGGCATATGACCGCGATCCGATCCGCCCTTGCCTACGCGATCCGATCCGCCCTTGCCTATGCGATCCGATCCGCCCTTGCCTACGCGATCCGATCCGACCCATGACCGCGATCCGATCCGCCCTTGCCTACGCGATCCGATCCGACCCATGACCGCGATCCGACCCATGACCGCGATCCGACCTTCGGACCTGTTCAAACACAGCTTGTTTTGACCTATTCTCAAGGCTACTGGCTCTCCTATTTTTCTGGATCGCCTGCCACGTACCCCATCACGAACCAGTCCTCCCAGGAGCTTTCCTACAGCTATAAATACACCTTCAGAGGGCATTTTCAGGGGACTTTGGGCATCTCCTCATCCATGGCTGCCATGGCCAACACTTCTCCATAAATAACCACTATCTTCCTCAATAAATTCAATGGATTCAGAGAGAATTATTCATTGAATTCAAGTGATTGAAAGACAATATTCATTGTAATTGTAATCTATGAGTGAAATGAGAAAATATGAAGTGGACGTAGGCTCGTTAACGCCGAACCACTATAAAAATCTCGTTGTCTTGCTTTTTTCTCTATTTTTCAGTTATTTCTTCATATCCTATGCTCAAAATACGACGATTTGGGTGTTAGGACCATTTTTTGGTCTAACAGGTTAAGTTAACACAAGAAGGAAACACTTAACCAAAGTGACATGACACGTAGGTGGGTTAAGTTAACTTGAATTGATTGATGACACTTAACCAATACAACAAGATGAATACGTGGGGTTAAGTTAACAAGAAACACTTGACCAATATAACTTGATGAACGAACGGGGTTAAGTTAATAGGAAACACTTAACTGATCCAACATGATAAGTAAGGAGGGTCAAGTTAATAAGGAATGCTTAACCAACATGACATGATGAATGAGTGGGTTAAGTTAACATGAGCGGACAACACTTAACTAATATGGCGTAATGTGCGGGAGGGTTAAGTACATATCGAGTTGGTCGGTAATATTATTAAATATAGGCCCACAAAACTTTACCATTAAATAAACATGCTTGAATCAGTGGAAGGGTTAAGTACATATCGGGTTGGTGGGTAATATTAGTAAATATAGGCCCACAAAACTAAACTATTAAATAAACATGCTTGAATCGATGGGAGGTTTAAGTACATCTCGTGTAGGTGGGTAACATTAGTACATTTAGGCCCACAATACTTAACCGTTTATTAAAAATGCTTGAATCGATGGGAGGGTTAAGTACATATCGGGTTGGTGGGTAATATTAGTAAATATACGCCCACAAACTTAACCAATAGGAAACCCTAGTAACGGGGACCCATTTCAGCAGTAACCCACATGGATGTATCACGGTACCCTGAACTAGGCAGGGTGGGGCATGAATACTGGGCTGATTATAAGCGGTCAAAGCAGCGGCAGGGGCTACGTCAGTGTAGGTTCCGACGGTTTACGGGCGTGCACGTACTCCAGAGTGGGAAAAAGCAGGCACTGGGTACCAGTAGTTATACACTGTGCATCTTGAATCGTGTCGGGTCGCTATCATAAGGATTGATACACCTTATGGTAGGACCAGCATAGGGTATCTACATGCAAGAGAGGGCCGATTAACATAGACACATGGAACATGAATACAAGTAGGGAGTCGATCGATAGTGTAGTAAGGGTACATGTAACATGTTCATGGCAATTAGGCTGATTGAGGTGGAATCCTCACGATAGATGTACACTTGAAGGCTACCACAATTACAGGGGTTGGGATCACGATTATCATTTTATACAGATTGCTAGTTGGGACACTAGTCAGGTGGTGCAAAGATAAATAAAGAAATCAGATTAATAGAGTAGTAGCAGAGCAGAGAAAAAGTAGAAGCGCATTTAGTTCACCTTGCACTTATCTTGTCTTTAGTTACCTTGTTTTTATGGTATTGTCCTATTTTCGGTTTATTCATGTCATGATCCTTTATCTTGTTTGCATGCTGAAAGATCACTGGACTTACCAGACTTATGTCTGACCTAGTTTGTTTTTCGCATCTTTTCGTCCATTCCCCCCCCCCCCCCCCCAGGTAGTCAGGGAGGGAATAGCTCAGCCTAACTTGGACCTCTTCTCTTTCCAAGCTTGAAGATTAGTCGGTGTATTGCTTTGGACGACTCTCTCTCTTCCACTGCTATGGCTGGTTCATGCTTTATCGGGGAATATAATTGTTTTTATGCTTCTTTTATTCTTGGAAGTTTTAAAATCAAGACAGAAGTTCTATGCATTACATTTAAGTATGATTGAGGAAATTGTTGTAAAAGCTTGACTGAATTAAGTTGTTTATAAAATGACTTTATTTTCCGCTTCTTTATTTGTCTGTCTTGTAATTTATCTACATCTTTTACCTACAACGCTCCACCGAAGTTAAGGCATTCCCGCTGTGAGTGACATTAACGGGGACTGCGGGGCCCCGGACCCCCGCCGGCGCTGCGCCCGGACCCGCTGACGGCCTCGCCTTCGGCTCGAAGCACGGCTCGCCTTCGGCTCGGAGTACATTCTGACCCACAATTATCACAAATGCTTATCAACCAAGATTCGGTAGGTATTCTGAGGATTCTTTCCAGAAGCCATGACCTCTATCTACCGATGTTATTGAATGTGAGGAGTTGTTGAAAAGATTCGACACGCTGGCTATGGCAGTATACAAAATAATGATGGTCTCATAACAACCTCCTCTTCCAGAGCTCCAATGGTGTGCATATTTCCCAAATGCAACTGATGATGCTCCTGAGCGAATAGTGATCACCTAGTTTACGTGACTTAAACTTGTCCTACAGGCGAAATCCCAGATGACATTGACATAGAGCAATCCGGATACTATTCTGAGGATGACTCAAAAGATCCCAATGACCATGATTCTCAATAATGGGATACCCGACGGCAAGTAAGGACCCTAGCACTACAAAGTTACCCTTCGCTTGAATGGCATGGTGAAAAACGTATGTCCTACGGTTCACCTATTTGCCGTCAACCGCATCGAGATAGATTGATTTCCACGTGTCCAAGGGTTAGATCGATGTACTTTGGTCCCCAGAGTTAGGAACCAATTGAACCTCCGCAGGCCGTGATTGGATA
The DNA here is from genome assembly GCA_030737875.1 of Allium sativum. Taxonomy (NCBI): domain Eukaryota; kingdom Viridiplantae; phylum Streptophyta; class Magnoliopsida; order Asparagales; family Amaryllidaceae; genus Allium; species Allium sativum. The sequence continues at coordinate 132,222,187 of CM060914.1, read as the reverse complement.
TATGGATCATTGCTGGGATGATAACAACTTGACTGCTCACCAACCACCTTATGACATTGGTCAAGAAATGAGAACTTGAGATCAACGCAAATATGAATCAACCATTAGCTCTCCACTTCATACAACAGTTGTGATAGGATATACGAACCTTACTTGAAGCCTTGCAAGCCATGCTATTGCATTCAAGCTTATCTGATCGTGGTCTCAACCAACCAGGTCTAGCGGAATTCAGAGCTTACATAGCATATGGGTGTTAACCGTTAAATATCCCTACCAAAGACGGAGTGAGACTGGTCTATGGTGACCAAGTTATTAGAGAAGCCGACTGATTAGGAAGGATGGAATATGCTACGCAACAGAGATTGCGTGAAACCCAAAGACACTTCCCCTCCAGATGAAATGGAGTGTGAAGGAGGTGTCAATATTGCGAATGATGGGAGCATCACAAAAGGAATTGCCAAACGACCTGCCCGAAGACATAGATTCCAGAGAGGATGGTGATTCGGGATGAAGAAGGGTGACATCTAATAACGCAACTGCACGTGTTCCGACTGGTGACGCCGACCTGACTAAGGTCTTCACATCGGATCTCCTTTAGACCTCTTCCGAACGAGAGAACTTATATGCTTTCTGTAGGCGAGCCTGGATGTGTTCGTTTGGACTAGTGCTAATATTTGCGGGATTTAATCCCAAATTATGAGTCATTTCTTGAGTATAAACCTGAAGTGTTCTCCTGTCAAGCAAATAAGACGTATGCAGTAAGTTCACAATCGCGGGATTTTATATGGAGTTGCCATACGAAATGAAAGATGAAATCAAGCACTTGGAAGTTGTATACAGATGGTGCAAGAAATGATCGGCAACCCAACGCCGAAGTTTTGCAGATAACCCCCGAAGGACGACTCGAAAGGAATTCCAGTCGGAGAAACCACAACTTGCAGCTTACCTAGAATGGGCAGAAGAGTTATTGGATGGATTGGAACGTTACAACATACCTCATATTTCATATACAAAAGATCTAAAGTCGAATCATCTGGTCGAATAAGAAAGTTCCGATAATCCAGAAAAGATAGAGATGATCCCCATCAAGACACTATGAAATACAACCATTGATAAAATGGAAGTTGATCCAACGTTGGAGACCAAACCCGGAAGAGAGTCATGGTTAACTCCATGATAAACTTCCTACAGCACAAAATGCATCTAACAAGGTGAAGTGAAAGGCGTGCAATCGTTCTTTATGCCTTGAGGTATGACATGCAATTCGACATTGCCTTTTTCTCTTGGAAGGTTGTCCCAAAACAAACACCAACGAATGCAATTGCCCAATTCACCGCCCTAAATGATTCGACCAAATCACCAGTCAGCCACCCATTAGATGGGAGATGTACATGAATGAAACTTCTGGCCAACGGCGTTCTGAAGTTAGAAAGTGAAGACTCATACTTCCACTCTTTTCATCGATTATCTGCCAAGTGACTCACTCCCCTAAGGCTGGGGGCAACTATAGATTTGAGCATAAATTGCTCGAGATTACATCATTTAATTCGGAGCTGATACATCAAGAATTTGCCTGGCCAATTGACTTAGTCTTGCCTGAAAGTTAGCGAGTTGAAGATCTAGAATGCTTACGCATGAATGCTGGTTGATTGTCGGCGCACCAACCCTTGTCCCCGATATGGGATCGAGGGTATATCAGCAAATTTATGTGATATGATTATCCCACCAGCAGTAATATCCTATTTCCTAGCATGGAAAGTGCAAAAATTTCTATAAGCATGAATCCATTGTTCACATGCTAATTTACAACCTAACACCAATGCAAAGATGTGCTACCATTAGCAATCCAGTCATGACTTCCTGACACTCTATCCTTACCCTCAGCATGGGGGAAAAAGGCGATTTGAAGGAGATGCGACCTCGTCACTCGCTTATAGTACCTACCTAGCCGCCTTTGCCATCTCAAGACCCCGATCAAGCCCTTTATTGACAGAGATAGGGCGAAGCAAAATGGACCTGCAATGAATATGCAACGCCATTTTTCACTCAGAATGATACTCATTCCTTTAACAGGATTATTCTATAACCATGACTCTTATATTTGCATGATTTATGAGTTATTGATGTAATTAACTCAGATGAATTAATATGTGGATGGTGTAGGTATCCAGGATTTGCTACCGATCAAACTTGTAACACTCGTATATAGAGCCATAGAGCAATACTATAACGAGCTCGACTGAACTGCTCGTTTACAAAGCCACGCTCTTCGTCTAAAGAATGCTGTATAGCTCAAGGTGGATCCGGGATGACCATCCAATCCTTGGCTCACACGTGGCAGACCACAAGACAATTGAACATAAATCATTGAGTTACAAAGTCATAGTCCGACTCCAGATGGACGCGGTGTGACCGCCTACATGGCTCGATCCTATGCTCGACGCCACCAAATTACATGAATTCAAATAAAGGAGGCAACACTGCCTCTTAATTTGCTTACTTTTCAATCATAAAATTTGCTTTCACATGCTTTCCGAGTTACTGACGTGACTAATTCGTGCGGTGTGAATAATGCAGGTACCCTAAGTCTGGTGCCAACCATTCCTCCCGTAGACTGTTCGGAGGAACTCAAAGCCTTAGCAAATGCTCCAACTGCTTGTTCGACTGGTTTTAATCCTCGGAGCTTGGATTAAAATGTAAACCAAGGACGAGTTTGATGAGCATGCATAATTGCAGACCGCTTGATCCCCAACTCTAACTCTCCAGAGTCGAGAGAGAGTATAAAAGCGTCCATGATTTGGCGCTGAGAAAGGACTCTTACCCCGCTGAAGGATCGGGGAGCGATGGAACAGCTGAGTCCCAACTCTAACTCTCCAGAGTCGAGAGAGAGTATAAAAGCGTCTATGATTTAGCGCTGAGAACTTCTGCTCCGCTGAAGGATCGTTGAGCAGATCATGAACCGAGCTCGAACTCTAACCCGATGAAGGATCGGGAGAGTATAAAAGCGCTAGAGATTCAGCGCCCCAGCAACTCTAACCCGCTGAAGGATCGGGAGAGTATAAAAGCGCTAGAGACTTAGCGCCTCGGGAAAATTCCTCCCCCGTTAAAGGATCGGGGGGGGGGGGGGGGCAGGATGGAAGCTGATCCCAAATCCTCCATGTCCCGACATGGGGGCAACACAGTTATGGTCCTAATCAATCCTCAACAAGACCTGGCCAGGCACTAAGTTAATGATTGATGGGGGGCATGCCTATACATACATACTACTTTACTGCACTTTCACTTATAAGTTGCACTGATAACTTATAATGTTTCATGACTTGTTTGCTTATTTGCGTTTCAAATGTTTAAATGCATAACTAATTATGGAATGCTCGCAGGTACAGGACAATGCGAAAGGACTCTCACCCCGCTGAAGGATCGGGGAGCGACTGAATAGCTGAGTCTGAACTCTAACCTTGGCGAACGCCAGGAGAGTATAAAAGCGTCTCCGATTGAGCGCTGAGAAAGAACTCTTACCCCGCTGAAGGATCGGGGAGCGACAGAACAACTGAGTTCGAACTCTAACCTTGGCGACCGCCAGGAGAGTATAAAAGCGTCTATGATTAAGCGCTGAGAAAGGTGCTGGAGACTCAGCACCCCCCATAATTTCTGCTCCGCTGAAGGATCAGGAGAGTATAAATGCATGACGACATATGCCACTCAAGGGATCCTATCCCGTCACACGACTGGGACCAAGAATGAAAATGGAGCTCGAACCACTCGTTTCCGGGAATGGGGGGCAGCACACGAACACAGCAGTACAAAAAGAAATGGAATTTCATTCACTAAGTACAGGCTCACAAAACAAAGCTGGACAAAATGCGAGATCCGAACTCGTACAACAACAGCAGACCAGTAGGGAATAACTAAAGGGCCGTGTCCAGAAGGATGACGTAGGCGTATAATTCTAAGCTGCCTGTGCGACTCACGGCGATGACAGAAAAAGAAGCCTGGATAGTGAATTATTCAGCGACATGTTATACAACTTCATACTCGCAACTGGAAGGACCTGGCGAGGCCCTGAGATTTTTTGATGTCTACCCTGCCTTAGTACGATCTTGAGCGATCATTGATTCCTTGGCCTTAATACGATTCGGCGTAATCGTGGAATTCTAGACATTTATGAATTACAGGCTTCTTTTACCGTCCCAAACACGTCCTACTCCATGCTTGGATAGTATGATCGCTTGAATTCTGAAAGTGACTTCCTCTTCTCATGTATACATGTCTGAATTCGAAAGGGAAGTGATCCGACCGCATGTCTTTCGCACTTACCCTATAACTGGGGCCATGGCTATTGAAAATATTTACAAACGGCATAACTTAAGTGCATGTGTTTAACTTGTGTTGTGATCCTAACAGGCCCCCTTGAGGACCAAGAAACAAATGCAAAGAGAATGTCCATCTGCTGATCCCAACCGACTTCTAGAATGGGAAGCTCATATAAGGCTGGATATATCCCATACAGCAATTGGATAAGATGTAGCTATTTCGCCTCCAACCTCTCCCTTCATGCAGAAAGCAAGTGGGAACACCCGAGATGAACACGAACCAATCAGCAGTCACACAACGTGCAGCTTCGATTCAGAACGTCGTAGATGGAAACATGGGCGATGGAACGGCTACCTGCAACTTCCTAGATGAGTATGCAAGAATCACAATGAACTCAGATCATGCACAACCAGTTTTAACTCCAACTCGAATGAATACTCGAGCGACATTTCATACTCAGCTACGAGAAAGAACGCAACAATTCGAAAAATAGGAACCCGGTCAGGTCAAATGACTCGAACCATGACCTGGGGACAATATCGACGTGGAAACAAGAAATCAGCAAAGACCCCCTTTGTAATCTCAGATTCGATGCTGGGGGCACCAGCCAGGATCTTGATAATGTGCATCAATTCTTTGATGGCAACCTGCTCGCTAGTCTGATTCGGCGCCTCTCGAGAGGCGGCACTTCTCGAGATGATATGGATAACAACAATTACAACCCTCACACGTGGGACGTCAGGATCCCCTGTTATTCCCCCGGACTTTAAATTTTCTCTCTAACGAGAGTTTTTTAGAAGCTTTGATGAATTCAACCCTGAGGTGGACATACTTCTATGATAAGAAGGTGTTAATGTCGAGATAGAAAATCTCAATGCTTTTATGATAAAGGATGAAGCATCATCCGACTCCCGAACTGATAAGGACAAAGGAAAAGCCCTGAAAAACAATGAAAAGAATGTGCAATTCCAAGGTGAATCTATACCACTTATTGAGCCCATGATCTTATTTGTCAAGAACAATTGAACCGAGCATGGGAAAGAGACTCAATAAGACTGTGATAACCATTTCGGACTAGGCTAAAGCATAAACGGTGGGGCCCAACTAACTTCATAACGACATTTATTCACTCGCATTCAACAACCTTACTTGACTCCGCAACCAATCTGATGAGAGTAACCGAAGTCGTTGATGCCCGATAAGGCAATCCTCACTATCTGACTAAAGAGAAGAGATGATATCAAAGCAAATGTGGTTCAACCATTCGCATATACAATTCCGATTTTTGCTAAATTAAGAAACAGTACAGAATGATCTGGGTCGACTAAGATTGCTGAACTTGCAACTCTTACCAGATGCAATGACAGGAAGTATAAAATCCTCAAGATTAAATGCCTTATTGACTCAACTCAACCCCCATCGATATTGGGGGCATAAGTACTAACCTCGCTTGTCCTCCAATGGCACTGAGAGCACAAGTTTCGGTTCATAGACTAACTTTGAAGACAATCCTGGCATGAAATGGGATTCAAAACATGTATGTCATGCCTCCGAAGTACAATCTTACTCATCTTTGCCAACCAAGCGAGCTAGCTTGTGGATCGAATGTGAACTTAAAGACTCAAACTAAACAAAATGGAAGGTGTGACAAACCTATCTACTGCCTCGCGATGGTGACGATCCTATGGGCACTGGTCCACATAATTTTAATAACGTCCCTTACTGACTACTTCATATGTGAATATTGGATTAAGAAATGATCCGTAACAATTGTGGATTCTCTCGACTACGATCCAGAGTGATCATGGCTTTTGAATTCCTTATTATTACGATTCAATGCGATTTTAAGATCCTGAATCAATATCAAGATATCAGGCTAGTCCGATCTGGAGTACAAATGATAAACTTCTACGTTGATTCTGATGTGCTAGATCTCAATAGTCCAGTTGTTAGCTCAGAGCCCAAGGATTCTTACATTGCCCCATGATTTGGTTGGCTACTTCATATATTGGCTCATATGAAAAAGAAAGTCCAACCCTACCACGCGCTTGGCTTGCATAGAATGATGATGTTGTTTGGCAACGACCTGTGCGTGTAGAATCACGCTCGGGAGCCGATGATTTAGCATGACATTTGACGGATGAATTAGATCTTTTGATCCGACAAGGTTTAAACAATTTCTTGATCGTCTCGAATACTCCTTCCGTGGAACTTGACCTGACTATCTCCCAGGGAAGCAATGCAGTAGTTGGATGAAGCCTTCTCAAGGATAAATGACGTTCTACAGAGATTTAGCTCAACATATTCAAAGCACATCTCATCTTCGATAAGATGTACTTTGGGGGGCAAAATGTTAGCCTGCTTTGTGACCAGGCTACCCAAAGCAAAGATCATGTTGACACACCTCTGGGTAAATGCTGTCTCATATGGAATCTCTGGATAATATCGCTCTCTGGCATTGGAAACATCGTCAGAAGACACAAGGCAGTTTGGTCAAAATCACAACATCAGTATAAACTGGCCCGAAACCCCTATCAAATGACCTCATTTGGATCTATTCACCTCATATACTCGTAGCCCTTTGAATTAGCTTCAGTTTGAGCTTTGGTTTGGCTCAATCGGACTTACGGTTTGAAAGTTACGCCCATTTCCGTGAACGAGTGTAAGCTGGCATATGACCGCGATCCGATCCGCCCTTGCCTACGCGATCCGATCCGCCCTTTCCTACGCGATCCGATCCGCCCTTGCCTATGCGATCCGATCCGCCCTTGCCTACGCGATCCGATCCGACCCATGACCGCGATCCGATCCGCCCTTGCCTACGCGATCCGATCCGACCCATGACCGCGATCCGACCCATGACCGCGATCCGACCCATGACCGCGATCCGACCTTCGGACCTGTTCAAACGCAGCTTGTTTTGACATATTCTCAAGGCTACTGGCTCTCCTATTTTTCTGGATCGCCTGCCACGTACCCCATCACGAACCAGTCCTCCTAGGAGCTTTCCTACAGCTATAAATACACCTTCAGAGGGCATTTTCAGGGGACTTTGGGCATCTCCTCATCCATGGCTGCCATGGCCAACACTTCTCCATGAATAACCACTGTCTTCCTCAATAAATTCAATGGATTCAGAGAGAATTATTCATTGAATTCAAGTGATTGAAAGACAATATTCATTGTAATTGTAATCTATGAGTGAAATGAGAAAATATGAAGTGGACGTAGGCTCGTTAACGCCGAACCACTATAAAAATCTCGTTGTCTTGCTTTTTTCTCTATTTTCAGTTAGTTCTTCATATCCTATGCTCAAAATACGACGATTTGGGTGTTAGGACCATTTTTTGGTCTAACAGGTTAAGTTAACACAAGAAGGAAACACTTAACCAAAGTGACATGACACGTAGGTGGGTTAAGTTAACTTGAATTGATTGATGACACTTAACCAATACAACAAGATGAATACGTGGGGTTAAGTTAACAAGAAACACTTGACCAATATAACTTGATGAACGAACGGGGTTAAGTTAATAGGAAACACTTAACTGATCCAACATGATAAGTAAGGAGGGTCAAGTTAATAAGGAATGCTTAACCAACATGACATGATGAATGAGTGGGTTAAGTTAACATGAGCGGACAACACTTAACTAATATGGCGTAATGTGCGGGAGGGTTAAGAACATATCGAGTTGGTCGGTAATATTATTAAATATAGGCCCACTAAACTTTACCATTAAATAAACATGCTTGAATCAGTGGAAGGGTTAAGTACATATCGGGTTGGTGGGTAATATTAGTAAATATAGGCCCACAAAACTAAACTATTAAATAAACATGCTTGAATCGATGGGAGGGTTAAGTACATCTCGTGTAGGTGGGTAACATTAGTACATTTAGGCCCACAATACTTAACCGTTTATTAAAAATGCTTGAATCGATGGGAGGGTTAAGTACATATCGGGTTGGTGGGTAATATTAGTAAATATACACCCACAAACTTAACCAATAGGAAACCCTAGTAACGGGGACCCATTTCAGCAGTAACCCACATGGATGTATCACGGTACCCTGAACTAGGCAGGGTGGGGCATGAATACTGGGCTGATTATAAGAGGTCAAAGCAGCGGCAGGGGGTACGTCAGTGTAGGTTCCGACGGTTTACGGGCGTGCACGTACTCCAGAGTGGAAAAAAGCAGGCACTGGGTACCAGTAGTTATACACTGTGCATCTTGAATCGTGTCGGGTCGCTATCATAAGGATTGATACACCTTATGGTAGGACCAGCATAGGGTATCTACATGCAAGAGAGGGCCGATTAACATAGACACATGGAACATGAATACAAGTAGGGAGTCGATCGATAGTGTAGTAAGGGTACATGTAACATGTTCATGGCAATTAGGCTGATTGAGTTGGAATCCTCACGATAGATGTACACTTGAAGGCTACCACAATTACAGGGGTTGGGATCACGATTATCATTTTATACAGATTGCTAGTTGGGACACTAGTCAGGTGGTGCAAAGATAAATAAAGAAATCAGATTAATAGAGTAGTAGCAGAGCAGAGAAAAAGTAGAAGCGCATTTAGTTCACCTTGCACTTATCTTGTCTTTAGTTACCTTGTTTTTATGGTATTGTCCTATTTTCGGTTTATTCATGTCATGATCCTTTATCTTGTTTGCATGCTGAAAGATCACTGGACTTACCAGACTTATGTCTGACCTAGTTTGTTTTTCGCATCTTTTCGTCCATTCCCCCCCCCCCCAGGTAGTCAGGGAGGGAATAGCTCAGCCTAACTTGGACCTCTTCTCTTTCCAAGCTTGAAGATTAGTCGGTGTATTGCTTTGGACGACTCTCTCTCTTCCACTGCTATGGCTGGTTCATGCTTTATCGGGGAATATCATTGTTTTTATGCTTCTTTTATTCTTGGAAGTTTTAAAATCAAGACAGAAGTTCTATGCATTACATTTAAGTATGATTGAGGAAATTGTTGTAAAAGCTTGACTGAATTAAGTTGTTTATAAAATGACTTTATTTTCCGCTTCTTTATTTGTCTGTCTTGTAATTTATCTACATCTTTTACCTACAACGCTCCACCGAAGTTAAGGCATTCCCGCTGTGAGTGACCTTAACGGAGGTGGGGTGTTTCAATTGAGCTGTAACAAAGGCAAATGGTAATAGATATTGCCATGAATGATAATCAATTAAGATTTATTATCATTCATCTCTTTTTGAAACGTATGCAAATTTATATGTTAAATTTGCAACCTTTTGAACATTTCTCTTATTTAATAATGGTATTGATTATGGTCCATTCATCCTCCCACTAACATAGCTAATGCCACTCTCCTTTATTGTCTATATAAAGAATAGGAGAGACCATCACTAATAATGACAATCATTTTCTTTGCTCTCTTTCTGAAAATAAAAAACAACCTCTATTCCTTTTTCCACATAAAGAAAAATCATATATTTTTCTATTGTCTTCTCAACCATTCTTTTTACCAAATAGAAAGAAAAATAAACTTGAGCTGTATTATTTAGAGTGCAATCAGAATCTGCTCCATATGTGCAAATGATCCGATATAGAAAGAAAAAAAAGGAAGAGGTTGTTTTATCCCAGAGGCGGCGGCGAACAGTACGAACTACTTTGCACCTTGAGTAAATCGCCGAAACATCTTCAAGAAAGTGACCTAGTCCAAAACTCAGCCGAACCATTGTTTCCAACAATCTAAATACGTTTTTTTTATAACAATGGCTTCAATGCTGATCCTTCCCAACAAATCACGTCATAAGGAGATGTATGAATGGGATCACTGTTTGTGTATGCGGGCCTGGGACTATTGGTATTTTCAAGAAAGAGTTTGGGCAAAACGCTATGGTATGTAGACATCTTGAGATATTTCTATCATGAACAGAATATAAAATATTTTTTATGAAATCAAAGACCTTGGAAATTTCAAGACTAATCAAGGTGACAAAGGTACTATTTTCATTATCATATTGTTACTGTTTACATATATTTGCATGCGGTAAACTATTTGTTTGGTTTAAGATCAGTTTGCTTTGGTAGATCTGCTTATGTTGCTTGATAAATAACATTGCTTGGACTAGGATCTCTAATGAAAAAATTGGGAGAAAGAGTCATTATTTGATATGTATACAATTAGGTCAGTGCCTAATGGTGCAAAATTGAATATTGTCATTACCCCTTTTATACAAAAACACGAATTTTGTGTTCAAATGTTAAAATCAAAATGCAAACCATTTCTTTATTTAGTGAAGAAGGAGATCCTCGTCTAGATAGCTTGTTGACAAACAAAATAATGAATGATATTATGATTCATGTAAGCAAGACTTTATACAGTGGTCATTGGTTATGAGAGCCACTGTTAATTTGTTTTTTGGTTGCTTATGGTAATACACATGTTTATTTGGAAATGTCATTAAAAATCGACATTACTAGAATGCTTATATTATTTCGAAATGTCACTAAATATTTGACATTAATAGAATATGTATGTTATTTGATAATGTCATTAAAAATTGACATTAATAGAACGCATATATTATTTGGAAATGTCACTAAATATTTGACATTAATAGAATGCGTATGTTATTTGATATTGTCATTGAGAATTGACATTAATTGGATGAATAGGATTTTGCATCAAAATATATTGACAAACTTTATATGCATAAATTTAGGAAATGTCACTAAAATTGAGATTAATTGAATGCAAATTTGGAAATGCCTTCATTATAAATGGGCATTAATTACATGCATAATGTTTTTTTTTGGAATGTCACTAAGAAATGACAATGGTGTAGATTTAATAATCAATGAGTGTATTTTATGTGAAAATGAATAACATTGATTAGATATGGACACCACTATTTTATCACTTTTATTAACGGTTGTTCTGATTTCACATATGTATATCTCATGAAAAATAAAAGTGATTCTTTTGATATGATTGAGACATTCAAATATGAAAACTGAAAATTAGTCAAACAAGAAAAATAAAGGACTTCGTAGTAATAGAAGAACAGAATATGAATCTAGTTCTATTCTGAATTATTATAAACTACATGACTTTATACATAGGAGAACTGCACATTATTCACCTGATATGAACGGTAAAGCAAAGAAAAAGTAGGGCCTTTACAAAATTAGTAGTTGTCATTTTATTAAATTCTGGTGTAGCAAAACATTGGTGGGGGGATATTTTATTGACTGTATGCTACGTTCTAAATAGGATCCCCAGATCTAAGAATAAAATTTCACCTTATGAAATTTTAAAGAATTATAAACCCAATGTCTCATACTTTAGAATTTGGGGTTGTTTAGCATATGTTTGTATTCCAGACCCTAAGAGAATAAAATTGGCAAGTAGAGCATATGAATGTGTATTTATAGGCTATGTATTAATAGCAAAGCATACAGATTTTATGACTTAAATACACATAATACAATTGAATCAAATGATGCCGAATTTTATAAAACAATATTTGGGAGCACTTCAAGTTTGCCTATTAGAACAGAACTTAATGAAAAATTCTGAAACTGAACGTAGAAGAAGTAAAAGAGCAAGAACCATAAAATATTTTGTTTCAGATTTTTATGCTTTTACTATAGAGGAGGATCCCATAAACCTTCAAGAAGCTTTATCTTCTTTAGATGCCGACTTTTGGCAAGAGGCTATAAATGTTGAGATAGATTCTTTGGAATCCAATAAGACTTGTTATTTGATAGATTTACCCCCTAGCTGTAAATCTATAGGCTGTAAATGAGTGCTTAAAAAGAAATTTATATGGACCAGCCTGAAGGATTTGTAGTACATGGCCAAGAACATAAAGTATGCAAATTAGATAAATTATTTAAAACAAGCACCTAAACAATGGTAAGAAAAATTTGATAACTTAATCATTTCACATGATTTTAAAGTTAATGAAAGTGACAAATGCATTTATTACAAATTTTGAAAATGACATTTGTACTATTATACGTCTTTATGTTGATGACCTGCTCAGTTTTTTGGGTCAAATATTCATCCCGTAAAAAAAAGGCCGAATCTTTATTAAGTGCCAACTTTGATATGAAAGATATAGGTGAAGCGAATATAATCCTTGGTATTAAAGATTACTAGGTCCGAAAAGGAGACTTTCTTTGGATCAATCTCATTATATTGAGAAGTTTCTAAAGAAAGACAATCACTTTGACTGTAAACATGTATGTACACCATGTGATCCCAGTGTAAAGACATTTAAGAACACCGGTGAAGGTGTAAGACAGTCAAAGTAAGCGAGCATCATTGGCAGCCTTCGGATGTCACTAATTGCACTAGACCCGACATTGCTTATGTTGTGGGATTATTACGCAAGTTTACTTGTAGACCTAGTATAGAGCATTAACATTTTATTGAGAGGGTTATGAGATACCTATAATAAACCTTGAACCTTTGATTACAATATGAAAAGTTTCCAGCTGTTGTAAAAGGTTATTCCGATGCAGATTGGAATACTTTATATGATGATTTAAAAGCAACCAGTGGCTATATATTTAGCATTACTAGAGAAGTTTTTTCTTGAAAAATTCAGGAAACATACTATTTTGACTCAGTCTACTATAGAAACTGAGATAATAGCACTAGCCACAGCTAGTGAAGAAGCAGAGAACTAAAGAAATCTGTTAGTTGAGATCCCTATATGGAAAAAAATCGACACCAGTGGTGTAATCGATTGCGATAGTACCGCGGCTATTGCAAAAAGTATAGAACCGTTATTATAACGGTACAAAACGACAGTCGTAAGCATAATACTGTAAAAGAACATCATATATATAGTGATGAAAAATTTGATGACTATTGAAAAAAGAATAGAACCGATATTACAAAGGTAAGAAATGATAGTCGTATGCACAGTATTATTAGAGACATCACATATGAAGAGATGACAATCTGGCATATCCTTTGACGAAAGGACAGACCAGAAAGAAAGTCCTGAATGAATCTAAAAGAATGGGACTATTGCCCTTAGATTGACGAGTCACGCACAATGGTAACCCGACCTAAATGACTGGAGATCCCAAGAACTAGGTTCAATGGGTAAAAATAAGTTGTGTAGTGATAGGAGTTGAACATGCTATTTAATAAACCAAGAAGCATGTACTCCAGAAGTGATTAGAGGATGAGTTAATAGAAACTCTTAATGAGATCTATACTCTATTTGGAGTGAAGTACCTACCTTCAGCAGTACTCTTGATAGACTCACCTTTGTGAATGTGGAAATGTGGCCGCTTAATATGGAGTTCTGGGAAAGATTTCTAGAGTGTTTACTAAACTGGGATAGACGTGCATGGCCATAAATGCATGGGCTTATTTGAATGCACTCTAGAAAGATTGTGTGTGGTTTGATGTCAGGAATAGAGTTCAAGACTCTTGTAAAAACTGAATCTTATTCACTATGCAAAGGTTCAAGTCTGATGACACCTTTGTTTATGCACAACCTTATGCATTTTTAATGAACTTCTCAAAAAAATTTAAAAAAAAATTCGTAGGGGATTGTTGGAACATTTAGTGAATTTATTAAAAAAAATAAAATAAGAATAAATAAAAATTGAGCCGTTGTAAGTTAATAACGGTAATATATATTTGAGCCATTATTGTAATGCAATTAATGTAGCAGAGCCATTGAAAAATATAACGGGAATATATTTACATACATGTAAATATATTTATGAGCCATTATTGCGATTGAACAGTAACGGTCATATATGTATATGACCTTTTATTGATTTGTTACAAAGACAAACGGTAATAGATATTGCCATGAATGATAATCAATTAAGATTTATTATCATTCATCTCTTTTTGAAACGTATGCAAATTTATATGTTAAATTTGTAACCTTTTGAACATTTCTCTTATTTAATAATGGTACTGATTATGGTCCATTCATCCTCCCACTAACTTAGCTGATGTCACTCTCCTTTATTGTCTATATAAAGAATAGGAGAGACCATCACTAATAACGACAATCATTTTCTTTGCTCTCTTTCTGAAAATAAAAAACTCCCTCTCTTCTTTTTCCACAAAATGAAAAATCAAATATTTTCTATTTTCTTCTCAACCATTCTTTTTACAAAATAGAAAGAAAAATAAACTTGAGCAGTATTATTTAGAGTGCAATCTGAATAGGCTTCATATGTGCAAACGATCTGATATAGAAAGAAAAATAAGGAAGAGGCTGTTTTATCCCAGAGGCGGTGACGAACAGTACGAACTATTTTGCACCTTGAGTAGATCGCCGAAACGTCTTCACGAAAGTGACCTAGTCCATGACTCAGCCAAACCATTGTTTCCAACAGTTATTATCTCATATTATTGTAAATAAGTTGTGATGGATTAAAAAATACTTAGACGTCAACTAAAACATGTTGTAATACTAATATAAATATCATAGAGTAATAAAAAAAAGGTAATTGATTTTTTTTTTTTGGTCAAATTTTAGTGCAACAAAATTTGAATGTTTGTTGTACTGGTAAATTTCCCATTACCAGCCAACGGTATACCAGTTTATCGGTATACCAATGAATATTTTACCATTGGTAACGGTAAATTAGCGGTAGCTGGTTTTGACTTACCAATGGTACTGGTACGGTAATGATTCCCATGTATTGGTAGCGGTTACCATTACCACAAAAGCCCTACATCTATATAATGATAAGTAATAAGTCGTGAATCCGTTATTTATAGAAGCTTAAAGAGTGAAAACAGCTTCCTTCTACGACAAATTATAAAGAAAGGCATATGCTTACTTCATTGCTTATGTCCGCTGACTGTTAATAATCCTGCCATGTGCTTTACATCTGTGCTTATATCCAACCATTTTAAAGATAAGAGTATTTAGAACTTTGATCTAGAAATTATGATGAAGACCCAAAAGTTAAAGTGTCGTTAGGTTCAACATTAGGCATACAAAACAAAGAGAGTAACGATATAAAGAATGAAAGAAATATGAAGGAGACAAGAGAAAGGTTGGAGGACGACGGAAGGATGAATTGCGTGTCGTTTATCCGTTGTTTCCGAAAACATGAAATTAGAAAAAAATGTTCCGTTTTATGTGTTAGCTTAGTTTTCTAAAACGGTCATTTTTCATAGTTATGTATGTAGTTTCCAATTTTGTATCGACGAAAATCGAAAACTAAAAAGGGTGAATCGAACGCACCCAAAATGTCTATCGAATAGGTTTCCAATGATTGCACGTTTAAGTTATATACATAGACGTATGTTTTGGGCGTATACTCGATACACGCCTAAATTTTCTTCTTCTTCTTTTTATGTTTTTTTTTGTTTTGGTTTTTTTGTATTTCTTGTATAAAAAAAATAGAGTATTAGGATAATTTTACTTCTTCATTTGCTTAACTTAGAGAAATATTCATGAACTTTATTGAACTTAAAATAAGTAAACAAAAATACACATGACAAGCTTAATTTTGAAAACATAAACCAGTTCTTACTAATAAACCTCTTAAATATAGGTGAAGTGCTTGTTATCTACAGAACTTTCTTCTGAAATGAAAATGGCGACTTCGACATTTTATTCTTCCGCTCCATCCACTTCCACCACCTTCATCGACGCCTTTCCTCCTCTTCCCTCTCGCATTTCTCCTCTGATTCATCTTGACCCTCTCCTTCTGGAGTTAATTCCACTACTGCTAAACCCCTCAAATGTAAATCTTGAGTCTAATCTTCCAGATCCAAGGAATTCTTCACTTGATACCAACGTACAAGCTAATTCGTCCTCACTTCCTAGCTCTACTAATTCCATTTCTTCGAAGTACTACTTCCCATCGTTTACAAAAGTCGATTATGTGTCGCTTTTCAATTCGCTTCCTCGTAATGCAGGAGCTTTTAAACCTCTTCGTTTTGAGATCGCGCGTGATGGTGTGCCGAAGAAACCATTGGATTTGGTTAAGCAAGAAGGTCTGAAATTTTGGGGGAATCATTTAGTTGGTTTTTTCTTGGATGGATTGTTGTCATACCTTTCTGTAGTGAATTTCTTGAATCATCATTGGGAGCTACATGGTTAGGTAGACATCAAATTTGATGGCTTTCATTTCTATTTTCTTTTTTCAAATGATGATGATAGAGACAAGATAGTTAAATCTGATCTGATTTTCATTCGAGGAAAAATGTTCATTGTAATGAATTGGGATCCATCTACTGGTAGTGCTCAATCACAGATTAAGAAGGTGTCGATTTGGATTCAATTTTATAGAATTCCGCTGCTTCTTTGGACACTTATAGGAATCAATTGGCTTGTGTGTCATGTAGGAAAACTTATATGCTTTGATATTAGTATGAAGAAAATTCATAGATTTAGATATGCTAAAGCTTTAGTTGAAGTGTCTTGTGATTTTGATTCGCCAGATAGTATTGTAGTTGATGGTTTGGGTAGTAAATGTCCTCCTATATAGCTATCATATAACTGGAAATCGAGAATATGTTCATTCTGAAAAGTTTTTGGTCATGATAATGCTGCATGTAAGTTTAAGGCCAAGAATGATAGGACTGTTGATAAACAATATGCGATGGGTTTTGAGGATCCTTATACTATGAACAACATTTTTGTTGAATAACATTATAGAAAAGTGAACAATTTTACTTCTCGAAATGATTGTTTAAATGTTAATTATCAGAATAATAAAGTGTGGAGGAAAAAAGTTGATAGTAATTTGTAGGAGAAAGTTACCATTGCAGAGGAGGGTGGTAAGGAGAATCAGTTTGATGTTTGAGCTAATGAGGGTTTGAACGTTGGTGCATATTGTAATAGGAATCTTAATGTTAATGGTTCTGAAATGGGAAAGGACTATGCATATGATAAATGGGATAAAATAATATATCAACCAGGATTTGTAACAGCTATAAATCCAAATGATAATCAATTTTCTCATGGTATTAATGTTGAGGTAAATGCTTCGAGTGAAATATCACCTATTATTGATGGTATTAACAACAAAGCAATGGATATTAATAGCTGCTTTGATAAAGAGAATGTTGATTTTGATTTAGGTAGTTTGTTTGATGGAGATGGTTCTATGCAAACTATTGAGAAAGGTAAACAGGTATTTACTGATTTGCATGGTGCAAATTCAAACTTCTCGATGTCTCCAAATCAGCCATCTACATCTAAATCTCCAAGTTAATCTGCTATTGTTCATGATAAGTCTTCTTCGTTATCACGTTTAACAGGAAAATTTTGGGCGGATGCTGAGGAGAACCATAATAATGGACCCTCTAATGCGTTAAACTACAAATGTAATGAAGCTAGAGCAGTAAAATCTTCTAATGAAGCTGCTAATGCTTCTTCTTCTTTACCTAATTCACTATCTAATTCTATTGCTCCCAGTAACTCACTGTATTCACATCTAACCCTTCCTCCACACATAGTTTTGCCACCACCATCAAATTCACTACCAAACTCTATGCCGCCTTCTTCGCCTCCTTCTAAAACATCATCTAAGAATGCTAAGAGGCGAGCTCGAAGAAAAAGGTTGTTGAGTGCATTGATGATGATTTGGATGAGGGAATTGACTATACACTAGAGGAGTTCCTTCCTAATTCTATGAAATTCCAACTAGACATACTAGAAGTAGTCCAGCTTAATGTTGTTCGCGTTTGGTTATGGTTTTGGTGCTACTGATGAGTTAGACTATCTTGCAACGTTTTGGTTAGTTTTGCTTTTTATTGACATGCATGGGCTTTTGGATTTTGGAGACGGTCAGTAGGTGACTTGCTGTATAGTCTTACAGTTGGAAATTGATAATTTATTAATACTGATCTTTCGGTTTGGTTTTTTGGATATACTGATTTATGGATAAATTGGTAGCTTCATATATGGATATATTGTCTGTTTATCCCTTAAAAAATCGTACATATAAATGATTGATCAAAATTTGAGTAGAGACTGTGGAACGGGAATCATAACGCTCAGTCGCACATACTTAGATCAAACATGCCAAGACCGTTTGCACATACCCAGGACAAGTAAGAGGGGAAATCCATTCGCATAAGACAAGGGTCGAGCATGGCATGTGGGATCAGTCACTCAAATCAAAAAGATCGACCGCTCTAGGAGACCGCTCACATATAAAAATATCTCGCATCGCCACCAGAACAGTCGAATCACTCACTCATTAGAATAAGGTCGAGCATAACAACTTAGCTCGACCATACAAGGAGGTCGTACATACGAGGCTTGCTTAAGGACGACACGACTCGAGCGCAATAATGCTTATACATCTTGTAGAGGTCGCTCATCCTTCTTCACAACTGCTCGTTCAAACTACCACGGTCGTTCATGCACGTCTCTTAGGCAAGAAACCCAAAGTACAACGCGGTCGCACGCACATACTTTGGTCTCCAACATCTGCAACACTACTCGCTCGCTCATTCCTCGATCAGGTACCACTTACGGTTGATCAGAGAAAGGCCTATGCTAATTCCTGGTGGTCGCACATACACCTGCCCTGCAATCCTCATTGGTCGCTCGTAGACTCACAACCCGGTCAACTTGCTCGCGCACATAGGGATCGCTCGCACAAGACAGCTGGATACAGTTGTTGACAGTTGGATACAACTGGGTGGTGGCATTTTCGAAATTAAAGGGGCGAGCGACCCACCGCCTGCATATATGAATTTCAGCTCATTTCTTCTTGGGGGCTCATATCTATAAATAGGCCATGGCTTCCACTACAAAGAGGGGGATATGGACCACCATGAAAGGCTGCCAAATTGCATCTCCTCTCATTTCAAGTAATCCTAACATCATCTAACACTTCCAAGAAAAGATCTGAGAGCTTAATCCACCATGACTTCCATTGAGATAAACCAAGTGTCTTAGAGATTAAAGATCCTCCTTGCATTCGAAGATTTCTCATCATTCCTCCACCGATTCCACCATTTCTCTGTTGGTTCAATCATTTCTCTACCAATTTACATAGATCTAAGTGAGATTTACTTGTAAAAAGAGAAGATGAATGTTCGAAGAGAGATTCTATGTCTTGTAATCAATAATGTTGTAATGAAATCCTTCCAAAGTGGATGTAGATCTACCTAAATAAGATCGAACCACTATAAATTATCTTGAATTTTACTTTGCTTTTTTGTGATTATGGCCCTATTACCTTAAATCTGACCATTTGGTGAAGTGCTTCCAAAGCACCCTTGGTGTTTGAGCCAATTTGACTCAAACATTTGGCGCCCACCGTGGGGTCGCATTCGCATCTCCTTCCTGCACACTTCCCTTAAGCTCAAAAGCCTTTCCTTTAAATTCTAAGCCTACTTCTATTGTAGATCCACTAGATCTAAGATCCAGGAAAATCATCATAGTCATGAGTAAACCAAAAGAGACTACTAGTAAGGCCATCAAAGAGACTGATGACTTCACCAACGATGCTAACAATGTTACACACCCCACCAATCACTTCTGAGTGGATGGATCTCCTAGAGCTGGAGCGGTTGTAACAAGGAGAGAATTGGATGAAGTTGTCGCGAGTTTAACAAGTCAAATAGATATCACAAACAATGCTATGTTGAAAAAATGGGAGTCTATGTTCACTATCCAAGTAGGTACTGCAAAGATTACCTTAAACGCTACTCATCCTCAACTTGCTCAAACTACTCATATGAACAGTGTAGGTTCCTCCTCTTCAACTCCAAGGCGAGAAAACACTGTCCAAGAGGTTACATATTCTAATGATCCTAACTGTAAAGAGGCAAAATGACTCACGCGCAACCATTCTGATAAAGCAACCTCTCGATAGGTCCCTGGATCCACCAAAGGGGAACTTCCCCATAAGGGAGGTCCAGGACCCCGAAATCTAAACTGCGACTGCTTGCTTTGGCAAACATCCGGTAAGGAAAAGGGCTTATGTTCTATGGACCAGTACAACAGGGAGGAATGCATATCGGAAATGGTACGCGAAATCATGGAGTAAAGCTTGAAGAAAGAGGACAATGAAAATGATTGGGAATTTTCTCCAACTAAGACCTCACTCACCAAGAGGATCAAGATGGCTTTATATCCACAAAACTTCAAACCCCCAATGGTGCAAGCTTATGATGGGACGAGTGATCCCAATGTGTTCTTATGCAAATACGATCAGTATATGAATGGGGCACGTGCCACAGATGAGCTCAAGTGTCTCTACTTCCCAACTTACCTAAAAGGAGTGGCCTATCTCTGGTTCACAAAGCAACCACCAAATTCTATGGACGATTTTGTTACCTTGGTTAAGCTGTTCAGGAAACCGTTCAGGCTCCAACAAACCAAGGTTCGGGATGTTATGGAATTGAATGAACTAGAGCAGAGGCCAGGGGAATCCATTAATCTTTTCTCACTCGCTTCAATGCGGCGGCGACCATTGTTGAAAATTATGAACCCCGCTTGGTCCTGATGGCTTTGAAAGGGGCCATATGCAAAAAGACCAAGTTGGGACGATGGATTAAGAAGAAGAAACCAAGTACCCTCGAGCAACTACTCGATAAAGCTGAATAATATATGAGTGTTGAAGAAGATCCGTCCTATGCCTTGGCTCCCCTAGAAAGATATGTATAACCTGGAAAGAAAAGCAATGTGTCAAGCAGCCAAACGAATCCTGGTGGTCGAAAAAGGGGCAATGAGGGAAAGGATAACAAGACCAATAAGAAACTCCGCTTTTTTAAGAATTCTGAATTCACTCCTCTCAATGACACCGTAGGGAACATCTTTCTGGTGACTAAGGATGCCGAGAAATATCCAACACCAAAGTAAATGAAGTTCAACGAGGCTACAGTAAAGTCAGGTAGGTTTTATCAATTTCACAACCAGCCAGGTCATAATACCAATGAGTGTAGGCATCTAAAGTCACTAATCGTAGAAATGATTAGGAGGAATTGTCTGCAACAATATGTGAAAAATCCATGATCCTCAAGCATCGCTCCAACTCCTCAAAAGTAGGGGGCATCAGATGATCAGTCTGGTTCAAGTAATGGAACTCCTACTCAAACCGATCCAAGGCTGATCGTCAACTCATTACCGTTGATAATGCTCCAATTTCAATGGCTCGAAATAAGCGGACATTACCACCACTGCTTTATGCATTACTTCATGATTTACTTAATGATAATAAAACAGGATTCGTGTAATCAATCTGCAATACTTTGCAAACATTGTTCTGAATATTAGCTTTATGACTAAGAGCATATCTGCTTGTATGGTTCCCTTGCCTGCAGCCTTTTACCATCAATCAAAACTTGATCAAAATGATTTCATATTGCAGGTCATCAATCAAGCGCTTTTTCATTCAGAATCTGATGAAACATAACGAACCCAACAACACTAACTCAAGCGCTAAAAGCAGTAAATATTAATGTACACAAAAACAAAAAGCATAGCCTTGGGAAGAGAATGGGAAAGGTTGCAAAAGTTCAAGCAACGAACAAGCGTCGTGACAAATGAACAAGAGTGTTATAACTTTCATAAAAAGGGCACTCCCCAAAGTAAGAGTTTCAAAGCTCTAGTTCCAAAATTAAGATAGCCCGCCAAAATAAGCGGCTAGCAAAGGAATTGGAGCCGACCAACAGGAAAAAGATTGCAAATTCCACCGTAGAGGCACCTACATAAATGAAAGGTCCAGGATGCCAATTCTATAAATTTAGGCAATACTTGATGAAAGAACTAGCGTCTGCCTTATGGGATGAAGCAATATGTAGGAAGGACTAAAAAAACCTGATGTTGGATGTACCGGCATCAGGACGGAAGGACTGACAACCCAAGATGGAAGGACCGGCAACATGCCGAAAGGACCGACTAAAACCTGATGATGGAAGTACCAACATCAGGCCGGAAAGACCGGCAACAGGCTGGAAGGACCAGCAGTTGGGAGGACCGACAAAACCTAGGCTGGAAGTACCAGTCCTAGGACGAAAGGGCCGACAACAAGCTGGAAGGACCAGCATTAACAGAAATCCTAGCCAAAACAGGTTATCCTATTTAATCCTCCCAATTCTGAGTTAATCAGAACAGACAAGACGAAAATTGGATTAAACTTAAAACCCAAGACCTCCCTGGGGGCCATGTACTTAAACTTAACCTCCGAAGGACCTAGATTGTCAGTTTAGCAAGAAATATGGTTGAATATACACAAAAAACCCTCTGGGGGCATGTATTCAAATCTAATCTCTGAAGGGCCTGAAATGTCAGTTTAGTGAGAATATGGCCGAATGCATTATAAATGTAAAACCCCTCAAATGGGGGAACTGGAAGAATGGTATGAAGCGATCGACTAAACTAAATTCCAGCTATAACTAAGAGAATTTAGGAAAGTTGATCGTTTCCAACCTAATAAAATTGTAACAAACCTTGGTATGGGGGCATCACCACCTCATTGAAGAAATCCAATAGTAATGCTCGCTTAGACATACCATAAGTTTGTCACAACTTTACATTAAGGGCATGACATCTATAAGGGTTATTTGACTAACAAAACTGAACCCCTTGAAATGGCTAGGGCAAACTTGAGAACTTCGATACAGTGATAGACACAAGAAGTGGTTACTCATGGAAAAGAAATTCTCAAATATTACTCTAGTCAGAATCAAGAGAATTCAGTACAATAGGTCGAGTAAATCCAATTCTAATGGTCCATGGCTATAACCGAAAAGTCGTTATAATATCATACATTGCAAAAACAAATGGCTTATGATATAAAGAATTTGTGTTATAAGCTTGAAAAGAAAACAGGTGTGGAATGCAAAACAAGAAAGTACGATATAACCAAAATAAAGAGCTTAAGTACAACAAGCAGAACATGGTTTCATCTCAACAACACAGTGCCAAATCATAGAATCACAAGTCCAGAGTATCAGGCATTAATGTTTGTAAGATAACAAGCATAAAGTATTAGGCGAGGACCGGCACTCGCATATACAACCGATCTGAGTATACCACAAAAGGAAATGGATTGGAATAAAAGCATGGAAGTCACAAATACTACTTTTTCTTCCCACTGCTAGACCTTAAGGACTATTTAGTAGATGAAGGGGAAGGTGTACCAACTATCAAACTTCTATCTTTTGCTGCTTTGTTCACACAAGGACTCTAGGGGAGGATAGGTTAATAATTTCTACATTATTAACAATAGACCTTCTCATGTGTTTCAAAGTAGACATAACCCATTAAGACAAGCTTCATCCTCATCATTACTAGAATCATAATCAACTGCCTCCAGATCAGATGCATGAAGTAATGATGCATCACCTGGTGGAGGAGTAGTACGTGGATCAGTGCTAGTTGACACTAAGATCAAGTCAGTAGTAGCAACATGAACGGTGGTAACACCAATAGGAAGAAGAGGCGATGAAGGCAAACCTATCACAAGTGAATAATGAGAACGGATTTCGGCAAACCCAGTTGAAGAAATAAGGTAATCCAAATCAGGTATGGTTTGATTAATGTCAGTTTTACCTATGATGTGCGGGTTTATGAGTTCAATTTCATAATTGTTAACATTCAAAGGAGAGTCTTCGTTTTTTCCATTCCCTGCACATTGCTTAACAATTGGCTCCTCAGCAACATGAACTTCAGTAACATCCTCGTCAACATGGATAGCCGTAGTGCCCGCAGGAGGAGTTTGCGAACTAAAAGCTTCTGCATTGACAGGGCGGGTTGAAGCAGGAATAGAGGTGGTACCCGGGGTCTTTTCCTTAAGGGGTTGAGCCTGCTCATCCATTAATATCTTCCTGCCCTTAGCTAGAGCATTACGATCTTCTTCTTCAAGGAGACTCTCCTGAAGGACATTGTCTTCTGTGCCATTATAATATATAAGAACTTGTCCCCAGACAAGAGCCAGAGTTCGTGGAATGTCATCATTCAAATAGCTTAAACTTCCATGGTTCAGGCTGAGGTAAACATAAAATTGAAACAAAGTATCATCGGTTTTGGCCTTGGCCTGTTCAAGAGAACTATTAGCTTAGCATTATCTCTTTTCAGAGCTTTGGGAGCCTTGTTATGAGAAGTAATCTTGTCGTTAACAACAACCTTTTCTTGTTGATAGATAGCGGAAGCTCACCTTTCCAAAGCCAATTGAGATTCAGCAAGTTCTTGAGCAGATTGAGCTTTCTGGAATAGTTTCCTTGCATCTTCAAGCTCTTCTTTAAGCTTCTCATTCTCATCTTCCAAGCTACAAACATTGGTGTTCCCACTCTTTAAAGATGCAATTTCAGACTCTTGAGATCTGATCAAGTGAACAAGTCCAGTTTTATAATTCTCTGAAGTTTCAATATGATCAAGGGGTTGGGCATTCAACCTTTGAAACTCATAGCCAAATTTGGTCCACTTCTCTAATTGTTGGACAGTGTTTCTCATGGCTATGTTTAACCGTCTTTCAAGCTGGCTCTTAGCAGTATCAAACAGAATGATCGTATAGCTCTTTATAGTACTCAGCCCCTCGACAACATCCCGCCAGTCATTTGGATGTAAATCCAAATCAAAGTTTAATCCTCTTAAGTCCCAACCTCCAAAACGATCCCTAAGCTTCAAATTTCCAGGTGGAATTCTATAAGGAGGCATGTCAAGAATCATTTGGATCTGAGCAGGAGTGGGAACAAAGGATTGTTTAAGAGGAATGGAAATGTCAGGATCTAGAAACTCAGTTGATTTATGGCGTTTCGGAATCTCACTCTCACCCCGTTCATCCCTGCTTCTCTTCTTCTCTTCTTTCTTCTGATACTTGCATGTATCACCTTTAAATGGTATCTCTACATGATCATGCTTTCACCTCCTTCGAGGGTCATTCAATGAAGGCTCGGAAGTGTGTTGAGGTTGAGAACCCGAAGATGATTGAGAATGCTTCGAGAGACATGAGAGGCGAGATTGTAAAAGGCTCTGTGGGTTAGTAGAACCAATCTATCGAGAGAAACTATCCGACAATGAGTGCTTCATTCCTGTATCTGGAAAAGGGAACAAAGCAAAGTTTCAGCACCCAAATTGAAAGATGAACATATAAGTTATAAGATTTACGGGAAAACTTAAAATGCTTATGGTATCTATGTTTTCTAATGGATGTCTAATAATGAACCAATCTCACGAGGCTCATTTAGGAAAATTCCTATGTCTTCGAGTGTTTTTCCAGGAGGAGGGTGTCAAGATGAATATTTTTCAGTCCTAGTCTTTGTAACTGGTACTACTGGCTCTGAGGTCAAATGTCACCCAAAATAAGATCTTTAATGGTGTCTAAATCACCTAAGCCTCCGAAGGTTCTTGTAGAACCCTCTTCTTGTGTACTCGGGACAATGGGATTCTCAACAACTTTCTCAGAAATTGTTTCATCCCTCACATCAATTTTGCCTCCCTCAACCTCCTTCCTTCACGGTGAGAGGTGTCTTCTTCAATAATTGAGGGCAATAGAGGCTTCGGCAAGACTTGACTATTGCCTCCGAGATCGAAATATTTCTTCAAGGGATACTTTTTATCAGAGGATTTCCCAGTTGCACCTTTCTTATAAGCCAGTATTGTCTCAACAGACCGTAAAGGATTAAGTAATTGATACTGACGGAGGGTCCTGTAACACCCCTTGTCCGTTAATGACACTCACAAAGGGAATGCATCAATGTCCATGAAGCGTTATCATTGTATAGAACAGATAAATTACAAGAATAAATAAATAAAACAACACAGCGGAAGATAAAACTTATTTCACAGCATCATAACTCAAAACAAGCTTACATAAGTAGTTCCCAAAACCATTACAACAGGATCAATAGTCTTTTCCAAAAACTTCAAAGTACATAAAGAATCAAATACTTAAATAATATAAATGCATAAATCCCCACTGAGCATAAGCAAAGCCATAAAGATGAGAGAGTCCAAAGCGATACATCTACTCTTTTCAAGCAACTGAAAGAAATCGGCACTAAGCTGTAGTATTCCCGCTTGCAAAACTGAGGGAGGGAAAGGAAAGAGGTGGAAACAAAAGGGTTAGACATAAAGTCTGGCGAGTCCAGTAATTTTAACAAATAATAGGTAAGGCAAATGATCAAGACATAAATAGGCATCATGATATGGCTGTAACTTAGATAAGGTAGATAAAAAAGATGGACAAGATGATTTCGTTCCTTAGTACTAAGACAATCCTACAACTTGGCTAAGCAAACAACCCTCCAAGTACTAACCCCGAAGGCCGAAGTCAACATCAGACTAGCACCCAAAGGATTATCCAACTCAACCAACATGTATTTCGTTACACCGCACTTTTGCTAAGTTACACCACATTACTTACTTACACCGCACATCTAATAGTCTCTTTTTACTAGAGGTTGATCCCTTCCCACTAACTGTACCCACATGACAAACTTGGTAGTTACTTGTACCTAGCTGCTATCGTAGGTGTCGGCTTGCTCCCACCACCGCTAAGGTACCCTTAATCTACCCATTCGATCGGCTCCCTAAACCCCGTAGGCAACCGTGCTGGCCCCACAGTGGGGTGTATCACTCCCCAAAGTGGCAACCTCGATACCAACATAAAATGCACGACCATACCTACACGATGCAACAACGTCTTACCTACCAGCCCGGACCCATGCACGCGCACGAACCCGTTGGACTCGCGTTGCCACCGCTATTCACGTTTTGACCTCTTACATTCAAGTCCAGTAAGCGTGCCCCAACCCCGGCCTAGTACCGGTCCCAATTAAATACTCAAACATGTTACTGGTTGAAACAGGTCCCCCATCTGACACAAGCCTCCCACCTATGCTTGGTCCCCACTAGGTTTATCTCCCACTTAACCATTTTAATTTAAACGTCCAAGTCTTACACATGCTATGGTTAAGTCCATACTTACATGTCATAATTTACATGTTTTATCTTATACCGGTTAAGTCCATATTTACATGTCATAGTTTACATGTCACCCCACTTAACCCTCTAACCATACCCATGTCTTATTATGGTTAGTATTCCTTAATTCATTCCTTATGACGAACGGTGCATGACCTCCCACATTAGACCGAACGCTTTGTGGCCGCTGGATTTGCCGGGCGGTTCCGGGCAGTCTTACGCCACAAACCGGGTCTAACCTCGTGTCATTAACCGTTGCGCCTACAATTCATTCCTTTGACCTCTCACATTAGACATCCAATTGTGGCAGCTGGATTTGCCGAGCGGTTCCGGGCAGTCTTACGCCACAATTGCGCCTAACCTCGTGTCAAAGCTTTATTAATAATCATATTTCACCCATACCCAATTTTCATGTCATGTATATCCAATTAAACATATAATCATGTTTGTAATATTACCTATTCCAAATTTTCACTAATTACATATTAATTAGCCTCAATTACATATTTACAATTATAGGCAATTTCATCAATTCCATGTAATTCATACCCAAATATGCCAATTTTTCATATTATCCAATTATCCAAAATATCCAATAATATATAATATTCCAAATTTCCCATATTCTCAATATTCCACATCGTTCCCTTGTATTCGCATTCGCGCGTATTTTTAATATAGGCTCGAAGGTAGCCTAGATCCACAAATAAAAGGAATAGGGGTAAGAAAAGAGAATCAATTCATAGAAAATTGGAATAAAACAACATCATGAAATAAAGAGGCATATAGACTGCATAGAGGCTTAATAAAAGATTCAACATGAATAAACTGATAAAAGGTATGAACTTTACATAGAAACATAGGCATATGATGACATGAATAAAAAAGGTGAAGACTTGGTGAGGTTTTCATTATAAATATATATATGAATCCTTTTTACAACTTTTTCATGTTACTTTAATCCCATTAAATTTGTGAAAATAACTGTACTCACCTTTCATAGCTTAAGAAAAGGATTAACGAATTGAAATTGGTGTAGAAACGTTGCGGTGATGTTGATTGATCTTCTTTAATTGTTGTTGAAGCTCTAAACTTTGATTTGAATTGCGTATGAACACTTGAGATTTAATTTAGTGGCGGCTAGGGTTTAAGAGAGAGCTTGACAGCATAATGGTGTCATAGATAATATTTTATTAATTAGGGTTAGGTCTTAGGGTGTATATATAGATGTCTAGGATCAATTAGAGCTCTTAGATTAACCCAGAAATCATCAGGGCCACTCAGATGCAACATCAGGCCTTAGCGCGAATCGGGCCAAGGGTTCACAACCAAACACCCTGGATCAACCCCTAGTCGACCCAGCAGAGCTCGAGTCGACTCCAAAAAAAGTGCGGTTCGGCTATTCCCCCTCCCGATTTGCTGTTTGCAACTTTTTTTTGAATATTTATTTATTTAATTTATATATATATATATATATATATATATATATATTTCCCTCATATGCATACAAACTTCAAGGCTTAATAACATCTTCATAAGGTATATGTTTTGTGCAAACCAAATGTTTATCTTGACCCAAAATTTTGAGATGAACATAATAGTGCAACCCATTTCACTTAATTCTTCTTCTAAAAATTAAGTATACTTTAATTTGTGAATTTTAATGTTATAAAATTATGGGGTGTTACATTCTCCCCTTCTTAAAGGATTTCGTCCCCGAAATCTCCAAGTTTAGAAGAATGTGTCCTACCATCCAATCATCCATCTACTCAACCATCATCCACAAGCATCCATTGTCCTAAAAATATTTCTAATGTTATATGAACATATGCAAAAGTGTGTGTATATGTTCCTTATCTAATGCAAAGATCAGGCGGTCCACTTATTCAGTCGACCCCCTTAATGCAAATAATGATAGTGCCGTGTATCCACCATGTATGCAAAGAACCCTATACATATCATTACAACATGTGTGCACAACCATTCATTCAAATGCAACATCCATATGATACATCCATTTAATATACATCCATTTAACTAAATACATCCATTTATATGCAATATGCAATATGAAAGTGACTGAGCCGATCTAGTGCCTAAAGTGTGTGTATATGTATCCATGAGCAACCACTAGCAAACACTTGCATCCACATGCTTCCATCAATCATAACATGTCTCAAACACATGTTTCAACCATAGGACTACCCTATCTAAAGGTCAAAGACTTAAATGAGAGGATATACTAAAGATAGGACAAGTACAAGCTAAGCGATAAAGGAGAAATTAAAAGACATACCCTCGAAAAGAAAAGGGTACAATGAATGCATCTTCTCTTCCGTCTCCCAAGTAGCGTCGCTCTCATCATCTCCCCATTGCACTTTGACTAGCTTGACCTCTCGATTCCTCAACTTCTTAATCTCCGACCAAAGAATGCATGTAGGAGCTCGTCGAATCGTCGCATCACGCTCTATCTCCACCTCTCTAAGCAAGCTCGGCTCTACCACTTCCGCGGTCTCATGCAAGCACTTCCTCAAATGCGAAACATGGAACACGTCGTATACACCACTAAGTCTTTCGGGCAACTCTACTGTATATGCCATCTGTCCAATCCTCTTCTTAATACTAAACGGTCATACGAACCTTGGTGCTAACTTCCCAACGGACCCAAAGCGAACAACATTCCGTAATGGAGCCACCTTGATACATACCATGTCCCCAATATCAAATTCAAGATCTGTCCTCCTCTTGTCCGCATACGATTTCTGCCTATATTGCGCCGTCTTCATCCACCTTCAAATCAAATCAATCTTTTCTGAAGTCTCTCTAATCATATCGGGCCAAAGTAAGATCTTATCCGTAGATTCCCTCCAACATGTAGGTGAACAACAAGGCCTTCCATAAAGAGCCTCGAAAGGTGCCATGCCAATGCTAGACTGAAAACTGTTATTATACGCGAACTCCACCAAAGGAAGATGCTCCTCCCATGTACCTCCGAAGTCTAAAGAACATAGCCTCAAAAGGTCCTCTAGAATACGATTCACCCTCTCGGTCTGGTCGTCCGTCTAAAGATGAAATGCGGTGCTCAAACATAACTGAGTCCCTACCGCCTCTTGCAAGCTCTTCCAAAACTCGCTAGTAAAAATAGATCGCGATCGCTCACTATGCTAGAAGGAACACCGTGCAAACGAACTATCTCTCGAATGTATACAGAGGCTAACCATGGAGCAGTCCTCTTACTCTTCACGGGAATGAAATGGGCGCTCTTAGTAAGTCTGTCTACCAAAACCCAAATCCCCATATTACCCTTCCTCGATCTCGGTAACCCATCAACAAAGTCCATCGAGACACTCACCCACTTCCATTGTGGGACCTCCAATGGGTGAAGCAACCCACTGAGCTTCTTTTGCTCTGCTTTTACTTGTTGGCACACCAAGCATCTAGCGACAAACTCGGCCACATCATTCTTCATACCGGCCCAAAAGTAAACTCGTCTCATGTCCATGTACATCTTGTCCCCACCGGGATGAATGGTCATCTTCGAACGATGTGCATCATCAAGAATGGTCTTCCTGAAGTTCTCGTCTCGTGGTACACAAAGTCTACCGTCCCTACGTAACCAACCCTTATCATCTAGGGTATACCTACTGAGATGGCTCGATGACTCCCCCCCTTATGAGCTTCTCTACCAACTCAACCAACTGTGGGTCATATCGCTGTGCCTCACCAATCCATCCCAAAAGCGTAGGTCTGACCTCTAAGGATGCTAGAAAACCGGGTACAAAGTCAATGGAAGGTCTAAAGTCAAATGCAGAGATGAACTCTAAGCTTTGCCACTCAACAAACAACGGACTCAAGGACAACCTTTTCCTACTTAAGGCGTCTGCCACCACGTTACCCTTGCCAGGGGTATATGCTATCTCGAGATCGTAGGACACTAAGAATTCCATCCACCTTTGCTGCCTTAAGTTCAAGTCCTTCTGAGAGAACAAGTATTTTAGCGATTTGTGGTATGTTAACAATTCGAATTTCTCGCCAAGAAGATAATGGCGCCAAGACTTAAGCGCGAAAACAATAGCGACCAACTCTAGGTCATGTGTAGGGTAATTTCTCTCATGCACTCTCAACTGCCTTCCTCCATAGGCTATTACCCTCCCCTCTTGCATTAAGACTGCGCCTAGTCCTGTCCCACATGTATCGGTATTAACGGTAAATGGCTTACTCCCATTTGGCAACACTAAGACTGGGGTTGTGGTCAAAGCTCTCTTTATACATTGGAACGCATCATCACAATCTACGTCCCACGTGAAAACTAGGTTCTTCTTCATCAAGCGTGTCAATGGGGCTGATATCTTTGCGAAGTCCTTGATAAACTTCCTATAGTAGCCTGCCAACCCCAAGAAACTCCTCACCTTGGTAGCATTTTTAGGGACCTTCCAGTCTTGGATGGCCACCACCTTCGCGGGGTCCACAGCTATCCCTTCTTTGGGAACCACATGCCCTAAGAATCACACTTCCTTCCTCCAAAAGTGACATTTAGAAAATTTAGCTTTAAGGTTATGCGCTCGAAGGGTCTCCAACACTTCCCTAAGATATAGGGCATGCTCTTCCTCGCTCTTAGAAAAGATCAAGATGTCATCCACAAAGGCCACCACGAATTTATTAAGGTACTCCCTACACACCCTACTCATCAAGTCAACAAAGTATGCGAGGGCATTTGTCAAACCGAAGGGCATTACATGCTACTCATAGAAACCGTCCGGAGTCCTAAAGGCAGTCTTGTCTATGCTATCCTCAGCCACTCTCAACTGATGGAAACCAGTGGCTAAGTCCAACTGCGAAAATACTAAGGCGCCAACTAACTGATCGAAGAGATCGTCAATCCTCGGCAGTGGGTGGCTATTCTTCTTAGTAAGCTTATTAAGTTCTCTATAGTCCACAAAAAGTCTAAGGGACCCATCCATCTTCGTAGCAAATACTACTGTAGCACCCCACTCCGATATACTACGTCTTATGAATCCCTTCTCAAGCAACTCCCCAACTTGCTTATTGAGCTCTCTCCTCTCACGAGGATCCATGTGGCGTACTGGCAGAGATACTTGTTTTGCATTGTCTACAAGATAAATACAAAAGTCTATCTCACGTTTTGGGGGTAGACCCCTCACCTCATTGAAGACATCAACATATTCACGGACTATACGAACAGAATGTAAATCATCATTGGATGCGTCAAGTGACTCAAGATAACTAAGCATCACCGATCCTCTTGGGTCACAAGAAATATCAAGGGTCTTTCCTCTACGAGTCAACAATTTTACTACCCTTCATTCACAATCTAGGATGGCACCATATATGGCTAGCCAAACCATCCCTAGAATCAACCCATAGCCCATGAAACCAAGCACAAAAGCATTGCATTCAAAACCAACGCCTAAGATAGACAATCTTAAATCCCTACAAACCATGGATAAATGAGCCGACCCACCAATAGGATTTGAGACTACAATGGGATCTACAACGAGACTAGTATTTAAGTGTAGTGTTTCAACTAATGATGTAGAGATAAATGAATGTGATGCGCCAGAATCGAATAAAGTACGGACAGGATGATCAAATAAGAAAATCAAACTTTCGACAGAAATTTTTCTACCTTCTTCCTGTTCTGGAGCCATGAGAGCATGAACCTACCCTCCTGAAGTAGAACTTGCCCTCTGCCCTTGCTTCTTAGGACAGTCCTTCATAGCATGACCCGCATCACCACAATGATAACAAGCAAACTTCTTCTTCTTCCTACAGACTTTCTTCAAATGGCCGGGTTTCCCACAGTTGTGACACTTCCTCCTTTCTTTACCACCTTTCTTTTGTTGTTGGGCTTTCTTTGGATCCTCCTTCTTATCTTGCGGCCTAAAAGTACTTACACCCTTCTCTTCTTCATGCATGTATGCCATATCAACAAGCTTTTCATACGTAGCCCCCATTGGACTGTGAGACATGGCCAAACTGTGAAGCGGTTCATTTAGGCCCTTTGCAAACCTCAAGGCCTTCTTGTGAGGCGTATTCACCAACTCTAGCCCAAATCTCGCCAACTTATTAAATTTGGTCACATACTCCTTCATGGTCAAGTTTTTCTGCTTCAATGTCAAGAACCTCTCGATATACATACTCTCCTCAGCTTGAGAAAGGAATTTCAACTCAAACCTTCCCCTAAAATCGGCCCACGTATCCACAGCACGCTCTCCATTAGTAACCTCCCACCAAAACGAAGCTTCATCCTTCATCAACCAAGCAGCCAATTGGACAATTCTTACAATCGTCCAAATCGAAAATGCCAAACAGATCCTCCACTTCTTTCAACCAATTTCTAGCTTCAATGAACATTTCATACCCACTAAAAGGTTTTCCACCCATCGAACGAAAGTCTTTACATATCTTGGAGAAAGCATATCCACACGGAGGAATGACTGGAGCTGGGGGAGGAGGAGGAGGAACGTTGGCCGGACCCGCGGTAGCGGCCCTAGCCTCGAGATATTGACAAAACCAACCGGGTACATAAACACCCTCTGGTATCTCAGTTGCTCCAGACATGCGGAAAAGAAAAACAAAGAGTTTCAAAACAAGGGAAGCGAAAGAGAGATGTATGGCTTGCGGGGATTATGCTCTTTAAAGTAAACTTTCCTTGAAAATAGATTCTTTAAAACAAGATTTTGAAAATACTTTCTAGGAAAATAATACTTTTGAAAACACTTTTCAAAACTTTTTATCTGTTCTTATAACCATAGCTCTGATACCACGTGTAACACCCCATGTCCATTAATGTCACTCACAAAGGGAATGCATCAATGTCCATGAAGTGTTATTGTTGTATAGAACAGATAAATTACAAGAATAAATAAATAAAACAACATAGTGGAAGATAAAACTTATTTCATAGCATCATAACTCAAAACAAGCTTACATAAGTAGTTCCCAAAACCATTACAACAGGATCAATAGTCTTTTCCAAAAACTTCAAAGTACATAAAGAAGCAAATACTTAAATAACATAAATGCATAAATCCCCACTGAGCATACTCAAAGCCATAAAGATGAGAGAGTCCAAAGCGATACATATACTCTTTTCAGGCAACTGAAAGAAATCGGCACTAAGCTGTAGTATTCCCTCCTTGCAAACCTAATGGGGGGGGGGGAGGAAAGAAAAGAGGTGGAAACAAACGGGTCAGACATAAAGTCTGGCGAGTCCAGTAATTTTAACAAATAATAGGTAAGGTAAATGATCAAGACATAAATAGGCATCATGATATGGCTGTAACTTAGATAAGGTAGATAAAAAGGATGGACAAGATGATTTCGTTCCTAAGTACTAAGACAATGCAACACCTTGGCTAAGCGAACAACCCTCCAAGTACTAACCCCGAAGACCGAAGTCAACATCAGACTAGCACCCAAAGGACTATCCAACTCAACCAACATGTATTTTGTTACACCGCACTTTTGCTAAGTTACACCACATTACTTAATTACACCGCACATCTACTAGTCTCTTTTTACTAGAAGTTGATCCCTTCCCACTAACTGTACCCACATGACAAACTTGGTAGTAAGTTGTACCTAGCTGCTATCGTAGGTGCCAGCTTGCTCCTACCACCGCTTAATCTACCCATTCGATCGGCTCCCTAAACCCCGTAGGCACCCGTGCTGGCCCCACAGTGGGCTGCATCACTCCCCAAAGTGGCAACCCCGATACCAACATAAAATGTACGGCCATACCTACACGATGCAACAATGTCTTACCTACCATCCCGGACCCATGCACGCACATGAACCCGTTGGACTCGTGTTGCCACCGCTATTCACATTTTGACCTCTTACATTCAAGTCCAGTAAGCGTGCCCCAACCCCGGCCTAGTACCGGGCCCAATTAGGTACTCAAACAGGTTACTAGTTGAAACGGGCCCCCTATCCGACGCAAGCCTCCCACCTATGCTTGGTCCCTACTAGGTTTATCTCCCACTTAACCATTTTGATTTAAATGTCCATGTCTTACACATGCTATGGTTAAGTCCATACTTACATGTCTTATCTTATACCGGTTAAGACCATATTTACATGTCATAATTTACATGTCACCCCACTTAACCCTCTAACCATACCCATGTCTTATTATGGTTAGTATTCCTTAATTCATTCCTTATGACGAACAGTGCATGACCTCCCACAATAGACCGAATGCTTTGTGGCCGCTGGATTTGCCGGGCGGTTCTGGGCAGTCTTACGCCACAAACCGGGTCTAACCTCGTGTCATTAACTGTTGCGCCTACAATTCATTCCTTAACCTCTCACATTAGACGTCCAATTTTGGCAGCTGGATTTGTCGGGCGGTTCCGGGCAGTCTTACGCCACAATTGCGCCTAATCTCGTGTCAAAGGTCGTATTTCACCGATACCCAATTTTTTTGTCATGTATATCCAATTAAACATATAATCATGTTTATAATATTGCCTATTCCAATTTGTCACTAATTACATATTAATTAGCCTCAATTACAAATTTACAATTATAGGCAATTCCATCAATTCCATGTAATTCATACCCAAATATGCCAATTTCACATATTATCCAATTATCCAAAATATCCAATAATATCCAATTTTCCAAATTTCCCATATTCCCAATATTCCACATCGTTCCCACGTATTCGCATTCACGCGTATTTTTAATATAGGCTCGAAGGTAGCCTAGATCCACAAATAAAAGGAATAGGGGTAAGAAGAGAGAATCAATTCATAGAAAATTGGAATAAAACAACATCATGAAATAAAGAGGCATATAGACTGGCATAGAGGCATAATAAAAGATTCAACATGAATAAACTGATAAAAGGTATGAACTTTACATAGAAACATAGGCATATGATGACATGAATCAAAAAGGTGAAGACTTGGTGAGATTTTCATTACAAACATATATATGAATCCTTTTTGCAACTTTTTCATGTTACTTTAATCCCATTAAATTTGTGAAAATAACTGTACTCACCTTTCGTGGCTTAAGAAAAGGATTAACGAATTGAAATTGGTGTAGAAACATTGCGGTGATGTTGATTGATCTTCTTTAATTGTTGTTGAAGCTCTAAACTTTATTTGAATTGTGTATGAACACTTGAGATTTAATTTAGAGGCGGCGGCTAGGGTTCATGAGAGAGCTTGATAGCTTAATGGTGTCATAGATAATATTTTATGAATTAGGGTTAGGGTGTATATATAGATGTCTAGGATCGATTAGAGCTCTTAGATTAACCCAGAAATCATCAGGACCACTCAGATGCAATATCCGCCCTTAGCGCGAATCGGGCCATGGGTTGACAGCCAAACACCCTTGATCGACCCCTAGTCGACCTAGCGGGG
The DNA here is from genome assembly GCA_030737875.1 of Allium sativum. Classification (NCBI taxonomy): domain Eukaryota; kingdom Viridiplantae; phylum Streptophyta; class Magnoliopsida; order Asparagales; family Amaryllidaceae; genus Allium; species Allium sativum. The sequence goes on along the minus strand of CM060914.1, from coordinate 132,185,580 downwards.
CTCGGGTTGACTCCAAAAATAGTGCGGTTTGGCTATTCATCCTCCTGATTTGCTGTTATGAACTTTTTTTTTGAATATTTATTTATTTAATATATATATATATATATTTCTCTCATATGCATACAAACTTCAAGGCTTAATAACATCTTCATAAGGTATCCGTTTTGTGCAAACCAAATGTCAATCTTGACCCAAAATTTCGAGACGAACATAATAGCGCAACCCATTTCACTTAATTATTCTTCTAAAAATTAAGTATACTTTAATTTGTGAATTTTAATGTTATAAAATTATGGGTTGTTACAGGTCCTTTCTACAAGCAATAACTGTCTACTTCTCTCGGTCTTGTCAACGGCTATCAAAGGATCAAGAAGGGCTTGATCGAGAACGGTATCTTCATCGAATGGAATTGCTATAAATAAAAGAAGGAGATAAGAACCAATGTTTGAAAAGATAAGAGAGAACTTCAAGCAAGGGCAATTATCTCCTACCATCCATCAGCCATATAAGTTGCCGGAGAATCGAACATAGAAGTATTGATCTGAAAACCCCTTGACACTGTCCACTAAGCCGGTAATAATTCTGTGACACTTGCCTTCCATAAAAATAAAAGAGGGACAATCTGCTTTCCTTCTTTTAAAGGCATACAGTGAACATATATCTTGAAATGAAGGCTCTCGTTGTTTGACTCTCATAAAAGGTACATAAAGTCCCATTAAAATATAATAACCATTAGGATGCAATTGGTACGGGGTAATAGCCAAATGCCGTAAAATGGATTCTAAATAGGATTTAAAAGGGGGGACCGCTGCACTTGAATGTATATGGCGATTAACTTTAACATAACCAGGAGGTGTATGGTCAGGCAAATCATCTTTCCCCGAAAACTTAGTTTCATCTTCTGAAAATTAGAACCGAGCACGCATTTGCTGGTATGAAGCAAAGTGAAGTGTTGTTCTATGACTATCAGAAGGAACTCTGTTAAGAGCTGGGGTTGGGGGAAATCCTGACAAACATTTGCTCCGGAGACAACAATTGATGTAGCCTCAGTTACCTGGCCAGAACCCCTAGCTTCTCCAGACATGATTCCCTCCTTTGGATTTTGACGCAGTTGATTTCTACTTAGCATTTCTACATAAATAGATATGTTCAAAAAGCAAATCGCAGGTACAAGCTTCTTAGTTTAAAGAAAATAACATACAAAGCTTAGGATTCACGATCAGCGTGTACTAATTAAACTAGTTCCAAGTCTCGATGATTCTTGAATGGTAATACTTAAGCAAAGAGCGTTTAATCGGATTAAAAATGTTAAAAATAAGAGCAATCCTGCATAAGTATGCCATTCAAGCCAAGTTGTAATCTTAGACTAATCTACCATTGGTATGAGTGACCAATGGTAAAATCATAAGCTAGGAAAATATGTGCAAGTGTTCAAGTCGTTGCAGGTTAGTAGTGCGAGAAAAGTTCAATAACTAAATTGTCAAGAAATACTCAAGAAATGTAGCATGCCAATCAAACTTGGTCAAACATTTGCTGCACGATCAACTGGGAAGGTCGTCCATAGTTAGACAGGAACGACCCAAACCAAGTCGGACATGAGCAATCGTAGTAATCAGACAGAGAGGATCCTTCAAATAAGAGAGTGACCGACCCTATATATATGAGGGGCATGAGCGAACGACCAGGACCAATCCATATTAAACAAGACGATTCAAGAGAGTTCATGCACAACCGACCTGGACCAATTCGAGCGTGACAGGCCCTATATATATTGATGTCGAGCTGGACCGAACCACGTCAGGTTGAGCATGAAAGACCCCTGGATAAGTCAAGCAAGTTTAGCAACCATAATCAGATAGTATGGGTTTGTGCTACGCAACAAAAGGCCAACTTAGCTCAAAATTTTCACACAACCGAAAGACAGTTGGTCAAAGCCAAAAATCAAGCATGCATGTCAACATTTGTGCAACATTTAAAGCGTGAAAAACTTTGTTTCAAGCATTACAACAAGCATGTCGTAGGCGTATGGCTCAAATCAAAACTTAAAGAATTTTATACAAGCCAAATACCTCAGCTACGAAATCAAAGTCTAATCGGATTAAGCATCGGCACAGTTTACATCAAAGCGTGCAAGTTTCCATGACTCAAGCATTTCATCAAACGTATCATGTGCAAAAGATTCGAATCTAACTATACGGGATCTTGTACAATTGGGAATCCTCATATACAACCTTAACCCCGCTACAGATTAAATCCATCCCAAACTCCGGTGATCACAGCTCAAATATTTTAAAAAGACCAAACCGTTCCCAAAGCTTCCGATTCAAAATTCTAGACCTATACAAAACAAAAAAAATGAAGGTAAAAGAGGAGAAATCACTTATGGGAATCAGAATGTTTCGGGTTCGAGGGAGGTTGCTCCGATTTTCTCCGGCGATTGATCAGACTTCGCTAGAGAGAACCGAGCATGACGATGAATTGGGAATTAGTGAGGAATTGATCGAGGGTTATGGTTTGAGCAGAATTTCCTAGGATGCTGCTGCCATTAATTTCTTTCCTTCAAGAAGAGTTGGAACACTAAAATGAAATAAGGGGCGGGAAAACATAGAAGAAATACGTAAAGAAGACTAAGAGGCTCGCTCAGACAAAAGTAACATTTCAGCTCGACCCGCTCAGTTATGCTAATATGATGACCCATCAGATCCATTCTTCCCACTCGAGCGCGAGTGGTCTGCTCGACCATGTCAACATGTTGTCCCAGTTGGGAAGGCTAGCTCAACCATAAGTGCGAGTGAACCTCAGACAATTTGATCATGAGTAAGAACGAGTCCAAACTTAGTCGATCATATCTGCTTACATTCCACCGCAAGTTACGTATAATCATCACATGAAAAACATGATTTAATCTACCAAATTATATTATGATCAAATTATTTCGAAGCCTGTAATTTTTCACAAATGAAAAATTACAAACTTAGAGGGGAAAACGTTTATCTCTTAAAGAATCGTACATATAATTGATTGATCAAAATCTGAGAAGAGACTGTGGAGCGGGAATCATAACGCTCGGTTGAAAATACTCAGATCAAACAAGCCAAGATCATTCGCACAAACCCAGGACAATTAAGAAGGGAAATCCATTCGCATAAGACACGGGTCGAACATGGCACGAGGGATCGGTCACTCATATCAAAAGAGATCGACCGCTCTAGGAGACCGCTTGCGTATAAAGATAGCTCGCTTCGCCACCAGACAGTCGAATCACTCACTCATCAAAATAAGGTCGAGCATAAAAACTTAGCTTGACCATATAATGAGTTCGTACATACGAGGCTTGCTTAAGGACAACATAGCTCGAGCGCAATAATGCTTATACATCTTGCAGAGGTCGCTCATCCTTCTTCACAACCACTCATTCAAACTACCACGGTCGACCATGCATGTCTCTTAGGCAAGAAACCCAAAGTACAATGGGGTCGCATGCACATACTTTGGTCGCCCACATCTGCAACACTACTCGCTTGCTCATTCCTAGATCAGGTACCACCTACGGTCGATCAGAGAAAGGCCTATATTAATTCCTGGTGGTCGCACCTACACTTTCCCTGCAATCCTCATCGGTCGCTCATATACTCACCATCCGGTCAGCTTGCCCGCGCACGTAGGGATCGCTCGCATAAGACAGCTGGATACAACTGTTGACAGTTAGTTACAGCTGGGCGGTGACATTTTTGTAATTAAAGGGGCGAGCGACCCACATCCTGCATATATGAATTTCAGCTCATTTCTTCATGGGGGCTCACCTATAAATAGGCCATGGCTTCCACTACAAAGAGGAGGGATTTGGACCACCCCGAAGGGCTGCCAAATTGCATCTTCTCTCATTTTAAGTAATCGTAACATCATCTAACACTTCTAAGCAAAGATCTAAGAGCATAATCCACCATGGCTTCCATTAAGATAAACCAAGTGTCTTAGAGATTGAAGATCCTCCTTGATCCTCCTTGCATTCGAAGATTTCTCATCATTCCTTCATCGATTCCACCATTTCTCCGCTGGTTCAGTTATTTCTCCACCAATTTACATAGATCTAAGTGAGATTTACTTGTAAAAAGAGAAAATGAATGTACACAGAGAGATTCTATGTCTTGTAATCATTAAAGTTGTAATGAAATCCTTCCAAACTGGACGTAGATCTACCTAAGATCGAACCACTGTAAATTCTCTTGTCTTTTACTTTGCTTTTTTAATGATTGTGGCCCTATTACCTTAAATATGACCATTTGGTGAAGTGCTTTCAAAGCACCCTTGGTGTTTGAGCCAATTTTGACTTAGACATTGTCAGTTTGTTATTTTAGTTTGGATATATTGACAGTTTGGCAAGTAGACAGTCCGGAAGTTGTACATTTTTACGTGAGCAGTTTGGATATATGTAATTATATTTGGTCACTATTGGCTGTTTGGACATATAAATAATGGTCTTTCAGTTTGTCACCTTTTTGGCAGTTTGGATAGGTAGTTTGGCAGTTTGGCAGTCTTGGATATTCTGACAGTTTGGCTTTCAGTTTGGTCTTTCGGTCTTTCAGTTGGATATATAGGTATATTGATATAGCTAGTAGTTTTAAGTTTTTTTTCTGGATTTCAAGTATAATTGTCATTGTTTTTTTCTCATTAAATAGTTGAGAGATAAATTGTTGTATAGTTGGATATATGATCATTGTAATTATTTAGTTGTGTGAATAAAGCTTATTTGCCTTTCAAAAATATACCTCTTAAATATTACACTTAGAACAAATATATTGGTGAGCTTACACCGATATAAACTTATGATAGGAAACAAACATTAACGAAGACAATAAAATTAAACTACTAGCTACATTATGATTTTAATGCATTTCTAAAGCCTTTTATCTCTTGTTTCAACTTGTTTACATATGTGATTCCCTAAAAAATAAATGACCACCTATCCATTTCATATAATTGCAACCCACTTGTCATAGTTGAATTCTATATTTTTATTTTTTCATCGAATTATAATGTCTTAATGTAAAAGAAAAGATTCCCTATATTGATTATCAATAGATCTTTAAAATCTAATTATTTACCCAAATAAGAAAGACCGATTATATCCTATAATTCTACTGTCTAGTCCCAATCCACAAACCCAGTATTTTAGCACGTTCCATTTCAACTAGGTCTTACATTTCCAATATGCAGGTACGTAGGCTTAAAAAAGGAAAGAGAGAGTGTGTATAAAATATAAACGTAACGCTAGAATGGGGTAATCAGTTTGGGTTCAGATTATGAATACTAGCAAACATATTTACTAGAAATCTGCAAGGGGTAGTCAATCTGAACAGAAAATCTAAAGAACAAGATTTGATTTTTCATAATTTCATACGATTTATATCTTATCTATTGTTCTGACTTCTCTATTCTCATGGTATTGCAAAACCCTTTGTATTGGATCTAATTTTAGACTGTATTTTATTTTATTATGGGAATTAGAATTTCTTTGTTCGATTAGTTTAACCACCATGCAGACTACCAGTTATGTCACAGTTATATTGATTTATCTAGTATTAATATACAATTGGTTGATGATTCACTGCTTTTTGTGAATAAGATGTTTCAAATCTGGTTGGTGAATAGTTTAGTGTTGTCAAACTTGATTTAAGTCTTTCAAACCACACTCTAGGTGCTTGCTTTAGACCATAGATTGCTTTATTTAGTCTACACAAAAATGTTGGGTCTTGTGTATAGCCTTGTGGTTGTTGCATGAATATTTCTTCATGTAGATTCCTATTAAAGAATGCATTGTTGACATCAACTGCTGATCTTCCAGTTATTGCTTAATGCTATAGTCAATATAAGTCAAATAGTTGAGGGTTTTACCACCGGTGAGAAAGTTTCATTACAATCAAAACCAAATTCTTGTGTGAATCCTTTTGAAACAAGTCTTTCTTTATATCTATTAATGGATCCATGTGGATTCTTTTTCATTCTGTATACCCACTTGCATCCAATAATATTCTTGTTGTTTGGTGGACTCACTAGTTCCCATGTACAATTATTCATCAATGCTTGATAATCTTCATCCGTTGTCTTTCTCCATTCTTTGTGTTTGACTGCTCATTGATAATTATTTGGGTCTTCTTCAGTAATGATCATAGTATAAGTATTTGGTTTGAATGCTCATTTTTGATCTGGTTATCACTGGATGTCCAGTTTGATCCTGTGATGGTTGAGTTGGTGAGTCATTTTGTCTGCTGCTAGAGTTTTGATTACTATCATTGTTGATTTCTTCTCTTGTTTCTTCTGATTGTCTTCAACTTGATTTTGTAGGTGATTGAATGGCGTTGTTAGTTTTCTCTGGTAGATCATCATTATTTCATTATCACTGTGATGGCCTTCAGAGTCACTAGCACCTGTGTCACCATTCTCTTGATGCCATATGTCAGCAATGTTGTGCAGATCAGGTATACTAACCTTTGGATTATATATTTTGGTTGTGGTTTGTATATCTGATCTGCTATAAGTGAAAATATTTTCTTCAAAAATAACATGTTTGCTCATATATATTCTACCAAACTTGTTTATACATCTAAACCTTTTTGATTATTGCAGTAACCTATGAAAGTGCAGGGTTTAGTTCTATAGTCAAGTTTATGATTATTATAAGGTTTTAAGTAAGGGAAACACATACAACCAAATGTTTTTAGACTGTTGTAATCAGGTTTGACATTAAATAGCTTTTCTAGAGATATTATATCTTTTAGTACTTTCATGGGAATCCTATTTATTACATGCACAACAAAACTGAAAGCAGCAGGCCAAAATTTAAGTGGAGAAGATGCTTGAGCTAACAAAGTTAAACTTGATTCACTTTGCGTCTATGTTTCCCCTCAACTATACCATTCTATTCAGAAGTATAGGGACATGTTACTCTATGTATAATACCCTTACTATTAAAATAATATGTTAAAGGTTTGTAATTTAATCCTCCATCAGACTGCATGACTTTAATTTGAAAGTTTATTTGGTTTTCAAACATACTGATAAAACTAATGACAATACTTTTAGCATCAGATTTAGCTTCCAAGCATATCTAGTGTAAGCATCAACAAATGATATATAGTATTTATATCCATAATCAGAAAATATAGGAAACGCACACCTCACTCTATAATCCTGAGACTAATAAGAGGAAGATAACGCTAGTGGATTTCACAAAGATTCAATTTGACTAGCTAGAATATAAAGTCAAGTGGTTAATAATATGATTAGGGGAAGAATTTCTTAATTCCAGCATTATAGTTTTTATACAATACATAACATAGGAGTACAATAAATAGGAAGTTTACACACTAATAATAATAATAAAAAGGGCCTTCAACCACACAACATTACTACAAAGTTAACTAACAACATTAAAGACATAGAACTTAATTAAACATAATAATGAACAGTGTTGGAACCTTCTAGGTGCCTTGCTAATTTCTTCCAGTCTCCTCATCCCCAGTGGGTGGGTCACGAAGGATGGCAACCTCCACAAGGAGCCCCTCCGGTTCTTGGAACGGTGCCCCCTTCCTGTTTCCGAGAGCACGAATTTCGTTCTGGAGAAAGTGCATACAATCTCGTATGATAATAGGATCGATAGCAGGCATATGCTCCCAGAACGCACCTAGCGTCTGCTCCCGTTGGAGCTTCTTGTTTTCCACCTCTATTATTTCTTGCTCAATTCTCGCAAGTCTGTTAGCGATAGCCATGGCTACTCAAAGCTCGCTTCGCACCTACTTCTAAGATAAGAGTTTGGATTGCAAAAGAGAGACCAAAAGAAGCTTCTATTTATAGGTGCATAATATCATGAAAAATGCAGTATATTAGGCCCTTTTTTTTATTACATTGTCTTGCTATTAATATACTGGCCCGGCTTTTCATGAATATCGTACTCAAGGCCTAATAGTTTAGATCTTTTTCACGGGTATCTACACGCAACCCCGACCCCTTGATAGGATAAGAGACCGGTCAAAAGCTCCCTGCTCTATTCTGTAATAGAGGGTACCCCTATTATTTTAATAAAATTCGTACCTGAGGCTCTTTATCTCTCTCCCATAATCAAAACAACAAAACCCCAACCCCACTCAAATAAGAACAAAAAGACTAATGAAATGATCCAAACTCAAGTATTAATTATCAAAAGACATGTCTTATTTTCTTAATAATACATATTTGTAGCAATGAAATACTATGATACTGAACTAATTAATATACTGGGCGAAGCAAGTAGGTAAATAGTATATATGTGTATTGAGTTTGAGTATCAGTTGTCAACTTAAGAATAGTTTGGATTACTTACTCTCGATAGTGAGATGGACCTCAAATATCAGTGGTAATCAATTGACCAGGTTTGGAATACATAGGTAATGAATCCGAAAATGGTAATTTGTGACTTTTTCCCATCTGGCAATAAGCACACACATAAGGTAATTTTGCAGGAATTTTTTTTATTTTATTATCATTAAGAATTTTTGTTACAATGCTAGCACTAGGATGTCCTAATTTATAAAGTCATAAGTCAAATGTACTTCTAGTCTGAATTTCATCAGTTATATTAGTCAGATTACAATGTGAGTGATCATTAATAGTAGTACTATGGTTGCTGAGATTGAATTCATAGAGTCCCTTCAGACCATTACCCTGTAGAAGAATTTTCCTAGTTATTATGTCTCGAACTACACGTTATTTAGGGAAAATTCAAAGTACACTTTATATTTAGCAAATTGAGACACACTAATTAGGTTTTTCTTAACAGTGGGTACTCTTAGTAAATTATGCGAAAATAAGTGCCTATTACCAATGATACTACTAGTGTCAGTATGAGAGATTTTAACACACTTAACAATGCCCATGCTTATAGTTTGATTACCTTTGTGTTCTTTGTTCCCAAGATTCAAGTTGTTTAGATTGTTAGTGATATGATGGCTAGCTCATGAGTTTGGGTACCATGAATTCATCTTGAATATGATCAACTCCGGCTTGTTCATTGGGATACCTTGTGTTATCAGTATGATTACTTGCATCTCCCTGTCCCTGTGCTAAATTGGTAGTGAAATTGGTGTTTCTTTGACTGTTGTTGCTGGCTTGGGCTGCAGAGTAGTTTGAATTGTATCTGAAATAGCACTTGGTAGAAGTATGGCCAATCTTCTCACATATTCGACATTTTGGTCGATTGTTGTTGTTGTTGTTACTCCAGCATCCTCTACCACCTCTGCCTCTGGTGATGGTGTTGCCTCTTTCAAAAGTTTGCTCATTTATGTAATCATTACTTATCTGATTTCTGTTATTGTCATTACTTTTATTAATAACATAGTTAATAGAAAAGTCACTTTCTTGAGCTTTCTTGCATTCAAGCCTAGCTTCATGTGCTAATAAAATACAGTGAACATCATCAAGAGACAAGAATTCCTTTTTTGAGGAAATTATGGCTTCTACAGCCTCATATATTTACTTAAGCCATTGAGAATAGTCAACATTTGTTCAAAATCTTACACTTTATGACCAGTAGCTTCTAACATGTCACCAACAGATTTAATTTTTCTCATGTATTCTCTCACGGCAATGTTGTCCTTCTTTATTTTTTTCCAATTCTCTTTTACAAAACATGACTTTAGCAGCTGATTGGTTGTTGAAGGATTTTTCTATTGTTGTCCATATCTCGTTAGAACTTTTGCGGCAATCACTTGTGGTAATAATCTTTTATTGATACTAGATAGCAGCCATGAATTGAGTAAACAATCTTGCCTGTGGTATTTCATGTATTCTTCATTACTGTCTATTTTATTCTCTTGATCAATAATGAATTTTGGTGGAACTGATAAAGCCTCCATGATGAAGCCTTTAAGGCCATAACCTTGGATTGTAGTCTTGATCTAAAGTTTCCAAAGCAAGTAATTGTTTTTATCATTTGCACTGTAATTAGTTGTGACCGAGGACTAATTACAATTTTGGTGAGTTTGTCAACAACAATGACGCTTTCAATCATTCCGGTAGCATTGTCAAAAGCCGATGAAGCAGTATCATTAGCCATGATGACCAAACGATGAATATAGATCGATGGCTATTAAGTCTTAATGATGCTCTGATACCACGATAAAAAAGCAGAATTGAGAAAAACATCAGTTTATTATTGAAGAATTATAATACAAGATGATACAAATTGTATAGAGGAGTCCTCAATTTATAATACAAGAAATAAACGTAAATGGCTTGAATAATGGGCATGTGATCGTTGCTTGAATAATGGACATGTGATCATTGCTTTGTTATATGCGGAAGTATTCAGCTGGATATAGATATAATACCATATACGAAAATGTACAGCTAGATATGGATATAATACCATATATGAAAACTTTCCTGTTATTCTTTCTTTTCTTATTAAGCTGTAATATCAAATAGCGTAGACAAAATGAATATTATCATAATATGGAATAATAAATACATCTTATACAATAAGTTAAATTTATGCAAATATGAACAATTATAGAACCTTACATGAGCGATTGGCAGATTTTCCAATTCCACCTTTACGAGTTGCATCGATAATGTTATCTTTATTGATCTTGAAGAAGTAACAAGCGCTCTTACACTGTAGTTTGTTGCTTGCCTTATATCCTTTCTCCCTTTTGTCATCTACCTTCTGACCTATAATCTCACAAACATACTCAAGAACCTGTAAAGATAACCATTTGCAATATATATGCATGAAAGGTAATACATCTGTTTATATTGTGAAAAATAGTGCAAAGGATATACCATGGTTCCACGGTTCATAAACAGTGATGAATGTAGCCCAAAGGAGTGGATGCCAGATTTATGAAACCACCAAATTTTTCCAAGACTTAGATTTTTTACAAAGCTAACACTCTATTTTATGTCTGAAAATTAAAATGTTGGTTCATTAACAAACTTCTATGGGCAGAATTTAGATTGAATATCAATTTTTCTTAATATAATAATTGACAAAATATGGGTATAAAAATAAAAGCTATAAATTACCTGACTCGGATGGATAACATTATCCTCCAATTTCAATTTTCTAGAGTATCGATGATTATGACAAGATTCTTGTAAATATATATTATAATGTTGTATTTATGCTCATAAATTTTGAAATGAACAGGAAAACAAACTGTGCTTGTGCTTACATTAAAAGGAAAACATGTATATGTACCACATTAAAGGAAATCTTGTAGGTTTAGGTTATCACAACATTTCCAAAGATTGTTAAGTAGATAGGCTAAACACACTGTGCTTGTGCTTACATTAAAAGGAAAACATGTATATGTACCACATTAAAAGAAATCTTGTAGTTTTGCAATTAGATTTAAATTAGAACTACATATTGCTTTTATAATTGAAGTCCAAAATACTTGTTTGAGAAATCAAGCAACCTTGTAATTGAAAGAAATATAAATAAAGATGAAATAATAAAGATTGGTAAAACATTAAAGGCCAGTTTGACATAGGCTAATGAGTAGAATATTACCGAATGCACTAAGTAAACCAACATCATAACGAGCACGAAATGAGAAAAAAATTTAATAGAACACTGTATGAAAATGTTTGAATAGCGGTCTGTCAATAACTCATGAATACTACTTTAACAAAAAACAATGAATTTTGAATAAGTGAGAGAGTGGATTTTGGTATCAAGTATCTCTATAAAAAAAATCTAGATAACTGGTTTGATTTTTTAATATCAGTGTATTTTGTAGATAGATTAAATGAAATGATTATAGTATACGACTTTAACAGTAGTCCTTCTTTCGAAGAATTCTATTGTAGATAAACTGACATTAATAGATTTGGATTATCAATTTACTATCAAACAAATATGAACTAAAAAAACGTCCTTCAATGCCAACATGGAGGCACGCTGTTTTTAATTTTAATTTTTCCTATTAAGGTAGAGAAACCTGGAATGATCTACTTTCTTCATTAATAACTTTTATATGAGTTTGGTGTACTTACGTTGCTGCAACCCTCAACTCTTTTTAGCTCATTTATACTCTTGGAACTTGCATTGAAACATACAAGAGCTTTTGATAACAATTCTTGCATTAGAAATAGAAGCAACAACTTTAGAATTTCATATTCCCATGCCACTTTTTATGCTTGACTACATAATGCATACTGGTACACACAAATATGTAAAGTAATGGTATCTCCTATCTCCTTAAATAATATAATGCATAGACAAACTTCACTGGTATACTCAAACATGAAAAATTCTTACATATGAATACAGAAAACAAAATGGCTTTAAAATTGCATATGTCTACTTAAAATTTAAATGAATAGGTAAATATACACATATTAAACCTACAGGAGTTCATTTTCCCAGAATGAGCTAAGTACATTTAACAACTGAAAATATTTAATGAATATTCCTAAATGTATACTATCACTTAGATAGCTATAATTGAATCAAAGTATAATAACATTAGTCTTGTCACAGGTGCAACTTTCTATTATTAAAACCAACATAAATCTGATAATAATTGGAACTTTTATCAATGTACTGTCTCAAGCGAAAAAAACATTGGTAAACGAATTAACTTTAGCTAACAATTGCGTGCACACCAACTAAAAAGAAAACCTACAAAGTTAAAGCCATGGCCTTGTTACAACAAACAGTCAAATCGACAAATGAGGAGAAATGATGGAATATGTTCAAGCTTCTTTTACATCAACATTTTGGGAATGGATCTATAGGTTACTTGATCCAATATTGAAAACATGGAAAATGAAAAAACTTTATTTTCTAAATAAATAGGGAGCTAGTCTATGTAGATTGATCAAATGAAATGGTTGTAGTATACTAAAAGTAACCATGTATATGATGAAAGGTCTCGTAGTAAGAAATATATGAGTAATAACTTCGTCCAGAAAACGCAAGAGATTACCCTAATTTTGTGATAGCAGTAAGCAAAGTACTCGAGTAGATGCAATCCTCTAGCTTTTTCCCTCTTCCCCGTTGCTGCAAAGCCTATAGGTGAAGCACATATGTTGTCCATGTCATCAAATCTTAATTTGGTGAAGGCGTGATACAATAATTAAACAAGCCAAACATATTACTAAACAATAATTTAAGTTATAAATACAGTTGTGATTCAAATGATTTCCTTTATGTACTAAGGGGGTAGGTCGTGGGATCTATAACGGAGAAGGCGGAAGGCTAGTTACGGCGGTATGGAAGCGGTTGATTTCGGATGAGTGGATGTGCTTCATTGATTTTGGAGGCGAGTGGTTTTTAGTTCTTTTATGGTAAGCTAGACAATAAAAAACTCACTACCTTGCGCGACCTCCATACAAATGCCAGCATTTCGTCAAGTATCTATTGTTGCATTCCTTACTATTACACCATCATCAAAATTGTTCATAGTCAAGCAGCACAACTAAGTATGATTTGTCAAGTTTCAAGCCTATCAATAAACAGTTGCCCTGAAAACTTATTCCATATCATAATCTACCTATCAGTAAGTGGTTGTTCTTCTTAAAACTTATTTCATAGTACAACATTTGATATTGATACGAATTAGAGGTATAGAGGCCTTGCACAAAAAAGAAAATTGGATTTTGGTGATAGATTTGTCTTTAATGTGCAAATACTCTACGAACCTAGGCAATTTATGATTACTAGTCATTCAGTTTAATGAGATTGTGCTAACATCTTATGACATCTCTTGGTGAATGTTGATTTGATCTCTTTGGTGTAAACTATTTTTCGTGACCCAACTAAGGTAAAATGGTTTTTGTACTGGTTAATTTATTGATTGTAATAAACAATGTTTTATGTTTAATACTATTAATTTACTGTGCTATATGTTGGAATAATGTTAGCTTAGCAACGTAGGCTTCCAACGGCCTTCAACGGCACGTTGGCAACGACTTCCAATGGAAGCAGTTATCTGGATATTACTAACGAATTAAAAAATATTTTCGTTGGTTTTAAACCCATTGGCGGTTGCTAGTAGCCGTTGCTAAATCGCGAGAAAATTGCCAATAGCAGCTTCTTCTTCGTCATTTCGATTTTGCCCACTAAAACTCTCCAAAACCCACCCCTTCCTCCTCTAAAAATACACACTACAAGAAAACACTTCAATTTTCTATGCAGAATTTCCTATGTCGTTCCTACGCCAAAATGCGGGGCGTAAGAAGGCGTAGGAAATAAGTAGAAATAGGTAATGGCATAGGAAAGTCATAGGAAATTTCTTAAACCTTTCCTATGCCAACCATAATATGCAGAAAATTAATTAAGGCATATTAAAGTCATAGGAAATTCGCTACGATAAAATTATCGTCGTTGCAAAGACGTGGATAATCGCATACGCCATTCCAACGTCTATGATATTTTTTTACAAATTTAGATTGGCGTAGTAATAGCATAGGAAAGTTCCTACACAAACTCTACGGAAACAGAAATAAAATTAGTTAGTGTTATATTAATTTATTTTAAGCTTGAATATAATTAATTATGCTAATCAAACCGACAAGCCCAAGTTTATATATAATTAATATGAGCTACTGATCCGTGTCATACAATGGAAGGAACGAAATAACATGACAGGGATAACTACTTTGAACCATTCGATTATAAAATATAAACATAGATGTGAGCTCTTCATCGAACTAGACATATTGCTATATGTATGGATGAAAAAATATCATTGGCTCATCCCGTGCTTTTTTTGCTTCCCATTTCTTCCTCTTCCCCAAAAAGCAAAAACCCTAATTTGAATTTCAACTCCTTAATCATTTTTAGGTCACCACGAACAAATTTTCCCCAGGAGATCGAAGTCACCTACTCATTAATTGTAATATGATTCACAGGGATGTCAACACAAGATTTGGTACTCTAAACAATTTCACGTCCCTCTTCTCTCTCCCATCTACCATCAAAATGTGGTGAGCATCGTCTTGCTGGTGTATTGTTCTGGCATGATTGATGATATGTGGATGGATATGGAGATATCAGGCGATGGGGTAATGATGGAAACAGCAAGAAATTTAGAGAAGAGGGGGATTAAACTGTGGTGATCAAAGAAAGTGGATAATCAACACAGTTCACAACAATGAGTGAAGGAGAAGATCAGCACCAAATGGTACTTCAGATTTCAGGGGATCAACACAAGAAGATCTTAGAAAATAAGGTTATCAACTCATATTTTGAGGAGAGAAAACAAAGATAGAGTTGTAGAACAGAATGAGGTGAAAATGAGAAAACTTTTATTAATTCATTTGGCATGCATCTACAGGTTACAGTATGCCATATATATAGGCTTTGTAGAACGACTACAATCATCACTTATTTGGACTAAATCAACAAGTACCCTTATTACATGAAAACATGCCCAAAAGTTTCCTTGTTTTTTTGTCATGGCAATTGCTAGGAGATGTAACCATTCCTCCCCCCTTAAAAACAATCTTGTCCTCAAGGTTGTGTACAAGCTCCTGCAGCCACTTGAACATTTTTACACTAGTTAACGAGCTGCCACCCGGGTCAAATATGAAGATATTTCTTTCATTATGATGCTTGCTTAAGTGGCTACCCTTTTGCTTCACTATCTAGTGCCAAGAGTTCATGATGCAGTGCATTTACCGCAGAATCATTTAGCGATCTCTTCTGCAAAGTAGAGGCCAGTTTGTCATTAAAAGACATTGGTTTCAGAGCCGAGGAACAAATTTTTCGACCAGGTAATTTAAGGTTAAATTCTGAACCATGTTTTTTCTCAGTATTTGTCATTTGTTTGGCTATTGAAATCAGCAACAGAAGAATTTTGAACCCTCAGTGGACCTTTGTAAGATTCACGTGGAACGTCAATTTCACAAGCAATCATATTTCAATTTCCTTCAGGTTTACTTTGTACAACACCATTAATAGTATAATAGTCATTCGACTTGGCTGTGCTGAACTGAATAGTATTTGCATCTCCTATATCATGTTGATTCTTAAAAATGAGTTGATCTGTTTTATATGGTTCTATGATAATGGCCTTGATGTTTTCAGCATGTCCGTATTCATCAACATTTTTTGGAACAATCTCAGTAGCATGTTCTAGTATTCATGCTGCCTTGCATATGAGATTAACATCATCATAGAATTCGTTTGGCCCAATAGTAATATTAGTGTTAATCCCTATAAAATCAATACGCACATTGAGTAAAAGATACGGAACGGACATTATCAGGGTCGATCGTGCGCAATGTTATCCGAGGCACTTAAACGACCAAATATCAGACCCAAGACGAGTCAAGTCAACCAGTACGACCGAGGATGATGGCACGATATGTAATGGGAAGTGCGACCCAAAAAGGATAGAGATCGTATATCATGTAAAGTCGCTCACTGATTTCCCGTCAAAAGACCAAGCCTGAGATAGAGCTGCAATACAGGTGCGGAAGCCAAGGTCGGTCGGTCATATTGAGACAAAGCTGCTCAAACATAGGAGCAAAGCAAATCGTCAATTCAACATAGGCGAAAGCGACCTCATAGCATAGCCGTAAGGACAAACAGCGCCATGTAAAAGAGAAAAAGGATGAGCACCCTTGAACTAAGAATGTCGGTCGCGCAAGAAACAGGGGAGAGTCTGGTCCAGTCCCGCGTTCCGCTCTTACAAAAGTTTCCAATCTTCCCAAAGCATTCAATCTTACAGGGACACCTGCTCCTATGGACCCGCTCAACTACTTAAGGCGCTCGCTCCATTGAGTCACTCGCGCATGACAACCAAATATAGATCTGGACAGCTGGCTACAACTAGCCTATGTCATGATTGTAATTAATAGAATGAATGGTCCGTAGCCTGCATTAACGGATTTCAGATCATTTCCCAGGGGAAAATCACCTATAAATACACTATGGCTGCCAACATAAAGGGGATCCAATCTTGAAAACCATGAAGTGCTACTAAATTCTATCCTCAACCACTGATTCGGCCCTGGCGTCAAGAACAATCTTGTGATCATGGAAGACGAAGACATCCTCCCTCTCAGCCATTCATCCATCCTTCTTCTCCTCAAGTTCTACCATTCTCTTCTATAATTCCAAGATTAAAATATATAAATGAGGGTATATTGAGTGAATATAGAGATGTATGGAAAGAGAGAATTGATGTATTTTGTAATCCTCGTTATGTGATTGAAAATCACCTTCACATTGGACGTAGGCCTAAATAACGGCTGAACCACTATAAATCTCGTCTTTACTTTACCTTTTCTCACATTTTTCGTTTTCAATTGTTGATTAAACATAGTTCCATTTATTTCTTACCAAATTGGTAAAGTACAGTTTAGTACCTTGGGTGTTTAGACCATTTTTGGTGTAAACATTTTGGCGCCCGCCGTGGGGCCATGTTCATAATTCCCTTTCGTAGTTCAACAATCTAAAATAAAAATATATCCAAAAGTGCTTTCTCCTTTGAAACCATGGTCGGATCGAAGAAAAGCGGCAAATCTACTAAAGTTACTACGATCAGTGAGGATGATATTGCTAACGAAGCTACGCCTCAAATCTTGAATAAAGGGGTAGGGGACAGCCCTAGGCCACCTATAATGCAAGATGAATTTAATGTGGTTGTAACCGGCCTGAACGAAAAAATGGATAATACAATGAAGACGATAATGGAAAGGTTTGATGTCCTGACCAACGTTCAAGCCAATCTGTTACCACCAAACGTTGTGGTTAATACTGGTGAAAAAGAGGACTCATCAGCCTCAGACCCTGGACGACCTCACAACCTAGTGGGAGACAGGAAAGAAGCCGGCGTTGAGGATCCTAAGGCTAGATCTCCACAGCACAAAGAAGAACGCGTGGCTCGGGCTGTCGAAGGTCCCACCAACTTAACATCCCTCAAAAAAGATGCAAGGCGCCGAAGCTTAAACCGTGGTCGCACTGATAAAAACGTCAGTGCCAATCCCGATGAACAAGCCGGTGAGGAGAGGTGCATCACGGACATGATCCAGCGAATAATGAAGGTGAAGGCGACCCGAGAAGATGAGGAGAAAGAATGGGAGTTTTCTCCTAGCAAAAACACATTCACAGAGGAAATCCGACAAGTGAGGTTCACAAAGAAATTCATCCCCCCAACAATAGCACCTTATAGCGGAGTTGGAGATCCAACCATTTTCCTGTTCAAGTACGACCTGCACATGAATGGAGCTAGGGCCACTGATGAAATCAAGTGCTTATACCTTCCCGTGTGCCTGAAGGGTGTGGCCTTACTATGGTTCGCCAGACTTCAACCTAAATGTATCGACTAGTTTGCTGATCTGGAAAGGAGATTTTAAGATCAGTTCCGACTAAAAACCACCAAGGCAAGGAATGTAATGTCACTATGCAAAATGGAACAGAAGCATCGGGAAATCATTAGAGCTTTCCTTATGCGCTTCCATGCTGCAGCAGCGGAGGTCATAGAACCAGAGCCTTGGTACTTATTGGCAGCCCTAAAAGGAACTATTGACAAGAAATCAGAATCTGGAAAGTGGCTCAAGATGAAGAAACCAAAAACTCTGAAGAAGTTATACAAAAAAGCTGAGAAGTACATGAGTGTAGAGGGTGAAACTTCAAGTGCCCAGAAGACTATAGAAAGTAACGCCGACAGAGAAGGAAAGAGCAATGAGTCTAGGGTCGAGCAGAAGAGCGAGTTGAGACAAAAGAGGGGAAACGAAGAGAGGAATAACAAAGCTCATAAGAAGACATGGCTGTATAAACCATCCGACCTAACCCTCCTAAACGAAACCCAAGAAAGAATTTACCAAGCCGCAAAGGATTCGGGCATTTTTCCTCAGATGAAGCCGCAGAAGGTAACTAAGTAGCAGGCAAATTCCGAAAAATTCTGCTGGTTTCATAGCCAACTAGGGCACAACACCAACGAATGTCGGCGCCTAAAGAGTTTAATTGAAGAACTCATCAGGAAGAACCGACTCTAGCAGTATGTGAAAAATCCCCGAAGTACTCCAGCTGCGCAAGAACATAACAATGCGGCTAGCCAGCCCAACTCGAGCCAGTCGACTCGAGGCCAGTAATCAATATGATATTTGGAGGTCCCCACCCGGCCGGGAACAGTTAGGCTGATATGGAAAGATATGCTAACGAATTGAAGGGTGTCACGGAAGAGGAAGGATGCATGGTCTTGAACAATGAGCTTCCGACGAAAATGCCCAAAACCTCGACAGAGGATGTGATATTTAAAGATAAAGATGCAGAAGTCATAATTACACCAACTGTCGATGCCATGGTAATCACAATTGGTCTCGGACCTGCGGTGGTAAAAAGGGTCCTAGTTGACACTGGGGCATCAGTTAATGTGATTTTTATAAAGACTTTCCAAAAGATGAATCTCCATATGCCCAAGGTGCGCGCATACCCAAATAAGATCCACGGTTTTACAGCTCAACCTATGCAACCCATCGGAACGATAGACTTACCTGTGGAATTGGCAGATGGAGAACGTAGGGCTTCCATGGTACAAACCTTTGTTCTAATAGATGAGTTTTCGTCTTACAATGAATTCCTTGGTAGGCCGACCCTTTCGAGTTTCAAGGTTGCATTAGCTCCATGGTGCTTGACCATGAAGTTTCCAACTGAAAGGGGAATTGGTGTAATCAAGGGCGACCAAATCGCTGTAAGGGACTGCTATGTGACAGAACTAAGAGAAGCTAAGAAGAAAGACTTAGGAAAGGATGCGGAGGCTCTCCCCCGCATCCAAGACCCCCCCTTATAGCAATTAAAGAAGGGTCCATGCACTGGTGAGCATAGTGGAGTGCAAAGAGAGATCGGTTCCAGGGAAGCTAGTGCAGAGGACGAGATCGCGATCGGTTCGTAATGGGGCTTCGGGTCGGGTCGGGTCTTCATCACCAGTTCGCTCGACTCCTGTTCGGATCGAGGTCTCCAAGTGGTTCAGGTCGGATGACTCTCCGGGTGAGTGGGTCAAATCGGAGCTTCAAATGCAAGCGGTCAGTTCGGTGCCACCATCTATGAGCGATGCGGATCGGGTATTGCTCCATGATCGGGTCGGGTCGGAGCTTCATGGTGCTCCACGGTTCGGTTCGTGCTCCCCTCCTCCGATCCTATCTGGTTCGACTAATTTCCTGCACTTCTTTCCAGCGATTGTTTTACGCCATTCGACGACGTTTTCGACCAATCTAACTTTTCTAATCAATCACAAAACATACCATACAGTCATAGCAACATATTGAATCGACCACTAACATCAAAACGCCAATTTGATAGGTTAAAACGGATCAAACATAGCCAAAATCCTATATTTTCCCTTTAGCATGATTAAGCAAAACTAATGATAGGATTAGTAAAACTTAACCAAATTAACCAAATTTTCTTATAGAGGCCTAAAACAATATTTCAAAATTTATAAATATTTTTCCAGATTTTTAACATGTTTAAATTTGCTAATTAACACTAGTCACCCTTAATTAGCAATAATTAGCGAGGAACTATATAAATCACTCACCTTAGCCACAAATATAATATCAAATCTGAAATGATTCTCTGTTTGGAATTGTTCCCAAGGCTATACAACAGTTCTACCTCGATTCTTGTGCTAATCCGCTTTGATTTGATGTAGATTTGACTTAATTAGCGATTAGAAGGTGATTTGGGTTGTTTTAGAAAGTGGAGGCCATGGCTAAACTTGAAGGAACAAAAAGTTGCGGCTGGAAAATGATAGAAACTGAACTTCCTAACCCTATCAGCCTTCCCATAACCCTAATCCTGAAATGGGTTATGGGCCCACTCACTAATCACCCATATTAGGCCCGATTAAGCTGTTTTTCACCTTCTAAACCTTGTTACAGCCATATCTCCCAAACGGTGAGTCCGTTTGGCTAATGTGACCGCTCTACTGAATTGTAAACCATCATCTAAAGCCAATGAAAGTGGTTTCAGGTCAAAACTCCTTTCCAATCAAAAGTTATGGGCGAAACAAGATCAACTAGGGGCAAAACGGTCATTTAAAAATCGGCAAAAATCATGAACATGGTAAATGACCCCAATAGTCGTCTCCCAAAGTTACATGACCATACGACTTCGCATGTGAAAGAAATAAATATTCTACGATCCTTCGATGCGTAGAATGCGGGTCGTTACATTCTCCCCCTTAAGAAATTCCGTCCCCGAAATTCCTTAACCCAAAACATACAAAGGATCCCGCATGCCTAACAGCCATATATAACAATCAAACATGCAAAATAAACAAAACAAACCTATCCTAGCATGCGGAAAGACTAAATCGGAACAGAAATCTTACTAGGCGAAGAGTTCTGGATACGTCTTCCTAATGCTCTCCTCTGTCTCCCAAGTACAGTCATTCTCATTCTCGCCCCACTGAACTTTGACTAATTTCACCGCCTTCCTTCGAAGTTGCTTTATATCGTTCCAAACAATACGCATAGGCTTGTGGTTCCCAACCGCCTCGGGTTCAACCTCGATATCATCCAACTGATCAGGTGAAATAGTCACATCGGGGTCGTGCACGAATTTCCTTAACTGGGAAACATGAAATACGTTATGAACTCCTGCCATCTTGTCTGGTAATTCAACTTTATACGCCAAATTCCCAACTTGTTCGAGAACTGGGAATGGTCCAACAAATCTTGGTGTTAACTTGCCTTTCCTGCCAAATCTTATCACACTCTTCAACGGAGAAATCTTGACAAACACCAAGTCGCCAATGGAGAACTTTAATTCTCTTCTCCTCTTATCAGCATAACTCTTCTTCCTATCTTGGGCAGCCTTCATTCGCTGTTGGATAACCTTAATCTTAGCTGAAGTTTCTCTTATCACATCTGGCCCAAGCACAAACTTCTCACCAGTTTCTAACCAACATGACGGTGAGTTGCACGGTCTTCCTTACAAAGCTTCAAATGGAGCCATACAAATACTGGATTGATTACTATTATTATATGCAAACTCTACTAGATGCAAATGGTCATCACATGATCCACCAAAGTCTAATATGCAAGCTCTCAAGAGATCTTCTAATACTCGATTCACCCTCTCTGTATGTCCGTCGGTTTGAGAATGATATGCGGTACTGAGATGTAATTCTGATCCTAATGCCTCTTATAAGCTATTCCAAAATCCACTAGTGAACAACGGATCTCGGTCACTCACAATGCCTTTGGGTATTCCATAAAATATCACTACCCACTTTACATATAGTTCAGCTAACTTGGCTGCCGTTCTATTCGACTTGACGGGTATAAGTCTGGCACTTTTGGTCAATCGGTCCACAATCACCCAAAGTTATCATGGCCCGATCTAGTCCTTGGTAACCCATCAATGAAATCCATTGAGACTTATTCCCATTTCCATTTTGGAATATCTAATGGTTGCAACAAACCACTAGGCTTCTTTTGCTCAGCTTTAACTAGCTGGCAATTCAGGCATTTGGATATAAACTTCCCAGCGTCCCTTTTCATCCCTTCCCAGTAGTAGGTCTGCTTCATGTCTCGATACATCTTGTTACCCCCGGGATGTATAGTCAATTTTGAGTGATGACATTCTCTAAGCACTTCATCTCTCAATCCATTGACATTAGGCACAACTAGTCTTCCATTCTTTCTAAGCCATCCATCTCGATTAAGCCCATACTTGTTCATCTCCTCATCGCTACCCATCTCTAACTTGGAGATGATTTCCAATAGGTTAGGATCGTCCCTTTGACTGGAACCAATCCGCTCAATCAAAGTAGGTCTGATCGTCAAACTTGCTAACATTTCTGGATCCAGTTCGCACTTTGGTCTGAAATCATACACAGCGATGTACTCCAGTTGCTTCCACTCAAGAAACATAGCCCCTAAATTGGCATGTCTTCTACTCAATGCATCAGCTACCGCATTGCCCTTTCCTGGTGTGTATGCGATATCGAAATCGTAGGAAGCCAAGAATTCTAACCATCTTTGTTGTCGGAGATTTAGATCCTTTTGAGAGAAAAGATACTTTGACAATTCATGATCGGTAAACAACTCGAATCTTTCTCCCAAGAGATAATGTCTCCACATCTTCAACACGAACACGATCGCTGCTAATTCCAAATCATGGGTAGGGTATCTTTTCTCGTGCGGTTTTAATTGCCGACTTGCATAAGCTACAATCCTACCTCCTTGCATCAATATAGCATCTAGTCCGGTACCACATGCGTCTGTATATACTATCATCTCTTCATTCCCCTTAGGAGTGACTAACACTGGTGCACATGTCAACTTTTCCTTTAGACTCTTAAATGCATCCTCGCACCTTTCGTCCTAGACGAAAGCTTGATTCTTCTTAGTCAATTGAGTCAACAGTGCTGCTATCTTGGAGAAGTCTTGAATAAACTTACGATAATATCAAGCTAATCCCAAGAAACTTCTTACGTCTGTTGCATTCTTGGGCGTAGACCAATCTTGTACTGTAGCCACCTTCGCAGGGTCCACGGCGATACCAATTTCTAAAACAACATGGCCTAAGAATCTCACTTCCCTTCTCCAGAAGTGACACTTAGAAAACTTTGCTTTCAATTGGTGTTTTCTCAACACCTCCATCACTATCCTCAAGTGTTCCTTGTGTTCTTCCTCTGTCCTCGAATAAACAAGTATATTGTCCACGAACAAAGGAACAAACTTATTCAACTAATCTCTGAATACTCTATACATAAGATCCACAAAATATGCTGGTGCATTGGTCAACCCGAATGGCATGACCAACCACTCATAAAATCCAGACGGTGTCCGGAAGGCCGTTTTAGCTATACTCTCAGCATCCACTCTAAGCTGATGAAAACCTGTCGCAAGATCCAATTAGAAGAATACTCTCACGCCACTCAAATGGTCAAACAAATCGTCTATCCACGGTAGAGGATACTTATTCTTCCTCGTCACCTTGTTCAATTCGCGGTAGTCCACACACATTCGAAGGGAACCATCTGCCTTGGTAGCAAACACAACTGGTGCTCCCCACTCAAAAACACTTCTTCTGATAAACCCCTTCTTCAACAGATCACTTACTTGCACCCCGAGCTCTCGCTGCTCCCTTGGAGCCATACGACGAAGTGGCATCACTATCGGTCTGGCATCTTTCAGTAAGTCAATACGGAACTCAATCTGTCGGTGTGGTGGAAGTCCGGTCACTACCTCGAAGACATCCGGATACTGGCCAGCCACGGGCACATCTGACAACTCATCATGCGGGATGTTGAGGGAATTTAGAGAACTAACCAGTATCCCATCATTGGGTAGACCACCAAACACTACCCTCCGCCCATCATCCGCTCTAACTGTCACCAAAAAGCCCTCACAGTCTACCACCACCCCGTACCTTTGGAGCCAATTGACTCCCAAAATATTGCCAAACCCAGTAAAGCCCAAAACAAAGCAATCACAAACAAACATGGATCCATGACTCGATAAGACCACATTGCGACAAATAATGCTAAGGCTAGTTGAACCACCAATCGGGTTCGTCACTACCAAAGGTCTATCGACTATCTCGGGTTCCAATCCCAACATATCTACTAGGTCACTAGATATGAAGGAACTGGAAGCTCCGGTATCAAACAATACTCGAACAAGAACATCATAAACCGAAAGCATACCTTGAATAATGACATTCTTTCCCTTCTCCACCGCAGTTGGGGCATTCGACGAAGAAGGAACAACATTGATATCATATGCTTTCACAATCTACTTTTCCTTAGGGGGTTGCGGACACTTGTCCTTGTGATGTCCCACTTGGCCACAGTTGAAGCACTTCCTATCCGCTGGCTTGGCCCGACATTCTTTTGCATAGTGGCCCTTCTTACCACAGCTGAAGCACTCAACATCTTTCTTATTCTTTTTCTTCTGGCTATCCTTGGTCTGATTCTGCTTTCTTTTATTCTGAGAACCATTCTTGCCTCCACTGCTTGCTTGCAGCATTCTTTTATTCTGAGAACCATTCTTGCCTCCACCACTTGCTTGCAGCTTTGGCTCCTCTACAGATGTAACCTCGGTCTTCGAATTAGGGTAAAGACTCTCCGACCTCAATTCTTTCCCCACAATCGATTCAAACGTCTCATCGATGTGGTTAATAAGCCTTTCCCCCAAGTACTGATCTAAGCCTGTTGTGAACTTCTCGTTCTTCTTCACGGGAGTGTCGATAAGAAATAATCCATACTTTGATAAAGTATCGAACTCAACAATATACTCCAAGACAGCTCTACCATTCTGCTTTAGCTCCAAGAACTTCCTAAATAACTCTAACTTCTGAGCAGCTGGGATAAATTTTTCACCGAATCGGGCCTTAACCTGATCCCATGTAACTTGATCCTCTGGAGTAGCTGCCTTAATAGCGTCCCACCAATTCATTGCTCGTCCTTGCAGCTGACGGGACGCCAACTTTCTTTAATCGCATCCTCGATACCCAAGTCTTCGAAGATACGCTCACAGCTATCCAACCAATCTTGAACATCCGTGGACGATTCCGTTCCGTGGAACGGCTTTCCACCAAGACTAGAGTAATCCTTGCATAGCTTGGCGAAATCGACTCTAGGCGCCTGCACTGCTACACCACCACCATTTGCAGCATTGGGAGCTGCCCCTTGCACGTTTCTAAGCATCTCTCTCATGAAGTCAGTAAACATAGCCCTCATGTCAGGAGCATTCTCATTGTTGGCTCCTCTACCAGCACCCCTCGTATATCGGCTCATCGTTCAATCTGTAAAGAGAAACGACTAACCATCCTCTCTGTGGTGTCAGTGCAGTGCGACTTCATCCTTAGCTATACTAATAGTATATATATAGCTTTTGAAAACCAAAATAATCACAAATACGCGCTCTCATATATGTATTATCTCTCCCTGGTGTCTTTCCCTAGGTTAACTACGCAACCTAGAGATCTAATATCAAGTGTGACGGCCCGCCCCGCACCACCCGACATTTCCCATGAAAGTGCGTTGTGCCGATGTCCAACCAACACGGGACGGTCGCCAAAGAAAGGAAAAAGAAAAGAACTTACTGGTGAACTAACAAAGAACCTGTAGGAAATCTCACAGCGCATGGAATAAAATATAATAATAACATACTTTGACATAAGACAGGTGAGACGGTGCATAAGCCGAAAACTAAACATCATAGCAGCGGAAAATCCAAATACAGCTTATGTTCCACATCATCATTATTACAACTTTAAAACTGTCTCTAAAGCAAAAGAAAGCGAAACAAAGCTATGGACGTGGATAACCCCTTATCACACGTCCCACAGCAAAGACCAACTCATGAAGTTGACTCGTTGGTTCCCAACTAGATCCCGAGTACAAACTTCCCACTTGGACTACCTTTGCATCTAGGGTTTTGGTCTTCTCTGGATCGGTTCGGATATGCTCCTCTTCACTATGCTTCGGATCGCGCTCCTCGAAGTGGTTCTGTCTGTGATCATTCACATCGGATCGAGTCGGATTTCTCCATCCAAATAAGTTCGGTTCGGATCGCAATCGGTTCGTAATGGGGATTCGGGTCGGGTCGGGTCTTCATCACCAATTCGAGCTCGACTCCTATTCGGATCGGGGCTCCAAGTGGTTCGAGTCGGATGATTCTCCAGGTGAGTGGGTCAAATCAGAGCTTCAAATGCAAGGGGTCAGCTCGGTGCCACCATCCATGAGCAGTTCGGATCGGGTAGTGCTCCACGATCGGGTCGGGTCGGAGCTTCATGGTGCTCCACGGTTCGGTTCGTGCTCCCCTCCTCCGATCCGATCCGGTTCGGCTAATTTCCTGCACATCTTTCCAGCGACTGTTTTACGCCATTCGACGGCGTTTTCGACCAATCTAACTTTTCTAATCAATCACAAAACATATCATACAGTCATAGCAACATATAGAATCGACCACTAACATCAAAACGACAATTTGATAGGTTAAAACGGATCAAACATAGCCAAAATCCTATATTTTCCCTTAAGCATGATTAAGCAAAACTAACCAAATTAACCAAATTTTCTAACAGAGGCCTAAAACAATATTTCAAAATTTATAAATATTTTTCCAGAATTTTAACATGTTTAAATTGGCTAATTAACACTAATTACCCTTAATTAGTGAGGAACTATGCAAATCACTCACCTTAGCCACAAACAAAATATCAAATCTGAAATGATTCTCTATTTGGCATTGTTCCCAAGGCTATACAGCAGTTCTACCTCGATTTTTATTCTAATCCGCCTTGATTTGATGTAGATTTGGCTTAATTAGCGATTAGAAGGTGATTTGGGGTGTTTTCGAAAGTGGAGGCCATGGCTAAACTTGAAGGAACAAAAAGTGGCGGCAGGAAAATGATAGAAACTAAAATTCCTAACCCTATCAGCCTTCCCATAACCCTAGTCCCGAAATGGGTTATGGGCCCACTCACTAATCACCCAAATTAGGCCTGGTTAAGCTGTTTTTCACCTTCTAAACCTTGTTTCAACCATATCTCCCAAGCGGTGAGTTCGTTTGGCTAGTGTGACCACTCTACGGAATTGTAAACCATCGTCTAAAGCGAATGGAAGTGGTTTTAGATCAAAACTCCTTTTCCAATCAAAAGTTATGGCCGAAAAAATATCAGCTAGGGGCAAAATGGTCATTTAAAAATCGGGAAAAATCATGAACATGGGAAATGACCCCAATAGTCGTCTCCCAAAGTTACATGACCATACAACTTCGCATGTGAAAGAAATAAATATTCTACAAACCTTCGATGCGTAGAATGCAGGTCGTTACACTACTTATCTGAAATGGGTGTCCAACCTGGTATTCGTGAAGAATTCAAATGGCAAATGGCGGGTCTACGTAGATTATTCTGACCAGAATAAAGCTTGTCCAAAAGATAATTACCCTCTTTCCAGAATTGACCAATTGGTGGATTCTACGGCCGGTCATGAATTGTTATCTTTCATGGATGCATATTCCGGCTATAATCAAATCATGATGTATGGTCCAGATCAGGAAGACACAAGTTTCATTACTAATTTCGGTCTATACTGCTATAAGGTAATGTCATTTGGTCTAAAAAAATTGCAGGGGCACCGTATCAGCGACTGGTAAATGCTATGTTTAAAAAGAAAATCGGTAGGACGATAGAAGTCTATGTTGATGACATGTTGGTTAAGTCAAAGAGATCAATATACCATTTGGAGGACTTAGCCCGAATGTTCGATATCTTATGAAAGTATGGCATGAAGTTGAATCCCTTGAAATGTTCTTTTGGAGTCGGCTCAGGCAATTTCCTTGGGTACATGGTCAACGCTATAGGTATTGAAGCTAATCCAACTAAAATATCAGCTTTAAGAGAAATGCATGCCCCAAGAACCAAGAAGGAACTTCAGTGTTTGAATGGGAAGATCGCAGCCTTAAATCGCTTTATATCTATGGCAACGGACAGATGTCTCCCATTCTTCGATGCCCTTAGAAAAGGAAAGAAAGAGATACAGTAGACCCCTGAATGCCAAAAAGCCTTCGAGGAGTTGATCCAACACCTAGCAACACCTCCTATGCTATCAAAGCCTAGTGACGGAGAAGATTTGTTTCTGTACCTGGCGGTTTCCGCCCATGCCTTAAGCGCAGCAATGATCAGAGAAGATTTGAAGGTACAAAAACCGGTCTATTACATCAGCAAGAGGCTATCCGGAGCAGAGCTTAATTATCCAAAACTTGGAAAACTTGCTTATTGTTTGCTCATCGCATCAAAGAAACTCAGGCCCTACTTTCAGGCTCATCCCATCAGGGTTCTCACAGACCAGCGTCTGAGGCTAGTTCTGTCCCGAGCAGAAACCTCCGGAAGATTATTAAAATGGAATATAGAGCTCAGTCAGTACGACATTATTTATCACTCTCGGAAAGCAATCAACGGAGAAGCGCTCGTTGATTTTATCGCAGAATTTACCAACCGAGGGGAGGTTGAGAGGAAGATGATACTGAAACTAATATCCAGTGGAAATTACTTATAGATGGGGCATCGAACGATCGCGGTTCTGGGGCATGGGTAGTTCTCGAAACCCTTAAGGGAAGATCCTTATGCTATGCATTAAGGCTATAATTTCCATCAACCAACAACGAAGCTGAGATGAAGCCATTATCGCAGGAATAAAGCTAGCTAAAGAGTTGCAAATAAGAACTATACAAATCTTCAGCGACTCTCAACTCGTAGTATGCCAAATTCTGGGAGAATTCCAAGCCAAAATGGGTAACTTGCCAGATTATTTTACCAAAGCCTTGGAATTATTGGAATCTTTCGAGCATTACACTATATCTCATATTCCTAGAGAGGAAAATACTAAAGCTGATTCATTAGCCAAATATGCAAGCACAGGGGATGCACAGCTAATGGGGTTAGTTCCAGTGGAAGTCCTTTCCAGCCCAAGCACAAAGCAAACTGAAATGGATTGGATCATGGAAACAATTGATGACTCAAATTCATGGATGTCGCCAATTGAAGAATATCTCACAACTGGGGCACTCCCGGCTGAAGCCAAATTCTAAAGAAATATTTTGCGAAAAGCTCCCTTACACCTTATCCAAGATGGACGACTGTATAGACGGGGATTTTCTACACCGTTACTTCGTTGTGTTACAGAGAAGGAGTCTAAGGCAATCATGGCAGAATTACACGACGGAGAACGCGGAGGACATACCAGTGGACAAACTTTGGCCAAGAAAATCATACGATATGGTTATTTCTGGCCAGATATCAATAAAGATTCCACGACCTACACTAAAAAATGTGAAAGGTGTCAAAGGTTTGTCAAGATCCCAAGGATGCCATCCACAACCATAAATCATATGATCAGCCCATGCCCATTTGCTATTTGGGGCATCGACCTCATAGGATCCCTTCCCACTGCAAAATCATGTTTTAAATACGCAATTGTTGCTATTGATTACTTTACAAAATGGGCTGAAGCAGAACCATTGGCCACTATAACTTCGAAGAAAGTTATTAACTTTGTCTTGAAAAATATCATATACAGGTTTGGGGTACCACAAAAGATAATCATAGACAACGGGACTCAATTTGAAAGTGAAGAGTTACAAATCTTTTGTGCCAAGTACAAAATCCAAAAAAGCTTTTCAGCTGTCGCTCATCCACAAGCGAACGGGCAGGTGGAAGCGGTAAATAAAATCATCAAGACTACCATTAAGAAGCGACTAGAAAAGGATAAAGGTGGATGGATAGATGAACTCCCGTTGGCATTATAGGCATATCGCACCACACACAAAACCGCAACAGGGCATACTCCCTTTTCCTTATCTTATGGCTCTGAAGATATGATACCAATGGAATTGGAAGTCCCTACCAGTAGAAGGATACACTTTGATCCCAAAGAAAATGGAAAGCTACAGCTCGAAGCCCTCGACCAACTCGAGGAAAGAAGAAAAGAAGCGGAACTCAGAGTAGCCGCATACCAAAGAAGGGTGGCCAGACACTTTAATTCAAAAGTCAAACATAGAACTTTGGAAGTTGGGGACCTCGTTCTGAAAACGATAATGACTGGTACTGGAGTATTCAGACCCAATTGGGAAGGACCTTATGGCATAAGTTAGAAACTCCAGGACGGAACTTTCAAATTGGCCACCACGGATGGGAACCAGATCCGACGAGCATGGAACAGCGAGCATATTCATCGTTATTTCTTATAACATGTTATTCAAATACATAGAAAATACTGTAAAGATTTATGAAATTTTCGCATTTTGAATGACGTACATAAAATGACTGGGTATGGAATTCTAATTACATGTACAGCTCACTTATTCACAGGCTCATACTAAAAGTTGACTTCCTTGTGTAGGAAAACGAGCGACCAGGGGCCGCCAACTCGAGGAGTTCCGACTTTCATCAGGAAACACTGGATCTTTCAATACAGAACCAACAAAAGCTTAGTACCAGATTAAAAGAGTCAATGTTGGAGTAAAAGCAATTCAAAAAGTCCCACAGTTAAAGTCCCACGGATAAAATCGCTGAGCCCACCAAAGAAACACCTCTTAGGTGCTGGATACGGGTTCTCGTCTCAAAAAACAATAATTATTGAGGCGAACCAGTGTCTGTTTCCTAGGGCAAGGCACAAAGACGGAAAAACCGACATGTACCGAAATGGAAAAATTGCTAATCCACAAAAAACGAGGGGCACCTTGTTAGGTGAAGGACACGAATTTTATCCCTTCTGAGTCAAAGCTCGATGAGATGAATTAGTGTCCGCTCCTCGGGATGAAGCATAAAAATGGGGAAGGATTAAACATGCTGGAAGGACCAGAGCAAACCAGAAATCCTAGCCGAAAGGGGGTAATCAGAAATCCTAGCCGTATGGGGGTATCCATTCTTGTTCTTTGTTGTTAACCAAGTCAAATGAAGCTAAGATTGGATTAAAACATTGGAACCAAAGTCCTCCCATGGAGGCATGCATAAAAATGCATCACGAAAATACTCCAAACAAATAAGCAGGAGATTTAATAAAAAAATTAAATGGCTAAATTGCCAAAGTTAAAACAACGAAAAGCTTACCAGTCAAGCCAAATACTAAAAACTGGATAATCCCAGCTTAATAAGAATGTTTTAAGACTAACCGTAATACGATTTTAACGTGCGAACGCTCCGCAATACGATATCAACGTGCGAACGAACGCCCCGTAATATGATACTAATGCACGATCACCGCAAAAAAAAATGTGTGCGTTGTTAAGTAGTGCAAAGAGACATGGCGTGACAAAGACATGAAAAGCATCATAAAACCAGACAAAAAACCAATCATCAGGATTGCAGAAGTGTCACAGATCAAACACAAGTCACAACCAGCATAATGTCATGAGCGAGGACCAGCACCCGCTTACACAACCGGTCTTAAAAGTTCAAAAAGCAAAATAGCCAAAGAGAAGAAAAGGAGATTACGGATCTCTGACCTTTCTTGGCCTTCCTACCTTCTTCTTAACCTGAACAGAAAAGGATGGAAGTTCATCAGCATGTTTAGGCATCACAGACTCAACATCTCCTGGGGCGAAAGCAGCAACCACGCTATCTTTGGACCTAAGAGCTTGGATCAACTTTGCCTTATCATTTTCTAGAAGAGAGATGCGTTCAAGATTGCCTTGTGAAATCTTTGGAGATCGCAGGCCAATGTATGCCAGTCGTTCATCCGCTTCGCGGAATGATTTTTCAGCAAACCCATCTGTTTCCCAAATTGATGCACAGCATTCTCGAGGCGGGCCAACATCTGACCTTTTGCCATAGTCATGTCATAAGAGAAAGTCTGAGAATCAGACCGAGATATATCCACATTCGAAGATACTCCCTGCAAACTCCACCCTCGAAACAGCTTAGCTAGCCTAGGGCTATAAGGCCCAAGAACGTGGCACGGTCTGTTAATGATAGTTTGAAGCTCTGTATAAGAGGGACTGGAGGGAGAGTTTACAGACGGTTGACCAGTTGACTGAATATCATCCGCTGGAACATCCAAATCAAAGAAAGTTTCCCATCGACGCCGTTCTGTAGATGGAAACATCCAGCAGACGGATCAGGGAATGGCCATGAGGTCCAAAAGAAGAATGAGCATAAATAGAAATTGAAAAACCTGATAAGCGATAGAAAGGAATACGGAATTTTCTTCGCAGTTGAGAAATCCTATTGGAAAGAAATGGGAGCAAATTGAATGAAGAAATAAGAAAATAAAGGGGGAGATTAAAGGACACACATCAAAAGCACTCCTCGCCATGTCAGCTCAATACTCGATTACTGAAATGGGTGTCCCATCAGAGTCTAGTTGGCATGTTCACTTCCCATGATTTAGCTATTTGCAATAATGACAAAGTAGTTCAAGCAGCTCTCTTAGAGGTGAAGACATCAATCAGCTGTAATGAAGCAATCTTCATCTTTTGCACGAACGACCTCTCGACAAGTCAGGATAAATCTACCAAACAATGTGCGATCAAATATGTCGAAGCCAGTAATTCCTTACTAAAAGAAATCACAGATTTTGAGGGCTAAGTGTTAATCCCTAAAAAATCTATACGCACATTGAGTAAAAGACACGGAACGGACATCATCAGGGTCGATCATGCGCAATGTTATCCTAAGCACTTAAATGGCCAAATATCAGAACCAAGACGAGTCAAGTCAACCAGCCCGACCGAGGATGATGGCACGATGTATAATGGGAAGGGCGGCCCAAAAGTGATAGAGATCGTATATCCTGTAAAGTCGCTCACTGATTTCCCGTCAAAAGACTAAGCCTGAGATGGAGCTGCAATACAAGTGCGGAAGCCAAGGTCGGTCGTTAATATTGAGACAAAGCTGCTCAAACACAGGAGCAAAGCAAATCGTCCATTCAACATAGGCGAAAGCGGCCTCATAGCATAGCCGTAAGGACAAACAGCGCCATGTAAAAGTAGCAAAAGGACAAGCGCCCTTGAACTAAGAAGGTCGGTCGCGCAAGAAATAGCGGAGAGCCAGGTCCAGTCCTGCGTTCCTCTCTTATAAAAGTTTCCAAGTTTCCCAAAGCATTCACTCTTACAGGGACGCCCGCTCCTATGGACCCACTCAACTACTTAAGGCGCTCGCTCCATTGAGTCATTCGCGCATGACAGCCAAATACAGATCTGGACAGCAAGCTACAACTGGCTATAGCTAGCCATTGGCATGATAGTAATTAATAGAATGAACGTCCGTAGCCTGCATATACGGATTTCAATTCATTTCCAAGGGGAAGCTCACCTATAAATACACCATGTCTGCCAACATAAAGGGGATCCAATCTTGAAAACCACGAAGTGCTGCTAAATTCTATCCTCAACCACTGATTCGGCTATGGCGTCAAGAACAATCTTATGATCATGGAAGACGAAGACATCCTCCCTCTCAACCATTCATCCATCCTTCTTCTCCTCAAGTTCTACCATTCTCTTATATAATTCCAAGATTGAAATATATAAATGAGGGTATATTGAGTGAATATAGAGATGTATGGAAAGCGAGAATTGATGTATTTTGTAATCCTTGTTATAAGATTGAAAATCACCTTCACAGTGGAAGTAGGCCTAAATAACGGCTGAACCACTATAAATCTCGACTCTACTTTACCTTTTCTCGCATTTTTCGTTTTCAATTGCTGATTAAACACGGTTCAATTTATTTCTTACCAAATTGGTGAAGTACAGTTTAGTACCTTGAGTGTTTAGACCATTTTTTGAGTAAACAATTAGCAGCATCAAAAAATTCCTCCTGACTTTTTGTTGAGCTTAATTGAGTAATAGTTGCACCATGTTCAAGCATAAAAGTGAGTTGATCACTATCATCAATCATTTCAACAACCAAGCATTCATTTTGTATAATTTCAATTTCTTGCAACTTAAATTGTTCACAAATTGCTTCTGTAAATATTTTCCAGTTTTCATGGTTAGGAGTATTTCTTGAATACTTGTAAAACCATTGAAGTGCTTCTTTCTTCGGGTTATATGAATACAAATGTACCCAGTCATGTAAATCAATGCCGCTGAATTTCAAGAATTGTTCTGCTTGCTATAGCCAATCAATAACATTTTCTTTTCCTGAGAAAAGGTATAATCTATGTTGAAATTTATTTTTGAAGGATCTTTGATGTAGTAATCATAGTGTTATCTTGTTTTGAATGGGTATTTGTAATTCTTGAATTGTTTTCCAAACTTCTGGAATGCATGTTTGTCAATCTGGAATAGTTGTCAGTATATCTGACATGATAATTTTCTGGTATTATATAATCAGGTCGTGACAATAATGGTTGTAACACCCCATAATTTTAACAACACATTAAAATTATAAATTAAGGAAAAATTACTTTAATATTCAGAATTAAGGGAAACGGACTGTGCCATTGCGTCCGTCTCGAAATTCTGGTCAAAATAGACGTTTGGTTTGCGTAAAACGGACACCATACGAAGAAGTTATGAAGTTTAAAGTTTGTATACACACTAGATAATTATATATACATACATATATATATATATATATATATATAGGGTCCAAAAAATCAAAATTCAGTTCAAATTTCAAAAATTATGTTGGCGGCAAAATTCCCGCCCAAGGGGTGTCGACCCCTGGGTCGACCCTTTAAAGGGGGGGTTGAACCCCAAAGGCTGAGGTGGTAGTCAGTTTCAGAGGGGCTGACAGTTATATATAGAAATCCATTTCTCTTGTTTTCTTCACTAGAAATCATGGAGGCCAAATGATGCCCGTGTCTGAACTGAGATGGATCCTTTCTTCAACAATGATCAACTAAAGCTAGACAATTAGATATTCAAGCGTAGATCTATAGCCCAACAAGCTTCTTTTCTAGTTATATCTTCTTAGCCAAACACTATGAGTTCTAGGTTACTTTTAGATTTAAATGATTAAAAGTAAAACGTGATAGTACTATGATTTGGATCTGTAGTGATTCATGAATCTATGTTATTCTTTGATCTTAAACTTTATTATGCTAGATCCATTTTTATAGATCTAATTCACCTGTGGTTAGTTTATCATGTCACCTGTGTGGATCTGGACCTTTGTCAAGTTTGTGGTTAATTTGGAACTATCATTATTAGGACAGTTAAATCTTTCTCTAGATCTAGATCATCTTGTTGTGGTAAATTTCTGTCATTTATTGGACATATGAATCTACTCATGCTTCTTATGACACCCTTGTTATGTTAGATCTAGTTTAATTATCACAAGTTCCGAGATCTATCCTTCTATGTCCACCTTACCACCATGCCAGTATGTATACATTTGTTTACGCCAATTATGTTGGAATAATCACTATTGTCATTTTCCCGTAACCTTTCCCTGTTATTTTTTATGGCCAGGATACTTTAAAGCCTAGGCATGCTGCCAAAAATTATGTGAATGTGTTAGTTAGGGAACGGGGGAATTATTAGAATTGGCATAACTTGGTTAATGAATATGAATATGGACGTATAATTCACTATGAACATAATTGGGGGGAAAAGGGGCATGAAACCTATAACCTATAACCTATCACGACATATGTAAAAGTTGGATAAGAATGAAATGCTTAGGATTACAACTAGAAATTGTAATTGCACTTATGACACGAGGTTAGGTTGCATTAGACGTAGAAGTCTACCCTGACCCGACCGGCATATCCAACAACCACTATTATTGAACCTAATGTGAGAGGTCTAAGTGCACGAATACGAATTGGGCTAGGACACGAGGTTAGGCCCAACTTGTGGAAGAAGTCTGCCATACCCCACCGACATATCCAGCATCCACAAGTTGTAGGCCTAATGTGGGAGGTCTAGCCTTTTATAAACCATAAATGGAGATGGTAACGAATTGGGCTACTTAACCAAATTTAATCCACAGGTATTGTATGATTACGAATTAAAGTTAGGGTTAAGTAAAATTGGTTGAACAGTATGTGGGTTAAATAAATCTTAGTGGGTGGGTAATATTTACATATAGGCCCACAAACTTAGCCCGATAAGGTTATGTAATTAAAGACACTTAATGGTAAGCATAACCAGTATAAAGATTGGGGTTATATAATTAAAGACACCTCTATGGGTAAATATAACCTGTGGAAAACCTAGTGGGGAATACAAAAAGGGGGGGAGTGATTGTATCACATTGTATGGGACCCGTTTCAGTCAGTAACCCGGAGTAGGTATCGAGTTGAGTACTCCGAACTAGGTCGGAGAAGGGGCATGCTTACTGAACTGATTGTAAGAGATCCAAACATGGAGTTCGGTGTGGGCGGCTCAAACCGACCAGGCCATCTGTGTGCATGAGCCGGGCAGAAGGGGATAAGACGACCATGACACCTGTAGATATGGGGCTATGCATATCAACAGAGGGTTGACACTTTAGGACATGATACATCCTAGGTGGGGCCGGCATAGAGTATCTACGCGGATTAGGGAGCCGATCGATTAAGGGTAGTAGTTAGGATACTTTTGGACGTATGCCTAAGTCTACCACCTTACAACGGAATGGATCATCTCATTCTGGATATACTAGTAATAGTGCAGAGTAATCATTAGAAGCGTATGCACCCTATCCTGTTTACCTTGTCATAACTGCCTTTTATGTAGTTATCTCTCCCTTATCCACTTTATATGCCTGTCATGCTACTTTTATTTATTTACTTTCTAAAAGTAACTGGACTCGCCAGACTTTATGTCTAACCCTTTTTGTTTCCTCTTCTTTCTTCCTCCCATAGGTTCGCAGGGAGGGAATTCTCAGGCTTAGTCAAGACTCGGTTATCATCTTGTTGGAGCTAGTTTTGAAGTATAGCTCAAGTTCTCATCTCTACTATGGCTTAGCTCTTTTTCTTAGGGGAATTATGTTTTTTTATATATTTATTTACTCTGATGGTACAAGACAAATGTTATGTTATTGTAATGGTTTTTGTGATTTATGGTATTTTGGACCACGATGTATGATTTATGTTTGAAATAAAAATTTAAATTTCCGCTGTTATCTTATTTATATCTGTCTTGTAATATTATGAGTCTGTCTACCTATAGTGCTTCACGGAACTTAGTGCAATCCCTTAGTGAGTGACATTAACGGACGTGGGGTGTCACAATGGTAGTCTGACATGTTGAGGCAGGAACTCCCTTGAATTGGATCTGAGGCTTTGATTGCTACCCTGATTTCCTTGCGTATCAACTTGAACTGGTGTATCTGGTAATCTGGATCCTTTCCTATGTTTTAATTCAGAAAATTTTTTAGCCAAGGATTCTTGCATACTATCCATTTTTTTTAGATTCACCATTATTTCTTTGATATTGTAGTTCTGTAGAAACAAATCTTGATTTTGGACTGATAATTCTTGAGTGTGCAGTGACAAATTTTGGGTAACCTCTTCTAATATTCCCTAGCAGTTTTCATTGCGGGGAGCCGATCGTTTGGGGGTAGTAATTAGGGTACATTTAGTTCTGTTTAGGTACCTGTTATTTCTGTTTGGGGTAAAACTCGTTGCTAGAATACAACTAAGTCTACAATTTATGTTTTGTTGGGATCATTATGTTTCTGTTAAGTAATTGGAAAACACTTGTTTTGGTATACTAGTATTGGTGCAGAGAAAGTAATTGAGAAGCAAAATTTATCCTATTTATTCTGTTTATATTATCCATCATGTTTTTACCTATTACTTGATATTGTTATCTCTCATCCAGTTTATTTGCATCTGATGATACTTTTACTTATTTATATGTTAAAAGTAATTGGACTCGCCCGACTTTATGTCTGACCCATTTTGTTTCCTTTTCTCTCTCTTCTTCCCTCCCCCTAGGTTCTCAGGGTGGGAACACTCAAGCTTGATTAGGACTCTCTCTTTTGTTTTCTTATTGGATTTGGATTTGCTTCGATGTACTGCTTTGAATTCTTATCCACTTGTTTATGGCTACTTATAGGGACTATGGCTTTTTACTTCTATACTATGATGGTTATTAACGCAAGACAGATGTTTTTATTTGATGTATTTTGTTCCAGTATTTCAGTCTGATGTTGTAACTGGATTTTGAGTCCACGATGTTTTCTGTTGGAAAATAAAGTTTTAAATTTTCGTTGCTATTTTATATATCTATCTTGTGAGATTCTATTCTGTTCACCTATAACGTTCCATGGAACTTAATGCATCTTATTAAGAGTGACATTAACGGATGTAGGGTGTAACATTTGGTATCAGAGCTGAAGGTTACAAGATCAAATAAAGGGTTTTAAAAATTGTTTTCAAAAGGTTTCAAAAAGAAAGTATTTTCAAAGGAAAGCCTGTTTTTGAAAAACATATTCCCCAAAGCCATGTAAAATATCTTTTGATTCTCTGTTTGAATCTCTTTTCCTTTCTTTTCAGCATGTCTGGGGAACCTAATATTCCCGAGGGAGTCCAAATACCGGCGTGGTTCCGTAGATATCTTGAGGTTACGGCGCCTGCCGGAGGCCAAGCAAACGCCCCTCTCCCAGGTGCAACCGCTGTTCCTCCTCCTCCGCGAGTGGATAATTTCCCTAAGATATGCCAGGACTTCTATGTTGTAGGAGTAAAACCATTCTGTGTAACTGAAAGTTTTGCGGAAGCATGAAATTGGATTAAAGTGACGAAGGATTTATTTAGGATTTTCGAGGTTGACAATCATAGGAAGATTCAGTTGGTCGCATGTTAGCTAAAGGACGAGGCTTTATTCTGGTGGGAAGTGATGCAAGCAGGGTATCCAGTGGAAACTTGGGATGATTTTCGATAGATATTCGAGATGAAGTTTCTTTCTCAGGAAGAAGAGAGTATGCAGATGGAGAGATTTCTGGCACTTAAGCAAGGAAGCATGACTGTCAAAAAGTATGTCAACAAGTTCAATCAGTTGGCAAGGTTTGGTTTCGAGCTGGTGAATACCCCACACAAAAAGCTTTAAGGTTTGCAAGAGGATTGAAATTAACCTCTTCAAGCATTGGCATTATCTCACATACATATGGGAGCAACTTTTGAGAGATTGGTTGATATGGCGTTGATGCATGAAGATGGTAAAGATGAGAAAAAGAAGGCTAAGACTGAGGAGACGCAAAACAAGAAAGTGTTGCCCAAGAAAGAACAAAAAGGAAAGATGGAAAGAATGACAAAGCCTTAAATAAGAAGAAATGTCATAGTTGTGGAGGCTTGGGTCATGTGGTCAAGGATTGGAGAAAAAGGAAGAATTTTTGTTAAAGCTGCGGTGAAAGTGGACATTATAGTGAGGAATGCCCGAAGAAGCAAGGACAGAGGAAAAGGGCAAGACCTTCTGGAGGGCAAGTGCATGCTCTCAAGGCTAGCAAACCGGACAGAGGTAGGAAAGTTTCCGTTGAAGGTTTGATTTCTCTTTCTGATCATCCAGTTAGGACCCTTTTTGATTTTGGCGCTTCTCATTCTTTTATATATGATTCTGTGGTTGAGTCTCTGCACCTTAGTACTAGTACTGCTTTTGATGCCGTTATTGTCTCAAACCCCATTGGGGGCACGACTCATCTGTCTATGATTTGTCAGGGTTTGTGGATATCTGTGTTGGGCATCGAGTTTGAGTGCGACGCATATGTGCTTAGTTTCATGGGATACAGTTTGATTCTAGGGATGGATTGGCAAGCCATGAATGGTGCTATTCTAGATTGTGAGAGGAGGCTTGTTAGACTTTTGGCTTGCCATGGGAGGACTCTTGAGATTTCCTGTGACCCAAAAGGGTTTGTCATGCTTAGTTTCCTAGAGTCACTTGTTGCTTCTATCAATGATTTGCAACCTATACCTGTAATATATGAGTATCCAGATGTTTTTGAGGAGGTTAGGGGCTTTTCGATGATTTGCAACCTATACCTGTAGTATATGAGTATCCAGATGTTAACCTATACCTGTAGTATATGAGTATCCAGATGTTTTTAAGGAGGTTAGGGGCTTTTCGATGATTTGCAACCTATACCTATAGTATTTGATTATCCATATGTTTTTGAGGAGGTTAGGGGCATACCTTTGAGGGGAGAATCGATTTTCGAATATATTTGGTGGACAATGCGAAGCCAGTCGCATTGCTTGTGCGCCACATGGCTCCTAGGGAAAGGAGGGAGCTCAGCAAGCAACCTATACCTGTAGTATATGAGTATCCAAATGTTTTTGAGGAGGTTAGGGGCTTTTCGATGATTTGCAACCTATACCTGTAGTATATGAGTATCCAGATGTTTTTGAGGAGGTTAGGGGCTTACCTCTGAGGGGTGAATTGATATCCGAATATATTTGGTGGACAATGCGAAGCCAGTCACATTGCTTGTGCGCCACATGGCTCCTAAGGAAAGGAGGGAGCTCAGCATGCAAGTAGGGGAGCTACTTGAGAAGGTGTTTATTAGGTGGAGTATATCAAAATTAGGTGCTCCAGTCGTCTTTTCAACTAAGGCGAATGGCTCGATTCGCTTATGTGTGGATTACAAGAAGTTGAATAAGCTCACCAAGAAAAATAGGCACCGACTCCCAAGGATTGATGATTTATTTGACCAGCTTGATTGCGCATCTGTTTTCACATAGTTAGATTTGGCTACGGGATTTCTTCGGTTGAGGGTAGCCGAAGATAATATAGATAAGACCGCTTTCAGAACTCTAGATGGCTTCTTTGAGTGGTTAGTCGTGCCTTTTGGTTTGATGAATGCACCCGCATATTATGTGGATCTGATGAGTAGGGTTTCCAGGGAGTTTCTGAATAAATTCGTTGTGGTCTTTAAGGATGAGATTTTGATTTTTTCGAAGAATGAAGAAGAGCAAGCCCTAGATTTAGGAGGGGTCTTGTGGACTCTCAGAGCACACCAACTTAAGGTGAAATTCTCCAAGAGCCACTTTTAGGGCATTTAGTCTCCAAGGAAGGGATATTAGTGCATCCCGCAAAAGTAGTTGCAGTTCAAGATTGGAAAGTTCCAAAGAATGCGATGGAGGTGAGAAGTTTTCTTGGTTTAGGGAGGTACTATAGGAAGTTTATTAAGGACTTCACAAGGATATCTGCCCCACTCACCAGACTGACGAAGAAAAATCTGACCTTTGCTTGGAGTATTGATTGTGAGGATGCTTTTCAGCGATTAAAATGGGCTCTGACAACAGCCCCAGTTTCGACATTGCCTGATGGGAGCAAGGTGTACACAGTGTATACCGATGCATGTGGTATAGGAGTTGGTGCCATTTTAATGCAAGAGGGTAGGGTTGTATGCTATGTTGGTAAACAGTTGAAGGTTCATGAGAAGAACTACCCCACTCACGATTTGGAATTGGTTGCTATAGTGTTTGCACTTAAGTCTTGGCGATGTTATCTACTTGGAGAGAGGTTCGAGTTATACACGGACCATAAATCTCTCAAGTATCTGTTCTCGCAGAAGGATCTCAATTTGAGACAACAGAGATGGATGGAGTTCCTAGCTTCTTATGACTTTGAGATTGCTTATACCACTGGCAAGGGTAATGTAGTGGCGGATGCGTTGAGCAGGCAGAGGATGACCTTGAGTCCTCTATTTGTAGAGAGGTGGAGCTTGTAGTACATATTGACCTTTGATTTTAGGCCTTCTACGGATCTTACACCTGATTTGTTGGCATCTTTATAGATTCGTCCTACTCTTATGGATCAAATAGGATCTTCACAGCGAGAGGACCCACAGATAGCAGACATATTGGATAGGCTCAATAGAGGGGAGACTTCTAGTCACCTTAGTAGATATTATGTGGATGTTCGAGGATGGTTACGGTGGGATAGGAGGCTTTGTGTTCCCGAGTTGGGAGTTTGTTGAAGACAGTCCTTGAAGAAGTCTATCATTCTAGGATGACTATCCATCTAGGCGGCGATAACATGTATAGAGACATGAAGAGAGTTTTCTTTTGGGCTGGGATGAAGAAAGATGTAGCAGAATTTGTAGCTCAATGTTTAATATGCCAGCCAGTTAAAGCTGAATAGAGAAAGCCTGGCGGTTTGCTTCATCCATTGGAGGTTCCACAATGGAAGTGCGAGATCGTCTCTATGGATTTCATCAATGGTTTGCCTAGATCGAGGAAGGGCAATACCAGCATCTAGGTTATAGTAGACAGATTTACTAAGAGCGCTCATTTTATTCCTTTTAAGAGCAAGAGAACGACATCATGGTTCGCATATGTTTGTCTTCATGAGATAGTCCGTCTACATAGAGTACCTTCTAGAATAGTGAGTGATCATGATCCCATCTTCACTAGTGAGTTCTGGAAGAGCCTACAAGAGGCATTAGGTACACTGTTGTGTTTGAGCACTGCATATCACCCTCAGAACGATGGACAGACTGAGAGGGTGAATAGAGTTCTTGAGGATCTTTTGAGGCTGTGTAACCTAGACTTCGGAGGGACTTGGGAGGAGCATCTTCCGTTGGTTGAGTTCGCCAACAACAACAATTATCAGGCTAGTATAGGCATGGCACCCTTCGAGGCATTGTATGGACGACCTTGTAGATCACTTTGTTGGTGGTAGTCCATAGATTGGCTTCTACTTGGACCTGAGATGATTAGAGAAACTTCAGAAAAGATTGATCTTATCCATATACGCGTGAGGATAACTAAGGACAGGAAGAAGTCCTACGTAGATAAGAGTAGGACAAATATTGAGTTTGAGGTGGGAGACATGGTTTTCATCAAAGTGTCACCTTTGAGGAATGTGGTTCGCTTTGGATATGTAGGGAAGTTGGCACCAAGGCTCATAGGGCCATTTGCCATAGTAGAAAGGGTGGGTTAGATGGCCTATAGAGTAAAATTACCAGAGTGGTTGGTTGGTGTTCATGATGTTTTCCTTCCATTTGTGGAAATGTATGCATGATACAACATAAGTAGTTGTGCCGAGCATGCTTGAGGAGGTAGAAGTAGAAAGGGAGGTGACAGTTAGAGGAGTTCCTACCTGAATACTTGGATCAGAGGTTAAGAAGCAACATAACAGAGAGGTCAAGTTGATGAAAGTATAATGGAGAGAAGATAGCGAAATGCAACTTGGGAAGCTGAGGGCACAAGATTCACGCTTCGTACCCTTTTCTTTCAAGGGTATGCTCTTAACTTCTTTTTCCGAGCTTTTATTAAGTACTTGTTTTTATCATATGTATCTTACCAATCAAATTTTCGAACTTTAGGTAGAAAACCTATGAGTGTAAACATGTGTTTGAGACATGTTATGTTTGATGGATGCAAGTGTTTGCTAGTGGTTGCTCATGGACGTATATACATACACTAGGCACTAAATCGACTCAATTACTTACATATTACATATGGATTTGTGTGCATTAGGATTTTATATGGATGAAAATGGATTTATCATCATATGGATGTTACATTTGGATGAATGATTGTGCACACATATAGAACTTACATGTTATACTAGGATTATTTGCATACATTTTGGCTACATGGCACGAACATAAATTGCATTAAGGAGGTCAACTGAATCAGTCGACCGCCTAATTTTTCGCATTAGTGTAAGGAAATATGCACACACTATTGAATATGTTCATAAAAGCATTAGAAAAATCTTAAAGAGAATGGATGTTTGTGGATGA
This sequence comes from Allium sativum, assembly GCA_030737875.1. Lineage (NCBI taxonomy): Eukaryota > Viridiplantae > Streptophyta > Magnoliopsida > Asparagales > Amaryllidaceae > Allium > Allium sativum. The sequence continues at coordinate 132,141,494 of CM060914.1, read as the reverse complement.
TGAATGAGTAGATGGATGTGGTTGTTAGGATAATAACATTCTTCTTAACTTGGAGATTTCGAGGACGAAATCCTTTAAGCAGGGAAAAATGTAACACCCCGTAATTTTAAAAGAATAATAAACTAAAGAATACTTAATTTAATATTAGGAATTAAGTAAAATGGACTATAGCATTGCGTTCGTCTCAGAATTCTGGTTCAGATAGACTCCGAATTTGTGTAATATGGACATCGTATGAAGAAGTTATTAAGATTTGAAGTTTGTATACATATAAGAGAAATATATATGAACAAAATAAAACCATAATTTCAAAAATATTCAAAATCAAAGCGGGAAAACGATGAAGGAGTTGGACCTGTTAGGCGTCAACCCACGCCCCAGGGAGGATCGACCCACTCAAGGGGGTGTTGACCCTAGGGTCGACCCCGGGGTCGATCCACCCCGGATCTAGCCTGGTTCACTCCCTGAACCTGGACTTGTTTCGATACAAGATTCATTGGAAAAAGTTTATATAAGTGATGGTATTTCTATTGTTTTATACACTTAAAACAATGGAGACAAGGTGATGCTGCCTCAGCTTGGATTGAATTAACCTATTTTCTTCAACAACAGCTTATACGCATACAAGAATTTCTTCTACAGCTTCAGCCTAATTATTCTTCGTTCTTTAGATCCAGTCTCTGTGATCCATGTTATTTTTAGATATAAACATTTAACAAGTAATCCTGACATGTTTATAAATCTGGATCCAAAACCTATGTCTGTTAAGAATCTGATTCGTACCTAATCAGCCCTGCTATTACATGTACACCTGATCAGATGTTCAGTTCTTATATGCCTATTTCTAATATGCATATTTCTTCTATCATATGTCCATCTCTGTTATTGTATGCTTATTTTGTTTTATGTCTATCTTATTCTTCTCTCTCTTTCACTTTTTATTTTTATAGCCTAGGTTACCTTCAAGCTTATGCCAATACCGCTGAAATATGTGTACAAACGAAATTGGGATTAATTGGGATGGTAATTTGGGGCATAACCTGTACTATGAATATGACTAAAATTTGGGGCATAACTTATACTGTGGAATATAACTAAAATATAGGGTGTATGAACATGTAAACATGTAGGCTTAATTCAAAGATTAGGTGGAACATGTTAATGAAACGGTATGTCACTTATTTAATCTGTTTGATTTGTGGGGGTTAAGTAAACTTGTTAATCTATTGGGGTTGTAGGGACACTATTAACCCGTGTAAAACTTAACCTATGGAAATCCAAGTTAATTGGGGACATCAGTTTAAGGGTTTGACTTGTGTCATCTGTTGTGTGAAACCCATATTAGTCAGTAACCCATTCTGGTATTAAAAGGAGACCCCATACTAGGTAGGGGTCAGGGCATGCTTACTGAGCTAATTATAAGAGGTTTATTTGGGATGGGGTGTTCTAATGGTGCATTCCAATGGGGTCATGTGTGTACATGGGTCTGGTATGTCTGGTAAAATAATACGCCATAACACCTGTAAATAGGTTTGTGTCCTTCTGGTGGTTGCCACTTTAGGAAGTAATACACCCTTCTATGAGGCTGACACAGGGTATTTAGGTGGTAGGGAGCCAATCATTTGGAGGTAGTATTTAGAATACATCTAGGTCTGTTTAGGTACCTGTTATTTCTGTTTGGGGTAAAACCCGTTGCTAGAAGTGCACCTAAGTCTACCATTTATGTTCTGTTAGGATCATTCTGTTTCTGTTAAGTAATTGGAAAACACTTAATTCGGTATACTAGTATTGGTGCAGAGAAAGTAACTGAGAAGCAAAGTTTATCCTATTTATCATGTCCATTGTATTTATACCTATTACTTGATATTGTTATCTCTCGTCTAGTGTATATGCATGTCATGATAACTTTACTTATTTATATGCTAAAAGTAACTGGACTTTCCAGACTTTATGTATGACCCGTTTTGTTTCCTTTTCTCTCTCTTCTCCCCCCAGGTTCTCAGGATGGGAACCCTCAGGCTTGATTAAGAGACTCTCTTCTATTTTCTATTTAGATTTGGATTTGCTTCAATGTACCACTTCGACTTCATGTCCACTTTTTTATGGCTACTTATGGGGACTATGGCTTTTTACTTCTCGCTCTGATGGTTTTTACCACAAGACAGATGTTTTTATTTGAAGTATTTTATTCCTGTATTTCAGTCTGATGTTGTAATTGGATTTTGAGACCACGATGTTTTCTGTTGGAAAATAAAGTTTAAAATTTCTGCTGCTATTTTATATATCTGACTTGTGAGATTCTGTTTTGTTCGCCTATAATGCTCCACGAAACTTAATGTATTATGTTAAAGAGTGACATTAACGGACGTGGGGTGTCACAAGAACTAAATTTAAGCCTAGTAAATTCCAATAAGGGAAATAAGATGGTTACTGATGAAACCCTAGTGAGGACAAATCCAAAATGAGTTAAACTAATATCTCAAATTCAAACTAGATTTAAAACGAAAAAAGCTAAGGAAGAAGGGGTTATCCTGGTGGTGTTATTAACGGAGGTATTTCCAAAAAGTGAATTTATTTCCTATATCCTTTTGTCTTCCTTTTTTATTTCAGTGGTATGAGTTAAATTAATATCTCAAATTCAAACTAGATTTAAAACGAAAAAAGCTAAGGAACAAGGGGTTATCCTGGTAGTGTTATTAACGGAGGTATTTCCAAAAAAGTGAATTTATTTCCTATATCCTTTTGTCTTCCTTTTTTATTTCAGTGGTATGTCTCCATTTTGGCTCTTTATGCTATTAGGGTTGAGTTTTTGGCATTTGGTTGTCTTGCAGTTGAATTCTGCTATTTCTGGGGTTTCTTCTTTGGAGTTGCGTAGTATGTTCTTGGAGGCTTGTTGTACTTTAGTTTTGTTTAGTGCTACGTTTTTCTATGTTAAGCCATACTGTGTTGTTTTTGTCTTAGGTTTCTGCTCATGTTCTTTGCGCCTTTGTAATCCAGGCTTGATTTTATTGTATGTTGTGCCTCCTGGGATTGTATGCATGTTGTATTTTCCTGGTGTTTTATTTGTTATGTTGCAATGTTCAATAGGATGGAGTTTGGGTTTTGTTTTAGTTTTTGTATAGTATTCATTTTGTTTTTTGTTGTCATTTGTAACCAACTCTATCCTTTCTTTGTACCTTGTTTTATTGTAATATAAGTACCCATTTATTTCAGAAAAAAAAAACCTTTGGTTGTAGGGACGGATCAGGTGAGATTTGAATTGTTATTATCACATTATCCTGTGTAGCTATTGATAAACAGAATGAGTAGAGGTGGTAGCTTTGACAAGTAGGAAGCTGATGTATTACTATTCTTACTATAAAACTATTTGGACAGTTTCTGCTGTTTTTCTTGATATATATTATGATGAGGGATTTAGCGAGGCATGATGTCTTTAAGTTACCGAGATGTTTTGTACTTGATATTTTGAGATTTTACGGAGATGGGGATTTCCTACTTTTTTATGCTTCACTATTATCTCATGTTTTATACTTAACAATTATATATTATCCATGCGTTGCAAGTCATACAACAGGTCCTATTTCAGTTTACTTTCCTCGATGATCTTCCCATATCGGCCTAACATTGCATAAAACACACTTTTCCTGTAATTTTTGAAGTAGATATTAGGCGGTCGTCACAAATAGCAAGAAAATTTAATGTTAATAGTGCCTTCCTAAATGGAAATTTAAAGGCAGAAGTCTATATGGATCAACCCCTAGGCTACAAGTAGGACAAAATATAGGTTTGCAAATTGAATAAAGCAATTTGTAGTTTAAAATAAGCTCCAAGAGCCTGCTTTGATAGGCTAAAATCCATATTAATATGCTTGAAATTGCTTCCTATCAAATTAGATACATCTTTATTTATCATGGTTAATGGAGTAAATATACATACATACATATATATATATATATATATATATATTGAAAATTGGTTCGCTTTATTATATATAGAAAAATAGTACAAAAGAAATCAAAAAACAAAACAGGAAATACAACTAAATTTAAATCCAAATAACGTAAATCCGGCCCATGATGAGGCCTCCGTTCCGCTGTTGCATGCAACTCGCTGCACCACTCCTCATCCTAAAGCTCCACACGAGCATGGACAACTTGGAAGAGAAAACCATCTCCCCATTCAATCTCCAAGCTTGACACCAATATGCATTATTCATGCTAATACCCGCTTCACCAAATAATGTCGCTAAGCAAAGTTCTGCATCAGTCTCAGTGGCTGGTGCTTGCCGATACCAGTGTGACAAAATTGGCATACAAATGGTTAAATCTTTCTTAAGAAGTTTTTTTTAGTCTCTTCTACAAGGGATGCTAACATGTACCCTTAGCATTAATGCTATGAGTGACCCTTCCAAAAGCGGCTTTTATGGATGAATAAACATAAACATCAATCTGGTCTTGTTTAACAAATATTATTACTTCTTCAGTTTCTTCAAGTAGAATCCTCCTGGTCATCATTGCCACTCTCACAATATCAGACATGGTGTTAAGTCCCTTAGAGAAATTAAGATGATAATCTCCCAAGTTTTTGTCAGCCCATTTTTGGATTGGGAAGAGAAACAATTGATGAAAGTTTATATTTAGAGATCCATATTTGCTTTTAACTACATAATGAAAACCCTGCAAGTGTAGTCTTTCTTGTGAACTATGTTGTTCCTTTAGCTATATTCGTCGTAACTGTTCAATCCTAATCTAAAGGAGCGATTGTTCGCCAGTGACAACAAAATGTAGAGTGTTCATTCGCACACAGAGCCACGTAAAACATATACTTTTATATATGCAAACTATATAATGTGCCAACTGACATTATCTTAAAATTCACACCACCAGAGGACAACATTGATATTGTACTAATAGAGCATAGAAGTCCAATAATAAATCTTGAAGATCTCAATATGTACAAAACTGAGTTTTCACCAGCATTTTGCAAGCTCTCAACAATGTCAGTAAATGTAATTCTAAGATGCAAATGTAAGGACCTGCTTTTGACACATGACTGCCATTCTGAATATCATAGTATGGAATAGATAGCAGAGCTTCTAGACAATGCCGCTTACAATTTAATAAAACTGCACGGAAACTTCATTTTATAACTCCATTCGTAAGAAGATGGCTAATATTTTCAAGAAAACTAGCAAGCAAAGGATCTAAGATTGGTAACCATCGCGATTATCAAAACTGTCCCATGATTTCTTCTTATCCAAAATTCTAGACGACGTACTCTATCTCTGGAAATAGGAACCGATTATTTTTCATCTATTCCACAACTGCATCTCCAAAACATTAAATGGGTACACATGTTCTCAAGCTACAATTTAGAATCATGCTAAAATATTGACTACAGTTCTACTTCTATCCAATCAGTACGCTTAAAATGTCGACTTAAAATTCTCGTAAGTAGATTCTAAACAGAACAGCATTTATTACCAATTGCAGAAGCAAGTCACACATAACTGCTCTTTATCGATATATCATCGTCAATGTGGCTCTCAAGTTTGTCACCAGTCCATGATCAACCAACACAGTATGTATTATATATAAACTGCATACCGCCAACAAAACCATATGACTCTGTAAGTTTCCACAATGTTTTATGGATATGATATAACTCATCACCATCCAACTATCAAAAGCCGTATAAACCAGGTCAATGGGGATATACAAAATGTGCTGGCCACCATGAACGGGGACCATCTGCTTCACCAAACTTACATCAGAAAAACTGATCGCATATTGACCATCTTATTTGAAACCAAATATGGCATACTGAGTTCATCAGTTATCAGATCTAAACATATAAACTGCAGACAAAAAAATGATTAGCCATTGACCTAAAAACAAAAACCGATCTAACAAATCAACATGTACAAGTATACAGTTAAACCTCAAAGATCGATAGATCTGTAGTTTTCCATAAATCAAATTGTTGTAAAATTTCACCAACTTTCAGATGGATGAGTATCCTTAAAACCGCAGCCAAAAACCAAATCCAAAAATAGGAGTAACTCTTACCCAAATAATCACTGATGTCAAGCTGATTCCAAGCAGAGAGACGGTTAGAGAATTTGGAACTGAAACACCGTTGCACCGGAGCATGCCGGAACCCAAATTTACAGTGGCTTGATCTTCCAAATCGAACCCGCGGCTGGGAAGATTTAACCCTGACAATACTCGATTGGCGGTTTCGCGGTTGAAAGAATAGCCTAGATCTGAGTTTTTCTTGTGGAAAAATATGAAATAAGAACGACTTATCAACGAAATATGGGATTCATTAAAGGTTAAAAGCATAATTTAGATCTGGATTTAGTATGATGAAATAGATAATAGGTAGACGATGAGTTAAAAATTAGGGGAAGCTCACGCGTGACAAAAACAGACGAAAACACGTATCGCCATTAACAAGCGTTCCTAGTTATATATATATACACATATATATATATAAAAAACCGCCTGTGTAGTCTACTATGCATCCTGTCCCAAGCCAGAGTAAAGGGGGAGGATTGTGATAGGCTTGACGAGCCAACGTAAAAACTTAGCCTCTCCTATGGATATGGAACCTTATGATTTTTAGTTGGGGCGTGACCCTCTTAGCGATGCGCTATAATGTGGCTTGGGTATGGTGTTAAATATGCAAGGTTCGAACCGCCATTCTCTTAATGGCGCGCTACATCGACGCCCCGTTGTAGTGATAAGTGAGCAAGGGTCTTCGCATCTTTCTCGGCGGGTGCGAGGGGCAAGAAAGCTAGTCGACGGTAGCAGAGTTCGGTTAGGTAGTTGGAATTTAGGGTCTTTAACAGGGAAGTTAAGAGAGATAGTTGACACTATGATTAGGAGATGTGTAAACATCTTGTGCGTTCAAGAGACTAAATGGAAGGGTCAGAAGGCGAATGAAGTAGAGAACACTGGCTTCAAATTGTGGTACATGGGAGAAATACGTAATAAGAACGGGGTAGGCATATTGATTGACAAGAACCTTAAGAACAAAGTGGTCGACATCAGAAGACGAGGGGATAGGATCATACAAGTTAAACTGGTAGTTGGTGATGCAGTTCTGAATGACATTAGTGCATATGCACCGTAGGTAGGCCTAAGTGAAGAAGCCAAGAGGAAGTTCTGGGAAGACTTGGAGTTCATGGTTAGAAATGTGCCTAATAGTGAGAAACTTTTTATAGGAGGAGACTTCAACGGTCATGTTTGCCCCTCTAGCGGGGGGTTTAAGAGAGTGCATGACGGTTTCGGATTTGGTAGTAGGAACCAAGAGGGTGAATAAATATTAAATTTCGCTTGTTTGTATGATCTCATTATTGCTAATACCTTCTTTAGAAAGAGACAATCACGTCTGATAACCTTCAGTAGTGGCCAGCTGTAACACCCCGTAATTTTAAAACAGGACATAAGAGATTATTAAAGAATAATTAATTACTAAAAGAAGAATTAGATGAAACGGGTTACGCCATTGCGTTCATCTCGGAATTCTGCTTGAGATAAAGTCCGAGTTTGCGTAAAACGGATACCGTATGAAGAAGATATGAACGAACGAAGTTAGGCAGAAAAACCGGAAGTCGACCAGAATGCACTGGCACACTTCATAAGTGCGCCAGTACAAAAATGCACCGGTGCACTTGACAAGTGCGCCCATACTGATCCAGCACAGAATTCTGGAGTGTTCTATGATGATGTGTCTTCTTCTGAGTGGCCGGATGATGCGTATTTGAGTTGGGTGATTCTGATAGACTCCTAGTTCATCTAAGGGCTCTAAATAATCCTAAACTTCTATATAAGCAACCTAAATCTAAACCCTAAATCACGCTAATTCATACCAAGAGCCGCCATGCCGTCAATGGAGAACCTAGAGTAGCCGCCGTTCTCTTTCAACTCAAAAACAAGATAGAAGCAAGAATCAAAAATCAAATCTAATCTAAATTAGAATAACAATTAGTCTACATCAAAGGCTAGCAATTCAGTTTCAGAATACAGATCCCAGAAAAACAAAACTATTCTTTTGTTTGTGAGTACTATTTCTTTCACAATATAAGTAACAAATTAATTATGATGGGTTGTAATTGGATTATGAGAACATGTCTGTTGAATCATATGATGTTATTGTCTGTTTGTGAACATATGACAGTTTTGTTATTGTATGTTGGTAGATCTATTTATATGTACAATTATACATATTTAACTTGATTCATTTTATGCAATTCTACATATACTAATTCGTATATATCTTATGCAAGTTTTGGGATGTTAAAACATATGTATGCAAGTTTGGGATGTTAAAACATATGTATGCAAGTTTGGGATGTTAAAACATATGTGAATCAAGTATATACGTATGCTAGTTTATATGCAAAACATGTGACATTAATTTACATGTTTAGATCCATATGCAAGTTTGTAGGAATCTATATGCAAGTTCACATTTTTTTTATTAGATCTATATTTAAGATCCATGGGTTTAGGTGAAAACCCATATTTATGCACAAGTTCACATTTTTATTAGATCTATATTTAGATCCATGGCAGTAACATACTTATGTAAATTTATGACCATTTCCTATGCTAGTTTTGTATGTGAATCATATGCTAGTCTGAATGTAAGTTTGTATGAAATTCATATGCAGATTATAGGAAAACAATATCCATATATGCAAGTTCATGATTACATGTTTAGATCTATATTTAGATCCATGATAGTTTATGCAAATTTATGTTGCCTATGCAAGTTATTTGCTATGCAAACTTATGTTATGATTATTAGATCTATTTTATGTGTTATACAAGTTGTGATGTTGCTTTTCTCTTTATAAGTTAGACTATTTTCGAGTCTAACATATATTGTATTAAAACGAACGAATAGCGTGGGGACAATGGGAAATATTAATTTTGCAAAATTGTGAATTGGCATAAAATGGCTCTAAAGGCATATAATTAAAGTGAGACATTAATTGGTATAATTTATATACCTAAAAAGTATGGACACAATTTAGGTGACAATTATGGACATAGATTAATTTGGTAGTTATTGACAATTTGAAATAGGAATATTAATTAAAATTGGGGTTGAATAATAATGTATAATAATAATTGCCTAAGACACGAGGTTAGACTCGTTTGTGGTGTAAGACTGCCCAGGCCCGCCCAGCAAATCCAGCAACCACAAACAGTAGTCTAATGTGAGAGGTCAAAGGCATAAATTAAATGAGTAATAAAGGCGTAAGACACGAGATTTGACTCGTTTGTGGTGTAAGACTGCCCCGAACCGCCCGGCGAATCCAGCAACCACAAACGGTAGTCTAATGTGAGAGCTCAAAGGCATAAATTAAATGATGTTTAGACACGAGGTTAAGTATGGCTTGTAGTGGAAGTCTGCCCGGAACCGCCCGGCATATTCAGTGGCCACAAGCAATTGACTTAATGTGAGAGGTCTGTGCATTAATAATTAATCAGTGCTGATCAAAGACGAATATGAATGACAAACAGAAGATTTGGTTGAGTGAGTGATTCCCTGAGTACCAATCTGATGTTGATTTTGGTCTTCGGGGTTGATACTTAGGGAGTTATTCTTTGAACCAATGTATCTGTGAACTAAGATGTACTTAATCATAAATTAAGTACAACATGGTATGTGGATAGTGTTAAGACTAGCTTAACCAATAATATATATTAATAAGTGGGTAGGGTTAAGTCTAGCTTAACCAATAATATTTATATTAATCTGATATGTGGACAGGGTTAAGGCAAACTTAACCAATAATACATATTGACCTGATAAGTGGATGGGGTTAAGACCAACTTAGCCGATAATATATAAGTGGATAGGGTCAAGACCAACTTAACCAATAATATATAAGTGGATAGGGTTAAGACCAGCTTAACCAAATTAATTATCTGATAAGCGGACAGGGTTAAGACAAGCTTAACCAATAACACATGTTGATTTGATAAGTGGGTAACATGGGTGACATGTGGGATATTATCATTAACACTTAACCAAGATAAACATGTGGTGGGACATGGGGGTTAAGTGGATGACATGGGAGACATGTGAAATACGATTAGAGACACTTAACCAAATTGAAACATGTAAGAAGACATGAATAAGAAAGGGGTTAAGTGGGAAAATTCTAGTGAGGACCGAGCATAGGTGGAAAGCTTGTGTTAAGCATGGGGGGCCCATTTCAAACCAGTAACCCATTAAGTATCTTTGTGAGCTCGAGTTAGATCGAGGACGGGACACGCTTACTGAGTTTGATTGTAAGAGGTCAAAACGGGTTAACGGTGGCAGGTAAGACGTTGTTCGTGTAGATATAAGCCTTGCATCTTTAGTTGTATCGAGTTGCCACTTTGGGGAGTGATACACCCCACTGTGGGACCAGCACGGGTATCTACGAGTTAGGGAGCCGATCAAATGGGGAAGGTAGTGGGTACGACTAGCGGAGATAGGAGCAGGCGACACCTATGAAGACAGCTAGGAGTATAACTACCATATTATGAATAAACATTGTAATTAGAATAAGGAGGGTAGTGGGTACAACTAGTGGAGATAGGGGCAAGAGGCACCTATGAAGACAGCTAGGGGTACACGAAACAACCATTATTATTATTCTGTTCAGCGGGCGGGATCAACTTTTAGGGTGACTAGTAATGGTGCGGTGTAATTAACATTGGTGCAGTATAGTAATTATCCTATAGTGATTAGGAACGAGATTAACGCCAGAATATTCCTCTTGTTTGTTTGCCCACTTGTTTCACAGTCATTCCTTGTTTTACCAGCTTATGCCTTATCCTAATTACTTTAATAATTGTATCGTTAAAGTTATGGTACTCGCCAGACTTCATGTCTGACCCCCTTTGTTTTCGCCTCTTTTCTTCCTCCCCACCCCCCCAAGGTTCTCAGGGTGGGACTAGTACTAGCGGAGCTTGATTTGGATCCCTTTCTCTCTCTTTTGGAAGTGCTTGGATTGCTGAAAGTAAAGTTCAGCTCATCTCTTTTATGGCTACTTATGATTAGGGTTATGCTTTTTACTTTATGTACTCAGAAAATAATTTATCAAGATGTTTACTAAGTGTACTTGGTTTTACTGTTGGTTTATGAAGTTGATGTAATCAAACTATTTCTCCGCTGCAATAAAAGTTGTTTTGAATTTTTCAAGTACCAATATATGTGTCTGTCTTGTTATATTCTGTTCAATACACTAATAATACTCCATGGAAGTTAATGCATTCCCTTTGAGAGTGACATTAATGGACGTGGGGTGTTACACGTGGTATCAGAGCTGAAGGTTACCAGAACAGATTTGAATTTTGAAAAATCAAAAACATTTTATAAAGAAATACTTTCAAAAATATGTTTTAAGGAAAGTATTTTCAAGAGAATTTTTTTTTAAAAAAACATAACCCCCGAGAGCCATATATCTTTCCTTCGGTTCTCCATTTTGAATCTCTTCCTCTTTCCTTTTTTTTGAATTTCTTCCTCCACATATAGACGCTTTTTCTAAGATATGTAAGAACTTCCGTACGATGGGCGGAAAATCGCTTCATGGGACTGGGACGTTTGTCAAAGCTAGAAGGAAGTGGAGGACTTGTTAGTACTTTTAAGATAGATGATGGGAGGAAGGTTCAATTAGCTGCTTGGTTAATGAAGGATGAAGCTTCATTTTTGTAGGAGGTCACGAACAGAGAATGTGCAGGAGAGACATGGAGAGGACACACGATAAAGTTGATCCAAACAAAGGCGATAAGGATAATAAGGGGCCAAGAGAAAAGGAAGGGCCACACTTGTGAAATACCTAAATACTTAAATAAAGACATTAGAAAGAAGAAGAAGACTAGTTGTTATCGTTACGGGGAAACTGGACATTTTACTAGGATCGTCCAAAGAAGCAAAGGGCAAAAGTAAGGACAAGGTACAGGATCTTCTAGAGGGCAGACGCGTTCCCTCGCGACTGGAATTCCTGATAGAGGTATAAATATCGTGGTTGGAAGTTTGGTTTTTCTTCTTGATCATCCTGTTCGAACCTTGTTTGAATTCTGGTGCTTCACACTCATTTGTGTCTTCTTCGTTAGTTAAAACACTGCACCTAAATACTAGTCTAGTTACGGATCCCATAGTAGTCTCAAATCCCATTGGTGGTTCAGCTCATCTTTCGATGATTTGTCGGGATTTGAGAATGTCTATCTTGGGCATTGGGATTGAATGCAACACCTTCATTCTTGGCTTCATGGGCTACAGCTTGATTCTAGGCATGGATTGGCTCGCCAGATACGGTGCCATCCTGAACTCTGAAAGAAGGGTAGTTAGATCGTTGACTCGTTGTGGAAAGACCCTTGATATTTCTTGTGACCCTAGAGGTCCGGTAATCCTTAGCTATCTAGAACCCCTTAACACATCCAACGATGATTTGGAATCTGTTCGTGTGGTCTGTGAATATAGTGACGTCATCCATGAAGTTCGGGTTTTACTCCGAGGCACGAGATAGACTTTCGAATATACCTAGTAGATAATGCAAAGCCAGTTGCATTTTCAGTGGGCCACATGGCCCCGAGAGAGTGAAGAGAACTCAATAAGAAAGTGAAAGAGTTGCTTGAAAAGGGGTTCATAAGAAGAAGTATTTCGGAATAGGGTGCTCCAGTTGTTTTTGTTACGAAAGATAATGGTTCACTTAGACTGTGCGTGGATTATGGAGAGTTGAATAAGCTCACCTAGAAGAACAGACACCCATTGCCGATGATAGATGATTTGTTCGATCAGTTGGTGGGTGCTTCGGTTTTCTCGCAACTGGATTTGGCTATAGGATTTCATCAGCTAAGGGTGGATGAAGACAGCTTAGATAAGACTACATTTAGAACTCCTGACGGTTTCTTCGAGTGGCTCGTCTTGCCTTTTGGTTTGACGAATACACCCGCATACTTCGTTGACTTAATGAGTATGGTGTTTAGGAAGTTTCTAAACGAGTTTTTGGTAGTCTTTGTGGACGATATCTTGATTTTCTCTAGAAGCAAAGAGGAATACGTCCTACATCTTAGGGAAGTCTTAGAGACCCTATAAGTGCATCAACTCAAAGCTAAGTTCGCCAAGTGCCATTTTTGGAGAAAATAAGTGAGTTTCTTAGGACACATGGTCTCTAAGGAAGGGATAGCTGTGGATCCCGCAAAGGTGCTAGCAATCCAAGATTGGAAAATTCCCAAGAACACAATAGAAGTAAGAAGCTTTTTAAGGCTAGCTGGTTATTATATGAAGTTCATTAAGGACTTCGCGAAGATATCAACCCCACTTACTCGGTTAACGAAGAAGAACTTGACTTTTGCTTGGGATGTTAACTGTGACGATGCTTTCTAGCGTTTGAAGAGGGTTTTGACGACAGCTCCAGTTTTAGTATTGCCAGATGGAAGTAAGCCATTAACAGTGTATACCGGTGCTTGTGGGACAGGGTTTGGAGCAGTTTTTGGCGCAAGAGGAAAAGGTGATATGCAAAAGGCGGCAAGTACGAGTATCGCTTATCATCCACAGATAGATGGACGAACATAGAGGGGTGAATAGAATCCTTGAAGATCTTTTGAGGTTATGTATCCTAGAGGGACATGAGAAGAGGCAACGAGCTTAGTGATCTTCATGACATGTTTCACGTATCGCACTTGCGGAAGTGTTACAAGATACCGCGGAAGCAGTGGAGCCGAGCATGCTTAGAGAAGTGGAAGTAGAGTGAGATGCCATGATTAGACGAGCTCCTACATGCATCCTTGGGATGAAGGTATTAGAGCTACGCAACATAGAGGTCAAATTGGTCAAAGTGGAATGGGAAAATGATCAGGGAGACGCGACTTGAGGAATGGAAGACGAGATTTTTAACTTCTCCTTTTTTCTACCGTTTTGTTGATACTTGTCCTATCATTTAGTATGTCTTTGCGATGATATCTTCGATCTTTAGTAAGGAAAAATCCTATGGTTGTAAACATGTGTTTGAGACATGTTATGTTTGGTGGATTCAAATGGGTGCAAGTGGTTGCTAGTGGTTACTCGTGGATGCATGTACACACACATTAGGAACTAGATCGGCTCAGTCACTTACATATTTCATATAAATATGTGTGCATATTTAATTAATGGATGTATAATGGTTGTGTTATAATATGGATGCTGCATTTTAATGAACAGTTGTGCACACATGTATGTATCGTTAGGATTCTTTCGCATACATAATGGACGCATGGCACTATCATGATTTTCATTAAGGAGGTCAACTGAATCAGTAGACCGCCTGATTTTGCATTGAATAAGGAATATATACAAACACTATGCATATGTTCATGAAAAACATTAGAAACCTTTTTAAGGACAATGGATGGCTGTGATTAAATGGTTGAGTAGATGGATGTTGGATGGTAGGATATACATTCTTCTTAACTTGAAGATTTCGAAGATGAAATCCTTTAAGTAGGGGGGAATATAACACCCCGTAATTTTAAAATAGGACATAAGAGATAATTAAAGAATAATTAATTATTAAAAGAAGAATTAGATGAAACGGGTTATTCCATTGCATTCGTCTCGGAATTCTTCTTGAGATAGAGTCCGAGTTTACGTAAAACGGATACCGTATGAAGAAGATATGGACGAACGAAATTAGGTAGAAAAACCGGAAGTCGACCAGAATGCACTGGCGCGTCAGTACAAAAATGCACTGGCGCACCTGCCAAGTGCGCCCATACTGATCCAGCACAGAATTCTGGAGTGTTCTGTGATGACGTGTCTTCTTCTGAGTGGCCGGATGATGTGTATTTGAGCTGGGTGATTCTGATGGACTCCTAGTTCATCTGGGGGCTCTAAATAATCCTAAACTTCTATATAAGCAACCTAAATCTAAACCCTAAATCACACTAATTCATACCTGTTAGCCTGCTTTGTGACCAGGCTACCCAAAGCAAAGATCATGTTGACACACCTCTCGGTAAATGCTGTCTCATATGGAATCTCTGGATAACATCGCTCTCTAGCATTGGAAACATCGTCAGAAGACACAAGGCAGTTTGGTCAAAATCACAACATCAGTATAAACTGGCCTGAAACCCCTATCAAATGACCTCATTTGGATCTATTTACCTCAAATAATCGTAGCCCTTTGAATTAGCTTCAGTTTGAGCTTTGGTTTGGCTCAATCGGCCTTACGATTTGAAAGTTATGCCCGTTTCCGTGAATGGGTGTAATCTAGCATCGAAGACTCAGGCCATCGCATCGGATCGCTCCCATCAGCTCGCCCTCGATCGGATCGCCCCCCTCGGATCGCCCCTCACGCGTCACGATCCGACCCGTCACCACCCTGCTCGCCCTCGTTCGGATCGCCCCCTCGGATCGCCCCTCACGCGTCACGATCCGACCCGTCACCACCCTGCTCGCTCCCTCCGACCACGACCCGTTCGTGGTGCGTACCGTGACCACGATCCAATCCCATTACCACGATCCGACCACCGAACCTGTAGATAAGCGCACTGTTTTGACCTATTCTTAAGGCTATTCATGCTCCTACTTTCATGGATCGCCTGCCACGTGTCCTACCACGACCCAGTCCTCCCAGGAGCTTTCCTACAGCTATAAATACACCTTCAGAGGGCATTTTCAGGGGACTTTTTGGCATCTCCTTGTCCATGGCAGCCATGGCCAACACTTCTCCATTAATAACCACCATCTTCCTCAATAAATTCAATGGATCCGGAGAGAATTATTCATTGAATTCAAGTGATTGAAAGACAATATTCATTGTAATTGTAATCTATGAGTGAAATGAGAAAATATGAAGTGGACGTAGGCTCGTTAACGCCGAACCACTATAAAAATCTCGTTGTCTTGCTTTTTTCTCTATTTTTCGATTATTTCTTCATATCCTATGCTCAAAATACGACGATTTGGGTGTTAGGACCATTTTTTGGTCTAACATTTTGGTGCTTTCACTGAGAACCGAATGAGGATTATAAAGAAAATACACAGGAGCAGGTTAGTGCAGGTGGCCGGTTCTCGGTTCGCGGTTAGCGGATCGTAGGGGCCATCACGATCCGATCCGCGATTCGCGGAACGACCTCCACGAACGGAGCCCAAAGAGCCATCACGATCCGATTCGCGGTTCGCGGAACGACCTCCACGAACGGAGCCCAAAGAGTCATCACGATCCGATTCGCGGTTCGCGGAACGACCTCCACGAACGGAGCCCAAAGAGCCATCACGATCCGATTCGTAGTTCGCGAAACGACCTCCACGACCCGGGCCCAGAGTGACCTTCACGACCCGACCTGGTGTAGGATCCGCGATCCGATCCGAAAACGTTGATTAATTGACGATCCGAGCCACGAACCAGACGACAGTAGCGAACCGCGACCCAGAAAAGTGGTGACGAACAAGGGTCACGATCCGACCCAAAAAAGTGACATTTTTTGGAAAAAATGTAATTTTCAGATCATTTCAGAAAAGGCTCTATCTTCCAAAATCGAAAAAATCGTGCGGTGCCCACATTTTCGACCTAACTGGTTAGGTCGATCGCCACCGGGACTGCGGGGCCCCGGACCCCCGCCGGCGCTGCGCCCGGACCCGCTGACGGCCTCGCCTTCGGCTCGGAGCACGACTCGCCTTCGGCTCGGTGTATATTCTGACCCACAATCATCACAAATGCTTATCGACCATGATTCGGTAGGTATTCTGAGGATTCTTTCCAGAAGCCATGACCTCTATCTACCGATGTTATTGAATGTGACGAGTTGTTGAAAAGATTCGACACGCTGGCTATGGAAGTATACAAAATAATGATGGTCTCATAACAACCTCCTCTTCCAGAGCTCCAATGGTGTGCATATTTCCCAAATGCAACTGATGATGCTCCTGAGCGAATAGTGATCACCTAGTTTACGTGACTTAAACCTGTCCTACAGGCGAAATCCCAGATGACATTGACATAGAGCAATCCGGATACTATTCTGAGGATGACTCAAAAGATCCCAATGACCATGATTCTCAATAATGGGATACCCGACGGCAAGTAAGGACCCTAGCACTACAAAGTTACCCTTCGCTTGAATGACATGGTGAAAAACGTATGTCCCACAGTTCACTCCTTGAAAAGCTTAGCTAACATTTGCAATGCCTATTTGTCATCAACCGCATCAAGGAAGACTGATTTCCATAGAATGAAGGGTAGATTAATGTACTTTGGTGCCCAGAGTTAGATACCAATTGAACGACCGTGGGCCATGATCGGGCATATGGATCCTTGCCCAGGCGATAGCAACTTGACTGCTCACCAGCCACCTTATGACATTGGTCAAGAAATGAGAACTTGAGATCAACGCAAATATGAATCAACCATTAGCTCTCTACTTCATACAACAGTTGTGATAGGATATACGAACCTTACTTGAAGCCTTGCAAGCCAGGCTATTGCATTCAAGCTTATCTGATCGTGGTCTCAACCAACCAGGTCTAGCGGAATTCAGAGCTTACATAGCATATGGGTGTTAACCGTTAAATATCCCTACCAAAGACGGAGTTAGACTGGTCTATGGTGACCAAGTTATTGGAGAAGCCGACTGATTAGGAAGGATGGAATATGCTACGCAACAGAGATTGCGTGAAACCCAAAGATGCTTCCCCTCCAGATGAAATGGAGTGTGAAGGAGGTGTCAATATTGCGGATAACGGGAGCATCGCAAAAGGAATTGCCAAATTCACCGCCCTAAATGATTCGACTAAATCACCAGTCAGCCACCCATTAGATGGGAGATGTACATGAATGAAACTTCTGGCCAACGGCATTCTGAAGTTAGAAAGTGAAGACTCATACTACCACTCTTTTCATCGATTATCTGCCAAGTGACTCACTCCCCTAAGGCTGGGGGCAACTACAGATTTGAGCATAAATTGCTCGAGATTACATCATCTAATTCGGAGCTGATACATCAAGAATTTGCCTGGCCAATTGACTTAGTCTTGCCTGAAAGTTAGCGAGTTGAAGATCTAGAATGCTTACGCATGAATGCTGGTTGATTGTCGGCGCACCAACCCTTGTCCCCGATATGGGATCGAGGATATATCAGCAAATTTATGTGATATGATTATCCCACCAGCAGTAATATCCTATTTCCTAGCATGGAAAGTGCAAAAATTTCTATAAGCATGAATCCATTGTTCTCATGCTAATTTACATCCTAACACCAATGCAAAGATGTGCTACCATGAGCAATCCAGTCATGACTTCCTGACACTCTATCCTTACCCTCAGCACGGGGGCAAAAAGGCGATTTGAAGGAGATGCGACCTCATCACTTGCTTATAGTACCTACCTAGCCGCCTTTGCCATCTCAAGACCCCGATCAAGCCCTTTATTGACAGAGATAGGGCGAAGCAAAATGGACCTGCAATAAATATGCAACGCCATTTTTCACTCAGAATGATACTCATTCCTTTAACAAGATTATTCTATAACCATGACTCTTATATTTGCATGATTTATGAGTTATTGATGTAATTAACTCAAATGAATTAATATGTGGATGGTGTAGGTATCCAGGATTTGCTATCGATCAAACTTGTAACACCCGCATATAGAGCCATAGAACAATACTATAACGAGCTCGACTGAACTGCTCGTTTACAAAGCCACGCTCTTCGTCTAAAGAATGCTGTATAGCTCAAGGTGGATCCGGGATGACCATCCAATCCTTGGCTCACACGTGGCAGACCACAAGTTTATTGAACATAAATCATTGAGTTACAAAGTCACTGTCCGACTCCAGATGGACGCGGTGTGACCGCCTACATGGCTCGACCCTGGTGTCGACGCCACCAAATTACATGAATTCAAATAAAGGAGGCAACACTGCCTCTTAATTTGCTTACTTTTCAATCATAAAATTTGCTTTCACATGCTTTCCGAGTTACTGACGTGACTAATTCGTGCGGTGTGAATAATGCAGGTACCCGAAGTCTGGTGCCAACCATTCCTCCCGTAGACTGTTCGGAGGAACTCAAAGCCTTAGCAAATGCTCCAACTGCTTGTCCGACTGGTTTTAATCCTCGGAGCTTGGATTAAAATCTAAACCTAGGACGAGTTTGATGAGCGTGCATGATTGCAGACCGCTTGATCCGTGACTCTAATTCTCCAGAGTCGAGAGAGAGTATAAAAGCGTCCATGATTTGGCGCTGAGAAAGGACTCTTACCCCGCTGAAGGATCGGGGAGCGATGGAACAGCTGAGTCCCAACTCTAACTCTCCAGAGTCGAGAGAGAGTATAAAAGCGTCTATGATTTAGCGCTGAGAACTTCTGCTCCGCTGAAGGATCGTTGAGCAGATCATGAACCGAGCTCGAACTCTAACCCGCTGAAGGATCGGGAGAGTATAAAAGCGCTAGAGATTCAGCGCCCCAGCAACTCTAACCCGCTGAAGGATCGGGAGAGTATAAAAGCGCTAGAGACTTAGCGCCTCGGGAAAATTCCTCCCCCGTTAAAGGATAGGGGGGGGGGGCAGGATGGAAGCTGATCCCAAATCCTCCATGTCCCGACGTGGGGGCAACACAGTTATGGTCCTAATCAATCCTCAACAAGACCTGGCCAGACACTAAGTTAATGATTGATTGGGGGCATGCCTATACATACATACTACTTTACTGCACTTTCACTTATAAGTTGCACTGATAACTTATAATGTTTCATGACTTGCTTGCTTATTTGCATTTCAAATGTTTAAATGCATAACTAATTATGGAATGCTCGCAGGTACAGGATAATGCGAAAGGACTCTCACCCCGCTGAAGGATCGGGGAGCGACTGAACAGCTGAGTTCGAACTCTAACCTTGGCGACCGCCAGGAGAGTATAAAAGCGTCTATGATTAAGCGTTGAGAAAGGTGCTGGAGACTCAGCACCCCCCATAATTTCTGCTCCGCTGAAGGATCAGGAGAGTATAAATGCATGACGACATATGCCACTCAAGGGATCCTATCCCGTCACACGACTGGGACCAAGAATGAAAATGGAGCTCGAACCACTCGTTTCCGGGAATGGGGGGCAGCACACGAACACAGCAGTACAAAAAGAAATGGAATTTCATTCACTAAGTACATGCTCACAAAACAAAGCTGGACAAAATGCGAGATCCGAACTCGTACATCAACAGCAGACCAGTAGGGAATAACTAAAGGGCCGCGTCCAGAAGGATGACGTAGGCGTATAATTCTAAGCTGCCTGTGCGACTCACGGCGACGACAGAAAAAGAAGCCTGGATAGTGAATTGTTCAGCGACATGTTATACAACTTTATACTCGCAACTGGAAGGACCTGGCGAGGCCCTGAGATTTTTTGATGTCTACCCTACCTTAGTACGATCTTGAGCGATCATTGATTCCTTGGCCTTAATACGATTCGACGTAATCGTGGAATTCTGGACATTTATGAATTACAGGCTTCTTGTACCGTCCCAAACACGTCCTACTCCATGCTTGGATAGTATGATCGCTTGAATTCTGAAAGTGACTTCCTCTTCTCATGTATACATGTCTGAATTCGAAAGGGAAGTGATCCGACCGCATGTCTTTCGCACTTACCCTATAACTGGGGCCATGGCTATTGAAAATATTTACAAACGGCATAACTTAAGTGCCTGTGTTTAACTTGTGTTGTGAACCTAACAGGCCCCCTTGAGGACCAAGAAACAAATGCAAAGAGAATGTCCATCTGTTGATCCCAACCGACTTCTAGAATGTGAAGCTCATATAAGGCTGGATATATCCCATACAGCAATTGGACAAGATGCAGCTATTTCGCCTCCAACCTCTCCCTTCATGCAGAAAGCAAGTGGGAACACCCGAGATGAACACGAACCAATCAGCAGTCACACAACGTGCCGCTTCGATTCAGAACGTCGTAGATGGAAACATGGGCGATGGAACGGCTACCTCCAACTTCCTAGATGAGAATGCAAGAATCACAATGAACTTAGGTCATGCACGACTAACTTCAGCTCCAGCTCGAATGGGTACTCAAGCGCTAGAGTACGCTCAACTCCAAGATGGAACGCAACAATTCGAAGAACAGAAGCCCGGTCGAGTCGAATGACTCGACCCGTGACTTGGGAGTAACATCGATGCGGAAATAAGAAATTCACAAAGGCCCCCTTGTAATTTCAGATTCAATACTGGGGGCACCAGCCAGGATCTTGATAATGTGCATCAATTCTTTGATGGCAACCTGCTCGCTAGTCTGATTCGGCGCCTCTCGAGAGGCGGCACTTCTCGAGATGATATGGATAACAACAATTACAACCCTCACACGTGGGACGTCAGGATCCCCTGTTATTCCCCCGGACTTTAAATTTTCTCTCTAACGAGAGTTGTTTAGAAGCTTTGATGAATTTAACCCTGGGGTGGACATACTTCTATGATAAGAAGGTGTTAATGTCGAGATAGAAAATCTCAATGCTTTTATGATAAAGGATGGAGCATCATCCGACTCCCGAACTGATAAGGACAAAGGAAAAGCCCTGAAAAACAATGACAAGAATGTGCAATTCCAAGGTGAATCTATACCACTTATTGAGCCCGTGATCTTATTTGTCAAGAACAATTGAACCGAGCATGAGAAAGAGACTCAATAAGACTGTGATAACCATTTCGGACTAGGCTAAAGCATAAACGGTGGGGCCCAACTAACTTCATAACAACATTTATTCACTCGCATTCAACAACCTTACTTGACTCCGCAACCGATCTGATGAGAGTAACCGAAGTCGCTGATGCCCGATAAGGCAATCCTCACTATCTGACTAAAGAGAAGAGACGATATCAAAGCAAATGTGGTTCAACCATTCGCATATACAATTCCGATTTTTGCTAAATTAAGAAACAGTACAGAATGATCTGGGTCGACTAAGATTGCTGAACTTGCAACTCTTACCAGATGCAATGGCAGGAAGTATAAAATCTTCAAGATTAAATGCCTTATTGACTCAACTCAACCCCCATCGATACTGGGGGCATAAGTACTGACCTCGCTTGTCCTCCGATGGCACTGAGAGCACAAGTGTCGGTTCATAGACTAACTTTGAAGACAATCCAGGCATGAAATGGGATTCAAAACATGTATGTCATGCCTCCGAAGTACAATCTTACTCATCTTTGCCAACCAAGCGAGCTAGCTTGTCGATCGAATGTGAACTTAAAGACTCAAACTAAACAAAATGGAAGCAATGCAACAATTGGATAAAGCCTTCTCAAGGACAAATGATATTCCAGAAAGATTTAGCTCAACATATTCAAAGCACATCTTATCTTCGATAAGATGTACTTTGGGGGGCAAAATGTTAGCCTGCTTTGTGACCAGGCTACCCAAAGCAAAGATCATGTTGACACACCTCTGGGTAAATGCTGTCTCATATGGAATCTCTGGATAACATCGCTCTCTAGCATTGGAAACATCGTCAGAAGACACAAGGCAGTTTGGTCAAAATCACAACATCAGTATAAACTGGCCCGAAACCCCTATCAAATGACCTCATTTGGATCTATTTACCTCAAATAATCGTAGCCCTTTGAATTAGCTTCAGTTTGAGCTTTGGTTTGGCTCAATCGGCCTTACGATTTGAAAGTTATGCCCGTTTCCGTGAATGGGTGTAATCTAGCATCGAAGACTCAGGCCATCGCATCGGATCGCTCCCATCAGCTCGCCCTCGATCGGATCGCCCCCCTCGGATCGCCCCTCACGCGTCACGATCCGACCCGTCACCACCCTGCTCGCCCTCGATCGGATCGCCCCCCTCGGATCGCCCCTCACGCGTCACGATCCGACCCGTCACCACCCTGCTCGCTCCCTCCGACCACGACCCGTTCGTGGTGCGTACCGTGACCACGATCCAATCCCATTACCACGATCCGACCACCGAACCTGTAGATAAGCGCACTGTTTTGACCTATTCTTAAGGCTATTCATGCTCCTACTTTCATGTATCGCCTGCCACGTGTCCTACCACGACCCAGTCCTCCCAGGAGCTTTCCTACAGCTATAAATACACCTTCAGAGGGCATTTTCAGGGGACTTTTTGGCATCTCCTTGTCCATGGCAGCCATGGCCAACACTTCTCCATTAATAACCACCATCTTCCTCAATAAATTCAATGGATCCGGAGAGAATTATTCATTGAATTCAAGTGATTGAAAGACAATATTCATTGTAATTGTAATCTATGAGTGAAATGAGAAAATATGAAGTGGACGTAGGCTCGTTAACGCCGAACCACTATAAAAATCTCGTTGTCTTGCTTTTTTTCTCTATTTTTCGATTATTTCTTCATATCCTATGCTCAAAATACGACGATTTGGGTGTTAGGACCATTTTTTGGTCTAACAATACCAAGAGCCGCCATGCCGTCAATGGAGAACCTAGAGTAGCCGCCGTTCTCTTTCATCTCAAAAACAAGATAAAAGAAAGAATCAAAAATCTAATCTAATCTAAATTAGGATAACAATTAGTCTACATCAAAGGCGAACAATTCAGTTTCAGAATACAGATCCCAGAAAAACAAGACTGTTCTTTTGTTTGTGAGTACTATTTCTTTCACAATATAATTAGTAAATTAATTATGATGGGTTGTAATTGGATTATAAGAACATGTCAGTTGAATCATGTGATGTTATTGTCTGTTTGCGAACATATGACAGTATTGTTATTGTATGTTGGTAGATCTATTTATATGTACAATTATACATATTTAACTTGATTCATTTTATGCAAGTCTACATATGCTAATTTGTATATGAATCTTATGCAAGTTTTGGGATGTTAAAACATATGTATGCAAGTTTGGGATGTTAAAACATATGTATGCAAGTTTGGGATGTCAAAACATATGTGAATCAAGTATATACATATGCTAGTTTATATGCAAAACATGTGACATTAATTTACATGTTTAGATCCATATGCAAGTTTGTAGGAATCTATATGCAAGTTCACATTTTTTTTTATTAGATCTAAATTTAAGATCCATGGGTTTAGGTGAAAAACCATATTTATGCACAAGTTCACATTTTTATTAGATCTATATTTAGATCCATGGTAGTAACATACTTATGTAAATTTATGACCATTTCCTATGCTAGTTTTGTATGTCAATCATATGCTAGTTTGAATGTAAGTTTGTATGAAATTCATATGCAGATTATTGGAAAAATATATCCATATATGCAAGTTCATGATTACATGTTCAGATCTATATTTAGATCCATGATTGTTTATGCAAATTTATGTTGCCAATGCAAGTTATTTGCTATGCAAACTTATGTTATGATTCTTAGATCTATTTTATGTGTTATGCAAGTTGTGATGTTGCTTTTCTTTTTATAAGTTAGACTATTTTCGAGTCTAACATATATCGTATTAAAACGAACGAATAGCATGGGGACAATGGAAAAATATTAATTTTGCAAAATTGTGAATTGGCATAAAGTGGCTCTAAAGGCATATAATTAAAGTGAGACATTAACTGGTATAATTTATATACCAAAAAGTATGGACATAATTTAGGTGACAATTATGGATATAGATTAATTTGGAAGTTGGTTTTGCATATCATACTTATTAAGAACAATTTATATACCTAGAAAGGCAATTATTTATGTGATGATAAGTAATGTCCATAATTAATCTATACCTATATCTATGTGATGATAAATAATAAGTCGTGAATCCGTTATTTATAGAAGCTTAAAGAGTGAAAACAGCTTCCTTCTACGACAAATTATAAAGAAAGGCATATGCTTACTTCATTGCTTATGTCCGCTGACTGCTAATAATCCTTCCGTGTGCTTTACATCTGTCCTTATATCCAACCATTTTAAAGATAAGAGTATTTAGAATTTTGATCTGGAAATTATGATGAAGACCCAAAAGTTAAAGTGCTGTTAGGTTCAACATTAGGCATACAAAACAAAGAGAGTAACGATATAAAGAATGAAAGAAATATGAAGGAGACAAGAGAAAGGTTGGAGGACGACGGAAGGATGAATTGCGTGTCATTTATCCGTTGTTTTCGAAAACATAAAAATAGAAGAAAAAAATGTTCCGTTTTATGTGTTAGCTTAATTTTCTAAAACGGTCGTTTTTCATATGCTTAACTTAGAGCAATATTCATGAACTTTATTGAACTTAAAATAAATAAACAAAAATACACATGACAAGCTTAATTTTGAAAACATAAATCAGTTCTTACTAATATACCTCTTAAATATAGGTGAAGTACTTGTTATCTACCGAACTTTCTCCTGAAATGAAAATGGCGACTTCGACATTTTATTCTTCCGCTCCATTCACTTCCACCACCTTCATCGACGCCTTT
The DNA here is from genome assembly GCA_030737875.1 of Allium sativum. Taxonomy (NCBI): domain Eukaryota; kingdom Viridiplantae; phylum Streptophyta; class Magnoliopsida; order Asparagales; family Amaryllidaceae; genus Allium; species Allium sativum. The sequence goes on along the minus strand of CM060914.1, from coordinate 132,116,073 downwards.
CCTCCTCTTCCCTCTCGCATTTCGCCTGCGATTCATCTTGACCCTCTCCTTCTGGAGTTAATTCCACTACTGCTAAACCCTCAAATGTAAATCTTGAGTCTAATCTTCCAGATCCAAGGAATTCTTCATTTGATACCAATGTACAAGCTAATTAATCCTCACTTCCTAGCTCTACTAATTCTAATTCTTCGAAGTACTACTTCCCATCGTTTACAAAAGTCGATTATGTGTCGCTTTTCAATTCGCTTCCTCGGAATGCAGGAGATTTTAAACCTCTTCGTTTTGAGATCGCGCGTGATGGTGTGCCGAAGAAACCATTGGATTTAGTTAAGCAAGAAGGTCTGAAATTTTGGGGAAATCATTTAGTTGGTTTTTTCTTGGACGGATCGTTGTCATACCTTTCTGTAGTGAATTTCTTGAATCATCATTGGAAGCTACAAGGTCAGGTAGACATCAAATTTGATGGCATTCATTTCTATTTTCTTTGTTCAAATGATGATGATAGAGACAAGATAGTTAAATTTGATCTGATTTTCATTCGAGGAAAAATGTTCATTGTAACGAATTGGGTTCCATCTATTGGTGGTGCTCAATCACAGATTAAAAAGGTGTCGGTTTGGATTCAATTTTATAGAATTCCGTTGCTTCTTTGGACACTTGTAGGAATCAATTGGCTTATGTGTCATGTAGGAAAACTTATATGCTTTGATACTAGTACGAAGAAAATGCATAGATTTAGATATGCTAAGGCTTTAGTGGAAGTGTCTTGTGATTTTGAGTTGCCAGATAGTATTGTAGTTGATGGTTTGGGTAGTAAATGTCCTCCTGTAGAGCTATCATATAACTAGAAATCGAGAATTTGTTCATTCTGAAAAGTTTTTGGTCATGATAATGTTGCATGTAAGTTTAAGGCCAAGAATGATAGGACTGTTGATAAACAATATGCTACGGGTTTGAGGATCCTTATACTACGAACAACATTTTTGTTGAATAATATTATAGAAAAGTGAACAATTTTACTTCTTGGAATGATTGTTTAAATTTTAATTACCAGAATAAGAAAGTGTGGAGGAAAAAATTTGATAGTAATTTGCAGGAGAAAGTTACAATTGCATAGGAGGGTGGTAAGGGGAATCAGTTTGATGTTTGAGCTAATGAGAGTTTGAACATTGGTGCAGATGGTAATAGGAATCTTGATGTTTATGGTTCTGAAATGGGAAAGGACTATGCATGTGATAAATGGGATAAAATAATAGATCAACCAGGATTGGTAACAGCTATAAATCCAAATGATAATCAATTTTCTCATGGTATTAATGTTGAGATAAATGCTTCGAGTGAAATATCACCTGTTATTGATGGTATTAACAACAAAGCAATGGATATTAATAACTGATTTGATAAAGAGAATGTAGATTTTGATTTAGGTAGTTTGTTTGATGGAGATGGTTCTATGCAAACTATTGGGAAAGGTGAACAGGTATTTACTGATTTGCATGGTGCAAATTCAAACTTCCCGATGTCTCCAAATAAGCCATCTACATCTAAAGCTCCAAGTTAATCTGTTATTGCTCATGATAAGTCTTCTTCGTTATCACGTTTAACAGGAAAATTTTGGGTGGATGCTGAGGAAAACCATAATAATGGACCCTCTAATGCGTTAAACTCCAAATGTAATGAAGCTAGAGCAGTATAATCTTCTAATGAAGCTGCTAATGCTTCTTCTTCTTTACCTAATTCACTATCTAATTCTATTGCTCCCAGTAACTCACTGTATTCACATTTAACCCTTTCTCCACGCATAGTTTTGCCACCACCATCAAATTCACTACCAAACTCTACGCCGCCTTCTTTGGCTCCTTCTAAAACATCGTCTAAGAATGCTAAGAGGCGAGCTCGAAGAAAAAGGTTGCTGAGTGCATTGATGATGATTTGGATGAGGGTATTGACTATACGCTAGAGGAGTTCCTTCCTAATTCTATGAAATTCCCACTAGACATACTAGAAGTAGTCCAACTTAATGTTGTTCGCATTTGGTTATGGTTTTGGTGCTACTGATGAGTTAGACTTTCTTGCAACGTTTTGGTTAGTTTTGCTTTTTGGTGACATGCATGGGCTTTTGGATTTTGGAGATGGTCAGCAGGTGACTTGTTGTATAGTCATACAGTTGGAAATTGATAATTTATTAATACAGATCTTTCGGTTTGGTTTTTTGGATATACTGATTTATGGATAAATTGGTAGCTTGATATATGGATATATTGTCTGTTTATCCCTTAAAAAATCGTACATATAAATGATTGATTAAAATTTGAGTAGAGACTGTGGAACAGGAATCATAACGCTTAGTGATACATACTCAGATCAAACATGCCAAGACCGTTTGCACATACCTTGGACAAATAAGAAGGGAAATCCATTCGCATAAGACAAGGGTCGAGCATGGCACGTGGGATCAATCACTCATATCAAAAGAGATCGACCGCTCTAGGAGACCGCTAGCACATAAAAATAGCTTGCATCACCACCAGAACAGTCAAATCACTCACTCATCAGAATAAGGTCGAGCATAACAACTTAGCTTGACAATACAAGGAGGTCGTACATACGAGGCTTGCTTAAGGATGACACGACACAAGCGCAATAATGCCTATACATCTTGTAGAGATCGCTCATCCTTCTTCACAACCGCTCGTTCAAACTACCACGGTCATTCATGCACGTCTCTTAGGCAAAAACCCAAAGTACAACGCGGTCGCACGCACATACTTTGGTCGCCCATATCTGCAACACTACTCGCTCGCTCATTCCTCGATCAGGTACCACTTACGGTTGATAAGAGAAAGGCCTATGCTAATTCCTGGTGGTCGCACATACACCTGCTTGCAATCCTCATCGGTCGCTCATAGACTCACCACCAAGTCAACTTGCCCGCGCACATAGGGATCGCTCGCACAAGACAGCTGGATACAGCTGTTGACAGTTGGATACAACTAGGCGGTGGCATTTTCGAAATTAAAGGGGCGAGCGACCCACCGCCTGCATATATGAATTTCAGCTCATTTCTTCTTGGGGGCTCATATCTATAAATAGGCCATGGCTTCCACTACAAAGAGGGGGATATGGACCACCCTGATGGGCTTCCAAATTGATCTTCTCTCATTTCAAGTAATCCTAACATCATCTAACACTTCCAAGCAAAGATCTAAGAGCTTAATCCACCATGGCTTCCATTGAGATAAACCAAGTGTCTTAGAGAATAAAGATCCTCCTTGCATTCGAAGATTTCTCATCATTCCTCCACCGATTCCACCATTTCTCTGCTGGTTCAATCATTTCTCTACTAATTTACATAGATCTAAGTGAGATTTACTTGTAAAAAGAGAAGATGAATGTTCGAAGAGAGATTCTATGTCTTGTAATCATTAATGTTGTAATGAAATCCTTCCAAAGTGGAAGTAGATCTACCTAATTAAGACCGAACCAATATAAATTCTCTTGACTTTTACTTTGCTTTTTAGTGATTGTGGCCCTACTACCTTAAATCCGACCATTTGGCGAAGTGCTTCCAAAGCACCCTTGGTGTTTGAGCCAATTTGACACAAACATTTGGCGCCCACCATGGGGTCGCATTCGCATCTCCTTCCTTCACACTTCTCTCAAGCTCAAAAGCCTTGCCTTGAAATTCTAAGCCTACTTCTATTGTAGATCCACTAGATCTAAGATCCAGGAAAATCATCAAAGTCATGAGTAGACCAAAAGAGACTACTAATAAGGCCATCAAAGAGACTGATGACTTCACCAATGATGCTAACAACGTTACACACCCCACCAATCACTTCTGGGTGGATGGATCTCCTAGAGCTAGAGCGGTTGTAACAAGGAGAGAATTGGATGAAATTGTCGCGAGTTTAACAAGTCAAATAGATATCACAAATAATGATATGTGGAAAAAACGGTAGTCTATGTTCGCTATCCAAGCATGTATTGCAAAGATTACCTTAAACGCTACTCATCCTCGGCTTGCTCAAACTACTCATATGAACAGTGTAGGTTCCTCCTCTTCAAGTCCAAGGCGAGAAAACTCTGTCCAGCTGGTTACATATTCTAATGATCCTAACCGTAAAGAGGCAAAATGACTCACGTGCAACCATTTCGATAAAGCAACTTCTCGACAGGTCCCTGGATCCACCAAAGGGGAACTTCCCCATAAGGGAGGTCCAGGACCCCAAAATCTAAACTGCGATTGCTTGCTTAGGCAAACATCCGGTAAGGAAAAGGGCATCTGCTCTATGTACCTGTACAACAGGGAGGAATGCATATCGGAAATGGTATGCGAAATTATGGAGTAAAGCTTGAAGAAAGAGGACAATGAAAAGGAGTGGGAATTTTCTCGAACTAAGACCTCACTCACCAAGAGGATCAAGATGGCTTTATATCCACAAAACTTCAAACCCCCAATGGTGCAAGCTTATGATGGGACGAGTGATCCCAATGTGTTATTGTGCAAATACGATTAGTATATGGATGGGGCATGTGCCACAGATGAGCCCAAGTGTCTCTACTTCCCAACTTACCTAAAAGGAGTGGCCTATCTCTGGTTCACAAAGCTGCCACCAAAGTGTGTGGACGATTTTGTTACCTTCGTTAAGCTATTCAGGAAACCGTTCAGGCTCCAAGCAACCGAGGTTCGGGATGTTATGGAATTGAATGAACTAGAGCAGAAGCCAGTGGAATCCATCAATCTTTTCTCACTCGCTTCAATGCGGCGGAGACCATTGTTGAAAAATATGAACCCCGCTTGGTCCTGATGGCTTTGAAAGGAGCCATATGCAAAAAGACCAAGTTGGGACGATGGATTAAGAAGAAGAAACCAAGTACCCTCGAGCAACTACTCGATAAAGCTGAAGAATATATGAGTGTTGAAGAAGATCCGTCCTATGCCTTGGCTCTCCTAGAAAGTTATGTACAACCTGGAAAGAAAAGCAATGTGCAAAGCAGCCAAACGAATCCTGGTGGTCGAAAGAGGGGCAATGAGGGAAAGGATAACTAAACCAATAAGAAACTCCGCTTTTTTAAGAATTCTGAATTCACTCCTCTCAATGACACCGTAGGGAACATCTTTCTGGTGACTAAGGATGCCGAGAAATATCCAACACCAAAGTAAATGAAGTTCAACGAGGCTGCAGTAAAGTCAGGTAGGTTTTGTCAATTTCACAACCAGCCAGGTCATAATATCAACGAGTGTAGGCATCTAAAGTCACTAATCAAAGAAATGATTAGGAGGAATTGTCTGCAACAATATGTGAAAAATCCACGATCCTCAAGCATCGCTCGAACTCCCCAAAAGCAGGGGGCATCAGATGATTAGTCTAGTTCAAGTAATGGAACTCCTACTCAAACCAATCCAAGGCTGATCGTCAACTCATTATCATTGATGGTGCTCCAATTTCAATGGCTCGGAATAAGCGGACATTACCACCACCGCTTTATGCATTACTTCATGATTTACTTCATGCTAATAAATTAGGATTCGTGTAACCAATCTTTAATACTTTGCAAACATTGTTCTGAATATTAGCTTTATGACTAAGATCAAATCTGCTTGTATGGTGTAACACCCCGAATTTCAACTAACACTAATGGTTAGTAATTAAAGTATAATTAATCTCAGATATGAGAATCAGGGGAAACGGGCTGCGTAATTGTGTTCGTCTCAGAAAAATATGCGAAATAGAGTCCGAGTTTGCGTAAAACGGGTACCGTATGAAAGAGATATGGACGAACGAAGTTAGGCAGAAAAACCCGAAACAGGCCAGAAATGCACTGGCGCACTTGTGAAGTGCGCCAGTACAAAAATACACTGGCGCACTTGGGAAGTGCGCCCATGTCGGGACAAAAAACCTGCACAGTTTCTAGAGAGTTCTATGGTTGGGTGCACCAGTTTGGGGTTTGGGCCTGGTCTTAGGGCTGATTTCTGGAAGGTTCCGAAATCTAAGGGTCCTAATCTAATTTAGGGTTAATCTAAGGGCCTAAAACACTCACCTAATCTATAAATACACCCTAAACCTACCCTAATCCATACTAAAAATAGAATTGAGGGCTTCATGCCGCCAAATTAAATCTTGGAAGGAGCCTCCACTAATTTATGAAGAGGGTTGCAAGCTAATCACTCTCTAATCAACCTCTAATCCATTCTAAGCATCTTAATCTTCTTCATTTGGAGTGCAAATTTGCTAGTTGTGAGTTTCTATCACTCTAATGATCAATTGCTAAACTAAGTAGATGAGATATGATGAGATCATATGGTTTTGTTTGGGGATTAATGGGTTTTAAGTCATATGATATGATGTTAGTTTGCTAATCTATGTTTAATGTTAACCCTATGTTTATGCAAGCTAAGTATGTGGGTTTATGCAAGTTAAGTGATGGGTTTCATGCATGCTAAGCATTGGGTTTTATGCATGCTAAGTACTTGATTTTATGCATGCTAAGTACTTGATTTTATGCATGCTAAGTACTTGATTTTATGCATGCTAAGTATTTGATTTTATGCATGCTAAGTGTTTGGTTTTATGCATACATTATGACATGCAAGTTTGTCTCTTTTTATGACATGCATAATGCAAGTTTTGTGCTTTGTGATCATATGTTAATATGCAAGTTACATGTAGGATAATATGCAAGTTACATGTATGATAATATGCAAGTTACATGTATGATAATTATGCAAGTTGTATGTTTCTTCATATGCAAGTTTATGAGTTCATATACAAGTATGTAACATGTTATGCAAGTTCATATGCAAGTTATGTGACATATTATATGCAAGTCATGTATTTGTTAATATGTAAGTTTATGTAACATGTTATGCAAGTTAATATGCAAGTTATGTGACATGTTATACAAGATTATATGCAAGTTATGTGACATGTTATACAAGGTTATATGCAAGTTATGTGACATGTTATACAAGTTCATATGCAAGTTATGTGACATGTTATGCAAGTTCATATGCAAGTTATGTGTTTGTTAATATGCAAGATGGCACCTTTGAAACATGTTCATACATATGCAAGTTGACACCTTTTATATGTGTTATGTCATGAGAACGAAATTATGTGGGAACGATGGGGTTAATTAAATGCATATGTTAATAAGATTGTGTGAAATTAATATAATTATGCATAACATAAAATAAATGAACATAGTATGGGAATTTGCCTATTAAGTTAGGTGTACCCATACTATGTGTTGGGAATTTGCCTACTAAGTTAGGTGTACCCACACTTTGGAGTTTGGAATTTGCCTATTAAGTTAGGTGTACCCATATTCCTAAAATAAACATGATAATTAACGCAATTTATGGGGGTGATTAATTAGGAGTAATTAATCGATTAAGGCACGAGGTTGGACCCGTTTGTAGTGTAAGACTGCCCGGAGTTTACCGGCTTAACCAGGCATCTACAAATGACGGTCCAATGTGAGAGGTCTTAATCATAAATTAAATACGTAACAAGGGTAAATGACACGAGGTTGGACCCGTTTGTAGTGTAAGACTGCCCGGAGTTTACCGGCTTAACCAGGCATCTACAAATGACGGTCCGATGTGAGGGGTCCTTTACACGGTTACGGTGTTAATCAATTAGGAAACACTTAACCAGATAAGCATGTAGTAGGGCATGGGGGTTAAGTGGGTACCGTGGGTGGTATGTGGAAATTGCTAGTGGTTGCCAATAGAAAATATGATTAAATACTTAACCAAGATGAAACATGTAATTAAACATGATTAAAGGGTTAAGTGGGAAACACTAGTGTGTGGGCCAAGCTTAGGGGGATGGCTTGTGCTGGGGGCCCATTTCAACCAGTAACCCATACGTATCTTAGTGGGCTCGACCCATGTCGAGGATGGGACACGCATACTGGGCTTGACTATAAGAGGCCAAAATGGGTTAGCGGTGGCAACGCATGACCAACGGGTTTCATATGCGTTTGTGGACCCGGGCTGGTGAATAAGACGTTGTTGCATCATGTAGATATAAGCCGTGCACCGTTAATTTTATCAGGTTGCCACTTTGGGGATGGTACACCCCACGGTGGGGCCAGCACGGGTATTTACGTTAGGGAGCCGATCGAATGGGGAGTAGTGTGTACACCTAGTGGATTGTAGGGCCCCGTGGCGTCTACTTAGTCACCTAGGGGTACGCGAGAACTATTAAGTTAATTTTATAAGTCCATGGGTGGGATCAACCTTTAAGTTAGGAACGACTGGTGTGGTGCAGTTTAGTAATTTACCTTTGGAAGGGTAGATGCGTCTTTATCTTTTATCTTAGTTTAGTTGACTGCTTAGTGTAGCCATTCATCCCCATTAGTTACCGTATATCAGTTTATGTCTTCTCTGGTTACTTTAACGATTGTATTGTTAAAGTTATAGGACTCGCTCAGACTTATGTCTGACCCCGTTGTTTTTATCTTTTTTTCCCAACCCTCAGGTCCTACGGTGGATCCTAGCAGTAGTGGAGCTTGATCGGATTGCTGTTCCAGTCTTTAGGAGCTTGGATAGATGTAAAGCTCCAGTTACCCAGTTATCTTTTCTTTTGTCATGGCTATTGTATGAGAGTGGGATTATGTACTTCTTTATTTTGATGGATATTGTACTTGACTTTTATTGTGGTTTTATGATGTAACCAGACATGTTTTACTTCCGCTGTTATGAGATGATGTTTTAAATTTCAAGTACTATTTATATCTGTCTTGTTGTAATTTTTCTGTTCTATATTCACTAAAATACTCCACCGATGCTATGGCATTCCCTTGGTGAGTGTTCATAGCGGGAGTGGGGTGTTACACGTGGTATCAGAGCTTAAGGTTACCAGAACAGATAAAATTTTTAGAAAAACTATTTTCTAAGAATATTTTTGAAAAAAAAAAGTATTTTCAAAAACATGTCTTTTAAGAGAAAAGTTTTTGAAAAAGAAAAGCATAATCCCCAATAGCCATATCTTTATCTTTCGGAATCTCCTTTTTGAATCTTTCCTCTTTCGTTTCAGCATGGCTGAAGATCTTAACATCCCGGAGGGCTTAGTTATACCATTATGGTATAGGAGGTTACAAGAGGCTAGGGCCGCGGCTGCGGGTCCAGCCAATGCTACTACACCAGAGGCAACCGCTCCTCCTCCTCAGCCTAGAGTGGATAATTTTGCTAAGATTTGCAAGGAGTTCAAGGCTATAGGAGGAAAACCTTTTCTAGGTTCAGAGACTTTCGTAGAGGCTAGAGATTGGCTTAAGGAAGTGGAAGAGTTGCTAGATATCTTTGAAGTGGAAGAGGGAAAGAAAGTCAAGTTGGCGGCTTGGTTAATGAAGGGAGAGGCCTCGTTCTGGTGGGAGGTCACTAATAGAGAACGCCCTGTTGACTCTTGGGCAGATTTCAAGCAAAGGTTTGCGGCTAAGTTTCTCTCAAGGGCGGAAGAGAATCTGTTTATGGAGAAGTTCTTGAATTTGAAGCAAGGGAATCTCACGGTGAAAGAATATGTTAACAAATTCAATCATTAGCAAGGTTTGGCATAGAGTTGGTGAATACACCGGAGAAGAAGGCTTTGAGGTTCGTTAGAGGCTTGAACGAACCATTGCAAGGAATAGCTATGACTCACATTCCTATGGGGGCCACCTTTGAGAAGCTTGTCTACATGGCACTTATGCATGAGGATGATAAGAGTTCTAAGGCACCAGAGAAGAAGGGGGATCAGAAGAAACCGCAACAACAACAACAAGGAAAGGGTGGAAAAGGCAATGGTGACAAGGGGAAGAAGAAGAAGAAGAAGTGCTTCAATTGTGGGACCCCAGGCCACCTCAGCAAGGATTGTCGCAAAAAGAAGAAGACCGGTTGCTTTCATTGTGGTGAAGCAGGACATCTTGTGAAGGACTGCCCAAAGAAGGGGCAGAAGACGAGGTCTACCTCAGGAGGTCAGGTGCAAGCTCTTATGGCACCAGCTCAGGCAGGGGGGCAAGTTCAGGCTCTCTCAGTTCCACCGATTCAGCAGAGAGGTAGAACAATTTCCGTTGAAAGTCTGGTTTTTCTGTTTGATCATCCAGTTCGTACTTTGTTTGACTCTGGCGCATCGCATTCTTTTATCTCGTCATCGTTAGTTGAGTCACTGCACTTAGACACCAGTCTAGTTGATGATCCCTTGGTTGTTTCAAACCCAATTGGGGGCTCCATATATCTGTCTATGATATGTTTGGGTTTGAAGATTTCTATACTTAGCGTTGAGTTTGGATGTGATGCTTTTGTATTGGGCTTCACGGGCTATGGGTTGATTTTGGGCATGGACTGGTTATCCAGTAATGGTGCCGTTCTTGATTGTGAAAGGAGAGTTGTCAGGCTTATGACCCGCTTGGGTAATACTCTCGAGATCTCTTGTAATCCCATGGAATCTGTTTTGCTAAGTTATCTTGAATCGCTCGATGCTTCGGTCGAGAGTTTGCGTTCTGTCAGAGTGGTCCGGGAATATCCGGATGTGTTTGAAGAGGTGAAGGGTTTGCCTCCGAAGAGGGAGATAGATTTCCGAATTTATTTGGTGGATAATGCCAAACCAGTGTCTTTGCCAGTGCGCCACATGGCTCCTCGTGAGAGAAGAGAACTTCATAAGCAAGTAGGGGAGTTGCTTGAGAAGGGGTTCATAAGGCGAAGTATATCGGAGTGGGGAGCTCCAGTAGTGTTTGCCACGAAGGCGGATGGGTCCCTCAGACTTTGTGTGGATTATAGAGAACTTAATAAGCTCACGAATAAGAATAGACACCCATTACCGAGGATAGATGATCTCTTTGATCAGTTGGTTGGCGTCTCAGTGTTTTCGCAGATGGACTTAGCTACAGGGTTTCATCAGTTGAGAGTGGCGGAGGACAGTATAGAGAAGACTGCTTTCCGGACTCCGGATGGTTTTTATGAGTGGCTTGTGATGCCATTTGGGTTGACAAACGCCCCGGCATACTTTGTTGATCTGATGAGTAGAGTGTTCAGAGAGTAACTGAATAAGTTTGTAGTGGTCTTTGTGGATGACATCTTGGTCTTTTCCAAGAGTGAAGAAGAGCATGCCTTACATCTCAGAGAAGTGTTGGAGACTCTTCGAGCACATAGTCTTAAAGCTAAATTCTCTAAATGTCATTTTTGGAGAAGAGAAGTGCGATTCTTAGGGCATGTGGTCTCTAAGGAAGGGATAGCTGTGGATCCCGCAAAGATAGTATCTATCCAGGATTGGAAAGTTCCTAGAAATGCTACCGAAGTAAGAAGTTTCTTGGGGTTGGCAGGATATTATAGGAAGTTCATCAAAGACTTCGCGAAGATATCAGCCCCATTAACCCGCTTGACGAAGAAGAATCTGGTTTTCTCATGGGACGTAGATTGTGATGATGCTTTCCGACGGTTAAAGAGAGCTTTGACCACCGCTCCAGTTTTAGTGCTTCCAGATGGGAGTAAGCCGTTTGTTGTTTATACCGATGCTTGTGGGACAGGATTAGGCGCAGTCTTGATGCAGGAGGGAAGGGTAATAGCCTATGGAGGGAGGCAATTGAGAGTGCATGAGAAGAATTACCCTACCCATGATCTAGAGTTGGCCGCGATTGTTTTCGCACTTAAGTCTTGGCGCCATTATCTTCTTGGTGAGAGATTCGAGTTGTTCACTGACCATAAATCATTGAAGTACTTATTCTCTCAGAAGGATTTAAACTTAAGACAGCAAAGGTGGATGGAGTTCTTAGCATCCTATGATTTCGAGATAGCGTATACCCCTGGCAAGGGTAATGTGGTGGCGGACGCCTTGAGTAGAAAAAGGCTATCTTTGAGTCCATTGTTCGTGGAACGGCGAAGCTTGGAGTTTCTTTCTTTGTTCGACTTCAGACCTTCTGTTGACTTTGTACCTGGTTTGTTGGCATCCTTGGAGGTTAGACCTACTCTTTTGGGACGGATTGGCGAGGCTCAGCGAGACGACCCACAGTTGGTTGAGTTGGTAGAGAAGCTTATAAGGGGGGAGTCGTCCAGCCATTTGGGTAGATACACCATAGATGATAGGGGATGGTTGCATAGAGACGGTAGACTTTGTGTACCGCAAGATGAGGGTTTGAAGAAGGCTATTTTGGATGATGCACATCGTTCAAGGATGACTATTCATCCCGGTGGAGACAAAATGTACCAAGACATGAAGAGAGTTTTCTTCTGGGCCGGTATGAAGAAAGATGTGGCCGAGTATGTGGCTAGATGCTTAGTGTGCCAACAAGTTAAAGCGGAGAAAAGGAAACCCGGTGGGTTGCTACACCCATTACAAGTTCCGCAATGGAAGTGGGATAGTGTCTCGATGGATTTCATCGATGGGTTACCGAGATCGAGGAAGGGCAATACGGGAATTTGGGTTGTGGTAGACAGACTTACCAAGAGTGCCCATTTTATACCCGTAAAGAGTAACAGGACCGCTCCATGGCTTGCTTCAGTCTATGTTAGAGAGATTGTTAGATTGCATGGCGTACCATCCAGCATTGTGAGTGATCGAGATCCTATCTTCACTAGCGAGTTTTGGAGAAGTTTGCAAGAGGCGGTAGGGACTCAGTTGTGTTTGAGCACCGCATATCATCCTCAGACGGACGGTCAGACCGAGAGGGTGAACCGCATCTTAGAAGATCTTTTGAGGCTTTGTATCTTGGATTTTGGAGGTACATAGGAAGAACATCTTCCTTTGGTGGAGTTCGCATACAATAACAGCTTTCAGTCCAGTATTGGCATGGCACCTTTCGAAGCTCTTTATGGAAGGCCTTGTCGATCTCCTACATGTTGGTGGGAATCTACGGATAAGATCTTGCTTGGGCCAGATATGGTTAGAGAGACTTCAGAGAAGATTGATTTGATTCGAAGAAGGATGAAGGCAGCGCAAGATAGACAGAAATCTTATGCGGATCGGAGAAGGATGGATCTTGAGTTTGAGGTTGGGGACATGGTTTTTGCCAAAGTATCTCCGTTGAGAAATGTTGTTCGCTTTGGGTCCGTTGGGAAGTTAGCACCGAGGTTTGTTGGGCCGTTTCCTATTAAGGAAAGGATTGGACGGATGGCATATAGGGTGGAGTTGCCCGACAGACTTAGTGGTGTTCATGATGTATTCCATGTATCACATTTGAGGAAGTGCTTACATGAGACCGCAGAGGTGGTAGAGCCGAGCTTGCTTAGAGATGTAGAGGTAGAGCGTGATGCGACGATTCGACGAGATCCTACTCGCATCCTTGGGTCAGAAACTAGGAAGTTGAGGAACAGAGAAGTTCAGCTAGTTAAAGTGCAATGGGGAGATGACGAAAGCAATGCTACTTGGGAGATGGAAGCGAAGATGCGTTCTTTGTACCCATTTCTTTTTGAGAGTATGTCTTTTAACTTCTCCTTTATCGCTTGTCTAGTACTTATCTTATCTTTAGTATATCCTCTCGCTAGTACCTATGACCTTTAGATAGGGTAAAACCTATGGTTGAAACATGTGTTTGAAACATGTTATGGTTGATGGATGCATGTGGATGCAATTGTTTGCTAGTGGTTGCTCGTGGATGCATATACACACACATTAGGCACTAGATCGGCTCAGTCACTTCATGTTGCATATCGCATAAATGGATGTGGTAGTTAGATTGATGGATGTATCATGGCTGTGTTATCATGTGGATGATGCATTTTTGTGTATGGTTGTGCACGCATATAGAAATTGTATGTGTCAATAGGGTTTCGCATACATATTGGAAGCATGGCACTATCATGGTTTGCATTAAGGAGGTCGACTGAATCAGTAGACCGCCTGATTTTGCATTAGTATACGGACATATACACACACTTTCTGCATATGTTCATACATCATTAGAAGTTTCTAAGGATAATGGTTGCTTGTGGTTGATGGTTTAGTAGATGGTTGTTTGGTTGGTAGGATACGTTCTTCTTGACTTAGAGATTTCGAGGACGAAATCCTTTAAGTAGGGGAGAATGTAACACACCGAATTTCAATTAACACTAATGGTTAGTAATTAAAGTATAATTAATCTCAGATATGAGAATCAGGGGAAACGGGATGCGTCATTGCGTTCGTCTCGGAAAAATACGCGAAATAGAGTCCGAGTTTGCGTAAAACGGGTACCGTATGAAAGAGATATGGACGAACGAAGTTAGGCAGAAAAACCCGAAACAGGCCAGAAATGCACTGGCGCACTTGTGAAGTGCGCCAGTACAAAAATACACTGGCGCACTTGGGAAGTGCGCCCATGTCGGGACAGAAAACCTGCACAGTTTCTAGAGAGTTCTGTGGTTGGGTGCACCAGTTTGGGGTTTGGGCCTGGTCTTAGGGCTGATTTCTGGAAGGTTCCGAAATCTAAGGGTCCTAATCTAATTTAGGGTTAATCTAAGGGCCTAAAACACTCACCTAATCTATAAATACACCCTAAACCTACCCTAATCCATACTAAAAATAGAATTGAGGGCTTCATGCCGCCAAATTAAATCTTGGAAGGAGCCTCCACTAATTTATGAAGAGGGTTGCAAGCTAGTCACTCTCTAATCAACCTCTAATCCATTCTAAGCATCTTAATCTTCTTCATTTGGAGTGCAAATTTGCTAGTTGTGAGTTTCTATCACTCTAATGATCAATTGCTAAACTAAGTAGATGAGATATGATGAGATCATATGGTTTTGTTTGGGGATTAATGGGTTTTAAGTCATATGATATGATGTTAGTTTGCTAATCTATGTTTAATGTTAACCCTATGTTTATGCAAGCTAAGTATGTGGGTTTATGCAAGTTAAGTGATGGGTTTCATGCATGCTAAGCATTGGGTTTTATTCATGCTAAGTATTTGATTTTATGCATGCTAAGTACTTGATTTTATGCATGCTAAGTACTTGATTTTATGCATGCTAAGTATTTGATTTTATGCATGCTAAGTATTTGATTTTATGCATGCTAAGTGTTTGGTTTTATGCATACATTATGACATGCAAGTTTGTCTCTTTTTATGACATGCATAATGCAAGTTTTGTGCTTTGTGATCATATGTTAATATGCAAGTTACATGTATGATAATATGCAAGTTACATGTATGATAATATGCAAGTTACATGTATGATAATTATGCAAGTTGTATGTTTCTTCATATGCAAGTTTATGAGTTCATATACAAGTATGTAACATGTTATGCAAGTTCATATGCAAGTTATGTGACATATTATATGCAAGTCATGTATTTGTTAATATGTAAGTTTATGTAACATGTTATGCAAGTTAATATGCAAGTTATGTGACATGTTATACAAGATTATATGCAAGTTATGTGACATGTTATACAAGATTATATGCAAGTTATGTGACATGTTGTACAAGGTTATATGCAAGTTATGTGACATGTTATACAAGTTCATATGCAAGTTATGTGACATGTTATGCAAGTTCATATGCAAGTTATGTGTTTGTTAATATGCAAGATGGCGCCTTTGAAACATGTTCATACATATGCAAGTTGACACCTTTTATATGTGTTATGTCATGAGAATGAAGATACGTGGGAACGATGGGGTTAATTAAATGCATATGTTAATAAGATTGTGTGAAATTAATATAATTATGCATAACATAAAATAAATGAACATAGTATGGGAATTTGCCTATTAAGTTAGGTGTACCCATACTATGTGTTGGGAATTTGCCTATTAAGTTAGGTGTACCCACACTTTGGAGTTGGGAATTTGCCTATTAAGTTAGGTGTACCCATATTCCTAAAATAAACATGATAATTAACGCAATTTATGGGGGTGATTAATTAGGAGTAATTAATCGATTAAGGCACGAGGTTGGACCCGTTTGTAGTGTAAGACTGCCCGGAGTTTACCGGCTTAACCAGGCATCTACAAATGACGGTCCAATGTGAGAGGTCTTAATCATAAATTAAATACGTAACAAGGGTAAATGACACGAGGTTGGACCTGTTTGTAGTGTAAGACTGCCCGGAGTTTACCGGCTTAACCAGGCATCTACAAATGACGGTCCGATGTGAGGGGTCCTTTACACGGTTACGGTGTTAATCAATTAGGAAACACTTAACTAGATAAGCATGTAGTAGGGCATGGGGGTTAAGTGGGTACCGTGGGTGGTATGTGGAAATTGCTAGTGGTTGCCAATAGAAAATATGATTAAATACTTAACCAAGATGAAACATGTAATTAAACATGATTAAAGGGTTAAGTGGGAAACACTAGTGTGTGGGCCAAGCTTAGGGGGATGGCTTATGCTGGGGGCCCATTTCAACCAGTAACCCATACGTATCTTAGTGGGCTCGACCCATGTCGAGGACGGGACACGCATACTGGGCTTGACTATAAGAGGCCAAAATGGGTTAGCGGTGGCAACGCATGACCAACGGGTTTCATATGCGTGTGTGGACCTGGGCTGGTGAATAAGACGTTGTTGCATCGTGTAGATATAAGCCGTGCACCGTTAATTTTATCAGGTTGCCACGTTGGGGAATGGTACACCCCACGGTGGGGCCAGCACGGGTATTTACGTTAGGGAGCCGATCGAATGGGGAGTAGTGTGTACACCTAGTGGATTGTAGGGCCCCGTGGCGTCTACTTAGTCACCTAGGGGTACGCGAGAACTATTAAGTTAATTTTATAAGTCCATGGGTGGGATCAACCTTTAAGTTAGGAACGACTGGTGTGGTGCAGTTTAGTAATTTACCTTTGGAAGGGTAGATGCGTCTTTATCTTTTATCTTAGTTTAGTTGACTGCTTAGTGTAGCCATTCATCCCCATTAGTTACCGTATATCAGTTTATGTCTTCTCTGGTTACTTTAACGATTGTATTGTTAAAGTTATAGGACTCGCTCAGACTTATGTCTGACCCCGTTGTTTTTATCTTTTTTTCCCAACCCTCAGGTCCTACGGTGGATCCTAGCAGTAGTGGAGCTTGATCGGATTGCTGTTCCAGTCTTTAGGAGCTTGGATAGATGTAAAGCTCCAGTTACACAGTTATCTTTTCTTTTTTCATGGCTATTGTATGAGAGTGGGATTATGTACTTCTTTATTTTGATGGATATTGTACTTGACTTTTATTGTGGTTTTATGATGTAACCAGACATGTTTTACTTCCGCTGTTATGAGATGATGTTTTAAATTTCAAGTACTATTTATATCTGTCTTGTTGTAATTTTTCTGTTCTATATTCACTAAAATACTCCACCGATGCTATGGCATTGCCTTAGTGAGTGATCATAGCGGGAGTGGGGTGTTACATATAGCTCCCTTGTCAGCAGCCTTTTACCTTCAATTAAAACTTGATCAAAATTATTACATATTGCAGGTCATCAATCAAGCGCTTGATCATTCAGAATCTAATGAAACATAACGAACCCAACAACACTAACTCAAGCGCTAAAAGCAGTAAATATTAATGTACACAAAAACAAAAAAGCATAGCCATGGGAAGAGAATGGGAAAGATTGCAAAAGTTCAAGCAACGAACAAGCGTCATGACAAATGAACAAGAGTGTTATAACTTTCATAAAAAGGGCAATTCCCAAAGTAAGAGTCTCAAAGCTCTAGTTCCAAAATTGAGATAGCCCGCCAAAACAAGCGACTAGCAAAGGAATTGGAGCCGACCAATAGGAAAAAGATTGCAAATTCCACCGTAGAGGCACCTACTTAAATGAAAGGTCCAGGACGCCAGTTCTATAAATTGAGGCAATACTTGATGAAAGAACTAGCGTCTGCCTTGTGGGATGAAGCAATATGTAGGAAGGACTAAAAAACCTGATGTTGGAAGTTGCAGCATCAGGCCGGAAGGACTGACAACCCAAGCTGGAAGGACCAACAACATGTCGAAAGGACCGACTAAAACCTAATGATGGAAGTACCAACATCAGGCCGGAAAGACCGACAACAGGCTGGAAGGACCAGCAGTTGGAAGGACCGACAAAACCTAGGCTGGAAGTACCGGTCCTAGGATGAAAGGGCCGGCAACAAGCTGGAAGGACCAGCATTAACAGAAATCCTAGCCAAAACGGGTTATCCAATTTAATCCTCCCAATTCTGAGTTAATCAGAACGGATAGGACGAAAATTGGATTAAACTTAAAACCCAAGACCTTCTCGTGGGCTATGTACTTAAACCTAACCTCCGAAGGACCTGGATTGTCAGGTTAGCAAGAAATATGGTTGAATATACACAAAAAACCCTCTGGGGCATGTATTCAAGTCTAATCTCTGTAGGGCCTGGACTGTCAGTTTAGTGAGAATATGGCTGAACGCATTATAAATGTAAAACTCCTCAAACGAGGGAACTGGAAGAATGGTATGAAGCGATCGACTAAACTAAATTCCAGCTATAACTAAGAGAATTTAGGAAAGTTGATCGTTTCCAGCCTAATAAAATTGTAACAAACTTTGGTATGGGGGCATCACCACCTCATTAAAGAAATCCAACAATAATGCTCGCTTAGACATACCATAAGTTTGACACAACTTTACGTTAAGGGAATGACATCTATAAGGGTTATTTGACTAACAAAACTGAACCCCTTGAAATGGCTAGGGCAAACTTGAGAACTTCTATACAGTGATAGACACAAGAAGTGGTTACTCATGGAAAAGAAGTTCTCAAATATTACTCT
Organism: Allium sativum; assembly: GCA_030737875.1. Classification (NCBI taxonomy): domain Eukaryota; kingdom Viridiplantae; phylum Streptophyta; class Magnoliopsida; order Asparagales; family Amaryllidaceae; genus Allium; species Allium sativum. The sequence goes on along the minus strand of CM060914.1, from coordinate 132,097,402 downwards.
AGTCAGAATCAAGAGAATTCAGTACAATAGTTCAAGTAAATCCAATTCTAATGGTCCATGGCTATAACTGAAAAGTCGTTATAATTTCATACATTGCAAAAACAAATGGCTTATGATATAACGAATTTGTTTTATAAGCATGAAAAGAAAACAGGTGTGGAATGCAAACAAGAAAGTACGATATAACCAAAATAAAGAGCTTAAGTACAACAAGCAGAACACGGTTTCATCTCAACAACACAGTGCCAAATCATAGAATCACAAGTCCAGAGTATCAGGCATTAATGTTTGTAATATAACAAGCATAAAGTATAAGGCGAGGTCCGGCACTTGCATATACAACCGATCTGAGTATACCACAAAAGGAAATGGATTGGAATAAAAGCATGGAAGTCACAAATACTACTTCTTTTCTTCCCACTGCTAGACCTTAAGGACTGTTTGGTAGAGGAAGGGGAAGGTGTACCAACTATCTAACTTCTATCTTTTGCTACTTTGTTCACACAAGGACTCTTGGGGGAGGATAGGTTGATAATTTCTACCTTATTCATAGTAGACCTTCTCATGTGTTTCAAAGTAGACACAGCCCCAGTAAGACAAGCTTCGTCCTCATCATTACTACAATCATAATCAACTGCCTCCAAATCAGATGCATGAAGTAATGATGCATCACCTGGTGGAAGAGTAGTACATGGATCAGTGCTAGGTGACACTAAGATCAAGTCAGTAGTAGCAACATGAACGGTTTTAACACCAATAGGAAGAAGAGGCGATGGAGGCAAACCTATCACAAGTGAATAATGAGAACGGAATTCGGCAAAACCAGTTGAAGAAATAAGATAATCCAAATCAGGTATGGTTTGATAAATGTCAGTTTTACCTGTGATGTGCGGGTTTATGAGCACAATTTCATAATTGTTAACATTTAAAGGAGAGTCATCGTTTTTTCCATTCCCTGCACATTGCTTAACAATTGGCTCCTCAGCAACAGGAACTTCAGTAACATCCTCGTCAGCATGGATAGCCGTAGGGCCCGTAGGAGGAGTTTGCGAACTAAAAGCTTCTGCATTGACAGGGTGGGTTGAAGCAGGAATAGAGGTGGTACCCATGGTCTTTTCCTTAAGGGGTTGAGCCTGCTCATCAATTAATATCTTCTTGCCCTTAGCTAGAGCATTACGATCTTCTTCTTCAAGGAAACTCTCCTGAAGGACATTGTCTTCTACGCCATTATAATATATAAGAACTTGTCCCCAGACAAGAGCCAGAGTTCGTGGAAAGTCATCATTCAAATAGCTTAAACTTCCATGGTTCAGGCCGATGTAAACATAAAATTGAAATAAAGTATCATCGGTCTTGGCCTTGGCCTGTTCAAGAGCACTGTTAGCTTAGCATTATCTCTTTTTTAGAGCTTTGAGAGCCTTGTTATGAGAAGTAATCTTGTCATTAACAACAGCCTTTTCTTGTTGATAGATAGCGGAAGCTCGCCTTTCCTAAGCCAATTGAGATTCAGTAATTTCTTGAACAGATTGAGCTTTCTGGAATTGTTTCCTTGCATCTTCAAGCTCTTCTTTAAGCTTCTCAATCTCAGCTTCGAAGCTACAAACATTGGTGTTCCCACTCTTTAAAGATGCAATTTCAGACTCTTGAGATCTGATCAAGTGAACAAGTCCAGCTTTATAATTCTCTGAAGTTTCAATATGATCAAGGGGTTGGGCATTCAACCTTTGAAACTCATAGCCAAATTTGGTCCACTTCTCTAATTGTTGGTCAGTGTTTCTCAGGGCTGTGTTTAACCGTCTTTCAAGTTGGTTCTTAGCTGTATCAAACAGAATGATCTTTATAGTACTCAGCCCCTCGACAGCATCCCGCCAGTCATTCGGATGTAAATCCAAATCGAAGTACATTCCTCTTAAGTCCCAACCTCCAAAACGATCCCTAAGCTTCAAATTTCCAGGTGGAATTCTATAAGGTGGCATGTCAAGAATCATTTGGATCTGAGCAGGAGTCGGAACAATGGATTGTTTAGGAGGAATGGAAATGTCAGGATCTAGAAACTCAGTTGATTTATGGCGTTTCGGAATCTCACTCTCACCCCGTTCATCCCTGCTTCTCTTCTTTCTTCTGATACTTGCCCATATCACCTTTATATGGTATCTCTACATGATCATGTTTTCCCCTCCTTCGAGGGTCATTCAATGTAGGCTCGGAAGTGTGTTGAGGTTGAGAACCCGAAGATGATCGAGAATGCTTCGAGTGACGTGAGAGGCGAGATTGTAAAAGGCTCTGTGGGTCAGTAGAACAAATCTATCGAGAGAAACTATGCGACAATAAGTGCTTCATTCCTGTATTTGGAAAAGGGAACAAAGCAAAGTTTCAGCACCCAAATTGAAAGATGAATATATAAGATTTAAGGGAAAACATAAAATGCTTATGGTATCTATGTTTTCTAATGGATGTCTAATAATGAACCAATCTCACAAGGCTCATTCAGGAAAATTCCTATGTCTTCGAGTGTTTTTCCAGGAGGAGGGTGTCAAGATGAATATTTTTTAGTCCTAGTCTTTGTAACTAGTACTACTGGCCCTAAGGTCAAATGTCACCAAAACTAAGATCTTTAATGGTGTCTAAATCACCTAAGCCTCCGAAGGTTCCTATAGAACCCACTTCTTGTGTACTCGGGACAATAGGATTCTCAACAACATTCTCAGAAATTGTTTCATCCCTCACATCAATTCTGCCTCCCTCAACCTCCTTGCCTTCACGGTGAGAAGTGTCTTCATCAGTAATTGAGGGCAATAGAGGCTTCGGCAAGACTTGACTATTGCCTCTGAGATTGGAATATTTCTTCAAGGGATACTTTTTAGCAAAGGATTTTCCCGTATCACCTTTCTTACAAGCCAGTATTTTCTCAATAGACCATAAAGGATTAAGTAATTGATACTGCAGGAGGGTCCTTTCTACAAGCAATAACTGTCTACTTCTCTCGGTCATGTCAATGGCTATCAAAGGATCAAGAAGGGCTTGATCGAGAACGGTATCTTCATCAAATGGAATTACTATAAAGAAAAGAAGGAGATAAGAACCAATGTTTGAAAAGATAAGAGAGAACTTCAAGCAAGGACAATTATCTCCTACCATCCATCGGCCATATAAGTTACCAGGGAATCGAACGTAGAAGTATTGATCCGAAAACCCCTTGACACTGTCCACTAAGCCGGTAATAATTCTGCGACACTTGACTTCCATAAAAATAAAAGAGGGACAATCTACTTTCCTTCTTTTATAGACATACAGAGAACATATATCTTGAAATGAAGGCTCTTGTTGTTTGACTCTCATGAAAGGTACATAAAGTCCCATTAAAACATAATAACCATTAGGATGCAATTGGTACGGGGTAACAGCCAAATGCCGCAAAATGGATTCTAAATAGGGATTAAAAGGGGGACTGCTCCACTTGAAAGTATATGGCGATTAACTTTAACATAACCAGGAGGTGTATGGTCAGGCAAATCATCTTTCCCCGAAAACTTAGTTTCATCTTCTGAAAGTCCGAACCGAGCACACATTTGCTGGTATGAAGAAAATGGAAGTGTTGTTCTATGACTATCAGAAGGAACTCTGTCAAGAGCTGGGGTTGGGGGAAATCCTGACAAACATTTGCTCCGGAGACAACAGTTGATGTAGCCTCAGTTACCTGGCCAGAACCCCTAGCTTCTCCAAACATGGTTCCCTCCTTTGGATTTTGACGCCATTGATTTCTAGTTTGCATTTCTATATAAATAAATATGTTCAAAAACCAAATCGTAGGTACATGTTTCTTAGTTTAAAGAAAATAACATACAAAGCTTGGGATTCGCGATCAGCGTGTACTAATTAAACTAGTTCCAAGTCTCAATGATTCTTGAGTGGTAATACTTATGCAATGAGTGTTTCATCAGATTACAAATGTTCAAAATAAGAGCAATCCTGCATAAGTGGGCCATTCAAGCCAAGTTGTAATCATAGACTAATCTACCATTGTTATGAGCGACCAATGGTAAAATCATAAGCTAGGAGAACATGTGTAAGTGTTCAAGTCGTTGCAGGTTAGTAGTGCGAGAAAAGTTCAACAACTAAATTGTCGAGAAATACTCAAGAAATGTAGCATGCCAATCAAACTTGGTCAAACATTTGGTGCACGCTCAACTGGGACGGTCGTCCATAGTCAGGCAGGAACAACCCAAACCAAGTCGGACATGAGCAATCGTAGTAATCGGACAGAGAGGATCCTTCAAGTACGAGAGTGACCGACCCTACATATATGAGGGGCATGAGCGAACGACCAGGACCAATCAATATTAAACAAGACGATTCAAGAGAGGTCATGCACAACCGACCCAGACCAATTCTAGCGTGACTAGCCCTATATATATGGAGGTCGAGCAGAACCGAACCACGTCAGGTTGAGCATGAACGACCCCTGGATAAGTCAAGCAAGTCTAGCAACCATAATCAGATAGTATGGGTTTGTGCTATGCAACAAAAGGCCAACTTAGCTCAAAATTTTCACACAACCGAAAGATAGTTGGTCGAAGCCAAAAAGCAAGCATGCATGTCAACATTTGTGCATCAATTAAAGCATGAAAAACTTTGTTTCAAGCATTACAATAAGCATGTCGTAGGCGTATGGCTCAAATCAAAACTTAAAGAATTTTATACAAGCCAAATACCTTAGCTACGAAATCAAAGTCTAATCAGATTAAGCATTGACACACAGTTTACATCAAAGCATGCAAGTTTCCATGACTCAAGCATTTCATCAAACGTATCATGTGCAAAAGATTCGAATCGAACTATAAGGGGGACTTGTACAATTGGGAATCCTCATATACAACCTTAACCTCGCTACGGATTAAATCCATCCCAAACTCCGACGATCATAGCTCAAATATTTTAAAAAGACCAAACCATTCCCAAAGCTTTCGATTCAAAATTCTAGACCTATACAAAACAAAAAAATGAAGGTAAAAGAGGAGAAATCACTTATGGGAATCAGAATGTTTCGAGTTCAAGGGAGGTTGCTCCGATTTTCTCCAGAGATTGATTAGACTTCGCTAGAGAGAACCGAGCATGACGATGAATTGGGAATTAGTGAGGAATTGATCGAGGGTTACAGTGTTGAGCAGAATTTCCTTGGATGCTGCTGCCATTAATTTATTTCCTTCAAGAAGAGTTGGAACACTAAAATGAAATAAGGGGCGGGAAAACATAGAAGCAATACGTAAAGAAGACTAAGAGGCTCGCTCAGACAAAAGTAACATTTCAGCTCGGCCCGCTCAGTTATGCTAATATGATGACCCATCAGATCTACTCTTCTCGCTCGAGCGCGAGTGGTCTGCTCGACCACGTCAACGTGTTGTCCCAGTCAGGAAGGCTAGCTCAACCATAAGTGCGAGTGACCCTAAGCACGTTTGATCATGAGTAAGAAAAAGTCCAAACTCGGTCGATCATATCTCCTTACATTCCACCGCAAGTTACGTATAATCATCACATGAAAAACAGGATTTAATCTACTAAATTATGTTATGATCAAATTATTTCGAAGCCTGTAATTTTTTGCAAATGAAAAATTACAAACATCAAGGGGAAAACGTTTATCTCTTAAAGAATCGTACATATAATTGATTGATAAAAATCTGAGTAGAGACGGTGGAACGGGAATCATAACGCTCGGTTGCACATACTCAGATCAAACAGGACAAGATCATTCGCACAAACCCAGGACAAGTAAGAAGGGAAATCCATTCGCATAAGACAAAGGTCGAACATGGCACGAGGGATCGGTCACACATATCAAAAGAGATTGACCGTTCTAGGAGACCGCTTGCACATAAACATAGCTTGCTTCGCCACCCGAACAGTCGAATCACTAACTCAATAGAATAAGGTCGAGCATAAAAACTTAGCTTGACAATATAATGAGGTCGTACATACGAGGCTTGCTTAAGGGCGACATAGCTCGAGCGGAATAATGCTTATACGTCTTGCATAGGTCGCTCATCCTTCTTCACAACCGCTCATTCAAACTACCACGGTCGTCCATGCATGTCTCTTAGGCAAGAAACCCAAAGTACAACGGGGTTGCATGCACATACTTTGGTCGCCCACATCTGCAACACTACTCGCTTGCTCATTCCTAGATCAGGTACCACCAACGGTCGATCAGAGAAAGGCTTATATTAATTCCTGGTGGTCGCACCTACACTTGCCCTGCAATCCTCATCCGTCGCTCATATAATCACCATCCGGTCAGCTTGCCCGCGCACGCATGCATCGCTCGCAAAACACAGCTGGATACAACTGTTGACAGTTAGTTACAGCTGGGCAGTTACATTTTTGTAATTAAAGGGGCGAGCGACCCACAACCTGCATATATGAATTTCAGCTCATTTCTTCATGGGGGCTCACCTATGAATAGACCATGGCTTCCACTACAAAGAGGAGGGATTTGGACCACCCCGAAGGGCTGCCAAATTGCATCTTCTCTCATTTCAAGTAATCGTAATATCATCTAACACTTCCAAGCAAAGATCTAAGAGCATAATCCACCATGGCTTCCATTAAGATAAACCAAGTGTCTTAGAGATTAAAGATCCTCCTTGATCCTCCTTGCATTCGAAGATTTCTCATCATTCCTCCATCGATTCCACCATTTCTCCACTGGTTCAGTTATTTCTCCACCAATTTACATAGATCTAAGTGAGATTTACTTGTAAAAAGAGAAGATGAATGTACACGGAGAGATTCTATGTCTTGTAATCATTAATGTTGTAATGAAATCCTTCCAAACTAGATGTAGATCTACCTAAGATCGAACCACTATAAATTCTCTTATCTTTTGCTTTGCTTTTATAGTGATTGTGGCCCTATTACCTTAAATATGACCATTTGGTGAAGTGCTTTCAAAGCACCCTTGGTGTTTGAGCCAATTTTGACTCAAACATTGTCAGTTTGTTATTTCAGTTTGGATATATTGACAGTTTGGCAAGTAGGCTGTCCGGAAGTTGTACCTTTTTACGTGAGTAGTTTGGATATATGTAATTATATTTGGTCACTATTGGTTGTTTGGACATATAAATAATGGTCTTTCAATTTGTCACTTTTTTGGCAGTTTGGATATGTAGTTTGGCAGTTTGGCAGTTCCGACAGTTTGGCTTTCAGTTTGGTCTTTCAGTCTTTCAGGTGGATATATAGGTATATTGATATGGATAGTAGTTTTGAGTTTTTTTCTGGATTTCAAGTATAATTGTCATTGTTTTTTTCTCATTAAATACTTGAGAGATAAAGTGTTGTATAGTTGGATATATGATCATTGTAATTATTTAGTTGTGTGAATAAAGCTTATTTGCCTTTCAAAAATATACCTCTTAAATATTACACTTAGAACAAATATATTGGTGAGCTTACACCGATATAAACTTATGATAGGAAACAAACATTAACGAAGACAATAAAATTAAACTACTAGCTACATTATGATTTTAATGCATTTCTAAAGCCTTTTATCTCTTGTTTCAACTTGTTTACATATGTGATTCCCTTAAAAATAAATGACCACCTATCCATTTCATATAATTGCAATCCACTGGTCATAGTTGAATTCTATATTATATTTTTTCCCCGAATTCTGATGTCTTAACGTAGAAGAAAAGAGTCCCTATATTAGTTATCAATAGGTCTTTAAAATCTAATTATCTATCTAAATAAGAAAGACCGATTATATCCTATAATTCTAATGTCTAATCCCAATCCACAAACCCAGTATTTTAGCACGTTCCATTTCAACTAGGTCTTACATTTCCAATATGCAGGTACATAGGCTTAAAAAAGGAAAGAGAGAGTGTGTATAAAATCTAAACGGAACGCTAGAACGGGGTAATCAATTTGGGTTCAGATTATAAATACTAGCAAACATATTTACTAGAAGTCTGCAAGGGGTAGTCAATCTGAACAGAAAATATAAAGAACAAGATTTTATTTTTCATAATTTCATATGATTTATATCTTATCTATTGTTCTGAATTCTCTATTCTCATGGTATTGCAAAACCCTTTGTATTGGATCTAATTTTAGACTGTATTTTATTTTATTGTGGGAATTAGAATTTCTTTGTTCGATTAGTTTAACCACCATGCAGACTGCCAGTTATGTCACAGTTATATTGATTTATCTAGTACTAATATATAATTGGTTGATGATTCACTGCTTTTTGTGAATAGGATGTGTCAAATCTGGTTGGTGAATAGCTTAGTGTTGTCAAACTTGATTCAAGTCTTTCAAACCACACTCTGGGTGCTTGCTTTAGACCATAGATTGCTGTATTCAGTTTACACAAAAATGTTGGGTCTTGTGTATAGCCTTGTGGTTGTTGCATGAATATTTCTTCATGTAGATTCCCATTAAAGAATGCATTGTTGACATCAACTGCTGATCTTCCAGTTATTGCTTAATGCTATAGTCAATATAAGTCAAATAGTTGAGGGTTTTACCACCGGTGAGAAAGTTTCATTATAATCAAAACAAAATTCTTGTGTGAATCCTTTTGAAACAATTCTTGCTTTATATCTATTAATGGATACATGTGGATTCTTTTTCAGTCTGTATACCCACTTGCATCCAATTATATTCTTGTTGTTTGGTGGACTCACTAGTTCCCATGTACAATTGTTCATCAATGCTTGATAATCTTCATCCATTGGCTTTCTCCATTCTTTGTGTTTGACTAGTCATTGATAACTATTTGGCTCTTCTTTAGTAATGATCATAGTATATGTCTTTGGTTTGAATGCTCCTTTTTGATCTGGTTATCACTAGACGTCCAGTTTGATGCTGTGATGGTTGAGTTGGTGAGTCATTTTGTCTGCTGCTAGAGTTTTGATTACTATCATTGCTGATTTCTTCTCTTGTTTCTTCTGATTGTCTTCAACTGTATTCTGTAGGTGATTGAATGGCGTTGTTAGTTTGCTCTGGTAGATCATCATTATTTCATTATCACTGTGATGGCCTTTAGAGTTACTAGCCCCTGTGTCACCATTCTCTTGATGCCATATGGCAGCAATGTTGTGCAAATCAGGTATACTAACCTTTGGATTATATATTTTGGTTGTGGTTTGTATATCTGATCTGCTATAAGGGAAAATATTTTCTTCAAAAATAACATGTTTGCTCATATATATTCTACCAAACTTGTCTATACATCTAAACCCTTTTTGATTATTGCAGTAACCTATGAAAGTGCAGGGTTTAGATCTATAGTCAAGTTTATGATTATTATAAGGATTTAAGTAAGGGAAACACAGACAACCAAATGTTTTTAGACTGTTGTAATTAGGTTTGACATTAAATAGCTTTTCTAGAGATATTATATCTTTCAGTACTTTCATGGGAATCCTATTTATTACATGCACAACAAAACTGAAAGCAGCAAGCCAAAATTTAAGTGGAGAAGATGCTTGAGCTAACAAAGTTAAACTTAATTCAACTATGTGTCTATGTTTCCCCTCAACTATACCATTCTATTCAGAAGTATAGGGACAAGTTACTCTATGTATAATACCCTTACTATTAAAATAATATGTTAAAGGTTTGTAATTTAACACTCCATCAGATTGCATGACTTTAATTTGAAAGTTTATTTGGTTTTCAAACATACTGATAAAACTAATGACAATACTTTTAGTATCAGATTTAGCTTCCAAGCATATCTAGTGTAAGCATCAACAAATGATATATAGTATTTATATCCATAATCAGAAAATATAGGAAACGCACACCTCACTCTATAATCCTGAGACTAATAAGAGGAAGATAACGCTAGTGGATTTCACAAAGATTCAATTTGACTAGCTAGAATATAAAGTCAAGTGGTTAATAATATGATTAGGGGAAGAATTTTCTTAATTCCAGCATTATAGTTTTTATACAATACATAACATAGGAGTACAATAAATAGGAATTTTACACACTAATAATAATAAAAAGGGCCTTCAACCACACAACATTACTGCAAAGTTAACTAACAACATTAAAGACATAGAACTTAATTAAACATAATAATGAACAATGTTGGAACCTTCTAGGGGCCTTGCTAATTTCTTCCAGTCTCCTCATCCCCAGTGGGTGGGTCACGGAGGATGGCAACCTCCACAAGGAGCCCCTCCGGTTCTTGGAGCGGTGCCCCCTTCCTGTTTTCGAGAGCACGAATTTCGTTCTGGAGAAAGAGCATACGATCTCGTATGATAATAGGATCGATAGCAGGCATATGCTCCCAGAACGCACCCAGCGTCTGCTCCCGTTGGAGCTTCTTGTTTTCCACCTCTATTATTTCTTGCTCAATTCTCGCAAGTCTGTTAGCGATAGCCATGGCTACTAAAAGCTCGCTTCACACCTACTTCTAAGATAAGAGTTTGGATTGCCAAAGAGAGACCGAAAGAAGCTTCTATTTATAGGTGCATAATATCATGAAAAATACAGTATATTAGGCCCTTTTTTTATTAGATTGTCTTGCTATTAATATACTGGCCCGGCTTTTCATGAATATCATACTCATGTCCCAATAGTTTGGATCCTTTTCGCGGGTATCGCCACACAACCCCGACCCCCCTCATAGGATAAAAGACCGGTCAAAAGCTCTCTGCTCTATTCTGTAATAGAGGGTACCCCTATTCTTTTAATAAAATTCGTACCTGAGGCTCTTTATCTCTCTCCCATAATCAAAACAACAAAACCCCAACCCCACTCAAATAAAAACAAAAAGACTAATGAAATGATCCAAACTCAAGTATTAATTATCAAAAAACATGTCTTATTTTCTCAATAATACATATTTGTAGCAATGAAATACTATGATACTGAACTAATTAATATACTGGGCGAAGCAAGTAGGTAAATAGTATATATGTGTATTGAGTTTGAGTATCAGTTGTCGACTTAAGAATAGTTTGATTACTTACTCTTAATAGTGAGATGGACCTCAAATATCAGTGGTAATTAATTGAACAGGTTTGGAATACACAGGTAATGAATCCGAAAATGGTAATTTGTGAATTTTTCCCATCTAGCAATAAGCACACACATAAGGTAATTTTGTAGGATTTTTTTTAATTTATTATCGTTAAGAATTTTTGTTACAATGCTAGCACTAGGATGTCCTAATATATAAAGTCATAAGTCAAATGTACTTCTAGTTTGAATTTCATCAGTTATATTAGTCAGATTACAATGTGAGTGATCATTTATAGTAGTACTATGGTTGCTGAGATTGAATTCATAGAGTCCCTTCAGAGCATTACCCTGTAGAAGAATTTTCCTAGTTATTATGTCTCGAACAACATGTTATTTAGGGAAAATTCAAAGTACACTTTATCTTTAGAAAATTGAGACACACTAATTATGTTTTTCTTAATAGTGGGTACTCTTAGTAAATTATGCGAAAATAAGTGCCTATTACCAATGATACTACCAGTGTCAGTATGAGAGATTTTAACACACTTAACATTGCACATGCTTATAGTTTGATTACCTTTGTGTTCTTTGTTCCCAAGATTCAGGTTGTTTAGATTGTTAGTGATATGATGGCTAGCTTATGAGTCTGGGTACCATGAATTCATCTTGAATATCATCTACTCTGGCTTGTTCATTGGGATTCCTTGTGTTGTCAGTATAATTACTTGCATCTCCCTGTCCCTATGCTAAATTGGTAGTGAAATTGGTGTTTCTTTGACTGTTGTTGCTGGCTTGGGCTGCTGAGTAGTTTGAATTGTATCTGAAATAGCACTTGGTAGAAGTATGGCCAATCTTCTCACATATTTGACACTTTGGTCGATTGTTGTTGTTGTTACTCCAGCATCCTCTTCCTCTACCACCTCTTTCTTTTCTTATTAAGCTGTAATATCAAATAGCGTAGACAAAATGAATATTATCAGAATATGGAATAATAAATACATCTTATACAATAAGTAAAATTTATGCAAATATGAACAACTATAGAACCTTACATGAGCGATTGCCAGATTTTCCAATTCCACCTTTACGAGTTGCATCGATAATGTTATCTTCATTGATCTTGAAGAAGTAACAATCGCTCTTATACTATAGTTTGTTGCTTGCCTCATATCCTTTCTCCCTTTTGTCAGCTACCTTCTGACCTATAATCTCACAAACATACTCAAGAACCTGTAAAGGTAACCATTTGCAATATATATGCATGAAAGGTAATACATCTGTTTATATTGTGAAAAACAATGCAAAGGATATACCATGGTTCCACGGTTCATTAACAGTGATGAATGTAGCCCAAAGGAGTGGATGCCAGATTTATGAAACCACCAAAATTTTCCAAAACTTAGATTTTTTACAAAGCTAACACTCTTTTTTGTGTCTGAATATTAAAATGTTGGTTCATTAGCAAACTTCTATGGGCAGAATTTGAGATTGAATATCACTTTTTCTTAATATAATAATTGACAAAATATGGGTATAAAAATAAAAGCTATAAATTACCTGACTCGGATGGATAACATTATCCTCCAATTTCAATTTTCTAGAGTATCGGTGATTATGACAAGACTTTGTAAGTATATATTATAATGTTGTATTTATGCTCATAAATTTTGAAATGAATAGGAAAACACACTGTGCTTGTGCTTACATTAAAAGGAAAACATGTATATGTACCACATTAAAAGAAATCTTGTAGGTTTAGGTCATCACAACATTTTCAAAGATTGTCAAGTAGATAGGCTAAACTCATATATTAGACATGATATTTTTATTTTTAGAAAGTATTTGCAATTAGATTTAAATTAGAACTACATATTGCTTTTATAATTGAAGTCAAAAATACTAGTTTGAGAAATCAAGCGAGCTTGTAATAGAAAGAAATATAAAAAAAAGATGAAATAATAAAGATTGGTACAACATTAAAGGCCAGTTTGACATAGGCTAATGAGTAGAATATTACCGAATGCACTAAGTAAACCAACATCATAACGAGCACGAAATGAGAAAACGATTAAATAGAACACTGTACGAAAATGTTTGAATAGCAGTCTGTCAATAACTCATAAATACTACTTTAACAAAAAACAATGAATTTTGAATAAGTGAGAGAGTGGATTTTGGTATCAAGTATCTCTATAAAAAATATCTAGATAACTGGTTCAATTTTTTAATATCAGTGTCTTTTGTAGAAAGATTAAATGAAATGATTATAGTATACTACTTTAACAGTAGTCCTTCTTTCGAAGAATTCTATTGTAGATAAACTGACATTAACAGATTTGGATTATCAATTTACTATCAAACAAATATGAACTAAAAAAAAACCTCCTTCAATGCCAACATGGAAGCACGCTGTTTTTAATTTTAATTTTTCCTATTAAGGTAGAGAAACCTGGAATGATCTACTTTCTTTATTAATAACTTTTATATGAGTTTGGTGTTCTTACGTTGATGCAACCCTCAACTCTTTTTAGCTCATTTATGCTCATGGAACTTGCATTGAAACATACAAGAGCTTTTGATAACAATTCTTGCATTAGAAATAGAAGCAACGACTTTAGAATTTCATATTCCCTTGCCACTTTTTATGCTTGACTACATAATGCATATAGGTACACACAAATATGTAAAGTAATGGTATCTCATATCTCCTTAACTAATATAATGCATAGATAAACTTCACTGGTATACTCAAACATGAAAAATTCTTATATATGAATACAGAAAACAAAATGGTTTTAAAATTGCATATGTCTACTTAAAATGTAAATGAATAGGTAAATATACACATATTAAACCTACAGGAGTTCATTTTCCCATAATGAGCTAAGTACATTTAACAATTGAAAATATTTAATGAATATTCCTAAATGTATACTATCACTTAGATAGTTATAATTGAATCAAAGTAAAATAACATTAGTCTTGTCACACGTGCAGCTTTCTATTCTTAAAACCAACATAAATCTGATAATAATTGGAACTTTTATTAATGTACTATCTCAAGTGAAAAAAACATTGGTAAATGAATTAACTTTAGCAAACAATTGCGTGCACACTAACTAAAAAGAAAACCTACAAAGTTAAAGCCATGGCCTTGTTACAAAAAACAGTCAAAACGACAAATGAGGAGAAACGATGGAATATGTTCATGCTTCTTTTACATCAACATTTTGGGAATGTATAGGTTACTGGATCCAATATTGAAAACATGGAAAATGAAAAAACTTTATTTTCTAAATAAATAGGGTGCTAGTCTATGTAGATTGATCAAATGAAATGGTTGTAGTATACTAAAAGTAACCATGTATATGATGAAAGGTCTCGTAGTAAGCAATATATGAGTAATAACTTCATCCAGAAAAGGCAAGAGATTACCCTAATTTTGTGATAGCGTTCAGCAAAGTACTCGAGTAGATGCAATCCTCTAGCTTTTTCCCTCTTCCCCGCTGCTGCAAAGCCTATAGGTGAAGCACATATGTTGTCCATGTCATCAAATCTTAATTTGGTGAAGGCGTGTGTAATAACCCGGAAATCCGAGCTAATTTAAAAAAATTATTTTGGCAATTTTAGTGAATTTTGAATATTTAAAATGAATTATTTTAAATAATAACGACGAGAAATTTATTTTGAATAGAATTAGAACGTATATATTTATTTAGATCATCGTTAGAATATAAATATTTATTTTAAATTATAAAAGGAATTGAAAATGGCGTAGTAGTTTGAAATTTCGATTTCAAAGTTCAAATGAATGTACATGATTCAAAATAAACCAGATTTTAGTGAAACCAAAAATATTAGAATCTATTTGAGAATATCTTTCCAACGAATCTGGAAAATTGAAATTTCATAGCGGGAATAAAAAGTTATGTCCAATTGAAAATTCAGAAAAGTCGCTATGGAATTCTGGCCCTTAAAAATAGATATTTGCAAATGACCTCTATTTTCGACGAAACCACTTTTGTTGGATCCGTGATGTCAAGTTATTGCTAGGTTCCAAAATTCATATTTTTCTGAATCAATATGTGAGCGTGGCAGAAGAAAACGTGTTTTTACAGTTTCAGTCAATTTCGATCGACCTGGAAATGGTCATTTTTCAGACCGTTTCGGAATTCGACAAAATTAGTTTTGTTAGAACCGTATCGTCAATACGAAGCTAGAAAATATTTTTCGGGAATTTTTAGAGTCAGTATGTGGCCCCGGTAAATTGAAATGTACGTATAAAATTGAATATACTGATTTATATTTTAGTTTAAATGGAAATTGATCGAAACGATGGAATCGGCTTACGGGACATATCCCATGGTGTTCGGAATGGGGTTAATTAGCTAGGGGCGACAGTCGTCGGGTCTCGTTTGGAATTCAAATTAAAAAGGTAACTTTTTGGATTTAAAAATAAAACAAAATATAAAAATATAAATATTCCTCACCCTCTCTCTCCCCAATCCCATTTCAGAAAGAAAAAAAGGGCAAAACACGTTCGCTCCACCGATTGCCAGCGCCGCCCACGTCGCCCTCCCCTTCTCCGCGCCTCCGTCCTCCAACACCCCCCAACCACCATCGACGGCCCACCTCCTCCCTCCTCTGGCCAAAATCGAAATCCCTAAAACCTAAAGCCCCAAAAGCCAAGCTCCGACCAATTTAATCCCACCGCCGCCGTCTGACAAGCCTGCACCTCACCTCGACCACCTCTGACCACCCACAGCCCCTCCTCCTCCCTCTGGTTGCACAAAAAAAAACCTCCTCCTCCTTCTTTTTAAAACAACGCTCAAAACTCCCCAAACTCGAGAGACCAGCGCACCGCCTGCCTTCACGGTCCGCCTCCGACCATCCGCATCCCCTGTGAGTTTTAATTTTTATTTACTTATGCGATGAAAAATTCGATTTTTAGACTTTTTTCGAATTAAAAATTCGATATTTATTGTTTGAATGGCCATATAAACATGTGATTTTTATATAAGAAGTGGTAAATTAGAAAGGTGATTTTTAGTGGAGTAAAAAAATTATAATCTTTTCTATATATATAGCGTTGTAAAAATATAATCTTTTCTATATAAATAGCGTTGTAAAAATATAATCTTTTCTATATATATAGCGTTGTAAAAATATAATCTTTTCTATATATATAGCATTGTAAAAATATAATCTTTTCTATATATATAGCGTTGTAAAAAATATAATCTTTTCTATACATGTAGCGATGTTAAAAATGTGATTTTTAACATATACCACGTGAAACAGATCTCGTTGAAAACACAATGAAGATTTTCTACATATGAAGAGTCACGGTGTTTGGTTAAGCTTATAGGTGAGAACTCCTCACTTATAATTTATTTTCTAGTTGAAATATATACTAGGATGCAGACGGTGCTTAGCAGCACCAGACACCCGTCGTCCACAGACCATGGACGACTTGTTTGTTTAATTGCGTTTGGATTGATTTGTTTTTGTGAAAATTGATTGTGAGGTGGAATAGAATAAAATTCATGTGTTGAATAGAATAAAATTCATGTGTTTAATAGAATAAAATTCATGTGTTGAATAGAATAAAATTCATGTGTTGAAATAAAATATATATTCATGTGTTGAAGTAAAATAAATATTCATTTACAAATCGAACGATTTGTTTATGTACACCCATTTGACTGATATTGATTGGGACAATAAATTTTACATATCGCCCAACCGCACAAATAAAAATCTGTGTCTGTTGATTTGAAACCTCACACGGGTATTGGGATGATATTTGACAAACACTAATTCCAATTGTTTAGTTGTATGTCAATCGATCAGTTGACAGACTGTATAAGCTTTAATTATTTATATTTAATGCTTATGCAGTTGTGTGGTGCACTCTGGATGATGGTTGATTATTTATCGTTTCTATTATGTACATGTGTTGTATGGAATCCATTAATTAACATTATATGGTAATTGATTGGGCCTCATTCCAATTTGGAAAATAAAAGAAAATTCATGTGTTGAATAGTAAGGAAATTCATGTGTTGAATAGTAAGAAAATTCATGTTTTGAATAGTAAGAAAATTCATGTGTTGAATAAAATATAAATTCATGTGTTGAATAGAAGGAAATTCATGTGTTGAATAGTAAGAAAATTCATGTGTTGAATAAAATATATATATTCATGTGTTGAATAAAATATAAATTCATGTGTTGAATAGAAGGAAATTCATGTGTTGAATAGTAAGAAAATTCATGTGTTGAATAAAATATATATATTCATGTGTTGAATAAAATATAAATTCATGTGTTGAATAAAAATATATACTCATGTGTTGAAGAAAATATTCATTTGTTGAATAGAATAAAGAAGTTATTGAAATATATAAAGCCGTGTTAGTTAGATATGCGCCATTTTGGCGTGAACGATATTTATATCGATTATATTTATTTTTAAAGTGAATATAGAAAAGGAAATAATTTCAAAATACAATGTTTTGAAAATATTATCATTTGTATATCGATGATTTGGAATATTCAATTTTGATTCGAAATTGAATATGAAGTTGAAATCATTTCGAAAATGAATTTAAAACGATTTATAAAATACGTTTTGAAAGGAAATTGACGAAATATATATAATATTATATATATATATATATATATATATATATATATATATATATAATGGCCTGAATAGAACGCGCCGCGCCGTGGCAGTTCGCGAATTTCGACTATTGACTTCGATTGAATATTACGGGAGATCCAACCGTCGAATTCTCCTGAAACTAGAACCGTTGGGTTCGTATCGAAAAGAGCTTTCTAACGAATATTAGAGATTTGAAATCTATCGGTTGGATTTGGAATTATGTCCAAATCAAATTTGGAAAAGGTCGTTGTAAGTGTAGTTCGATGGCCGTTGATGGAAATCGACTGTACGGGCCTTGATAAAATTATTAAAAATGGTAATAATTTGTGTAAAATCATTAGAAAAGATTTGTGAAGAATTGGGATGAAAAACTCCATATTTGAAAAGATAAAAAAATATTTTTAACGAAATGAACTAGTTTTGAAGTAGAATTATAATCCCATTTATTTTTACAATAAATAAAGTGGATTTGAAATGGTTTCGAAAATAACCAGAAATTCCAATAATTGAATTGGAATGAATTTAAATCGAAACCGTCTTTGGGATATTTCGATGTAGGATTTCGTGATTATACAAATATTGTTATGGAAATTTGAAAGATATATTGATATCGTTATTTCCAATATGATAATTGTGGGTCGTAGAGTTTGATATGGAATATAAGCCGATATATTTTCCATTCAGAGCCTTGTATTTAATATCAAATGGGATTTGGGTTTGTCGTGAATGGTGTCTTCATTAACACTGTTCTTAAGCCAAGTTGAGAAAAAGATTAAATCTTTTTATTTAGATTTAATGAAGTGTACCAATTAAATTGTATTTAATTGGAATTGAATTTGAATTGATTTTTGCGTTTACCGTGAACGGTGTTTTTAATAACACTTGTTCTTTAACCCGATAATTAACGGAATGTGATTTTGGGTTTATAGTGAACCGTGTTTTAAATGACATTGGTTCTTTAACCCAGTTAAAGACAGGATATTGGTTTTTGGGAAGATTAAAACTAAGTGGAGTTTTAATGAATCTTTAATTAGATTGAAGTGATCGAGAATGGGGTATTACCAGTTTTGTTCCAGGCGATAGTTAAATCTTTAATTAGATTTGAACATGAAGTGGTAATTGAATTTACCGATAACAACGTGGTGTTAGATATGAAGTATGACAAGTTTTACTTCATGGGATGAATAGGTTGAGATTGGGAAATTAAAACAAATGATTACTTCGGTAAGGTTCGTTAATCCCGACTAGTATGGATAAACCATTATTTGGTTCGAATTGATATTCAAAAGAAGATTAAAGGATAAATTTAAAGAATTTATCTTTGATAAAATTAATGGGAACCTTTCCCAAAGTATAAGAATAATTGAATAAAAGAATATTCTGAATTGGAATGAGGCGTATGTTGTGTTTGTGTAACACTTGTTTATTATATACGCGAGTTATTCAGAAAGACCGGGTTTATCCCATTCTGAATAACTGATTCGACGTGGTGTCGAGGATGAAGACGGTGGTTGATGACCGGAGGTCTTCACATCGTTTGGCTGATTACTGATGATCTTGATTGAGCTGTACACCCAAGAGGAGGGAATCAGTTGGTGATCGTCCAGACGTACTTGGAGATCGATGGATATGCGAGGTACAAGGTGCCTCCGGTTTCGTTCAGACCCAGAATGGACTTGTAAATGGACTGTGTGTCTGACATTGGATTTTATTCTGTGTGATTGATTTCTATTAAATATATATCTGTTTGGCGGCGGAGAATTTATTCTCTTTCTTAACGCCCTTCTCTGAGACGTACGAGCTCAAAGGTTATATATTGATGGATATCAAACGCATGGAGTGAATTGCCTGTGTGGCAAGCCTAAGTGGCAATATGATCAAGGCTTATGTTGAAAAGTAAAGTATTGTGGTTGATGATCAAAGCACGGCCTGTAGGGCATAGCTTTGTGTAGCACTGATTCGCTAGCATCACACCCCGGTTGTGAGCCAGAAACGGGAGAGGACATCAGGGAGGGCATGCGTTTCCTTCTAGCTAGAAGTGGCGTTAGTGGTTTTACACGCCCTGACGAGTTTGACTTATGTGGTTGTTGTTGTTGCGAGGCGTCTCGGATATATCGGTGACTATGTGGAGCCGATGGAGTCATTGGACTCATTTGCACACCATAGGGTGGGGAAACGCAGTGTTCAGGCATTATAATCCACATCGGTGGACCGAACCTGACGATCCAAGGGGCAGTTGCGGCTGTTCCTGAGACACGGGCTAGAGCGTCTCGAATTCGGTAAGGATGATCTCTTGCCTTGCTTCACAGATGGAAATCCAACTTCCAATACATGATATTTGCTGTTTTGATTGTAGAGCCTAGTATTGGCGACATGATATATGGTATCCATGCCGTCTATGATTGATACTTATGATTGAAATTGTTTTGACGCTATATACTTATAGTAGTAATAAAATATGAAATTTAGCGTATCAAGCATTCTTTGGCTATTATAAGGTAGAAACATATCCTCTGGCTCGTGTTGCATTGTGTGATGGGACCTGGGTCTTATAATAGCTTCATTTTCTCTATTTAGCATTGCGCTGTTGTTTTATGCACTGGTGTTCTTGGGAGGAAACCCGTTCCGTTTTATACGTCGTGGTTCCTTAATTTAACTGATTTTAAAATAAAGATTAATAACTATTTTAGTTCTCACACCAGTCACATGACTGACCTGGAGTTTATTGTTTTAACCTAAACTCTAGGTGCCCTTATTTTGACACGGGCAGCTAGTAGTTTTGGTTTTGCAGATTTATGTTCACAGGATCCTGATTTACAGCTGGAATGATATCCGGAAAGCTCTGTATCCGTATATCTCCTTTAGTTGTGCTTTGTATTATTTTCCGCTGCTATTTAATGTAATTTAAATCTCTGATATTTTCTGTGTAATATTGATTTATACTCTGTATATTCTTGCATTCTGATGGAATTGTTGTAATATACAATGAAATGTTCTTCTGTTTGCGTTCTGGTTTGTTGTGTTCTCAAAATAATCAGGGGTCTCGAACGGTCTTGGTCGGTTTAGCGATCGACTCGGATCGAGCGAAATTCCCGATCGTAACAGTTGGTATCAGAGCTTTGGTTTACAAAGCTCAGAGAACAAGACACATTAGAACCATATGAAAGAATTTATCAGAGATTGGATTAGTAATATCCAACGAGAATGACTCGTTAGAGATAGGAACAGTAGTATCCTAGAACGAGTGTGAAGAGTATATTTTTAAAATGAAACAAATTTTGTTTTGAAAATTTAAATCAATTATTCGTATTTGATTATTTATTTTATATTGATTTGGACAATCCAGTACATAAAGATTTTACGTATACGTCTGATCCGCGTGTATTTAAGTTTTAATATACTGGATAGATATATAATCACACTCTAGTCGCCCGTAGACGATTCTAATGATAGTCTAGACATTATCAGAATTGGTATTCGAGTTTCGAAGGTGTGATATCTATATATTTCCATTAGACTGGTGTGAGAACCAAAACTACATAGGGCTTATTGTTATGAATTGGCATCAAAAATCTGATTTTTGGGCTATATATCAAAGTTACGAATTTGAAATGATAATCAACAAATTGATTGCTGATTGTGTTGTTTGATTATTGGTTGATTAATTAGAATTTGAACCATATAACCAAATCGATCAAATATTGAACTTGATTGAAAATTTGTCGCATTTGCATGCATATACATGTACTTACATTGAACAGGTCATAGCAAGGAGGCTAGAGAAGAGGAATAAAATTGTTTGCCCGACAAATAGGTACATGCTTATTGTATTTCTTGGGTTTTTGATGATTTTATGAGCCGATTGGCCACTCGCTTGGCTGTTTCTTTTCCTTTTTGGATTGGTGAGGGCCATGGGAGGCTATTTGAAATATCTCGAAGCTCCCTTGTGCAGGGGAGGTTATGGCGAAATTTTTCGAAAATTTAGGGTGTTAGCCAAATTTTTGAAAAATTGGAAAAGTTCTTAGAAACTGAAAAGTTGAAGAACTTAAGCCGTAAAGAAAATAGTGGAAGTTGAGTTGATTAGTTAAACAACTTTCAGCTTCGTTACTTTTCGGGGATGAAAAGTTTTAAGTAGGGGAGATTGTAATAACCCGGAAATCCGAGCCAATTTAAAATTTTTATTTTGGCAATTTTAGTGAATTTTGAATATTTAAAATGAATTATTTTAAATAATAAAGACGAGAAATTTATTTTGAATAGAATTAGAACGTATATATTTATATAGATCATCGTTAGAATATAAATATTTATTTTAAATTATAAAAGGAATTGAAAATGGCGCGGTAGTTTGAAATTTCGATTTCAAAGTTCAAATGAATGTACAGGATTCAAAATAAACTGGATTTTAGCGAAACCAAAAATATTAGAATCTATTTGAGAATATCTTTCCAACGAATCCGAAAAATTGAAATTTCATAGTGGGAATAAAAATTTATGTCCAATTGAAAATTCAGAAAAGTCGCTACGGAATTCTGGCCCTTAAAAATAGAAATTTTGCAAATGACCGCTGTTTTCGACGAAACCACTTTTGTTGGATCCGTGATGTCAAGTTATTGCTAGGTTCCAAAATTCATAATTTTCTGAATCAATATGTGAGCATGGCAGAAGAAAACGTGTTTTGACAATTTCAGTCAATTTCGATCGACCTGAAAATGGCCATTTTTCAAACGGTCTCGGAATTCGACGAAATTAGTTTTGTTAGAACCGTATCGTCAATACGAAGCTAGAAAATATTTTTCGGGAATTTTTAGAGTCCGTATGTGGCCCCGGTAAATTGAAATGTAGGTTTAAAATTGAATATACTGATTTATATTTTAATTTAAATGGAAACTGATCGAAACGATGAAATTGGCTTACGGGACATATCCCATGGTGTTCGGAATGGGGTTAATTAGCTAGGGGCGAGAGTCATCGGGTCTCGTTTGGAAATCGAATTAAAAATGTAACTTTTTGGATTTAAAAATAAAATATAATATAAAAATATAAATATTCCTCACCCTCTCTCTCCCCGATCCCATTTCAGAAAAAAAAGGGCAAAACACGTTCGCTCCACTGATTGCCAGCGCCGCCTACGTCACCCTCCCCTTCGCCGCGCCTCCGTCCGCCAATACCCCCCAGCCACCATCGACGACCCACCTCCTCCCTCCTCTGGCCAACATCGAAATCCCTAAAACCCAAAGCCCCAAAAGCCAAGCTCCGACCAATTTAATCCCACCGTCGCCGTCTAACAGGCCTGTGCCTCACCTCTGACCACCCACAGCCCCTCCTCCTCCCTCTGGTCGCACAAAAAAAAAACCTCCTCCTCCTTCTTAAAACAATGCTCAAAACTCCCCAAAATCGAGAGACCAGCCCACCGCCTGCCTCCATGGCCCGCCTCCGGCCATCCGCATCCCCTATGAGTTTTTATTTTAATTTTTATTTACTTATGCGATTAAAAATTCGATTTTTAGACTTTTTTTCGAATTAAAAATTCGATATTTATTGTTTGAATGGTCTTATAAACATGTGATTTTATATAAGAAGTGGTAAATTAGAAAGGTGATTTTTAGTAGAGTAAAAAATATATATATAATCTTTTCTATATATATAGCGTTGTAAAAATATGATCTTTTCTATATATATATAGCGTTGTAAAAATATAATCTTTTCTATATATATAGCGTTGTAAAAATATAATCTTTTCTATATATATAGCGTTGTAAAAATATAATCTTTTCTATATATATAGCGTTGTAAAACTATAATCTTTTCTATATATATAGCGTTGTAAAAAATATAATCTTTTCTATACATGTAGCAATGTTAAAAATGTGATTTTTAACATATACCACGTGAAACAGATCTCGTTGAAAACACGACGAAGATTTTCTACATATGAAGAGTCGCGGTGTTTGGTTAAGCTTATAGGTGAGAACTCCTCACTTTTAATTTATTTTCTAGTTGAAATATATACTAGGATGCAGACGGTGCTTAGCAGCACCCGACACCCGTCGTCCAGAGACCATGGACGACTTGTTTGTTTGATTGCGTTTGGATTGATTTGTTTGTGTGAAAATTGATTGTGAGGTGGAATAGAATATAATTCATGTGTTGAATAGAATAAAATTCATGTGTTGAATAGAATAAAATTCATGTGTTGAAATAAAATATATATTCATGTGTTGAAGTAAAATAAATATTCATTTACAAATCGAACGATTTGTTTATGTACACCCATTTGACTGATATTGATTGGGACGATAAATTTTACACATCGCCCAACTGCACAAATAAAAATCTGTGTTTGTTGATTTGAAACGCCACACGGGTATTGGGATGATATTTAACGTACGTTAATCCCGATTGTTTAGTTGTATGTCAATCGATGGGTTGATAGACTGTGTAAGCGTTAATTATTTATATTTAATGCTTATGCAGTTGTGTGGTGCACTCTGGATGATGGTTGATTATTTATCGTTGCTTTTATATACATGTGTTGTATGGAATCCATATAATTAACATTATATGGTAATTGATTGGGCCTCATTCCAATTTGGAAAATAAAATAAAATTCATGTGTTGAATAGTAAGGAAATTCATGTGTTGAATAGTAAGAAAATTCATGTGTTGAATAGTAAGAAAATTCATGTGTTGAATAAAATATATATATTCATGTGTTGAAGAAAATATAAATTCACGTGTTGAATAGAAGGAAATTCATGTGTTGAATAGAAGGAAATTCATGTGTTGAATAGTAAGAAAATTCATGTGTTGAATAAAATATATATATATTCATGTGTTGAATAAAATATAAATTCATGTGTTGAACAGAAGGAAATTCATGTGTTGAATAGTAAGAAAATTCATGTGTTGAATAAAATATATATATTCATGTGTTGAATAAAATATAAATTCATGTGTTGAATAGAAGGAAATTCATGTGTTGAATAGTAAGAAAATTCATGTGTTGAATAAAATATATATATTCATTTGTTGAATAAAATATAAATTCATGTGTTGAATAAAAATATATATTCATGTGTTGAAGAAAATATTCATTTGTTGAATAGAATGACGAAGTTATTGAAATATATAAAGCCGTGTTAGTTAGATATGCGCCATTTTGACGCGAACGATATTTATATTGATTATATTCGTTTTTAAAGTGAATATAGAAAAGGAAATAATTTCAAAATACAACGTTTTGAAAATATTATCATTTATATATCGATGATGTGGAATATTCAATTTTGATTCGAAATTGAATATGAAGTTGAAATCGTTTCGAAAACGAATTTAAAACGATTTATAAAATACGTTTCGAAAGGAAATCGACGAAATATTATATATATATATATATATAATGGCCTGAATAGAACGCACCGCGCCGCGGCAGTTCGCCAATTTCGACCATTGACTTCGAATGGATATTATGGGAGATCCGACCATCGGATTCTCCTAAAACCGGAACCGTTGGGTTTGTATCGAAAAGAGCTTTCTAACGGATATTAGAGATTTGAAATCTAACGGTTGGATTTGGAATTATGTCCAAATCAAATTTGGAAAAGGTCGTTGTAAGCGCAGTTCGATGGCCGTTGATGGAAATCGAATGTACGGGCCTTGATAAAATTATTAAAAATAGTAATAATTTGTGTAAAATCATAAGAAATGATTTGTGAAGAATTGGGATGAAAAACTCCATATTTGAAAAGATAAAAATATATTTTTATCCAAATGAACTAGTTTTGAACTAGAATTATAATCCCATTTATTTTTACAATAAATAAAGTGGATTTGAAATGGTTTTGAAAATAACCAGAATTTCCTACAATTGAATTGGAATGAATTTGAATCAAAACTGTTTTTGGGATATTTCGATGTTGGATTTCGTGATTATACGGACATTGTTATGGAAATTTGAAAGATATATTGATATCATTATTTCCAATTCGATATTTGTGGGTCGTAGAGTTTGATATTGAATATAAGCCGACATATTTTCCATTCAGAGCCTTGTATTTAATATCAAATGGGATTTGGGTTTGTCGTGAATGGTGTCTTCATTAACACTGTTCTTAAGCCCAGTTGAGAAAAAGATTAAATCTTTTTATTTAGATTTAATGAAGTGTACCAATTAAATGGTATTTAATTGGAATTGAATTTGAATTGATTTTTGGGTTTATCGTGAACGGTGTTTCAAATAACACTTGTTCTTTAACCCGATAATTAATGGAATGTGATTTTGGGTTTATAGTGAACCGTGTTTTAAATGAAATTGGTTCTTTAACCCAGTTAAAGACAGGATATTGGTTTTTGGGAAGATTAAAACTAAGTGAAGTTTTAATGAATCTTTAATTAGATTGAAGTGATCGAGAATGGGGTATTACCAGTTTTGCTCCAGACGATAGTAAAATTTTAATTAGATTTGAACGTGAAATGTTAATTGAATTTACCGATAACACCGTGGTGTTAGATATGAAGTATGACCAGTTTTACTTCATGGGATGAATAGGTTGGGATTGGGAAATTAAAACAAATGATTACTTTGGTAAGGTTCGTTAATCCCGACTAGTATGGATAAACCATAATTTTGTTTGAATTGATATTCAAAAGAAGATTAAAGAATAAATTTAAAGAAATAATCTTTGATAAAATTAATGGGAACCTTTCCCAAAGTATAAGAATAATTGAATAAAAGAATATTCTGAATTGGAATGAGGCATATGTTGTGTTTGTGTAACACTTGTTTATTATATACGCGGGTTATTCAGAAAGACCGGGTTTATCCCATTCTGAAAAACTGATTCGACGTGGTGTCGAGGATGAAGACGGTCGTTGAAGACCGGAGGTCTTCACATCGTTTGGGTGATTACTGATGATCTTGATTTGGCTAAACACCCAAGAGGAGGGAATCAGTTGGTGATCGTCCAGACGTACGTGCAAATCGATGGATATGCGAGGTACAAGGTGTCTCCGGTTTCGTTCAGACCCAGAACGGACTTGTAAATGGACTGTGTGTCTGACATTGGATTTTATTCTGTGTGATTGATTTCTATTAAATATATATCTGTTTGGCGGCGTAGAATTTATTCTCTTGCTTAACGCCCTTCTCTGAGACGTACGAGCTCAGAGGTTATATATTGATGGATATCAAACGCATGGAGTGAATTGCCTGTGTGGCATGCCTAAGTGGCAATATGATAAAGGCTTCTGTTGAAAAGCAAAGTCTTGTGGTTGATGATCAAAGCACGGCCTGTGTGGCATAGCTTTGTGTAGCATTGATTCGCGAGCCTCACACCCCGGTTGTGAACCAGAAACGGGAGAGGACATCAGGGATGGCATGGGTTTCCTTCTAGCTAGAAGTGGCGTCAGTGGTTTTACATGCCCTGACGAGTTTGACTTATGTGGTTGTTGATGTTGCGAGGCGCCTCGGATATATCGGTGATTGTGTGGAGCCGATGGAGTCATTGGACTCACTGACACCCCATAAGGTGGGAAAACGCAGTGTTCAGGAATTATAACCCACATCGGTGGACCGGCCCTGACGATCCAAGGGGCAGTTGCGGCTTTTCCTGAGACACGGGCTAGAGTGTCTCGAATTCGGTAAGGACGATCCCTTGCCTTGGTTCACAAATGGAAATCCAACTTCCAATACGTGACATTTGCGGATTTGATTGTTGAGCCTAGTATTGGCGACATGATATATGGTACCCATGCCGTCTATGATTGATACTTATGATTGAAATTGTTTTGACACTATACCCTTATAGTAATAATAAAATATGAAATTTAGCGTATCAAGCATTCTTTGGCTATTATAAGGTAAAAACCTATCCTCCGGCTTGTGTTGCATTGTGTGATAGGACCTGGGTCTTATAATAGCTTCATTTTTCTCCATTTAGCATTGCGCTGTTGTTTTATGCACTGGTGTTCTTGGGAGGAAACCCGTTCCGTGTTATACGGCGTGGTCCCTTGATTTACCTGATTTTAAAATAAAGATTAATAACTGTTTTAGTTCTCACACCAGTCACATGACTGACCTGGAGTTTTTGTTTTAACCTAAACTCTGGGTGCCCTTATTTTGACACGGGCAGCTAGTAGTTTTGGTTTTGCAGATTTATGTTCACAGGATCCTGATTTACATCTGGAATGATATCCGGAAAGTTTTTTATCCGTATATCTCCTTCAGTTGTGTTTTGTATTATTTTCCACTACTATGTAATGTAATTTAAATATCTGATATTTTCTGTGTAATATTGATTTATACTCTGTATATTTTTGCATTCTGATGGAATTGTTGTAATATACAATGAAATGTTCTTCTGTTTGCGTTCTGGTTTGTCGTGTTCTCAAAACAATCAAGGGTCTCGAACGGTCTTGGTCGGTTTAGCGATCGACTCGGATCGAGCGAAATTCCCGATCGTAACAGTTGGTATCGGAGCTTTGGTTTACAAAGCTCAGAGAACAAGACACTTTAGAACCATATGAAAGAATTCATCAGAGATTGGATTAGTAATATCCAACGAGAATGACTCGTTAGAGATAGGATCAGTAGTATCCTAGAACGAGTGTTAAGAGTATATTTTTAAAATGAAACAAATTTTGTTTTGAAAATTTAAATCAATTATTCGTATTTGATTATTTATTTTATATTGATTTGGACAATCCAGTATATAAAGATTTTGCGTATACGTCTGATCCGCGTGTATTTGAAGTTTTAATATACTGGATAGATATAGAATCACACTCTAGTCGCCCTAAGACGATTCTGATGATAGTCTAGACATCATCAGAATTGTTATTCGAGTTTCGAAGGTGTGATATCTATATATTTCCTTTAGATTGGTGTGAGAACCAAAACTACATAGGGCTTATTGTTGTGAATTAGCATCGAAAATCTGATTTTTGGGCTATATATCAAAGTTATGAATTTGAAATGATTATCAACAAATTGATTGCTGATTGTGTTGTTTGATTATTGGTTGATTAATTAGAATTTGAACTATATAACCAAATTGATCAAATATTGAACTTGATTGAAAATTTGTCGCATTTGCATGCATATACATGTACTTACATTGAACACGTCATAGCAAGGAGGCTAGAGAAGAGGAATAAAATTGTTAGCCCGACAAATAGGTACATATTTATTGTATTTCTTGGATTTTTGATGATTTTATGAGCCGATTGGCTACTCGCTTGGCTGTTTCTTTTTCTTTTTGGATTGGTGAGGGCCATGGGAGGCTATTTGAAATATCCCGAAGCTCCCGGTGCAGGGGAGGTTATGGAGAAATGTTTCGAAAATTTAGGGTGTTAGCCAAATTTTTGAAAAATTTGAAAAGTTCTTAGAAACTGAAAAGTTGAAGAACATAAGCCGTAAAGAAAATAATGGAAGTAGAGTTGATTAGTTAAACAACTTTCAGCTTCGTTCCTTTTCGGGGACGAAAAGTTTTAAGTGGGGGAGATTGTAATAACCAGGAAATCCGAGCCAATTTAAAATTTTTATTTTGGCAATTTTAGTGAATTTTGAATATTTAAAATGAATTATTTTAAATAATAATGACGAGAAATTTATTTTAAATAGAATTAGAACGTATATATTTATATAGATCATTGTTAGAATATAAATATTTATTTTAAATTATAAAAGGAATTGAAAATGGCGCGGTAGTTTGAAATTTCAATTTCAAAGTTCAAATGAATGTACAGGATTCAAAATAAACCGGATTTTAGCGAAACCAAAAATATTAGAATCTATTTGAGAATATCTTTCCAACGAATCTGAAAAATTGAAATTTCATAGCGGGAATAAAAAGTTATGTCCAATTGAAAATTCAGAAAAGTCGCTATGGAATTCTAGCCCTTAAAAATAGAAATTTTGCAAACGACCTCTGTTTTCGACGAAACCACTTTTGTTGTATCCGTGATGTCAAGTTATTGCTAGATTCCAAAATTCATAGTTTTCTGAATCAATATGTGAGCGTGGCAGAAGAAAACGTGTTTTGACAGTTTCAGTCAATTTAACGACCTGAAAATGGCAATTTTTCAAACGGTCTCGGAATTCGACGAAATTAGTTTGGTTAGAACCGTATCGTCAATACGAAGCTAGAAAATATTTTTCGGGAATTTTTAGAGTTCGTATGTGGCCCCGGTAAATTGAAATGTACGTTTAAAATTGAATATACTGATTTATATTTTAATTTAAATGGAAACTGATCGAAACGATGGAATTGGCTTACGGGACATATCCCATGGTGGTCGTAATGGGGGTGATTAGCTGGGGGCGACAGTCGTCGGGTCTCATTTGGAATTTGAATTAAAAAGGTAGCTTTTTGGATTTAAAAATAAAATAAAATATAAAAATATAAATATTCCTCACCCTCTCTCTCCCCGATCCCATTTCAAAAAGAAAAAAAAGGGCAAACACGTTCGCTCCACCGATTGCCAGCGCCGCTCACGTCGCCCTCCCCTTCGTCGCGCCTCCGTCTGCCAATACACCCCAGCCACCATTGACGGCCCACCTCCTCCCTCCTCTGGCCAAAATCGAAATCCCTAAATCCCAAAGCCCCAAAAGCCAAGCTACGACCAATTTAATCCCACCTCCGCCGTCTGATAGGCCTGCGCCTCACCTCTGACCATCCGCAGCCCCTCCTCCTCCCTCTGGTCGCACAAAAAAAAACCTCCTCCTCCTTCTTAAAACAACGCTCAAAACTCCCCAAAATTGAGAGACCAGCGCACCGTCTGCCTCCACGGCCCGCCTCCGACCATCCGCATCCCCTGTGAGTTTTTATTTTAATTTTTATTTACTTATGCGATTAAAAATTCAATTTTTAGACTTTTTTCGAATTAAAAATTCGATATTTATTGTTTGAATGGTCATATAAACATGTGATTTTCATATAAGAAGTGGTAAATTAGAAAGGTGATTTTTAGTAGAGTAAAAAAAAATATAATCTTTTATATATATATATATATATATATATATATATATATCGTTGCAAAAATATAATCTTTTCTGTATATATAGTGTTGTAAAAATATAATCTTTTCTATATATATAGCGTTTTAAAAATATAATCTTTTCTATATATAGCGCTGTAAAAATATAATCTTTTCTATATATATAGCATTGTAAAAATATAATCTTTTCTATATATATAGCGTTGTAAAAAATATAATCTTTTTTATACATGTAGCAATGTTAAAAATGTGATTTTTAACATATACCACGTGAAACAGATCTCGTTGAAAACACGACGAAGATTTGCTACATATGAAGAGTCGCGGTGTTTGGTTAAGCTTATAGGTGAGAACACCTTACTTTTAATTTATTTTCTAGTTGAAATATATACTAGGATGTAGACGGTGCTTAGCAGCACCCGACACCCGTCGTCCACAGACCATGGATGACTTGTTTGTTTGATTGCGTTTGGATTGATTTGTTTTTGTGAAAATTGATTGTGAGGTGGAATAGAATAAAATTCATGTGTTGAATAGAATAAAATTCATGTGTTGAAATAAAATATATATTCATGTGTTGAAGTAAAATAAATATTCATTTACAAATCGAACGATTTGTTTATGTACACCCATTTGACTAATATTGATTGGGACGATAAATTTTACACATCACCCAACTGCATAAATAAAAATTTGTGTTTATTGATTTGAAACCCCACACGGGTATTGGGATGATATTTGACGTACACTAATCCCGATTGTTTAGTTGTATGTCAATCGATGGGTTGACAGACTGTGTAAGCGTTAATTATTTATATTTAATGCTTATGCAGTTGTGTGGTGCACTCTGTGTGGTGCACTCTGGATGATGGTTGATTATTTATCGTTGCTACTATATAAATGTGTTGTTTGGAATCCATATAATTAATATTATATGGTAATTGATTGGGCCTCATTTGTAAAGACACGGGTTCCGCCCGATCCGATCGATCACAAAATCGACCAAGACCGTTCAAAACCCGAGTACGTTAACTTTGGGAATACAACAACATCAGAACAATAACAGCAGATTTATATTACATTACAATAATGTTACATCAGAGTACAGAATATCAGAGTACATCGATTGAAATTACAACGGAAGATAAATTACAATATTTTAATACAACACAGTGGAGCGGAAATAAAATAGATACAGTGGAAGACAACTATGCTCTAGATACAGCTTTAAGCTTCAATCCAGAATCCTGCTCAAGAAGTAAATATCTACAAAAAACTACTCGACTGCCCGTGTGGAAAAAGAGGGCACCCGAGTTTGTAAAGGTGGAAACAAACAACGGGTCAGTCATGGGACTGGTGTGAGAATTCTTAACTAATTTAACTAATAGTAATAAAGCAAATCCAAAGACCACGCCCCTAACGCGGAACGGGTTTACTCCAATGGGTTGTCGTGCATAACTTAAAGTGACAAAACAAACAATAAGTAAATCGTAAAACAACGCTATGCTTTTGAGAAAAATGGAATCACCATAAGACCCAAGTCCCATCACACAATGCAACGCAAACCAGAGGTTAGGGTTTTACCTTATGGTGATTAAACATGCTTGGTACGATAAAAACGAATTTGATATTATTATTAGTGTATATAAGTTTTCAAAAACAGTTCAATCATAATGTATCAATCCTAGGACACATAGATACCATAATACTATGCTTCTATACTAGTAATACAATCAAATCCGCATGAGGTCGTATTGGAAATCGGGTTTCCATCATGAGTCAAGGCTAGGGAGGAGCTCCTTATCGATTCGAGACACTCTAGCTAATGCCTCAGGATCCCCCGCAGTGAACCCTTGGATAGCTGCAGGGCCGGTCCACACATACGATTTTGCGGATTGGCAATTCCTGAACACACGTTTCCCGGTCCTATAGGACCTATCATCCGAGGTGCTTCATTCCATCATCCACTTAAGTAAATATCATCCAGTTTAACCACCGACACCACTTCTAACTAGAAAGAAACGTGCTGCTCTCCCTGCGTTCCCTTCTCCCGTTTTAGACTCCACTAGGTTGTGAAGCTCGCGAAGTCACGCTATACACAAAGCTACGTCTAAACAGGCCGTGCTTTGATCATCAACCACAAGGCCTTCTTTTCAACAAAAGCCTTGATCATTGCATCTTGGTATGTCACACTGTCATTCCATATCATACTATAATCTTTTGCCGAAATATATGAAAGGGTGTTAAGCAAGAGAATAAATTCTCCGCCACCAATCATTCATACATTCGATAGAAAATCAATAACTACAATTTAAAGGAGTACAATGTCAGACACACATTCCATTTATAAGCTTATGCTCTGGGTCTGAGCGAAAGCCAAATCCGTACAAATCAACACTACGTCCGGACGGCCACCACTGTAGCCCCTTCAAGGTAGCTACTCCAATCAAGGGCATCAATAGTCGTCGTTCATTCGATGTGAAGATCGCCGGTCTTCAATCACCGTCTTCAACTCTTCGACTTTCAATCATCGTATGATCATTTGAAATGAGATTGAACTCGGATTTTTCAAATGATCCTCGCATATATATATATATATATATATATATATATAAATCATTTCATATCGTTGATATTAATTTATAACGATCAACCTTTATTTTTATTTATATAAAAATAATTAAATTCCATTTAACGACGCTTCAAGTCAAATAGACGACCTTGGCGTTGTTTTCACCCAAATTTGTTTTACCCATTTCTCTAAATCTAAGTGTTGGAATTTAACACAATTCATAACGTTCGAAAGATCTTCCCAAGGCGAATCTAACGGTTTTAGATTTGGGAAAATCCGACGGTCGGATATTTCGGTATAATCAACTAAAAGTACAATTCTATAAAGTGAACTACCACGCTCGATTCGTTCAATTAAAAATTGTTTGTATATAATTATATATATACATACAATTTCTTCGGCCATTTCATTAACATAATTAACACAACAAGTGAAGAACACTTGGTTTCATAACATTTTGATATATAACCTACCACACAATAATGTTTATTTTATTTTAATTCACATACACATCCTATACATGCAATGTATTTTTTTTCCCTATTTTCAATCTACACAAATATGTAATTTCTTGTGCATCATTTCTAATTCAACAAAATGATTATTTTGTGTCATTCTTTTCTTTACAAGCAAAATGATATTCTTGCTTAAATCTTTACACAAAAATGTAAATTTCATATCTTTAAATCTTTGTAATGAAAATTCAATTGATTAAAATGTAAATCTTCTTCTTTAAATTCTATTTACATGAAAATGTAAAGTCCTCCTTCTCTTATTCACATTAAAAATGTAAACTTTTCTTTTTACATTAAAAATGTAATTTTCATCTTTTTAATCCTATTTACATTAAAAATGTAAACTTTACTTTTTACATTAAAAATGTAACTTTCATCTTTTTAAATACCAATTACGTAAAAAAAAATTGATTAAGATTACCACGTAAGTCCTATTTCTTCTTATTACATTAAAAATGTAACATGACTTCATTCTTTTTAATTCATTTAAACATAAACTTAAAATTCCATTTTTCGAAGAAAAAAAACATAAGCTTTCATTCTTTTAATTACTTTCCTTTAATTACAATAGAAATGTAAATAATATTGCTTCATTAAGTTTCATTCTTTTATAACAAACATGACGGTGAAAATATTCATACCATTATTAACACATGACGGTGCAAAATAATGTCTATTTCATTTTAACAAATGACGGTGAAAATCATGTCTATTTCATTTTAACAAATCAACATTTGTTATAACACAAATCTAGTTAAAAAATGCTATTTGTGCTTAATTCTTTTATTTAACAAAAATGTCCTTTTTGTTTCAACCATCTTAATTCCAACGAAATGACAATTTTTATTTTGTTGATTCTAATTCAACAAAACGACAATTTATATTTTACATGTGAATTTTGTACACTTCATACTTATGTTAAAAATTATATTTTTAACACATACAACCATATTTCAAAACATGTACATTTTTGGTGAATCATATATTCAATACAAACGTAGCTTTTCATGTGTAAACCTCTTATTTAAAACATGATCCATTTAAATGAATTAAATATACAATGGAAATGTCACATTTCATTTTTTAACACTTTATTTAAAACATGCTTCTTTTTTTATGAATCAATTATACAATAAAATTTTGATTTTTATTGTATTAACATATTATACGACCAATGAACATTTTTATTGAAGAAAACATACACTAAAAATGTGAATTTTCATGTTTAAACATTCTTAATAACATATTCAATATTGCTGATGGCAAATAAAAAAAAAGAAACTTTAACATGTTTTTCTACTATTCTAATGGCAAATAAGAAAGGGGATTTTTATTTGTAACAAACTTCTCTAATTTAACTTGACAAATAAAATTGATCCTTATTTGTACACAAATTTCTAATTTCATATGACCAATAAAAAGAATAACTTGTTCACATAACAATCCTATTCAAACATTTCTAATAAAGATGATCTTTTTATTTTAAATAATCATTTCTTGTAAAACATTATTTTACCAAAAATGACACCTTCAATCTAACCTAACATTTATAACAAAAATGATATTTTAACATTCAAACTAAAAAGACATCTTTATATGCTAATATTTCATAACTAACAAAAGTGATATTTTTTTTCTAATTTAACATTTCTAATAAAAGTGGCCTTTTTATCTAATTTAACCTTTCTAATATAAAATGTTATTTTTCCATCTAACGTAACATTCCTAATATAAAATGTCGCTTTTTATATTATCTAACATTTTTATATAAAAATGTTATTTTCAATTCTAACATCGCTAACATTTCATAAAATGATACTTCTAACATTGCTATCATTTCATAAAAATGATATTTCTAACATCGTTAACATTTCATAAAATGATACTTCTAACATTGCTATCATTTCATAAAAATGATATTTCTAACATCGTTAACATTTCATAAAATGATACTTCTAACATTGCTATCATTTCATAAAAATGATATTTCTAACATCGTTAACATTTCATAAAATGATACTTCTAACATTGCTAACATTTTATAATGTGGCATTTTATTTACATAACATATTCTAAATAAATAACGATTTATTTACAAATCCTGGTTCTAAATGAATAACATTTCATTACAAAAATGTTGCTTTATTTCTAATCCACATTCTATAGCAAAAAAAATTCTTTTCCTAATGTAACATTTCATAACAGAAATGTTGATTTTTCTCTAGCATAGCACTACAAATAAAAATGTTGTTTCTTTAATCTAGCATAACATTAATAAAAAGGAAATTTCCTTGTTGGTGTACAATTCTAATGTTTACATTACAAATAAAAAGGAAATTCTTTTATTTGTGTACAATCCCATCATTAACATATCGAAGTTCTATCACAGCCAAGTAAATCCAACAAATCACTACAATCAGCTCACACGTATATAAATTTTACATCTAAATAAATAATAAATTATTTTATTTTAAAATTCAGAAATCTCACCGTCGTTCGCGATTTGTCAAAATTTCAACTGCTTAGAATTGTCCCGTTTGCAGTCTATGATTGTAGAGCTTCGTCGTACGATTCCACAGGATCTGAAATTGTCGAATTTCGTTTACGTACGAGTTAGTTATGGACCAAATACGATTGGTAATTAATTTAAAATTAAATTAACAAGGTCATTAAGGTGTTAACCTTTCTTCTACCTTACTGTATTCGGCCGTAAGAAGAACCCACTACTTCAAATCTAGGTCTGGCTTTTGCAATTGATTGGAGTAACAGTTGGATGATCAGAAGGTGCCACTGCGACGACTTAGGTGAGGCGCACGTGCGCCTGCAAGGGGGGCCCACTCGCACGCTGAAAGGAGGCACGACGGAGGTGGTTTTGGCCGATGTTGAGGGGCTCGGTTCTCAGGGATTGTGGCACCAGAGGATGATCAAGTTGTATAGAATTGTAGAGGAAGAAAATCTCTTCGATATGATGTATAGGTTGGAGTTTAATTTGTAGGTAAGAGAGAGAATTTAGTGGAGAACGATGGGTGCAATTCGGCCATTGAATAATAGGGGTGGCGGCTGACGAAGACGGTGAATAGTGTTTTAAGGTTTTCTTTTTTTATTTATTTATATTATTATAGTGTTATTTTACAAATAAATCCGTAAGTTTCAAACCGAATCAAATTCAGTCCAACAGAAAGTGACCCTACCCAATAGCCCCCATTCCGGATCCAATGGGCTAGGTCCCATCAGCCCAAACGGCTGTCTGTGGCCTGAAATATTTAATTTAAATTTTATTTCCTTTATTAATTTAATTTTGTCGTACAATAAAATTCACCGAGGCCACATACGAACTCAGAAAATTCCAAAAAAAATATTTCTGACTTTGCTTTGACGATACGGTTCTAACAAGACTAATTTCGTTGAATTCTGAGACTATTTGAAAAATGGCTATTTTTAAGCTGTTTAAATTGAACTAAAACTGACAAAATGCAGTTTCTTTTTCCACGCTCACATGCTAACTCGGAAAATCCTAAAAATTGAAACCTAGCAATAATTTGACATTACGGTTCCAACAAAAGTGGTTTCGTTGAAAACCAAGGTCGTTTGCAAAATGACTATTTTTAAGTTCAATATATTAAATTAAAAAATATATAAATTTTACAGTGACTTTTCTAAATTTTAAACTGGGCATAACTTTTGATTTCCGTTATGAAATTTCGGTTTTTCAGATTCGTTAGAAAAATATTTTTAAATAGATTCTAATATTTTTAGTTTTACTGAAATCCGTTAAAATTTGCATCATGTACGGCCAGTCAAAGTTCAAGTTTGACTTTTCAAACTACCGCGCTATTTTTAACTTCTTTTATAATTTAAATTAAATTATTAATTATAACTTCAATTTAAATCAATTCTTAATCATTATTATTTTAAATAAATTATTTTAAATATCAAAAACTCAGTAAAACTTCTTAAAATAAATTTTAAATTTACCCCAAAATTCAGGGTTGTTACATTCTCCCCCACTTAAGAACTTTTCGTCCTCGAAAAAAAACGAAGCTAAAAGTGTTTAATTAACTAACTCATCTTCCATTCTTTAATTCGTTTCTAAAATTTTATTAGTTGAACTAATAATTACACTACACAATCATCAATCAATTAGTCGATTAACTTTCCAAATATATATATATAACTTTTATATATTCAAAAATCATATTTTCTAAAATAGATTATAATTACAAATACGTATATTATAAGCTTGTTACTCTCAACTCATTCTAGGGCATTACTAACCCCATCTCTAATGAGTTTTTTCATTCTAGGATACAGTTGATCATATCTCTAATGAGCATTCTTATTGGATATTACTAATCCAATCTTTGATGAGTCCTTTGTCCAGTTCTAACGAGTTGTACCCCAAAGATTTGAGCTAACCAGAGCTCTGATGCCAACTGTAAAGACACGGGTTCCGCCCGACTCGATCGATTGCAAAATCGACCAAGATCGTTCAAAACCCGAGTACGTTAAATTTGGGAATACAACAACATCAGAACAATAACAGCAGACTTTTATTACATTAAAATAATGTTACATCAGAGTATAGAATATCAGAGTACATCGATTAAAATTACAGCGGAAGATAAATTACAATATTTTAATACAATACAGCGCAGCGGAAATAAAATAGATACAGCGGAAGACAACTATGCTCTGTACATAGCTTTAAGCTTCAATCCAGAATCCTGCTCAAGAAGTAAATATCTGCAAAAAGCTACTCGACTGCCTGTGTGGAAAAAGAGGGCACCCGAGTTTGCAAAGGTGGAAACAAACAACGGGTCAATCATGAGACTGGTGTGAGAATTCTTAACTAATTTAACTAATAGTAATAAAGCAAATCCAAGGACCACGCCGCTAACGCGGAACGGGTTTTCTCCAATGGGTTGCCATGCATAACTTAAAGTGACAAAACAAACAATAAGTAAATCGTAAAACAACGCTATGATTTTGAGAAAAATGGAATCACCATAAGACCCAAGTCCTATCACACAATGCAACGCAAACCAGAGGATAGGGTTTTACCTTATGGTGATTAAGCATGCTTGGTACGATAAAAACGAGTTTGATATTATTATTAGTGTATATAAGTTTTCAAAAACAGTTCAATCATAATGTATCAATCCTAGGACACATAGATACCATAATACTATGCTTGCAAACTAGTAATACAATCAAATCCGCATGAGGTCGTATTGGAAATTGGGTTTCTATCATGAGTCAAGGCTAGGGAGGAGCTCCTTACCGATTTGAGACACTCTAGCTAATGCCTCAGGATCCCCGGCAGTGAACCCTTGGATAGCTGCAGGGCCGGTCCACACATACGATTTTGCGGATTGGCAATTCCTGAACACACGTTTCCCGGTCCTATAGGACCTATCATCCGAGGCGCCTCATTCCATCATCCACATAAGTAATTATCAGCCAGTTTAAGCACCGACACCACTTCTAGCTAGAAAGAAACGTGCTGCTCTCCCTACGTTCCCTTCCCCCATTTTAGACTCCACCGGGTTGTGAGGCTCGCGAAGTCACACTATACACAAAGCTACGCCTAAACATGTCGTGCTTTGATCATCAACCACAAGGCCTGCTTTTCAACAAAAGCCTTGATCATTGCATCTTGGTATGCCACACTGTCATTCCATATCATACTATTAATCTTTTGCCGAAATATATGAAAGAATGTTAACCAAGAGAATAAATTCTCCGCCACCATTCGTTCATACATTCGATAGAAAATCAATAACTACAATATAAAGGAGTACAATGTCAGACACACATTCCATTTATAAGCTTATGCTCTGGGTCTGAGCGAAAGCCAAATCCGTACAAATCAACACTACGTCCGGACGGCCACCACTGTAGCCCCTTCAAGGTAGCTACTCCAATCAAGGGCATCAGCAGCCGTCGTTCGTTCGATGTGAAGATCGCTGGTCTTCAATCACCGTCTTCAACTCTTCGACTTTCAATCGTCGTATGATCATTTGAAATGAGATTGAACTCGGATTTTTCAAATGATCCTCGCATATATATATATATATATATATATATATTTAAAAATCATTTCATATCGTTGATATTAATTTATAACGATCAACCTTTATTTTTATTTATATAAAAATAATTAAATTCCATTTAACGACGCTTCAAGTCAAATAGACGACCTTGGCGCTGTTTTCACCCAAATTTGTTTTACCCATTTCTCTAAATCTAACTGTTGGAATTTAACACAATTCGTAACGTTGGAAAGATCTTCCCAAGGCAAACCTAACGGTTTCAGATTTAGGAAAATCCGATGGTCGGATATTTCGGTATAATCAAATAAAAGTACAATTCTATAAAGTGAACTACCATGCTCGATTCGTTCAATTAAAATTTGTTTATATATAATTAAATATATACATACAATTTCTTCGGCCATTTCATTAACGTAATTAACACAACAAGTGAAGAACACTTGGTTTCATAACATTTTGATATATAACCTACCACACAATAATGTTTATTTTATTTTAATTCACATACACATCCTATACATGCAATGTATAATTTTTTTCCTATTTTCAATCTACACATATATGTAATTTCTTGTGTATTATTTCTAATTCAACAAAATGTTTATTTTGTGTAATTCTTTTCATTACAAGCAAAATGATATTCTTGCTTAAATCTTTACACAAAAATGTAAATTTCATATCTTTAAATCTTTTTAATGAAAATTCAATTGATTAAAATGTAAATCTTCTTCTTTAAATTCTATTTACATGAAAATGTAAAGTCCTCCTTCTCTTATTCACATTAAAAATGTAAACTTTTCTTTTTACATTAAAAATGTAATTTTCATCTTTTTAATCCTATTTACATTAAAAATGTAAACTTTACTTTTTACATTAAAAATGTAACTTTCATCTTTTTAAATACCAATTACATAAAAAAAATGTGATTAAGATTACCACGTAAGTCCTATTTCTTCTTATTACATTAAAAATGTAACATGACTTCATTCTTTTTAATTCATTTAAACATAAACTTAAAATTCCATTTTTCGAAGAAAAAAAACATAAGCTTTCATTCTTTTAATTACTTTCCTTTAATTACAATAGAAATGTAAATAATATTGCTTCATTAAGTTTCATTCTTTTATAACAAACATGACGGTGAAAATATTCATACCATTATTAACACATGACGGTGCAAAATAATGTCTATTTCATTTTAACAAATGACGGTGAAAATCATGTCTATTTCATTTGAACAAATGAACATTTGTTATAACACAAATCTAGTTAAAAAATGCTATTTTTGCTTAATTCTTTTATTTAACAAAAATGTCCTTTTTTTTCAACCATCTTAATTCCAACGAAATGACAATTTTTATTTTGTTGATTCTAATTCAACAAAATGACCATTTATATTTTACATGTGAATTTTGTACACTTCATACTTATGTTAAAAATTATATTTTTAACATATACAACCATATTTCAAAACATGTACATTTTTGGTGAACAATATATTCAATACAAACGTAGCTTTTCATGTGTAAACCTCTTATTTAAAACATGTTCCTTTTAAATGAATTAAACATACAATGGAAATGTCACATTTCATGTTTTAACACTTTATTTAAAACATGCTTCTTCTTTTATGAATCAATTATACAATAAAAATTTGATTTTTATTGTATTAACATATTATACGACCAATGAACATTTTTAATGAAGAAAACATACACTAAAAATGTGAATTTTCATGTTTAAACATTCTTAATAACATATTCAATATTGCTGATGGCAAATAAAAAAAAAGAATAACTTTATTTATAACATGTTTTTCTACTATTCTAATGGCAAATAAGAAAGGGGATTTTTATTTGTAACAAACTTCTCTAATTTAACTTGACAAATAAAATTGATCCTTATTTGTACACAAATTTCTAATTTCATATGACCAATAAAAAGAATAACTTGTTCACATAACAATCCTATTCAAACATTTCTAATAAAGATGATCTTTTTATTTTAAATAATCATTTCTTGTAAAACATTATTTTACCAAAAATGACACCTTCAATCTAACCTAACATTTATAACAAAAATGATATTTTAACATTCAAACTAAAAAGACATCTTTATATGCTAATATTTCATAACTAACAAAAGTGATATTTTTTTTCTAATTTAACATTTCTAATAAAAGTGGCCTTTTTATCTAATTTAACCTTTCTAATATAAAATGTTATTTTTCCATCTAATGTAACATTCCTAATATAAAATGTCACTTTTTATCTAATCTAACATTTCTATATAAAAATGTTATTTTTAATTCTAACATCGCTAACATTTCATAAAATGACACTTCTAACATTGCTATCATTTCATAAAAATGATATTTCTAACATCGTTAACATTTCATAAAATGACACTTCTAACATTGCTATCATTTCATAAAAATGATATTTCTAACATCGTTAACATTTCATAAAATGATACTTCTAACATTGCCAACATTTTATAATGTGGCATTTTATTTACGTAACATATTCTAAATAAATAACGATTTATT
Organism: Allium sativum; assembly: GCA_030737875.1. Lineage (NCBI taxonomy): Eukaryota > Viridiplantae > Streptophyta > Magnoliopsida > Asparagales > Amaryllidaceae > Allium > Allium sativum. The sequence continues at coordinate 132,055,059 of CM060914.1, read as the reverse complement.
TACAAATCCTGGTTCTAAATGAATAACATTTCATTACAAAAATGTTGCTTTATTTCTAATCCACATTCTATAGCAAAAAAAATTCTTTTCCTAGTTGATTTTTCTCTAGCATAGCACTACAAATAAAAATGTTTTTTCTTTAATCTAGCATAACATTAATAAAAAGGAAATTTCCATGTTGGTGTACAATTCTAATGTTTACATTACAAATAAAAAGGAAATTCTTTTATTTGTGTACAATCCTATCATTAACATATCGAAGTTCTATCACAGCCAAGTAAATCCAACAAATCACTACAATCATCTCACACATATATAAATTTTACATCCAAATAAATAATAAATTATTTTATTTTAAAATTCAGAAATCTCACCATCGTTCGCGATTTGTTAAAATTTCAACTGCTTAGAATTGTTCCTTTTGTAGTCTATGATTGTAGAGCTTCGTCATACGATTCCACAGGAGGTGAAATTGTCGAATTTCGTTTACGTACGAGTTAGTTATGGACCAAATACGATTGGTAATTAATTTAAAATTAAATTAACAAGGTAATTAAGGTGTTAACCTTTCTTCTACCTTACTGTATTCGGCCGTAAGAAGAACCCACTACTTCAAATCTAGGTCTGGCTTTTGCAATTGATTGGAGTAACAGTTGGATGATCAGAAGGTGCCACTGCGACGGCCTAGGTGAGGCGCACGTGCGCCTGCAAGGGGGGCCCACTCGCACGGTGAAAGGAGGCACGGCGGCTGTAACACCCTACCTCCGCCAATGCCACTCTTGCAAGCACACTAGCTTTGGAGGGGCGTTAAACAAGGTAAACATGCATGCAGATATCACAAGACAGAACATATAAGTAAAACAGAGTAGTAAAGCAGCGGATAAAACTAATATTTCAAAACCATAGTCAAGTTACATCAAAGTACTTGGTCATTATTTTCCCACAAAACAAAGTCTAGAACATAAACTGGAAACTGGAAAAACATAAAGTAACTATCCCCAAAGTAGAATAAAGCCATAGCATGCTCAAGTCCAAACCATACATGAGCTATCCAGAAAAGCAACTAAAGGTCCAGCTAGGTACCAGTGTTCCCACCCTGCAAACCTAGGGGGGGGGGGAAACGGAAGAAAAGAGGCGAAAGAAAACGGGTCAGTCAAAAAGACTGGTAAGTCCTATCTACTATTAGTATAAAAACTAATAAAGTTAACTGGACATGTAAAGCAGAGATGGAGCATGGGGTGATAACTGGCATGGAGAAGAGACAGATCAAGTGTGGCATCGCATATACAAGGTTAAGTTGCACCAAGTGTGTACTAGTAATCTATGTCAAGTATCAACAAGAAAAGATCCCTTGGCCCAATCTTGGCCCAACATCCTGAGATGACCTAGATCAAGGTCCAACAACACGGTCTAGTCGATCGGCTCCCTAAAAGCATAACTGGTCAGGTATCGGTGTCATACGGCCCAATCACGAAGTGTAGTCAAACTGTGCTAGGTCCACCCTAGGGTGTATCAAGCCCTAGGGTGCCAACCACGGACACAAATCAAGCACGCACAGTCTAAACCTACGGGTGCCCGTGTCTACTTTTTCAACTCCGGACTATGTGCACGACCATAGTCCGCCTGAACCCACACCGGCGCACCTACTCAGCCTTCGTTTTGGTCGCTTACATGTCAGCCCAGTAATCTTGCCCCAACCTAGCCTAGTCCCTAGGGTATCATGATACAATCAAGAGGGTTACTGGTGAAAAGGACCACGTAACTAGGGTTTCTAACGGGTTAAATGTGGTTAACCCTACCCAATCAAGTTGGTTAAGTGTACCCAAGGTTCATGACTTAACCCTAACAACCCATCGTGTTTAATCGGTTAAGTATTCAAGTGGTCCATGACTTAACCCTATCATGTGGCATTAATTAATTTAATGCACCCAACCTCTCACATTAGACCTTGTTGTGGTTACTAGTTAAGCCAGGCGGGTCCGTGTAGCTTTACACCACAACTTGGTCTAACCTCGGGGTTTCAAATGCGACATGACCAACTACTCACATTGGGTCCTATTGCTTGTAGCCACTAGTTAAGCCGGTCGGTTCTGGGTAGATTTATGCTACAAACTCAACCCAACCTCGAGTTGGCCATTCTCATGTTTTCTAGAAGTCAAGTCCAAGTTCATGTTTCAAGCATAATCACATGTCATATTTCATGTCATCTTTTCAAGTCATGTTTTTATGTCATTTTAGTTTACCCATAACGTAACCCCATCGCATGTAAGTTCGCATAAACGCAAATAGATATAAAAGGGGAAACTTAGAAGCATGACATAATTAATAAGGTTTTGGGCCACAATTTAAACATGGTGGCATATGAGGCAAATGTGTTCATAAACTTGCATATTACATCATAGGCCTCAAAACATGCATGATATCAACTTTAGCAAAATAGATGAAACATAGTCATAAATGACATAGGATGATAGCAAGTGATTTGCATATAACATCGTATGCAAGATAGCATAAGGTAGATCATAAACTTGCATATTAGATTATAAGCCTCAAAACATGCATGATATCAAACTTTAGCAAATAGGTGAAACATGATCATAAATGACATAGGATGGTAGCTAGTGATTCGCATATAACATCATATGCAAGATAACACAAGGTTTATGAGAGTTTCTATGTTGCTTTATGCAACATTTCCAATCAAAGCTCATAGCTTTCTATGCATAAGGTAAAGGTGATAGCTTTATAAACATGCATAGGATAAATCTATGCATAACATGATAGGATCAAAGCACATATCATACTTAGGCCCAAACTCAAACTTGCAACATGTCATATTTAACTTCATAGTTAGAATCTAAGAGTAGTATAGGGCTTACAATGCTTATGAAGACTTATAAAATATAAATAAGATTGAGACGAAGCCACTAGCAACTCTAAAGATCCCCAAATAGCAAGCTTCAATGAAAACCCTTGAGAAATAAGAAGAAGATCCTTGCTTTGATGAATAAAGATTGAACTTTTGGCCTTGAGTCAAGCTTAGAAACTCTCAAACAAGCTTAGGAACTCTCATATGAATGAAGATGGAGGCTATGACAAGAGGATGGAGTCCATGATTAAACATTTTGGCATAGTTTAGTTGTAGGATTGATTTATGATGATTTAGGCTAGGTATTAGGGTCCTTTTATAGAAGATTAGGTTAGTTTAGACCCTAGGATTAACCCTAATTCAGATCTGGGCCATCAATTCACGTCACTAGCCTCCAAACATGTCTTGAGAAACAAGTCAGGTGCACCCAGGCCAGACTGGCCGACCACCCAAGTCGACAGGGGTGTCGACTGGGCAGTCGACACAGCCTGGGGTGTGTCGACTCCCAAGTCAACTCCCCAGTCGACTTGGGGAGTGGCGGGATCTTTTCCCGCCTACCTGCCCAGCTGAATTTTGAAATCTGGTTTTTTTTTTAAATTTGAATTTTCTGAAAACTTCCATGGGCCTTAACTGGGTCATACGGACTCCGATTTTCGAAAACTCGGACTCTATTTCGCGTATTTTTCCGAGACGAACGCAATGGCACAGCCCGTTTCCCTTGATTCAGATTTTATCATTGAATTCTGCCTTGATTTATGTTATAACTTGTTATTCAAAATATGGGTTGTTACATCCTCCCCACCTTAAAGGATTTCGTCCCTGAAATCTTTAAGTTAGGAAGAATGTATCCTACCATCCATCATCCATCTACTCAAAACATCATCCACGTGCAATCAATGTCCTTAACAAATTCTAAATGATGTATGATTATATGCAAAGGTGTGTGTATATGTACTTATCTAATGCGAAAATCAGGCGGTTACTGATCCAGTAGACCCCCTTAATGCAAAGTATGTTAGTGAAATGAGTCCATATGTATGCAAAATCCTAATATAATTTATAATCCCTACATGAGTGCACATAACATTCATCCATATGCAACATCCACGTGATAGCATAACAAGTTTCATCCATGAATAAGTATAAGCACTCATGCATATGCAATATGAAAGTGTGTGAGCCGATCTTAGTGCCAAATGTGTATCATGCATCCACGAGTATCCACTTGCAAACACTTGCAACCACTTGCAAACATCTAGCATAACATGTTTCAAATACATGTTTCATCCAAAGGGTTTCTACCTAAGGTTCTCATGACAAGGTTAACGAGATAACTAGACAAACAGGGTAAACATGGATAGCAAAAAGGAAGATATGTAAAAGGAAAAGAGGTCAAGAATGTAACCTCAAAAAGAAATGGATAAAGCCCACGCATCTTCTCCTCGGTTTCCCAAGTTGCATCTTCATCGACTTCACTCCACTGAACTTTCACCAATTTGACTTCTCGATTCCTTAGCTTATTGATCTCCGTTCCCAAGATACGAATCGGAGCTCTCCTCAAGGTTGCCTCTTTCTCTACCTCCACGTCCTCAAGGATGCTAGGCCACCTCAGCGGACTCATGTAGGCACTTCCGGAGAAGCGAGACATGAAAGACATTATGCACTCCGGCTAGCTTCTCGGGCAATTCTACCTTATAAGCCATCTATCCAATTCTCTCTATGATAGGGAAGGGTCCTACGAACCTTGGTGCCAGATTCCCAAATGCTCCAAAATGAACCACATTACGCAAAGGAGAAACCTTCACGAAAACCATGTCTCCCACTTCGAATTCCAAATCTGTCCTTTGCTTGTCAGCATAGGATTTATGTCTGTCTTGGGCCGCTTTTATCCGTCTTCTCACCAATTCAACTTTCTCGGATGTGTCCCGTATCATATCGGGCCCAAGTATAAGCCTATCTGTTGTCTCCCACCAACAAGATGGTGACCTACACGGCCTCCCATACAAAGCTTCAAATGGTGCCATCCCTATGCTGGCTTGATAGCTATTATTATAAGCAAATTCTACAAGAGGAAGGTGGTCTTCCCAAGTACCACCAAAGTCAAGAACACAAAGCCTCAAAAGATCTTCTAGCACTCTATTCACCCTTTCGGTTTGGCCATCCGTCTGGGGGTGATAGGCTGTACTCAGATTCAATCGCGTACCCATCACTTCTTGCAAACTATTCCAGAACTGGCTAGTGAAAATTGGGTCACGATCGCTAACTATGCTAGAAGGAACTCCATGCAACCGAACTATCTCTCGAAGATAAATAGATGCTAGCCATGATGCGGTCCTCTTGCTCTTCACTAGAATGAAATGAGCACTCTTCGTAAGTCTGTCAACTATGACCCATATGCTCGTATTCCCTTTCCTTAACCTAGGCAATCCATCCACAAAATCCATAGAAATACTTTCCCACTTCCATTGCGGGACCTCCAATGGATGTAATAGCCCACCGGGTTTCTTTGACTCGGCTTTCACTTGTTGGCACACCATGCACTTTGAAACATACTCTGCCACATCTTTCTTCATTCCAGCCCGCATCTTATCTCCTCCAGGATGTATAGTCATCTTCGAGTGATGCGCTTCTTCGAGAACTTTATGCACCAAGTCTCCTACTTGTGGAACGCATAGCCTTCCATCACGCCTTAGCCAACCCTTGTCATCAATAGTATATCTAGCAAGGTGACTGGACGTCTCACCACGAATCAACTTGTCCATGATCCCAACTATCCGTGGGTCTTCCTTCTGTGAAGCCCCTACTTGATCAAGAAGTGTGGGTCTAAGCTCAAGGGATGCTAATGAACCCGTCATCGACTCAACAGCCGTCGTGAAATCAAAGGTTGCCAAGAACTCTAAGTTCTTCATCTCAATAAACAAGGGACTCAAAGTCAACCTCCTTCTGCTTAGTGCATCTGCCACAACATTACCCATGCCAGGGGTATAAGCTATCTCGAAATCATAAGATGCCAAGAATTCCATCCACCTTTGCTGCCTTAGATTCAGGTCTTTCTGCGAGAAGAGGTACTTGAGTGACTTGTGATGAGTATATAACTCAAACCATTCGCCTAGAAGATAGTGGTGCCAGGATTTGAGTGCAAAGATAATCGCCGCCAACTCCAAATCATGAGTGGGATAGTTCTTCTCATGAACTTTAAGTTGCCTACCCCCATAACATATCACTCTTCCCTCTTGCATCAGAACAGCACCTAACCCCGTGCCACATGCATCGGTGTACACGGTAAACGTCTTACCGCCATCGGGTAATGCCAAAACTGGAGCTGTAGTAAGGGCCCTCTTAAGCCTTTGAAAAGCAAGCTCACGCTCTAAGTCCCATGCAAAGACTAAGTTCTTCTTCGTCAACTTAGTAAGAGGGGCTGAAATCTTAGCGAAGTCCCTGATGAACTTCCTATAGTAGCCTGCCAGACCGATAAAGCTTCTTACTTCGGTTGCATTCCTAGGAGTCTTCCAGTCTTTAACCGCAACCACTTTCGCGGGATCCACCGCTATGCCTTGCTTAGAAACTATATGTCCAAGAAACCGAACTTCCCTTCTCCAGAAATGGCATTTGGAGAACTTGGCTTTCAACTGATGAGCTCTAAGCGTATCCATCACTTCCTTGAGATGTCTGGCATGTTCTTCCTCATTCTTTGAGAAGATCAGAATATCATCCACGAAGACAACCACGAACTTGTTAAGGAACTCCCTGAACACCCTACTCATCAAATCTACGAAGTAGGCGGGTGCATTAGTCAAACCGAATGGCATGACAAGCCATTCAAAGAATCCATCTGGAGTCCTAAACGCAGTCTTATCAATACTATCCTCAGCCACTCTAAGATGATGGAATCCGGTGGCTAGATCGAGCTGAGAGAAAATAGAAGCACCAACAAGCTGGTCAAAGAGGTCATCAATCCTCGGTAGCGGATGCCTATTCTTCTTTGTCAGCTTGTTCAACTCTCGATAATCAACACATAGACGAAGCGAACCATCCGCCTTAGTAGCGAATACCACAGGAGCACCCCATTCAGAAATGCTTCGCCTAATAAAATTCTTCTCAAGCAACTCCTTGATTTGCTTAGTGAGCTCTCTTCTTTTTCGTGGGGCCATGTGCCTAACGGACAATGATACTGGCTTGGCATTATCAACGAGATAAATGCGGAAATCTATCTCTCGTTTAGGGGGTAACCCCTTAACCTCTTCAAAGACATCAGGATATTCTCGGACCACCCTTACAGATTGTAGATCATTGATGGACGAGTCAAGAGATTCAAGATAACATAACATGACGGGATCCAACGGGTTGCAAGAAATCTCTAGGGTATTACCGAGGCGAGTCATGAGCCTCACCACCCTATGCTCACAATCGAGAATGGCTCCATAACTGGACAACCAATCCATGCCCAAAATCAACCCGTATCCCGTGAACCAGAGAACATAAGCATTACACGTGAATTCTACGGTCAAGATAGAAATCTTCAAATCCACACAAATCATAGATAAATGGGCGGAACCCCCAATTGGATTTGAAACACTGACGGGATCCTCAACTAGACTAGTACTTAGGTGCAAACTTTCAACAATGTCAGAAGAAATAAAGGTATGCGATACGCCAGAATCAAATAAAGTGCGAACAGGAAAGTCAGAAGTATAAACAAGACTTTCTACAGAAATACTACCTCGGTCCTGAACTGGAGCAGTGTTGAGAGCATGCACTTGCCCTCCAGAAGGTCCTGCACGCTGAGTCTGCCCTTGCCCTTGTCCTTGCTTCTTGGGCAATCCTTGCTAAGGTGTCCAGGCTCTCCACAGTGAAAGCATTCGCCCAACTTCCTCTTCTTCTTTCTGCAATCTTTGGCTATGTGCCCAACAATCCCACAGAAGTTGTATTTTCTTGGGTCCTTTGCCTTGGCCTTGTTGCCCTTGTTGTTCTTGTTGTTCTGATTTCCTCCCCACTTGGAGTCCGTCTTCTTGGTTTGAGTCTCATTAGGCTTGACTTCTTTCTTGCCATTCTTATCGTCTCCTTGAAGCAATGCCATGTCCACTAGGGCTTCGACCCATGGGTATATGAGATAGGGCTAAACCTTGTAATGGCTCATTCAACCCTCGTGCAAAGCGTAAAGCCTTCTTCTAGGGAGTATTAACCATGTCTAAACCGAATCGAGCGAGCTGGTTAAACTTATTCACATACTCCCTCACTGTCATGTCCCCTTGCTTCAAAGATATAAACTTCTCCAATTGCAGATTCGCCTCAGCTGATGATAGAAACTTAAGCCCAAACCTCGTTCAAAAGTCGGCCCAAGTCTCTATAGGCCTAGTAGCATGGGTGACCTCCCACCAATAAGCAGCTTCTTCTTTTAATAGCCATGCTTCCAATAAAACCTTTCTATGGTCTTCCACATCAAAGATAGCGAAGAGATTTTCAGTTTCTTTCAACCAATTTCGTGCCTCCACCAAAGTCTCCGTCCCAACAAAATTCTTGCCACCCATCACCTTAAAGTCCTTGCAAACCTTTGCGAAATCTGCTTGTGGATGCTGAGGAGGAGGAGGAGGAACCTCAGTTACGGTGGGGGTATTTGTTGGGCCCGCATCGTTAGCCCTAGCTTCCAAGTACCTCCGGAACCATCCGGGGATGGTCACTCCCTCGGGAAGGTTAAGATCGGCCATGCTGAAAAAGGAAAAGATAGATTTAGAACGAGGAAACGAAGGATAGTGCTGATGGCTTTTGGGGAATAGCCTTTTAAAATAACTAGACTTTTCTTGGAAAATACTTAATTGGTTTTGAAAATAGTTTTCCAAAAAGGTAAGTTTTAAAAACACTTTTGCTCAAATCTTGTAAACCTTATGCTCTGATACCAAATGTAACACCCCACCTCCGCCAATGCCACTCTTGCAAGCACACTAGCTTTGGAGGGGCGTTAAACAAGGTAAACATGCATTCAGATATCACAAGACAGAACATATAAGTAAAACAGACTAGTAAAGCAGCGGATAAAACTAATATTTCAAAACCATAGTCAAGTTACATCAAAGTACTTGGTCATTATTTTCCCACAAAACAAAGTCTAGAAGATAAACTGAAAACTGGAAAAACATAAAGTAACTATCCCCAAAGTAGAATAAAGCCATAGCATGCTCAAGTCCAAACCATACATGAGCTATCCAGAAAAGCAACTAAAGATCCAGCTAGGTACCAGTGTTCCCACCCTGCAAACCTGGGGGGGGGAACGGAAGAAAAGAGGCAAAAGAAGACGGGTCAGTCAAAAAGACTGGTAAGTCCTATTTACTATTAGTATAAAAACTAATAAAGTTAACTGGACATGTAAAGCAGAGATGGAGCATGGGGTGATAACTGGCATGGTGAAGAGACAGATCAAGTGTGGCATCGCATATACAAGGTTAAGTTGCACCAAGTGTGTACTAGTAATCCATGTCAAGTATCAACAAGAAAAAATCCCTTGGCCCAATCTTGGCCCAACATCCCGAGATGACCGAGATCAAGGTCCAACAACACGGTCTAGTCGATCGGCTCCCTAAAAGGCTAACTCGTCAGGTATCGGTGTCATACGGCCCAATCACGAAGTGTAGTCAAACTGTGCTAGGTCCACCCTAGGGTGTATCAAGTCATAGGGTGCCAACCACGGACACAAATCAAGCACGCACAGTCTAAACCTACGGGTGCCCGTGTCTACTTTTTCAACTCCGGACTATGTGCACGACCATAGTCCGCCTGAACCCACACCGGCGCACCTACTCAGCCGTCGTTTTGGTCGCTTACATGTCAGCCCAGTAATCGTGCCCCACCCTAGCCTAGTCCCTAGGGTATCATGATACAGTCAAGAGGGTTACTGGTGAAAAGGACCACGTAACTAGGGTTTCTAACGGGTTAAATGTGGTTAACCCTACCCAATCAAGTTGGTTAAGTGTACCCAAGGTTCATGACTTAACCCTAACAACCCATCGTGTTTAATCGGTTAAGTATTCAAGTGGTCCATGACTTAACCCTATCATGTGGCATTAATTAATTTAATGCACCCAACCTCTCACATTAGACCTTGTTGTGGTTACTAGTTAAGCCGGGCAGGTCCGGGTAGCTTTACACCACAACTTGGTCTAACCTCGGGTTTCAAGTGCGACATGACCAACTACTCACATTGGGTCCTATTGCTTGTAGCCACTAGTTAAGCCGGTCGGTTCCAGGTAGATTTATGCTACAAACTCAACCCAACCTCGAGTTGGCCATTCTCATGTTTTCTAGAAGTCATATCCAAGTTCATGTTTCAAGCATAATCACATGTCATATTTCATGTCATCTTTTCAAGTCATGTTTTTATGTCATTTTAGTTTACCCATAACGTAACCCCATCGCATGTAAGTTCGCATAAACACAAATAGATCTAGAAGGGGAACCGTAGAAGCATGACATAATTAATAAGGTTTTGGGCCACAAGTTAAACATGGTGGCATATGAGGCAAATGTGTTCATAAACTTGCATATTACATCATAGGCCTCAAAACATGCATGATATCAACTTTAGCAAAATAGATGAAACATAGTCATAAATGACATAGGATGATAGCAAGTGATTCGCATATAACATCATATGCAAGATAGCATAAGGTAGATCATAAACTTTCATGTTAGATTATAAGCCTCAAAACATGCATGATATCAAACTTTAGCAAATAGGTGAAACATGATCATAAATGACATAGGATGGTAGCTAGTGATTCGCATATAACATCATATGCAAGATAACACAAGGTTTATGAGAGTTTCTATGTTGCTTTATGCAACATTTCCAATCAAAGCTCATAGCTTTCTATGCATAAGGTAAAGGTGATAGCTTTACAAACATGCATAGGATAAATCTATGCATAACATGATAGGATCAAAGCACATATCATACTTAGGCCCAAACTCAAACTTGCAACATGTCATATTTAACTTCATAGTTAGAATCTAAGAGTAGTATAGGGCTTACAATGCTTATGAAGACTTATAAAATATAAATAAGATTGAGACGAAGCCACTAGCAACTCTATAGATCCCCAAATAGCAAGCTTCAATGAAAACCCTTGAGAAATAAGAAGAAGATCCTTACTTTGATGAAGAAAGATTGAACTTTTGGCCTTGAATCAAGCTTAGAAACTCTCAAACAAGCTTAGGAACTCTCATATGAATGAAGATGGAGGCTATGACAAGAGGGTGGAGGCCATGATTAAACATTTTGGCATAGTTTAGTTGTAGGATTGATTTATGATGATTTAGGCTCGGTATTAGGGTCCTTTTATAGAAGATTAGGTTAGTTTAGACCCTAGGATTAACCCTAATTCAGATCTGGGCCATCAATTCCCGTCACTAGCCTCCAAACATGTCTTGAGAAACAAGTCAGGTGCACCCAGGCCAGACTGGCCGACCACCCAAGTCGATAGGGGTGTCGACTTGGCAGTCGACACCGCCTGGGGTGTGTCGACTCCCAAGTCGACTCCCCAGTCGACTTGGGGAGTGGCGGGATCTTTTCCCGCCTACTTGCCCAGCTGAATTTTGAAATCTGTTTTTTTTTTTAAATTTGAATTTTCTGAAAACTTCCATGGGCCTTAACTGGGTCATACGGACTCCGATTTTCGAAAACTCGGACTTTATTTCGCGTATTTTTCCGAGACGAACGCAATGGCACAGCCCGTTTCCCTTGATTCAGATTTTGTCATTGAACTCTGCCTTGATTTATGTTATAACTTGTTATTCAAAATATGGGTTGTTACAGCGGCGGTGGTTTTGGCCGATGTTGAGGGGCTCGGTTCTCGGGGATTGTGGCACCAGAGGATGATCAAGTGGTATAGAATTGTAGAGGAAGAAAATCTCTTCGATATGATGTATAGGTTGGCGTTTAATTTGTAGGGAAGAGAGAGAATTTAGTGGAGAATAATGGGTGCAATTCGGCCATTGAATAATAGGGATGGCGGCTGATGAAGACGGTGAATAGTGTTTTAGGGTTTTCTTTTTCTATTTATTTATATTATTATAGTGTAATTTTACAAATAAATCTGTAAGTTTCAAACCGAATCAAATTCAGTCCAACAGAAAGTGACCCTACCCAATGGCCCCCATTCCGGATCCAATGGGCTAGGTCCCATCAACCCAAACAGCTGTCTGTGGCCTAAAATATTTAATTTAAATTTTAATTCCTTTATTAATTTAATTTTGTTGTACAATAAAATTCACCGAGGCCACATACGAACTCAGAAAATTCCAAAAAAAATATATTTCTGACTTTGTTTGACGATACGGTTCTAACAAGACTAATTTCGTCGAATTCTGAGACTATTTGAAAAATGGCAATTTTTAAGCTGTTTAAATTTAACTGAAACTAAAAAAACGCAGTTTCTTTTTCCACACTCACAAACTAACTCGGAAAATTCTAAAAATTGAAACCTAGCAATAATTTGACATTCCGGTTCCAAAAAAAGTGGTTTCGTTGAAAACCAAGGTCGTTTGCAAAATGACTATTTTTAAGGTCAATATATTAAATTAAAATATATATAAATTTTACAATGACTTTTCTAAATTTTAAACTGGGCATAACTTTTAATTTCCGTTATGAAAATTCGATTTTTCAGGTTCGTTAGAAAGTTATTTTTAAATAGATTCTAATATTTTTGGTTTCACTAAAATCCATTAAAATTTGCATCATGTACGGCCAGCCAAAGTTCAAGTTTGACTTTTCAAACTACCGCGCTATTTCTAACTTCTTTTATAATTTAAATTAAATTATTCATTCTAACTTCAATTTAAATCAATTCTTAATCATTATTATTTTAAATAAATTATTTTAAAAATCAATAACTCAGTAAAATTTCTTAAAATAAATTTTAAATTTACCCCAAAATTCAGGGTTGTTACATCATTCCAATTTGGAAAATAAATGAAAATTCATGTGTTGAATAGTAAGGAAATTCATGTGTTGAATAGTAAGAAAATTCATGTGTTGAATAGTAAGAAAATTCATGTGTTGAATAAAATATATATATTCATGTGTTGAATAAAATATAATACATGTGTTGAATAGAAGGAAATTCATGTGTTGAATAGAAGGAAATTCATGTGTTAAATAGTAAGAAAATTCATGTGTTGAATAAAATATATATATTCATGTGTTGAATAAAATATAAATTCATGTGTTGAATAGAAGGAAATTCATGTGTTGAATAGTAAGAAAATTTATGTGTTGAATAAAATATATATATATATATATATATTCATGTGTTGAATAAAATATAAATTCATGTGTTGAATAGAAGGAAATTCATGTGTTGAATAGTAATAAAATTCATGTGTTGAAAAAAAATATAAATTCATGTGTTGAATAAAAATATATATTCCTGTGTTGAAGAAAATATTCATTTGTTGAATAGAATAACGAAGTTATTGAAATATATAAAGCCATGTTAGTTAGATATGCGTCATTTTGACGCGAACGATATTAATATCGGTTATATTCGTTTTTAAAGTGAATATAGAAAAGGAAATAATTTCAAAATACAACGTTTTGAAAATATTATCAATTGTATATCGATGATGTTGAATATTCAATTTTGATTCGAAATTGAATATGAAGTTGAAATTGTTTCGAAAACGAATTAAAAACGATTTATAAAATACGTTTTGAAAGAAAATCGATGAAATATATATAATATATATGTTATATATATAATGGTCTGAATAGAACGCGCAGCGCCGCGGTAGTTCGCGAATTTCGACCATTGACTTCGAATGGATATTACGGGAGATCCGACCGTCGGATTCTCCTAAAAACGGAACCGTTGGGTTCATAGCGAAAAGGGCTTTCTAACAAATATTAGAGATTTGAAATCTAAAGGTTGGATTTGGAATTATGTCCAAATCAAATTTGGAAAAGGTTGCTGTAAGTGCAGTTCGATGGCCGTTGATGGAAATCGACTGTACGGGCCTTGATAAAATTATTAAAATAGTAATAATTTGTGTAAAATTATAAGAAATGATTTGTGGAGAATTGGGATGAAAAACTCCATATTTGAAAAGATAAAAATATATTTTTATCGAAATGAACTAGTTTTGAACTAGAATTATAATCCCATTTATTTTTACAATAAATAAAGTGGATTTGAAATGGTTTTGAAAATAACCAGAATTTCCAATAATTGAATTGGAATGAATTTGAATCGAAACTGCCTTTGGGATATTTCAATGTTGGATTTCATGATTATACAGATATTGTTATGGAAATTTGAAAGATATATTGATATCGTTATTTCCAATACGATATTTGTGGGTCGTAGAGTTTGATATTGAATATAAGCCGATATATTTTCTATTCAGAGCCTTGTATTTAATATCAAATGGGATTTGGGTTTGTCGTGAATGGTGTCTTCATTAACACTGTTCTTAAGCCCAGTTGAGAAAAAGATTAAATCTTTTCATTTAGATTTAATGAAGTGTACCAATTAAATGGTATTTTATTGGAATTGAATTTGAATTGATTTTTGGGTTTATCATAATCGGTGTTTTAAATAACAGTTGTTCTTTAACCCGATAATTAATGGAATGTGATTTTGGCTTTATAGTGAACCGTGTTTTAAATGACATTGGTTCTTTAACCCAATTAAAGACAGGATACTGGTTTTTGGGAAGATTTAAACTAAGTGGAGTTTTAATGAATCTTTAATTAGATTGAAGTGATCGAGAATGGGGTATTACCAGTTTTGCTCCAGGCGATAGTTAAATCTTTAATTAGATTTGAATGTGAAATGGTAATTGAATTTACCGAGAACACCGTGGTCTTTGATATGAAGTATGACCAGTTTTACTTCATGGGATGAATAGGTTGGGATTGGGAAATTAAAACAAATGATTACTTCGGTAAGGTTCGTTAATCCCGACTAGTATGGATAAACCATAATTTGAATTGATATTCAAAAGAATATTAAAGGATAAATTTAAAGAATTTATCTTTGATAAAATTAATGGGAACCTTTCCCAAAGTATAAGAATAATTGAATAAAAGAATATTCTGAATTGGAATGAGGCGTATGTTGTGTTTGTGTAACACTTGTTTATTATATATGCGAGTTATTCAGAAAGACCGGGTTTATCCCATTCTGAATAACTGATTCGACGTAGTGTCGAGGATGAAGACGGTGGTTGAAGACCAGAGGTCTTCACATCGTTTGGGTGATTACTGATGATCTTGATTGGGCTGTGCACCTAAGAGGAGGGAATCAGTTGGTGATCGTCCAGACGTACTTGGAGATCGATGGATATGCGAGGTACAAGGTGCCTCCGGTTTTGTTCAGACCCAGAATGGACTTGTAAATGGACTGTGTGTCTGACATTGGATTTTATTCTGTGTGATTGATTTCTATTAAATATATATATGTTTGACGGCGGAGAATTTATTCTCTTGCTTAACGCCCTTCTCTGAGACGTACGTACTCATAGGTTATATATTGACGGATATCAAACGCATGGAGTGAATTGCCTGTGTGGCATGCCTAAGTGGCAATATGATCAAGGCTTCTATTGAAAAGCAAAGTCTTGTGGTTGATGATCAAAGCATGGCCTATGTGACATAGCTTTGTGTGGCGTTGATTCGCGAGCCTCACACCCCGGTTGTGAACCAGAAACGGGAGAGGACATCTGGGAGGGCATGCGTTTCCTTCTAGCTAGAAGTGGCGTCAATGGTTTTACACGCCATGACAAGTTTGACTTATGTGATTGTTGCTGTTGCGATGCGCCTCAGATATATCGGTGACTGTGTGGAGCCGATGGAGTCATTGGACTCATTGACACCTCCATAGGGTGGGGAAACGCAGTGTTCAGGCATTATAATCCACATCGGTGGACTGACCCTGACGATCCAAGGGGCAGTTGCGGCTGTCCTGAGACACGGGCAAGAGCGTCTCGAATTCGGTAAGGACGATCCCTTGCCTTGGTTCACAGATGGAAATCCAACTTCCAATACGTGACATTTGCAGTTTTGATTGTAGAGCCTAGTATTGGTGACATGATATATGGTACCCATGCCGTCTATGATTGATACTTATGATTGAAATTATTTTGACACTATACACTTATATTAATAATAAAAGAAGAAATTTAGTGTATCAAGCATTCTTTGGCTATTATAAGTTAAAAACCTATCCTCCAGCTTGTGTTGCATTGTGTGATGGGACCTGGGTCTTATAATAGCTTCATTTTTCTCTATTTAGCATTGCACTGTTGTTTTATGCACTGGTGTTCTTGGGAGGAAACCCGTTCCGTGTTTTACGACGTGGTCCCTTGATTTACCTGATTTTAAAATAAAGATTAATAACTGTTTTAGTTCTCACACCAGTCACATGACTGACCTGGAGTTTATTGTTTTAACCTAAACTCTAGGTGCCCTTATTTTGACATGGGCAGCTAGTAGTTTTGGTTTTGCAGATTTACGTTCACAGGATCCTGATTTACAGCTGGAATGATAAGCTCTGTATCCGTATATCTCCATCAGTTGTGTTTTGTATTATTTTTCGCTGCTATGTAATGTAATTTAAATCTCTGATATTTTCTGTGTAATATTGATTTATACTCTGTATATTATTGCATTCTGATGGAATTGTTGTAATATACAATGAAATGTTCTTCTGTTTGCGTTCTGGTTTGTCGTGTTCTCAAAACAATCAGGGGTCTCGAACGGTCTTGGTCGGTTTAACGATCGACTCGGATCGAGAGAAATTCCCGATCGTAACAGCGTGATATAATAATTAAACAAGCCAAAAAAATTACTAAACAATAATTTAAGTTATAAATACAGTTGCGATTCAAATGATTTCCTTTATTTACTGAGGGGGTAGGTCGTGGGATCTAGAATGGAGAAGGCGGATGGCTAGTTGCGGCGGTATGGAGGTGGTGGATTTCGGATGAGTGGATGTGCTTCCTTGATTTTGGAGGCGAGTGGTTTTTAGTTCTTCTATGGTAAGCTAGACAATAAAAAACTCACTACCTTGCGCGACCTCCATACAAATGCCAGCTTTCCGTCAAGTATCTATTGTTGCATTCCTTCCTATTACACCATCATCAAACTTGTTCATAGTCAAGCAGCACAGCTAAGTATGATTTGTCAAGTTTCAAGCCTATCAATAAGCAGTTGCCCTGAAAACTTATTCCATATCACAATCTGCCTATTAGTGAGTGGTTGTTCTTCTTAAAACTTATTTCTTAGTACAACATTTGATATTGATACGAATTATAGGTATAGAGGCCTTGCACAAAAAAGAAAATTGGATTTTGGTGGTAGATTTGTCTTTAATGTGCAAATACTCTTTGAACCTAGGCTATTAATGATTAATAGTCATTCAGTTCAATGAGATTGTGCTAACATCTTATGACTTCTCTTGGTGAATGTTGATTTGGTCTCTTTGGTGTATACTGTTTTTCGTTACCCAACTAAGGTAAAATGGTTTTTGTACTAGTTACTTTACTGATTGTAATAAATAATTTTTTATGTTAAATATTATTTATTGTGTTATATGTTGGAATAATGTTAGCTTAGCAATGGAGGCTTCCAACGGCCTTCAACGACACGTTGGCAACGACTTCCATTGGAAGCAGTTTTCTAAATATTACTTACGAATTAAAAAATATTTTCGTTAGTTTTATACCCATTGGCGGTTGCTAGTAGCCATTGCTAAATCGCGAGCAAATTGCCAGCAGCAGCTTCTTCTTCGTCATTTCGATTTTGCCCACTAAAACTCTCAAAAACCCTCCCCTTCCTCCTCCAAAAATACACACTACAAGAAAACACTTCAATTTTCTATGCAGAATTTCCTATGTCGTTCCTACGCCAAAATGCGGGGCGTAAGAAGGCGTAGGAAATAAGTAGAAATAGGTAAGGGCATAGGAAAGTCATAGGAAATTTCTTACACCTTTCCTATGCCAATCATAATATGCAGAAAATTAATTAAGGCATATAAAAGTCATAGGAAATTCGCTACGTTAAAATTATCGTCGTAGCAAAGACGTGGATAATCGCATACGCCATTCCAACGTCTATGATATATTTTTACAAATTTAGATTGGCGTAGTAATAGCATAGGAAAGTTCCTACACAAACTCTACGGAAACAGAAATAAAATTAGTTAGTGTTATATTAATTTATTATAAGCTTGAATATAATTAATTATGCTAATCAAACCGACCAGCCCAAGCTTATATATAATTAATATGAGCTACTGATCTGTGTCATACAATGGAAGGAATGAAATAACATGACAAGGATAACTACTTTGAACCATTCGATTATAAAATACAAACATAGATGTGAGCTCTTCATCGAACTAGACAAATTGTATATGCGTGAATGAAAAATATCATTGGCTCATCCCGTGCTTTTTTTGCTTCCCATTTCTTCCTCTTCTCCAAAAAGAAAAAACCCTAATTTGAATTTCAACTCCTTAATCAGTTTTAGGTCACCTCGAACAAATTTTCCCCAAGAGATCGAAGTCTCCTACTCATTAATTGTAATATGATTCATAGGGATGTCAACACAAGATTTGGTACTCTAAACAATTTCACGTCCCTCTTCTCTCTCCCATCTACCATCAAAATGTGATGAGCATCATCTTGCAGGCGTGTTGTTTTTAGAATGGTTGATGATATGTGGATGGATATGGAGATATCAAGTGATGGGGTAATGATGGACACAGCAAGAAATTTAGAGAAGAGGGGGATTAAACTGTGGTGATCAAAGAAAGTGGATAATCAACATAGTTCACAGCAATGAGTGAAGGAGAAGATCAACACCAAATGGTACATCAGATTTCAGAGAATCAACACAAGAAGATCTTAGAAAATAAGGTTATCAACTCATATTTTGAGGAGAGAAAACAAAGACAGAGTTGCAGAATATAATGAGGTGAAAATGAGAAAACTTTTATTAATTCATTTGGCATGCATCTACCGGTTACAGTATGCCATATATATAGGCTTTGTACAACGACTACAATCATCACTTATTTGGACTAAATCAACAAGTACCCTTATTACATGAAAACATGCCCAAAAGTTTCCTTGTTTTTTGTCATGGCGAGATGTAACAATTCCTCCCCCCTTAAAAACAACCTTGTCCTCAAGGTTGAGTATAAGCTCCTGCAGCCACTTGAACATTTTTACACTAGTTAACGAGCTGCCACCGGGTCAAATATGAAGATTTTTCTTTCATTATGATGCTTGCTTAATTGGCTACCCTTTTGCTCCACTATCTAGTGCCAAGAGTTCATGATGCAGTGCATTTATTGCAGAATTATTTAGCTATCTCTTCTGCAAAGTAGAGGCCAGTTTGTCATTCAAAGATACTGGTTTCAGAGCCGAGGAACAAATTTTTCGACCAGGTAGCTTAAGGTTAAATTCTGAACCATGTTTTTCCTCAGTATTTGTCATTTGTTTGGCTATTGAAATGTCAGCAACAGAAGAATTTTGAACCCTCAGTGGACCTTTGTAAGATTCACGTGAATCGTCAATTTCACAAGCAATCACTTTTCTATTTCCTTCAAGTTTACTTTGTACAACACCATTAACAGTATAATAGTCATTCGACTTGGCTGTGCTGAACTGAATAGTATTTGCATCTCCTATATCATGTTGATTCTTAAAAATGAGCTGATCTGTTTTATATGGTTCTATGATAATGGCCTTGATGTTTTCAGCATGTCCGTATTCATCAACATTTTTTGGAACAATCTCAGTAACATGTTCTAGTATTCATGCTGCCTTGCATATGAGATTAACATCATCATAGAATTCATTTGGCCCAATAGTAATATTAGTGTTAATCCCTAAAAATAATCCATACGCACATTGAGTAAAAGATACGGAACGGACATCATCAGGGTCGATCATGCGCAATGTTATCTGAGGCACTTAAACGACCAAATATCAGACCCAAGACGAGTCAAGTCAACCAGTACGACCGAGGATGATGGCACGATATGTAATGGGAAGTGCAGCCCAAAAAGATAGAGATCGTATATCATGTAAAGTCGCTCACCGATTTCCCGTTAAAAGACCAAGCCTGAGATGGAGCTGCAATACAGGTGCGGAAGCCAAGGTCGGTCGTTCATATTGAGACAAAGCTACTCAAACACAAGAGCAAAGAAAATCATCAATTCAACATAGGCGAAAGCAACCTCATAGCATAGCCGTAAGGACAAACAGCACCATGTAAAAGAGCAAAAGGATGAGCGCCCTTGAACTAAGAAGGTCGGTCGCGCAAGAAACAGGGGAGAGTCAGGTCCAGTCCCGCGTTCTGCTCTTATAAAAGTTTCCAATCTTCCCAAAGCATTCACTCTTACAGGGACGCCTGCTCCTATGGACCCGCTCAACTACATAAGGCGCTCGCTCCATTGAGTCACTCGTGCATGACAACCAAATATAGATCTGGACAGCTGGCTACAGCTAGCCGATGTCATAATTGTAATTAATAAAATGAACGGTCCGTAGCCTGCATAAACGGATTTCAGATCAATTCCCAAGGGAAGCTCACCTATAAATACACCATGGCTGCCAACATAAAGGGGATCCTATCTTGAAAACCACGAAGTGCTGCTAAATTCTATCCTCAACCACTGATTCGGCCATGGCGTCAAGAACAATCTTGTGATCATGGAAGACGAAGGCATCCTCCCTCTCAACCATTCATCCATCCTTCTTCTCCTCAAGTTCTACCATTCTCTTGTATAATTCCAAGATTAAAATATATAAATGAGGGTATATTGAGTGAATATAGAGATGTATGGAAAGAGAGAATTGTTGTATTTTGTGATCCTCGTTATGTGATTGAAAATCACCTACACAGTGGACGTAGGCCTAAATAACGGCTGAACCACTATAAATCTCGTCTCTACTTTACCTTTTCTCACATATTTCGTTTTCAATTGCTGATTAAACACAGTTCCATTTATTTCTTACCAAATTGGTGAAGTACAGTTTAGTACCTTGGGTGTTTAGACCATTTTTGGTGTAAACATTTTGGCGCCCACCGTGGGGCCGTGTTCATAATACCCTTTCGTAGTTCAACAATCTAAAATAAAAATATATCCAAAAGCGCTTTCTCCTTTGAAACCATGGTCGGATCGGAGAAAAGCGGCAAATATACTAAAGTTACTACGATCAGTGAGGATGATATTGCTAACGAAGTTACGCCTCAAATCTTGAATCAAGGGGCAGGGGACAACACTACGCCACCTATAACGCAAGATGAATTGAATGTGGTTGTAACCAGCCTGAATGAAAAAATGGATAATACACCGAAGATGATAATGGAAATGTTTGATGTCCTGACCAACGTTCAAGCCAATCTGTTACCACCAAACGCTGTGGTTAATACTGGTGAAAAAGAGGACTCATCAGCCTCAGACCCTGGACGACCTCACAACCTAGTGGGAGACAGGGAAGAGGCCAGCGTTGAGGATCCTAAGGCTAGATCTCCACAGCGCAAAGAAGAATGCGTGGCTTGGGCTGTTGCAGGTCCCACCAACGTAACATCCCTCAAAAAAGATGCAAGGCGCCGAAGCTCAAACCGTTGTCGCACTGATAAAAACGTCAGTGCCAATCCCGATGAACAAGCAGGTGACGAGAGGCGCATCACGGGCATGATCCAGCGAATAATGAAGGAGAAGGCGACCCGAGAAGATGAGGAGAAAGAATGGGAGTTTTCTCCTAGCAAAAACCCATTCACAGAGGAAATCCGACAAGTGAGGTTCACGAAGAAATTCATATCCCCAACAATAGCACCTTATAGCAGAGTTGGAGATCCAACCATTTTCCTGTTCAAGTACGACCAGCACATGAATGGAGCTAGGGCCACTGATGAAATCAAGTGCTTATACCTTCCCCTGTGCCTCGAGGGTGTGGCCTCACTATGGTTCACCAAACTTCCACCTAAATGTATCGACCAGTTTGCTGATCTAGCAAGGAGATTTTAAGATCAGTTCTGACTAAAAACCACCAAGGCAAGGGATGTAATTCACTATGCGAATTGGAACAGAAGCATGGGGAAACCATTAGAGCTTTCCTTACACGCTTCCATGCTGCAGAAGCGGAGGTCATAGAACCAGAGCCTTAGTACTTATTGGCAGCCCTAAAAGGAGCTATTGATAAGAAGTCAGAATCTAGAAAGTGGCTCAAGATGAAGAAACCAAAAATTCTAAAGAAGCTTTACAAAAAAGCTAGGAGTACATGAGTGTAGAGGGTGAAACTTCAAGTGTCCAGAAGACTATAGAAAGTAACACCGCCAGAGAAGGAAAGAGCAATGAGTCTAGGGTCGAGCAGAAGTGCGAGTTGGGACAAAAGAGGGGAAACGATGAGAGGAATAACAAAGCTTATAAGAAGACGCGGCTGTATAAACTATCCGACCTAACCCTCCTAAATGAAACCCCAGAAAGAATTTACCAAGCCGCAAAGGACTCGGGCATTTTTCCTCAGATGAAGCCGCAGAAGGTAACTGAGTAGAAGGAAAATTCCGAAAAATTTTGCCGGTTTCATAGCTAACCAGGGCACAACACCAACGAATGTC
Organism: Allium sativum; assembly: GCA_030737875.1. Classification (NCBI taxonomy): domain Eukaryota; kingdom Viridiplantae; phylum Streptophyta; class Magnoliopsida; order Asparagales; family Amaryllidaceae; genus Allium; species Allium sativum. The sequence goes on along the minus strand of CM060914.1, from coordinate 132,032,563 downwards.
GGCACCTAAAGAGTTTAATTGAAGAACTCATCAGGAAGAGCCGACTCCAGCAGTATGTGAAAATCCCCGAAGTACTCCAGCTGCGCAAGGACATAACAATGCGGCTAGCCAGCCCAACTCGAGTGAAGAAGCCCAAATGCCAGTCTACTCGAGGCCAGTAATCAATATGATATTTGAAGGTCCCCACCCAGCCGGGAACAGTTAGGCTGATATGTAAAGATATGCTAACGAATTGAAGGGTGTCACGGAAGAGGAAGGATGCATGGTCTTGAACAATGATCTTACAAAGAAAATGCTCAAAACCTCGACCGAGGATGTGATATTCAAGGATAAAGACGCAGAAGGCATAATAACACTAACTGTCAATGCCATGGTAATCACAATTGGTCTCGGACCTGCGGTGGCAAAAAGGGTCCCAGTTGACACCGGGGCATCAGTTAATGTGATTTTTATAAACACTTTCCAAAAGATGACTCCGTATGGAAAAGGTGCGCGCATACCCAAATAAGATCCACGGTTTTACAGGTCAACCTACGCAACCCATCGGAACGATAGACTTACATGTGGAATTGGCAAATGGAGAACGTAGGGCTTCCATGGTACAAACCTTTGTTCTAATAGATGACTTTTCGTCTTACAAAGCATTCCTTGGTAGGCTGACTCTTCCGGGTTTCAAGGTTGCATTAGCTCCATGGTGCTTGACCATGAAGTTTCAAACTGAAAGTGGAATTGGTGTAATCAAGGGCGACCAAATCGCTGCAAGGGACTGTTATGTGATAGAACTGAGAGAAGCTAAGAAAAAAGACTTGGGAAAGGATGCGGAGGCTCTCCCCCGCATCCAAGACCCCCCTTTATAGCAATTAAAGAAGGGTCCATGCACTGGTGAGCATAGTGGACTGCAAAGAGAGATCGATTCCAGGGAAGCCGATGTAGAGGACGAGATGGCGACATCAGCCGAAGACACAATCCCTATAGCTGTAAATCCGAAGGACCCAAACGGTGTGTTGAACATTCGATCTCGGCTAAGACCGGAATTAAAAAATCAATTGATTGCTTTTCTAAGAGCTAACTTAGATTTGTTCACATGGAACCATTCCGACATGTGCGGCATATCTCCAGACATTGCGGTCCATAAGTTAAACATTGACCCGCGCACTTCGGTTGTCAAACCAAAAAGAAGAACCCAGGGGCCGGAGAGGTCACGCACCTTAAAGAAAGAAATCAACAGTTTAATGGAGAATGGTTTTATTAGAGAATCTACTTGTGACGGCCCGCCCCGCACCAGCCGACATTTCCCATGAAAGTGCGATGTGCCAATGTCCAACCAGCACGGGACGGTCGCTAATGAAAGGAAAAAGAAAAGAACTTACTGGTGAACTAACAAAGAACCTATAGGATATCTCACAGCGCATGGAATAAAATATAAAAATAACATACTTTGACATAAGACAGGTGAGACAGTGCATAAGCTGAAAACTAAACATCATAACAGCAGAAAATCCAAATACAGCTTATGTTCCACATCATCATTATTACAACTTTAAAACTGTCTCTAAAGCAAAAGAAAGGGAAGGTACACTACCAATGCCCAAAGTAGTGACCAACAGCGACACAGGGAGAATATCTATATATATCATACGTTGGAGCCTCCTGCTCTTCTCCGGTACAGCTACCCGTGCATACCACCTAACCTGTCTCTAGTCTGCCCGTTTAAGAGCACCCAGAGTAATAAGAAGAGACATAAAACTCTGGGTCAGACAAAAGTCTGGTATGAGCGATAAGCATCAAAATAGAACAATAACAGGTATACTAAGCCATACCTGAACCTGGACCTGCAACCAAAGAGTTAGCACAACATACTGCTCAATACGCTAAGGTGCCACTAAACATAAGGTGTAAAGAATACGGGGGTGGGGGTGTGCATGACATAGTGAAACAAACAATCAAACATAGCAACCATCCTCACATCTCTCACTCACTGCGTAAAGCATACGATATCCACCATTTTGATCACCCTATTCCTTGCTATGATCACTCTATCCCATGGAGTCATGATGACACCACTGCACTGATCCATAGCCACTAGTCTTTGCTACGTCCACTCTGCCCCATGAAGTCATAACGACCCCACTGCACTGGCTCATAGCCATGCTACGATCACTCTGCCCCATGGGGTAATAACTACCCCCATTGCACTGATACGTAGCCTAACATCCGTCTTGGTGGTGAATCAAAGCAATGGACGTCGATAACCCCTTAGCACATGTTCCGCAACAAAGCCCAACTCATGAGGTTGACTCGTTGGTTCACAACTGGATCCTGAGTACAAACTTCCCACTTGGACTACCTTTGCATCTCGGGTTTTGGTCTTCTCTGGATTGGTTCGGATATGCTCCTCTTCACTATGCTTCGGATCGTGCTCCTCGAAGAAGTTCTATCTGTGATCATTCACATCAGATCGGGTCGGATTTCTCCATCCAAATCAGTTCGGTTCGGATCACGATCGGTTCGTAATGGGGCTTCGGGTTGGGTCGGGTCTTCATCACCAGTTCGAGCTCGACTCCTGTTCGTATCGAGGTCTCCAAGTGGTTCGGGTCGGATGTCTCTTCAGGTGAGTGGGTCAAATCAGAGCTTCAAATGCAAGCAGTCAGTTCGGTGCCACCATCCACGAGATGTTCGGATCGAGTAGTGCTCCACGATCGGGTCGGGTCGGAGCTTCATGGTGCTCCACGGTTCGGTTCGTGCTCCCCTCCTCCGATCCGATCCGGTTCGGCTAATTTCCTGCGCTTCTTTCCAGCGATCGTTTTACGCCATTCGACGGTGTTTTTGACTAATCTAACTTTTCTAATCAATCACAAAACATACAATACAGTCATAGCAACATATAGAATCGACCACTAACATCAAAACGACAATTTGATAGGTTAAAACGGATCAAACATAGCCAAAATCCTGTATTTTCCGTTAAGCATGTTTAAGCAAAACTAATGATAGGATTAGTAAAATTAATCAAATTAACCAAATTTTCTAACAGAGGCCTAAAACAATATTTTGAAATTTATAAATATTTTTCCAGATTTTTAACATGTTTAAATTCGCTAATTAACACTAATTAGCGATAATTAGTGAGGAACTGTGTAAATCACTCACCTTAGCCACAAATAAAATATCAAATCTGAAATGATTCTCTGTTTGGCGTTGTTCCCAAGGCTATACAGCAATTCTACCCCGATTCTTGTGCTAATCCGCCTTGATTTGATGTAGATTTGGCTTAATTAGCGATTAGAAGGTGATTTGGGGTGTTTTAGAAAGTGGAGGCCATGGCTAAACATGAAGGAACAAAAAGTGGCAGCTGGAAAATGATAGAAACTGAATTTCCTAACCCTATCAGCCTTCCCATAACCCTAATCCCGAAATGGGTTATGGGCCCACTCACTAATCACCCAAATTAGGCCCGGTAAGCTGTTTTTCACCTTCTAAACGTTGTTTCAGCCATATCTCCCAAACGGTGAGTCCGTTTGGCTAATGTGACCACTCTACGGAATTGTAAACCATCATCTGAAGCCAATGGAAGTGGTTTCACGTCAAAACTCCTTTCCAATCAAAATTTATTGCCGAAACAAGATCAACTAGGGGCAAAACGGTCATTTAAAATTCGGCAAAAATCATGAACATGGGAAATGACCCCAATAGTCGTCTCCCAAAGTTACATGACCATACGACTTCGCATGTCAAAGAAATAAATATTCTACGATCATTCGATGCGTAGAATGCGGTCGTTAAATTCCTCTCTCCCCCCCCCCCCCCCCCTTTAAGATATTTCGTCCTCGAAATTCCTTAACCCAAAACATACAAAGGATCCCGCATGCTTAACAGCCATATACAACAATCAAACATGTAAAATAAACAAAACAAACCTATCCTAGCATGCGGAAAGACTAAATCGAAACGGAAATCTTACCAGGCGAAGAGTTCTCGATACGTCTTCCTAATGCTCTCCTCTGTCTCCTAAGTACAGTCATTCTCATTCTCGCCCCACTGAACTTTGACTAATTTCACCGCCTTCCTTCGAAGTTGCATCGTATCGTTCCTAACAATACGCATAGGCTTGCGGTTCCCAACCTCCTCGGGTTCAACCTCGATATCATCCAACTGATCAGGTTAAATAGTCACATCGGGGTCATGCACGAATTTCCTTAACTGGGAAACATGAAATACATCATGAACTCCTGCCATCTTGTCTGGTAATTCAACTTTATACGCCAAATTCCTAACCTGTTCGAGAATTGGGAATGGTCCAACAAATCTTGGTGTTAACTTGCCTTTCCTGCCAAATCGTATCACGCTCTTCAACGGAGAAATCTTGACAAACACCAAGTCTCCAATGGAGAACTTTAATTCTCTTCTCCTCTTATCAGCATAACACTTCTTCCTATCTTGGGCAGCCTTCATTCGCTGTTGGATAACCTTAATCTTAGCTGAAATTTCTCTTATCACATCTGGTCCAAGCACGAACTTCTCACCAGTTTCTAACCAACATGACGGTGAGTTGCACGGTCTTCCGTACAAAGCTTCAAATGGAGCCATACTAATACTGGATTGATAACTATTATTATATGCAAACTCTACTAGATGCAAATGTTCATCCCATGATCCACCAAAGTCTAATATGCAAGCTCTCAAGAGAACTTCTAACACTCGATTCACCCTCTCTGTCTGTCCGTCGGTTTGAGAATGATACGCGGTACTGAGATATAATTCTGATCCTAACGCCTCTTGTAATCTCTTCCAAAATCCACTAGTGAACAATGGATCTCGGTCACTCACAATGCCTTTGGGTATTCCATGAAATCTCACTACCCACTTTACATACAGTTCAGCTAACTTAGCTGGCGTTCTATTCGACTTGATGGGTACAAATCTTGCACTTTTGGTCAATCGGTCCATAATCACCCAAATGCTATCATGGCCCGATCTAGTCCTTGGTAACCCATTAATGAAATCCATTGAGACTTGTTCCCATTTCCATTTTGGAATCTCTAATGGTTGCAACAAACCACTAGGCTTCTTTTTCTCAGCTTTAACTAGCTGGCAATTCAGGCATTTGGATATAAACTTCCCAACGTCCCTTTTCATCCCTTCTCAGTAGTAGATCTGCTTCATGTCTCGATACATCTTGTTACCCCCGAGATGTATAGTCAGTTTTGAATGATGACATTCTCTAAGCACTTCATCTCTCAATCCATTGACATTGGGCACAACTAGTCTTCCATTCTTTCTAATCCATCCATCTCGATCAAGCCCATACTTGTTCATCTCCTCATCGCTACCCATCTCTAACTTGGAGATGATTTCCAATAGGTTAGGATCGTCCCTTTGACTGGAACCAATCCGCTCAATCAAAGTGGGTCTGATCGTCAAACTTGCTAAAATTTATGGATCCAATTCGCACTTTGGTCTAAAATCATACCCAGCGATGTACTCCAGTTGCTTCCACTCAAGAAACATAGCCCCTAAACTAACATGTCTTCTACTCAATGCATCAGCTACCGCATTGCCCTTTCCTGGTGTGTATGCGATATCGAAATCGTAGAAAGCCAAGAATTATAACCATCTTTGTTGTCGGAGATTTAGATCTATTTGAGGGAAAAGATACTTTAACGATTTACGCTCGGTAAACACCTCGAATCTTTCTTCCAAGAGATAATGTCTCCACATCTTCAACGCGAATACAATCGCTACTAATTCCAAATCATGGGTAGGGTATCTTTTCTCGTGCGGTTTCAATTGCCGACTTGCATAAGCTACAATCCTACCTCCTTGCATCAATACAACACCTAGTCCGGTACCACATGCGTCTGTATATACTGTCATCTCTTCATTCCCCTTAGGAGTGACTAACATTGGTGCACATGTCAACTTTTCCTTTAGACTCTTAAATGCATCCTCGCACTTTCCGTCCCAGACGAAAGCTTGATTCTTCTTAGTCAATTGAGTCAACGGTGCTACTATCTTGGAGTAGTCTTGGATAAACTTACGATAATATCCAGCTAATCCCAAGAAACTTCTTACGTCTGTTGCATTCTTGGGCGTAGACCAATCTTATACTGTAGCCACCTTCGCAGGGTCCACGGCGATACCATTTTCTGAAACAACAAGGCCCAAGAATCTCACTTCCCTTCTCCAGAAGTGACACATAGAAAACTTTGCTTTCAATTGGTGTTTTATCAACACCTCCATCACTATCCTCAAGTGTTCCTTGTATTATTCCTCTTTCCTTGAATAAACAAGTATATCGTCCACGAACACAAGAACAAACTTATTCAACTGATCTCTGAATACTCTATTCATAAGATCCACAAAATATGTTGGTGCATTGGTCAACCCGAATGGCATGACCAACCACTCATAAAATCCTGATGGTGTCCGGAAGGCCGTTTTAGCTTACTCTCAGCTTCCACTCTAAGCTGATGAAAACCTCTCGCGAGATCCAATTGGGAGAATACTCTCACGCCACTCAACTGGTCAAACAAATCATCTATCCGTGGTAGAGGATACTTATTCTTCCTTGTCACCTTGTTCAATTCGCGGTAGTCCACACACAATCGAAGGGAACCATCTGCCTTGGTAGCAAACACAACTGGTGCTCCCCACTCAGAAACACTTCTTCTGATAAACCCCTTCTTCAATAGATCGCTTACTTGCAACCTGAGGTCTCGCTGCTCCATTGGCGACATACGACGAAGTGGCATCACTATAGGTCTGGCATCTTTCACTAAGTCAATACGGAACTCAATCTCTCGGTGTGGTGGAAGTCCGGTCACTTCCTCAAAGAGGTCCGGATACTGGCCAGCCACGGGCACATCTGACAACTCATCATGCGGGATGTCGAGGGAATTTAGAAAACTAGCCATTATCCTATCATTGGGTAGACCACCAAACACTACCCTCCGTCCATCATCCGCTCTAACTGTCACCAAAAATCCCTCACAGTCTACCACCACCCCGTACCTTTGGAGCCAATCGACTCCCAAAATAATGCCAAACCCAGTAAAGCCCAAAACAAAGAAATCACAAACAAACATGCATCCACGAATCGATAAGACCACATTATGACAAATCATGCTAAGGCTAGTTGAACCACCAATCGGGTTCGTCACTACCAAAGGTCTATCGACTATCTCGGGTTCCAATCCCAACCTATCTACCAGGTCACTAGATATGAAGGAACTGGAAGCTCCGTTATCAAACAATACTCGAACAGGAACATCATAAACAGAAAGCATACCTTGAATAACGACATTCTTTACCTTCTCCGCCGCAGTTGGGGGCATTCGACGAAGAAGGAACAGCATTGATAGCATATGCTTTCACAATCTTCTTTTCCTTAGGGGGTTGCAGACACTTGTCCTTGTGATGTCCCACTTGGCCACAGTTGAAGCACTTCCATTCCGCTGGCTTGGCCCGACATTCTTTGGCATAATGGCCCTTCATACCACAGCTGAAGCACTCAACATCTTTCTTATTCGTTTTCTTCTGGCTATCCTTGGTCTGATTCTACTTTCTTTTATTCTGAGAACCATTCTTGCCTCCACCGCTTGCTTGTAGCTTTGGCTCCTCTACAGATGTAACCTCACTCTTCGACTTAGGGTAAAGACTCTTTGACCTCAATGTTTTCCCCACAATCGATTCAAACGTCTCATCGATGTGGTTAATAAGCCTTTCCCCCAAGTACTGATCTAAGCCTGTTATGAACTTCTCGTTCTTCTTCTCGGGAGTGTCGATAAGAGATAATCCATACTTTGATAAAGTATCGAACTCAGCAATATACTCCGAGACATATCTACCATTCTGCTTTAGCTCCAAGAACTTCCTAAATAACTCTGACTTCTGAGAACCTGGGATAAATTTTTCACCGAATCGGGCCTCAAACTGATCCCATGTAACTTGATCCTCTGGAGTAGCTGCCTTAATAGCATTCCACCAATTCATTGCCCGTCCTTGCATTTGACGGGACGCTGGCTTTCTTTTCATCGCATCCTCGATACCCAAGTCTTCGAAGATACACTCGTAGCTATCCAACCAATCTTGAACATCCGTGGCCGATTCCGAACCGTGGAACGGATTTCCACCAAGACTAGTGTAATCCTTGCATATCTTGGCGAAATCGTCTCTAGGCGCCTGCACCGCTGCACCACCACCATTTGCAGCATTGGGAGCTGCCCCTTGCACGTTTCTAAGCATCTCTCTCATGAAGTCAGTAAACATAGCCCTCATGTCAGGAGCATTTCCATTGTTGGCTCCTCCACCAACACCCATCGTATATCGGCTCATCGTTCAATCTGTAAAGAGAAACGACTAACCAACCTCTTTATGGTGTTAGTGCAGTGCAGAGCTCTGATTCCAAGTGTGATGGCCAACCCCCGCACCAGCCAACATTTCCCATAAAAGTGCGTTGTGCCGATGTCCAACCAGCACTGGACGATCGCCAAAGAAAGGAAAAAGAAAAGAACTTACTGGTGAACTAACAAAGAACCTGTAGGATATCTCACAGCGCATGGAATAAAATATAATAATAACATACTGTGACATAAGACAGGTGAGATAGTGCATAAGCTAAAAACTAAACATCATAGCAGCGGAAAATCCAAATACAACTTATGTTCCACATCATCATTATTACAACTTTAAAACTGTCTCTAAAGCAAAATAAAGGGAAGTTACACTACTAATGCCCAAAGTAGTGACCAGCAGCGACACAAGGAGAATATCTATATATATCATATGTGGGAGCCTCCTGCTCGTCTCCGGTACAGCTACCCGTGCATACCACCTAACCTGTCTCTAGTCTACCCGTTCAAGAGCACCCAGAGTAATAAGAAGAGACATAAAACTCTGGGTCAGATAGAAGTCTGGTATGAGCGATAAGCATCAAAACGGAACAATAACAGGTATACTAAACCATACCTGAACCTGGACCAGCAACCAAAGAGTTAGCAAAACATACCGCTAAATACTCTAAGGTGTCACTAAATGTTAGCCTACTTTGTGAACTAGGCTACACAAAGAGCAAATAGTGAAAAAAGACACTAATCGGATCGGAGGAAGATAGCGTAGGAGGTAAGTAACAATCAAGAAAGCAGAGATTACATCGGATCGGATCAGAAGAGCATGGCATCAACATCATAAAGCAGGTGGCTTCGGCGGTTCGGATCGGAGGAACACTTCAGCGGCATCAGAAGAAAGAAAGCAATCCCAATGGTTCGGATCGGATGAGTACGTCAGCAGCATCAAGGGATAGCGAGTTGCATCACCGGATCGGATTGGAGGCCTCGATCCGAACCCCTTTTTCCCTTTGAATCTGTAGCCGTTGCTGCGCATATCCCCTGAAGACTCGGACAAGATCTGACCATTTCTTCCACGATCTTCTACTAAATCAATGCGCTGTAGCCATCTTGGAGCCTCTGAACCTGACTCTCAAGGGATGGATGCCACGCAATTCCGAACCGGAGCCACTTTGAAGAGATTTCTCATCTATAAATACACCATCCGGAGGCATTTGAAAGGATCTTTTGGCAAATTCTCCGTCCATACTTCCTCCATAACTGAATTCTGCAATCATATTCAGATCAAAATCATCTCTTAAAGTCCATTTTTGAGAGGTTTGAGTGAGTTTGTAAATTGTAATTGTGAAGTGGAGTGAGAATCATTGTTGTACTTGTATTCAAATCATCAATTAAAAGAAAACAAAGTGGACGTAGGCTCGTTAACGCCGAACCACTATAAATTGCGTGTTCTTTATTGCTTTTCGATTCTATTTCATTGAATTCATATCTAACTTGGGTGTTAGAGCCAATTTTTGGTCTAACATTTTGGTGCTTTCACCGAGAAACATTCGAATTCTCAGCTCTTTCGGGATTATCATTCTACTATTTGGACCTTCAAGTTCAAAGAAGTAATCCCCTCTCTCTGACATCTTTCAGTATTTGTTGACTAACCGCTGAAGAATCAAGTGTTATGGCTAAGACCAAAGGAAAGGAAGTGCAAGGTGGAAGGGGAAATGATTCCAGAGAAGATCAACAAGCTATTATGTTAACAAGGTCACGCGCTCAAAGCTCTGGAGCAGATCATTCCAGCCAGGAGGATCCAAACCAGATCGGAGGTACCGATCCGAACCGAGAAGAAACAAATTGGATTGTGTTAACACCGATCTGAGCCGATGATGTAGGGCGCTCTCAACCTCTCCCTCCGAACCGCACTGACCAGGCTGTTGGGAACCGATCCGATCCGAACCAGGGTGAGGCTGGAACTTCTACTCGAGCTCCCTCCAACGCTCTGATTCCAGCCACGATGACTAATGTTCAGCCTGATCCATCTGCACCCATTACTCAAGGAGATTTTTCACGTTTTCTTGACATGCTTCAGAGCACTAAAGAAGCATTGGAAGCCCAAAGGCGTGACAACCTTCGCATGTAGGAAAATATGATCACCATGGGTAGAGAATTACAAGAGCTCCGGAGGCAGAGAACTCCTTCCCCACCGCAACGTATTCCTACAGATGATTCGTCTTCTTCGGAGGAGGAACGTCCTCGTGAGAGAATGCCGCTTGAACGGCCTCAGAACCTAGATCAATTGACTTTCGGATCTTTAGGATCCCGAGAAGATGCTGCTCGTGTATTGGGCCCTGATGACCCAAGTCTGCAACGGCCCATGTTACTACCTATGCGCGGATCCCACGTCTTACCCAGGGATCCCAGTATTACTAACCCCACGCAGCAGTAACTTCTCCAACCTCTACCTCCAGAGGTCGACCGAGAGCGTAGAGAGCAGCGTAGAGCAGCGGCCGCCAGAAACAGAAGGTTATCCCCTGATCAGGAACCCAGGGGTAATCCGAATATTAGATCTAGAGAGCCAGTGCAGACATTAACCAACGCCGATGTATGGGCAATGGTGCGCCAGATCATGTCTGAAAGCCGGCGGTATACTAATGAAGATTGGGGCATTGAGCGAAGTCATACCCCTTTCACAGATGACATCCTGAACTTCCAGTTCCCCCGACGATTCAACTTGCCTCAGATGGATCGATATTCAGGAAGAACAGACCCAGGGCAACATCTGATGAGATATGCATGGTTCATGAACGCGGCAGCAGCTCCGGATGTCGTAAAATGCTAAGCTTTCCCCATTTACCTTGAAGATGTAGCGTTAATGTAGTTCACTCGACTTCCTCCTCGGTCGGTGTCAAATTTCACAGAATTGAGTGAGCGTTTCATAAATCAGTTCCGACTCCATGCCCAAAAGTCCAAGACCGTCATAGAGTTGTGACGAATTAAACAGGGCCCAAGAGAATCTTTGAAGTCATATTTGGATCGCTTCAACCTGGCCGTCACCGAAGTCACTGATCCCCATGAGCTCACTATCCTGATGGCCTTGATAGAAGGAGTAGATCCCGACACAGAGTTCGGGGATTACTTGGCTGGAAAACCACCTCCTACAAGAGAATTATTCTATGAAAAGGCTAATGTCCGTTTAAGGCGAGAAGAAGCTAAGGCAAATCGGAAGAGAAAGTCAGAAGGGGCCTCGAAGGAAGGTGTCCAGAGCAATGTCACCGTGAAACAGTCTGGTGATAGTTCAGGAAAAGTGGAAGTAAATGTTGGCAACCAGAGTGGTGGTAATAGTAACAGAAATGGGAAAGACAATAGAAGGAACAGAAACCGTGGGAATAGCTCTAATAAAAGACCCAGATTCTAGAGTTTTGAAAATTACACATTGTTAAATGATACATTGGAGAACATTTATCTAGACACATACATCATATTGTAGTATAAAAAACCACCACCCGGAGATTCTACTGAGAAGGAGATTGAAACAGGAAAGTTTTGCTTGTTTCATGGTACACACGGTCATTCCACCAATGAGTGTCGTCATTTGAGGGATATCATCGAAAAAATGCTGCGAGAAGGGAAGTTGGACGAGTACAAAGCCGCCCCAAGGGACAGGGGGCAAGGGGGACAAGCCCCAAACCAAGAACAGCCTGCTTCAAAACCCACGGCTCAGCAAAAATGTAAGAGGATCGTCATTAACTCCATTATAGGCGGGCCTCACTTGGTTGGTCATAGCTTTAAAGCATTGGACCACTACATCAACGCCGCCAAGCATTATGAAGTAGGAGAATGCAGCAGCCTTGAAGACGTCACTCCAATAAAACAACAAAAAACAATGTCCGATGATGTTGTATTCCGTAATAGAAACGAGTTTGGAGTTCTATCCCCAACCGACGATCCGCTAGTAATAACCACGAAAATTGGCCCCGCTCTGGTCCATATGGTGCTAGTGGGCAACGGAAGCTCGGTCAATATCCTCTTCAAGAAAGACTTCGAACAAATGAGGCCTGAGGCAAAAGACTTAAAGCCATGTCAAGGATGGATACGCGGTTTTAACGGAGTATCTACAGCTCCAATAGGTTTTGTGGAATTACCAGTCACACTAGGGCAGGCGGACCGCCAGAGAGTAAGGATCCTTCCGTTTGTAGTTCTGGATTTAGAATCGCCTTATAATACCTTCCTAGGCCGACCAGCCCTTGCCGAATTTAGGGCATGTATTGCGCCTTGGTGTTTGCTGCTAAAATTCCCGACTGACTCGGGAGCTGGGAGGATGAGAGGCGACCAAGTTACGAGACGAGCTTGTTACATGGCAGAGTTAAAAATACTAATGAAGGGGCTGAATATAGATGCTAAAGACGATTCCGGCTCTCCAAAGGGGGCCTCAGCATAGCAACTAACGGTCCTGCCGTAAGAGAGTCGCCCTCAGATGTGCTCGAGGATATAGATCCCAGAGAGGATAGAGAACCTGGGGACATGAAGGCAACTCGTAGTGAAATAACAGTCAACATACCTATTGATGAAACTGATCCAACAAAAGTACTGAAGATCGGCTCGCAACTAGATCCAGTTAGAGCAAGGGAATTGGCTGATTTCTTGAACTCAAATCTGGATGTGTTTGCCTGGACTCACGCTGACATGTGTGGGATTTCGCCTACCATCATAAGCCACTCCTTGTGTATCAATCTAAAGCACCCACCAGTCAAGCAGAAGAGACGGATGTTAGGCCCAGAGTGGTTAGCAGCTTTGAAAGAAGAAGTAGAAAATTAAAGGTAATGGATTCATTAAGGATTCAAAATATCCCGACTGGATATTGAATCCTGTCCTGGTCAAAAAGTCAAATGGGAAGTGGAGAACGTGCATCGACTTTTCTGATTTGAACAAGGCTTGCCCGAAGGATAGTTTTCCTCTCCCCAGAATTGATCAACTAGTAGATTCAACTGCCGGGCATGAACTCTTATCCTTTATGGACGCCTATTCCGGGTACAATAAAATTCCCATGCACATACCAGATCAAGAGCATACAAGCTTTATCATAAACTTGGGATTGTATTGTTGCATGGTGATGCCATTCGGGTTTAAAAATGCGGGAGCCACATACCAGCGCCTAGTCAACCGCATGTTCTACAATCAAATCGGGAAAACCATGGAAGTGTACGTGGATGATATGCTCGTGAAGTCCAAGCAATCTCCTGATCATACGAAGGACTTGGCAGAAATGTTCGGCATATTACGAAGATATGGGATGAAGTTGAATCCCTTGAAATGTTCTTTTGGTGTGACATCAGGCAAGTTCCTCGGCTTTATCGTGAGTTCCAGAGGAATTGGAATCAATCCGGACCGAATAGCAGCAATCAGGAACATAGAGGAGCCGCGGAAGATTAAGGATGTTCAAAGCTTAGCTAGCAAGGTTGCAGAACTAGGCAGGTTCATCTCCAAGGCAACAGACAAGTGTTTACCTTTCTTTGATCTTATAAAACGAGGAAAGCGAAATTTTGAATGGACTCCCGACTGTGTAGAGGCGTTTGGGAACTTGTTAGACTTTATAGAAAAGCCTCCCATATTATCAAAGCCTGTGGAACACGAGAATTTGTTCGTCTACTTGGCAGTATCGTCTCACGCCGTCAGCACAGCATTGGTACGTGAAGAGGATAAAGTCCAAAAACCTGTGTACTACGTAAGTAAAAAACTGGCTACTGCAGAACGCAACTATCCGAAGATAGAGAAACTTGCTTATAGCCTCCTGATTGCCTCCTGTAAACTCCTCCATTACTTCCAGGTACACCCAATAATTGTATATACCGATCAAACTTTGAGACAAGTGCTGCAGAAATCCGAGGCATTAGGGCGATTACTCAAATGGAATATCGAGCTGAGTCAGTTTGATCTGAACTTTCAGCCATGAAGATCAATGAGGGGGCAGGCCTTGGCCCACTTCATAGCTGAATTTACAATTTCGGAGGAAGAAACGGTGGGTGACAAGATCGTTACTTTGGATCAAGAGTTGGAGCTCAGTCCGTGGAAATTGTATACGGACGGAGCCAAAAACAATAGAAAGTCCGGCGCTGGAGTTGTTTTAATAACTCCTGAAGGACGATCTATTTATTATGCATTATGGTTGGAATTTAATGCTACTAACAATGATTCTGAGTATGAAGCCCTGATTGCCGGGATGAAACTCGCCAAAGATTTGGAAGTGAAGACACTAGACATATATTGCGATTCCAAGATAGTTATATGTCAAGTTCGGGAAGAATTTGCTGCTAAAGGGCCTCGACTTAGTGCTTATCTTAAAAAGGTAAAGGAGTTATTGAAAGGCTTGGAGCATTATAGCATAACACACATTCCAAGAACGGAAAATCAGAAAGCAGATCGACTGGCGAAACTAGCAAGTTCCGATAATCCTAGAGAAACCGAAACGGTCCCGATCGAGGTGTTGGAATCGCCAAGCTTTGACCTAATGGAAGCAGAGCTAGCCTTGGAAGTCGAACCAGAAAGAGAATCCTGGATGACTTCAATTAAGAATTTTCTCAAGGACGAAACCCTCCCATTAAAAAAGAGCGAAAGACGAGCTATAATACGCAAGGCTACAAGATACGTGTTACAGGAAGACGTCTTCGTCGAGGGTTTTCAATGCCCCTATTACGGTGTATCGCACACGACGACATCAAACGTGTACTGCGAGAAGTGCATGAAGGTGAGTGTGGAGATCACACTGGGGGTCAGACCCTGGCAAAGAAAATATTACGGTACGGATATTTCTGGCCAACCGTGAATAAAGACGCGGCTGATTATTCACGACGCTGCGATAGATATCAAAGATATTCCAAAGTTCCCAGAGCGCCTCCGACTTAGCTCAAGTCGATGGTAAGGCCGTGGTCGTTTGCCATGTGGGGGATTGATATTATTGGAGTGCTACCTATTGCCAGAGGAGGAGCTAAGTATGCGATCGTTGTCGTGGACTACTTCACAAAGTGGGTGGAAGCTGAACCTCTAACAACCATCACGGCAAGGAAAGTGATCAGTTTTGTGGTGAGAAACATTATTTGTCGATTTGGGATACTGAAAACCATCATAACTGATAATGGGACGTAGTTTGACATCATCGAGTTCAGAAATTTTTTCCAGAAATACAAGATCGATAAACGATATACTGCAGTAGCTCACCCGCAATCAAATGGCCAGGTCGAAGCCATAAACAAAGTCATTAAATCAATTTTGAAGAAGCGGTTGGAGCGGGCCAAAGCAAGATGGGTGGACAAGTTGCCATTAGCTCTGTGGGCCTACAGGACAACCTTTAAGACGGTTACCAGCCATACTCCCTATTCACTTTCCTTTGGGTCAGAAGCAGTAATCCCGGTAGAATTAGAAGTCCCTTCTCATCGAGTTGCGTACTATGACCCGATGATGAATAAAGCACTCCTCCTAGAATCTCTTGATATGATTGAAGAAAAAAGAGATGAAGCCGACTTGCGTGCCTCAAGACATCGACATAAAGTAGCACGCTATTATGACCAAAAAGTTCGCTTCAAAACCTTTGAACCAGGAGACCTCGTACTAAAGCGAGTCTTCCCGCCGCCAACCCAACTGGGTCCAAAATGGGAAGGTCCATTCACCATCCAACGGAAGCTTGATACGGGAGCATTCAAGCTAACGACCGTGGACGGTGAAGAGATTCCCAGAGCTTGGAACACTCAGCACTTACGACGATATCTGAGTTAAATATGAAATGTCATTTCTTTTGTTTTCATAAGCTATGTAAAAAGGCACGACTTGCCTTAAAAAGTCTGTTTATGTGAACAAAGGACTATAAAGTGGATGTAGGCTATGACTTAGCCGAACCACTATAAAAATATCGTGTGTCATTTACTTTCCTGCATTATTTATATCTTCAACTATTATTCTATTATGACTGTGGAATACGAAATGTTAAATTAAATTTTGGAAAGTTGGAGATGAATTATATGTAAGAACAAACACAACGACTATTTGTACGATAAGACATAGAAGAATGGGAAGACGACATTCTTAACTCTAACTCTCAAGAATCGAGAGAGAGAGTATAAAGGACGGGAAGACGACGTCCTCTGAGGCGTGAAGGTGCACCCAGATGAGAGACTGCCTCAACGAAAACTCTAACCTGGATATGAGATAGGAGAGTATAAATGTGCCAGAAAGAATAGGCATCAATGACGAAAGGAATATGACCCCCGTCAGAGAATCGGGGACATTTGGATTCTTTAATTTAATTTAATCTTGAGTAGTTCTTGCTCAGTTATTCAAGATTAACTGGGGGCATATATGCGCATACATGTTTCCTCCAACAAGGACTTCATTATATGACTTTAATTTGACATACTTGTGTATTTTCATTTAAGGGCTGAACTAACGACTATTAGACATTGCAGGAAATAAACTATTTTTATTCACAAACATGTGAGTTTGTACAAGGAAAACAAGCGAAAAAGAAGATGCGAGGGCCGCGCTCGCTGCAACAATTGCAGGCCAATTAAATGCTAAAATAAAACAAAGCACTTCATCACTTAGACTTTGGAGTGGACTTGGATTTTTTAGCAGCCTTCTGAGCATCCTTCGCCTCCCTTTCAGCATCAGTTAGAATGCGCTTTGGTTTTTTCCTCCCTGTGACCGAAGTGCTGGAATCGGTTGATTTTTTCCCAAGAGTTGGAACACTGGAATCAAGAGAAGACTTTTTAGCAAGCTCTTCTGTAATAGACCTAGTTGAAAGATTAACAACTAACCTTGATCCAGCATCCACCACTGCAAGAGGCTTAAGACTTTCGGGGTCCAGGTCTTTAACTTTAAGCTGCATACGTTTGTCTTTCTCAGCTTTCAATGCAGTCAAAGTGATGTCATCAGCGCTCTTTGACTCCCCAACTATAGCCACCTCAGAGTCTTCCTCATGTCCCTCGTTGCCGCCATCGTCTATCATCTCGTCATCGTGAGGAGCATCAGCCTTAGACGGTTCAGCTCCCTCTCCTGAATCAATAGCGGCAGCCTTGTCCTTTTCTCCTTGAGCCTTCTCCACGGGTTTTGTTCCAGTGGTGGTTCCCTGAGGCCCACCAATCTTCTCGGTCGGTTCAACACCTACAGAATGAGAAGCAACAGTTATCAACTCAGGAGAAAATAAAGGGTCCTCCATCGATTGTCCGATTATGTGATGAAAAGTGGAGACGGCCTTGACAAATTGAGGTGAAAAGGTACAAATACCTTCCGATGATTTCTCAGCTAGAGTAACTGCCGTTTCCGATGCCGTCTTGGGTATGGGGGATAAAAGAGATGCCTGAGGGATCCCCGGGTTTTCGGGGTCATATCCCTCTACTTCAGAAGTTCCAGCGGCAGTAGAAGAAGAACCAGCCTCAGAAACATTCTTGTGCTTGGTCATCCGCTTCTCCTCCATAGCAGCAGCGATGAGGTGACGCCCCTCGACCAGACATGCCGGCTCATCGTCTCTTAGATATTTTTCCATAAGCTTGTCTTCGTCGATGGAATCTACCTTGAGCTCCTCTTTCTCCCATTCAACAATTTGACTCCATATGTGAACCAAGGTAGTCAGATAATCTTCGATCCAAGCAATGTTTCAGCGACGAATTATATGCGCGAAGAATTCGATTAGTAATTCGCTGAAACCATGCACTTCCTCCTCGGCCTCTGACAGCTGCTTGCGGGTCTCTTCGGCGGATTTAATAACACTTTCTCCATTACCCTCCGCTAGGGCATCCCTATTCTCGGCCTCCACCAACTTGGAAGCCAAATAAGCGTTTCTCTTCTCCAATTCAGCATTCTTTCTCGCTAGCTCGGCTTTCTCTTGCTCAAGAGCAGTGTAAGCAAGTTGCATTTTTGCGTTATCCGACTTAGCATCTTCTGCTTGCTTTTTCAGCTCCAAGCGCTCTTGACTATGAGACTCGAGCAAGTAATGATAACGTTTTTGTAGCTCTTCAAATTGCTGCTTGAAGTTGGTAGCATCCCGTTGAGCAACGGCAAGTTGGGCCTGTGTATCCTCAAGGTCTTTCCTCAAATTTTTCAAGGCTTTTGTGTCAGCTGCTGCAGTATTTTTCATTGACTCAATATCCGTGATTAAAGTTCTAATGATTCTGGAGAGTTTACGTGAATACTTGAACATCTCCGAATATTGTTTTTCAACTGCATCAATCTTCGCTTTGGTCTCGTCTGCCCACCTTGAGGAAATAGGCTCGAGAGCGGGTAAGAAAGTCAGGTTTTCAAAGTAGTGTTCGGGGAATTGTTTCTCCAAATATGCCCGCTTAACTTTAGCTTCAGCATCCAATGGAGGAGGTGCGTGATATGTTAGCTCAGTATCCTTATGATGAGCGGGCACGATGGTCATATCACCCTTCCTAGGCCGCTTATCAGAAACCTTATGCTTGCCTCGCTAGTCGGTATCTTTCGGCGGGCTCCTTTCCCTACTGTGTTTTTCTTGAGGAGAGGTTTGATCTTTTGACTGCGATGTGTCTTCTCCTCAACGGCCTTGGTAGCTTTTGTATCGTTCTGGATCCGACCGAACGGGGGAGCGAGAGCGCGAGGTCCGCGACTGATAAGAGTCATGAGGCCTTGTATCTTCTCTACCCCGGCCTTCGCGGCGATCACGCTCAACGTCAGAAGGGGGCCAGTCATGCTGCGATGAAGTTTCCTGATGTCATAATGAGAGCGAGACATTGTACCTGTGCAACAATGCAAATGGAATTCAGATTCAGTATTCTCATGAGAAGTAAGTGCTGCGAAATGTGGTGCTATTGTGTTAAGTGCATCCTAAGTGGTGTTCCCCCCGACAAACCCGAGTCTGAAGCCAGACTAGTGCGAGTGGGCTCTTTGGCCTTAGCGGGAGTGGTCTCTTCTGAAGAAGTGAAAACTAAAGGATTTGTACCAAAATCCTCTGAAGTGTAGATAGTTTTAGGTAAGGGGAGATCTCCTAAACCCTGAAATGTAGGATCATCGGTACTAAGGGTATCTCCTTGGGAAGCATCTATTGGCGGTTCATTAGAAGACGTCGACTTTTTAGGAGAAATAGCATCCTCAGGGATGATGTACCCTTCTCAGTGCTTTTCGGCTATGTTGGCCAGCTTGTCGTCCTGAGTTGAAGATGGAGAAGGTGAAGTTCGAAGTGGCATTGTGGGGGTTTTCGAGCTCTCGCCCGTTTCTGGAATTACGTTTACTGGGGGAATGAATACATATGGACCAGACCCGTGACTTATGCTACGTGTAATGGACAGCAACCCGTGAAGATGAAGATATTCATCCTTAAGGAATTCATTGATGGTTAGAAATTTTTGGTCGCCATTAAGGAGCCGGTGCATCCGATCAAAGTACACTTGACCCGATATTTGTTTTGGATTGTCAACTGCAAACAAGAAGAAAACGGATTAATGTGTTGGTTTGAACATTTAAAGTTGAGAACTAGGAAACCAATGCTTTACTTGATTTTGTCCATCTCCTGGCACATCCCGGTTGTTGCCTTATATAAAACCATTCTAGCTTAGAATCGCCAGCCTTGCTGCTTAATGGCGCAGAAATGATTTTCCTCTTTGGGACTGATTCGAAGTAAGAAAAGGAAGGAGTTTCTCGGGTCCGATGCTTGAAATTATAAAAAAAATGAACGTCGTCGAAAGTGAGCTCTGTACCTAAAGTCTCTCGGTATGCTATATATAAGGTATATAAGTAATCATAGGAGTTGGGATGTAACTACATGTGGGCAATCCACAACTGTCTCAGGAAGTCGACAACAAAAGACGGAAACGGTGGAATAGCCCCAACCATACACATCAAGCGAGTAGCTGCCATAAATCCTTCTGGGGGATTGTGAGGACGGTCAGTTTTCGATGGCACCAGGGTATCCCTTTTCAGTATCCCGTGCTTTAAGTGTATTCGACCAAGCCTGTCGTTGTCAATCGTCGATTCAACAGAATCTTGAGGTGATTCCAATATGATGGCAGACTCAAATTTGTCAGGAGCTCGATTATCTCCAATCCCTCCTTCCTCTTCATAGCCCAGAGAAACTTCGCTGTCAGAAGGCGTTTCGCTGTTATGCGCCCCTACTTCATAATCTGATCCCTCGTCGTCTCATTTAGGGTCTGAAGAAGAAGATATGTCATCGAGAGTATATTTCTCAGAAGTTTCTGCAATTTTTGTCTTCTTTGCTAATCTAGAAGAACGTCTCTCGGCCATGATCACTAGACTATTGAAGATACAAGGATTAGAGTAAAGTTGCCCGTGTCCCCCGTGTGTGTATGTGAACTAAAGTGCGTGCTACGTGTAACAAAGATGCAAAGCAAATAAATGAAAGCATAATGTAAAGGTCCAAGGAAGCAGTAATGGTCAGAACGGTTCTTGATATTTGTTTATGTTCGCAAGGCACTATCCTAACTGTCCATTAAGTTGAAGATTATATTAAGAATTGGTTTGACCAACTAAGCAAGGTCTTATGTACAATCTTAAGCTGTTTTTCGGTTCGGTTCGGACGCACACACTAGGGTCGGGTCGGGGAGAAGGCCTTATGCTAGCCTGGGACAAGAGTTGATGCCCAGTGACCAAAATCGGATCGGTTCGGAGGTGAACACTTGGACGGTCCGGATCGACTTGAACAGCCATGCTTCTCCTCTTCTTTGTTTCACATTCCGATCCGGTCCAGTCAAGTAAATCATGTTCTTCTCTTGGCTTGCAAGTCCGACCCGATCTGGTCAGTTGAGCCCCATTCTTGTCTTTGCCCTGTCACCCGAACCGATCCCCTGCACTCCTTCTCTCCCCTTTTCCTCGTCTCTGCTCTGTCATCCGAACCGATCCCCTGCACTTCTCCTCTCCCTTTTTCCTCCTCTTTGGGGTCAAGCTCGATCCTACGTTGAAAGTCCTAACTGAAATCGAGTACTGACGCATTCGAACATTCAACAAAGGATCTTAGTCCCCTCCACCGTCTCCTCGAGAGAAACTTAACACCATTAACGACGACGACGGAGTGGAGGCGGTCATGGCGGCGAAGTTCATCGAATACATCGCTGGAATCGTTCGAAGAAACTGTGAATCTAAGCTAAAAGCAATTATAAAGAGGAGATTCAAGATTATAAAACTACCTATGTGTTGGATTTGAGGATTAAAACGAGGGAGTTTCGGAGTTTTTAAAATTCCAGGTGTTTTGATGCAAATTTCGTTGGAAGAGAATAATTAAAAAGGAAGAGGAAGAAGGAGACGAGGGGGGTGCTTATACGAAGTCGTGGTGACCACTTGTATTCCCAACTTCCCTCAACCCATTCGGACCGGAGATCAAGCCCACCAAGGCCCTATGGCCTGTTGATCCATAGAAAATCATTGGTTCGATGTATCTGCTTGGGTGCACCGTTGGAGGAATTCCATTCGGATCGCCATCCGAACCGAAGGAGACTATATACACTAATTTGACACGCGGGGTGAATTTGAGGAAAAGTAAAGAAATAGCTTACCTGGAAGAATCACTGGATGTTAAATAAAAGCTCTCAAAGTTGTTTGAAAATGAAGAAAGTAACTCATATGGATTATAGATATATATATAAGCAGCAAAAGCCACGATGTTATGAAGCGACACAGCACTACGAGGTGGAAGTGATCATTCAATGATTCTAATTCAAAGGATGTTCTGTAAATTGCTTCGAAGCACACTTTATCTTAAGTAAGAGTGTACTTCGAGGGGGAAAAATGTTAGCCTACTTTGTGAACTAGGCTACACAAAGAGCAAATAGTGAAAAAAGACACTAATCGGATCGGATCGGAGGAAGATAGCGTAGGAGGTAAGTAACAATCAAGAATGCAGAGATTACATCGGATCGGATCGGAAGAGTATGACATCAACATCATAAAGCAGGTAGCTTCGGCGGTTTGGTTCGAAGGAACACTTCAGCGGCATCAGAAGAAAGCAAGCAATCCCAATGGTTCGGATCGGATGAGTATGTCAGCAGCATCAAGGGATAGCGAGTTGCATCATCGGATCGGATCGGAGGCCCCGATCCGAACCCCTCTTTCCCTTTGAATCTGTAGTCGTTGCTGCGCACATCCCCTGAAGACTTGGACAAGATCTGACCATTTCTTCCACGATCTTCTACTAAATCAATGCGCTGTAGCCATCTTGGAGCCTCCGAACCCGACTCTCAAGGGATGGATGCCACGCAATTCCGAACCGGAGCCACTTTGAAGAGATTTCTCATCTATAAATACACCATCTGGAGGCATTTGAAAGGATCTTTTGGCAAATTCTTCGTCCATACTTCCTCCATAACCGAATTCTGCAATCATATTCAGATCAAAATTATCTCTTAAAATCCATTTTTGAGAGGTTTGAGTGAGTTTGTGCATTGTAATTGTGAAGTGGAGTGAGAATCATTGTTGTACTTGTATTCAAATCATCAATTAAAAGAAAACAAAGTGGGCGTAGGCTCGTTAACGTCGAACCACTATAAATTGCGTGTTCTTTATTGCTTTTTGATTCTATTTCATTGAATTCATATCTAACTTGGGTGTTAGAGCCAATTTTTGGTCTAACACTAAACATATGGTGTAAAGAATATGGGGGTGGGGGTGTGCATGACATGGTGAAGCAAACAATCAAACATAGCAACCATCCTCACATCTCTCACTCAGTGCGTAAAGCATACGATATCCACCATTTTGATCACCCTATTCCTTGCTATGATCACTCTGCCCCGTGGAGTCATGATGACACCAGTGCACTGATCCATAGCCACTAGTCTTTGCTATGTCCACTCTGCCCCATGAAGTCATAACGACCCCAATGCACTGGCTCATAGCCATGCTACTATCACTCTACCCCATGCGGTAATAACTACCCCACTGCACTGCTACGTAGCCTAACATCCGTCTTGGTGGTGAATCAAAGCTATTGACGTCGATAACCCCTTAGCACACGTCCCGCAGCAAAGCCCAACTCATGAAATTGACTCGTTGGTTCCCAACTGGATCCTGAGTACAAACTTCCCACTTGGACTACCTTTGCATCTCGGGTTTTGGTCTTCTGCGGATCGGTTCGGATATGCTCCTCTTCACTATGCTTCGGATCGTGCTCTTCGAAGTAGTTCTGTCTGTGATCATTCACATCGGATCGGGTCAGATTTCTTCATCCAAATCAGTTCGGTACGTATCGCAATCAGTTCGTAATGGGGCTTCGGGTCGGGTCGGGTCTCCATCACCAGTTCGAGCTCAGACACCTGTTCGGATCGGGGTCTCCAAGTGGTTCGAGTCGGACGACTCTCCAGGTGAGTGGGTCAAATCGGAGCTTCAAATGCAAGTGGTCAGTTCGATGCCACCATCCACGAGTGGTTCGGATCGGGTAGTGGTCCACGATCGGGTCGGGTTGGAGCTTCATGGTGCTCCAAGAATCGGTTCGTGCTCCCCTCCTCCGATCCGATCCGGTTCGGCTAATTTCCTGTACTTCTTTCCAATGACTATTTTACGCCATTCGATGGCATTTTCGACCAATCTAACTTTTCTAATTAATCACAAAACATACCATACAGTCATAACAACATATAGAATCGACCACTAACATCAAAAAGACAATTTGATAAGTTAAAACGGATCAAACATAGCCAAAATCCTGTATTTTCCCTTAAACATGTTTAAGCAAAACTAATGATAGGATTAGTAAAACTTAACCAAATTAACCAAATTTTCTAACAGAGGCCTAAAGCAATATTTCAAAATTTATAAATATTTTTCCAGATTTTTAACATGTTTAAATTTGCTAATTAACACTAATTACCCTTAATTAGCCATAATTAGTGAGGAACTATGCAAATCACTCACCATAGCCACAAATAAAATATCAAATCTGAAATGATTCTCTATTTGGCGTTGTTCCCAAGGCTTTAAAACAGTTCTACCTCGATTCTTATGCAAATCCGCTTTGATTTGATGTAGATTTGGCTTATTTAGCGATTAGAAGGTGATTTGGCGTGTTTTAGAAAGTGGAGGCCATTGCTAAACTTGAAGGAACAAAAAGTGGCGGCTGGAAAATGATAGAAACTGAATTTCCTAACCCTATCAGCCTTCCCATAACCCTAATCCCGAAATGGGTTATGAGCCCACTCACTAATCACCCAAATTAGGCCCGGTTAAGCTGTTTTTCACCTTCTAAACCTTGTTTCAGCCATATCTCCCAAACGGTGAGTCTGTTTGGATAATGTGACCACTCTACGGAATTGTAAACCGTCATCTGAAGCAAATGGAATTGGTTTTTGGTCAAAAATCCTTTCCAATCAGAAGTTATGGCCGAAACAAGATCAGCTAGGGGCAAAACGGTCATTTAAAAATCGGCAAAAATCATGAACATGGGAAATGACTCCAATAGTCGTCTCCCAAAATTACATGACCATGCGACTTTGCATGTGAATGAAATAAATATTCTATGAACCTTCGATGCGTAGAATGCGGGTCGTTACACTACTTATCCAAAATGGGTGTCCAACCTGTTACTCGTGAAGAATTCAAATGGAAAACGGCGGGTCTGCGTAGATTATTCTGACCTGAATAAAGCTTGTCCAAAAGATAATTTCCCTCTTTCCAGAATTGACCAATTGGTGGATTCTACGGCCGGTCATGAATTGCTATCTTTCATGGATGCGTATTCCGGCTATAATCAAATCATGATGTATGGTCCAGACCAGGAAGACACAAGTTTCATTACTGATTTCAGTCTATAATGCTATAAGGTGATGCCATTTGGTCTAAAAAATGCAAGGGCACCTTATCAGCGACTGGTAAATGTTATGTTCAAAAAGCAAATCCGTAGGACGATAGAAGTCTATGTTGATGACATGTTGGTTAAGTCAAAGAGAGCAATAGACCATTTGGAGGACTTAGCCTGAATGTTCGATATCTTATGACAGTATGGCATGAAGTTGAATCCCTTGAAATGTTCTTTTGGAGTCGGCTCAGGCAATTTCCTTGGGTACATGGTCAATGCTATAGGTATAGAAGCTAATCCAGCTAAAATATCAGCTTTAAGAGAAATGCATGCCCCAAGAACAAGAAGGAAATTCAGTGTTTGAATGGGAAGATCGCAGCCTTAAATCGCTTTATATCTATGGCAACAGACAGATGTCTCTCATTCTTCGATGCCCTTAAAAAAGGAAAGAAAGAGATACAGTGGACCCTGAATGCCAAAAAGCCTTCGAGGAGTTGATCCAACACCTGGCAACACCTCCTATGCTATCAAAGCCTAGTGACGGAGAAGACTTGTTTCTGTACCTAGCGGTTTCCGCCCATGCCTTAAGCGCAGCAATGATCAAAGAATATTTGAAGGCACAAAAAACGGTCTATTACACCAGCAAGAGGCTATCCGGAACAGAGCTTAATTATCCAAAACTTGAAAAACTTGCTTATCGCATCAAAGAAACTCCGGCCCTACTTTCAGGCTCATCCCATCAGGGTTCTCACAGACCAGCCTTTGAGGCAAGTTCTGTCCCGAGCAGAAACCTCCGGAAGTTTATTAAAATGGAATATAGAGCTCAGTCAGTACGACATTACTTATCACCCTCGGAAAGCAATCAACGGAGAAGTGCTCGCTGACTTTATCGTAGAATTTACCAACCGAGGGGAGGTTGAGAGGAAGAAGATACCGAAACTAATATCCAGTGGAAACTAGTTATAGATGGGGCATCGAACGATCGCGGTTCTGCGGTAGGGGTAGTTCTCGAAACCCCTAAGGGAAGATCCTTATGCTATGCATTAAGGCTAGAATTTCCGTCAGCCAACAACGAAGCTGAGTATGAAGCCATTATCGCTGGAATAAAGCTAGCAAAAGAGTTGCAAATAAAAACTATACAAATCTTCAGCGACTCTCAACTCATAGTATGCCAAATTCTGGGAGAATTCCAAGCCAAAATGGGTAACTTGCCAGAATATCTTACCAAAGCCTTGGAAGTATTGGAAGCTTTCGAGCATTACACTATATCTCATATTCCTAGAGAGGAAAATAGTAAAGCTGATTCATTAGCCAAATATTCAAGCACAGGGGATGCACAGCTAATGGGGTTAGTTCCAGTGGAAGTCCTTTCCAGCCCAAGCACAAAGTAGACTGAAATGGATTGGATCATCCGATGACTCAAATTCATGGATGTCGCCAATTAAAGAATATCTCACAACTGGGGCACTTTCGGCTGAAGCCAAACTCTGAAGAAAGATTTTGCGAAAAGCTCCCTTATACCTTATCCAAGATGGACGACTGTATAGACGGGGATTTTCTACACCGTTACTTCGTTGTGTTACAGAGAAGGAGTCTAAGGCAATCACGGCAGAATTACACGAAGGGGAAAGCGGAGGACATACCGGTGGACAAACTTTGGCCAAGAAAATCCTACGATATGGTTATTTCTGGCCAGATATCAATAAAGATTCCACGACCTACACTAAAAAATGTGACAGTTGTCAAAGGTTTGCCAAGATCCCAAGGATGCCATCCACAACCATAAATCATATAGTCATCCCATGCCCATTTGCTATCTGGGGCATCAACCTCACCCTTCCCACTGCAAAATCAGGTTTTAAATACGCAATTGTTGCCATTGATTACTTTACAAAATCGGCTGAAGCAGAACCATTGGCCACTATAACTTCGAAGAAAGTTATTAACTTTGTCTTGAAAAATATCATATGCAGGTTTGGGGTACTACAAAAGATAATCATAAACAATGGGACTCAATTTGAAAGTGAAGAGTTACAAATCTTTTGTGCCAAGTACAAAATCCAAAAAAGCTCTTCAGCAGTCGCTCATCCACAAGCGAATGGGCAGGTGGAAGCGGTAAATAAAATCATCAAGACTACCATTAAGAAGCGACTAGAAAAGGCTAAAGGTGGATGGATAGATGAACTCCCGTTGGCATTATAGGCATATCGCACCACATACAAAACCGCAACAGGGCATACTCCCTTTTCCTTATATTATGGCTCTGAAGCTATGATACCAATGGAATTGGAAGTCCCTACCCATTGAAGGATACACTTTGATCCCAAAGAAAACGGGAAGCTACAGCTCGAAGCCCTCGATCAACTCGAGGAAAGAAGGAAACAAGCGGAACTCAGAGTAGCTGCACACCAAAGAAGGGTGGTCGGGCGCTTCAATTCAAAAGTCGAACATAGAACTTTGGAAATTGGAGACCTCGTTCTGAAAATGATAATGATTGGTACTGGAGTATTCAGACCCAATTAGAAAGGACCTTATGTCATAAGTCAGAAACTCCAGGACGGAACTTTCAAATTGGCCACCACTGATGGGAACCAGATCCGACGAGCATGGAACAACGAGCATATTCATCGTTATTTCTTATAACATGTTATTCAAATACATAGAAAACGTTGTAAAGATTTATGAAATTTTCGCATTTTGAATGACGTACATAAAATGACTGGGTATGGAATTCTAATTACATGTATAGCTCACTTATTCACAGGCTCGTACTAAAAGTTGACTTCCTTGTGTAGGCAAACGAGCGACCAGGGGCCGCCAACTCGAGCAGTTCGACTTTCACTAGGAAACACTGGATCTCTCAATACAGGACCAACAAAAGCTTGGTAGCAGATTAAAAGAGTCAATGCTGGAGTAAAAGCAACTCAAAAAGTCCCATTGATAAAATCGCTGAGCCCCCAAAGAAACACATCTTAGGTGCTGGATACGGGTTCTCCAACTTGAAAAAAAAATCATTGAGACGAACCAATGTCTGTTTCCCAGGGCAAGGCACAAAGTCGGAAAAACCGACATGTCCCGAAACGGAAAAATTGCTAATCTACAAAAACTGAGGGGCACCTTGTTAGGTGAAGGACACGAATTTTATCCCTTCTGAGTCAAAGCTCGATGAGATGAATTAGTGTCCGCTCCTCGGGATGAAGCATGAAAATGGGGAAGGATTAAACATGCTGGAAGGACCAGCGCAAACCAGAAATCCTAGCTGAAAGGGGGTAATCAGAAATCTTAGCCATATGGGGGTATCCATTCTTGTTCTTTGTTGTTAACCAAGACAAATGAAGCCAAGATTGGATTACAACATTGGAACCAAAGTCCTCCCATGGGGGCATGCATAAAAATGCATCACGAAAATACTCCAAATAAATAAGCAGGAGATTTAATAATAATTTAAATGGCTAAATTGCCAAAGTTAAAACAATGAAAAGCTTACCAGTCAAGCCAAATACTAAAAACTGGATAATCCCAGCTTAATAAGAATGTTGTAAGACTAACCGTAATACGATTTTAACATGCGAACGCTCCGCAATACGATATCAACGTGCGAACTAACGCCCCGTAATATGATACTAACGCACGATCGCCGCAAAAAAAAATGTGTGCGTTGTTAAGTAGTGCAAAGAGACATGGCATGACAAAGGCACGAAAACATCGTAAAACCAGCCAAACAACCATTCATCGGGATCGCAGAAGTGTCACAGATCAAACACAAGTCACAACCAGCATAATGTCATGAGCGAGGACCAGCACCCGCTTACACAACCGGTCTTAAAAGTTCAAAAAGCAAAATAGCCAAAGAGAAGAAAAGGAGATTACGGATCTATGACCTTCCTTGGCATGCCTGCCTTCTTCTTAACCTGAACAGAAAAGGATGGAAGTTCATCAGCATGTTTAGGCATCACAGACTCAACATCTCCCGGGGTGAAAGCAGCAATCACGCTATCTTTGGAGCTAAGAGCTTGGATCAACTTCGCCTTATCATTTTCTAGAATAGATATGCGCTCAAGGTTGTCCTTGTGAAATCTTTGGAGATCGCAGGCCAATGTATGTCAGCCGTTCATCCGCTTCACGGAATGATTTTTCAGCAAATTCATCCGTTTCCCAAATTGATGCACAGCAGTCTCGAGGCGGGCCAACGTCTGACCTTTTGCCACAGTCATGTCATAAGAGAAAATCTGAGAATCAGACAGAGATATATCCACATTCGAAGATACTCCCTGTAAACTCCACCCCCGAAACAGCTTAGCTAGCCTAGGGCAATAAAGCCCAGGAACGTGGCGTGGCCTGTTAATGATAGTTTGAAGCTCTGTATAAGAGGGACTGGATGGAGAGTTTACAGACGGTTAACCAGTTGACTGAATCTCGTCCGCTGGAACATCCAAATCGAAGAAAGTTTCCCATCGACGCCATTCTGGAGATGGAAACATCCTGCAGACGGATCAGGGAATGACCATGAGGCCCAAAAGAAGAATGAGCATAAAGATAAGTTGACAAACCTGATAAGCGATAGAAAGGAATATGAATTTTTCTTCCCAGTTGAGAAACCCTATTTGAAAGAAATGGGAGAAAACTGAATGAAGAAATAAGAAAATAAATGGGGAGATTAAAGGACACACATCAAAAGCATTCCTCGCCATGTTAGCTCAATACTCGATTAATGAAATGGGTGTCCCATCAGAGTCCAGTTGGCATGTTCACTTCCCATGATTTAGATGTTTGCAATAATGACAAAATAGTTCAAGCAGCTCGCTTACAGGTGAAGACATCAATCAACTGCAATGAAGCAATCTTAATCTTTTGCATGAACGACCTCTCGACAAGTCAGGATAAATTAACCAAACAATGTGCGATCAAATATGTCGAAGCCAGTAATTCCTTACTAAAAGAAATCACGGACTTCGAGGGGCAAGTGTTAATCCCTAAAAAAATCCATATGCACATTGAGTAAAAGATACGGAACGAACATCATCAGGGTCGATCGTGCGCAATGTTATCCTAAGCACTTAAACGGCCAAATATCAGAACCAGGACGAGTCAAGTCCACCAGTCCGACCAAGGATGATGGCACGATGTAAAATGGGAAGTGCGGCCCAAAATGGATAGAGATCGTATATCCTGTAAAGTCGCTCACTGATTTCCCATCAAAAGACCATGCCTGAGATGAAGTTGCAATACAGGTGCGGAAGCCAAGGTCGGTCGTTCATATTGAGACAAAGCTGCTCAAACACAGGAGCAAAGAAAATCGTCCATTCAACATAGGCGAAAGCGACCTCATAGCATAGCCGTAAGGACAAACAGCACCATGTAAAAGCAGCAAAAGGACAAGCGCCCTTGAACTAAGAAGGTCGGTCGCGCAAGAAACAGGGGAGAGCCAGGTCCAATCCCGCTTTCCGCTCTTATAAAAGTTTCCAAGTTTCCCAAAGCATTCACTTTTACAGGGACGCCCGCTCTTATGGACCCGCTCAACTACTTAAGGCGCTCGCTCCATTGAGTCACTCGCGCATGACAACCAAATACAGATCTGGACAGCTGGCTACAACTAACCAATTGCATGATTGTAATTAATAGAATGAACGGTCCGTAGCCTGCATATACGAATTTCAAATCATTTCTCAGGGGAAGCTCACCTATAAATACACCATGGCTGCCAACATAAAGGGGATCCAATCTTGAAAACCACGAAGTGCTGCTAAATTCTATCCTCAACCACTGATTCGGCTATGGTGTCAAGAACAATCTTGTGATCATGGAAGACGAAGACATCCTCCCTCTCAACCATTCATCCATCCTTCTTCTACTCAAGTTCTACCATTCTCTTGTATAATTCCAAGATTGAAATATATAAATGAGGGTATATTGAGTGAATATAGAGATGTATGGAAAGCGAGAATTGATTTATTTTGTAATCCTTATTATAAGATTGAAAATAACCTTCACAATGGACGTATGCCTAAATAACGGCTGAACCACTATAAATCTCGTCTCTACTTTACCTTTTCTCGCGTTTTTCATTTTCAATTGTTGATTAAATACGGTCCGTTTATTTCTTACCAAATTGGTGAAGTACAGTTTAGTACCTTGAGTGTTTAGACCATTTTTTGTGTAAACAATTAGCAGCATCAAAAAACTCATCCTGAATTTTTGTTGAGCTTAATTGAGTAATAGTTGCACCATGTTCAAGCATAAAAGTGAGTTGAATACTATCATCAATCATTTCAACAACCAAACATTCATTTTGTATAATTTCAATTTCTTGCAACTTAAATTGTTCCCAAATTGCTTCTGTAAATATTTTCCAGTTTTCATGGTTAGGAGTATTTCTTGAATACTTGTAAAACCATTGAAGTGCTTCTTGCTTCAGGTTATATGAACACAAATTACTCAGTCACGTAAATCAATGCCGCTGAATTTCAAGAATTGTTCTGCTTACTGTAGCCAATCAATAACATTTTCTTTTCCTGAGAAAAAGGTATAATCTATGTTTAAATTTATTTTTGAAGTATCTTTTGATGTAGTAATCGTAGTGTTATCTTGTTTTGAATGGGTATTTGCAATTCTTGAATTGTTTTCCAAATTTTTGGAATGCATGTATGTCAATCTGGAATAGTTGTCAGTATATCTGACATGAGAATTTTCTGGCATTATATGATCAGGTCGTGACAATAATGATTGTAACACCCCATAATTTTAACAACACATTAAAATGATAAATTAAGGAAAACTTACTTTAATATTCATAATTAAGGGAAACGGACTGTGCCATTGCGTCCGTCTCGAAATTCTGGTCAAAATAGACATTTGGTTTGCATAAAACAGACATCATATGAAGAAGTTATGAAGTTTAAAGTTTGTATACACACTAGATAATTATATATACATATATATATATATGGTCTAAAAAATCAAAATTTAGTTCAAATTTCAAAAATTACATTAGCGGCAAAATTCCAGCTCAAGGGGTGTCGACCCCTAAGCAGGGGTGTCGACCCCTAAGCAGGGGTGTCGACCCCTGGGTCGACCCCATAAATGGAGGGTTGAACCCCTAGGGCTAAGGTGGTAGTCGGTTTCAGAGGGGCTGGCAGTTATATATAGAAGTCCATTTCTCTTGTTTTCTTCACTAGAAATCATGGAGGCCAAATGATGCCCGTGTCTGAACTGAGATGGATCCTTTCTTCAACAATGATCAACTAAAGCTAGACAATTAGAGATTCAAGCGTAGATCTACAACCCAACAAGCTTCTTTTCTAGTTCTATCTTCTTAGCCAAACACTATGAGTTCTAGGTTACTTTTCGATTTAAATGATTAAAAGTAAAACGTGATAGTACTGTGATTTGGATCTGTCTTGATTCATGAATCTATGTTATTCTTTGATCTCAAACTTTATTATGCTAGATCCATTTTTATATATCTAATTCACCTTTGGTTAGTTTATCATGTCACCTTTGTGGATCTGAACCTTTGTCAAGTTTGTGGTTAATTTGGAACTATCATTATTAGGACAGTTAAATCTTTGTCTAGATCTAGATCATCTTGTTGTGGTAAATTTCTGTCATTTATTGGACATATGAATCTACTCATGCTTCTTATGACACCCTTGTTATGTTAGATCTAGTTTAATTGTCACAAGTTCATGGATCTATCCTTATATGTCCACCTTATCACCTTGTCGGTATGTATACATTTGTTTATGCCAATTATGTTGGAATAATCACTATTGTCATCTTCCCATAACCTTTCCTTGTTATTGTTTATGGCCAGGCTACTTTATAGCCTAGGCATGCCGCCAAAAATTATGTGAATGTGTTAGTTAGGGAATGGGGGAATTATTAGAATTGGCATAACTTGGTTAATGAATATGAATATGGACAAACAATTCACTATGAACATAATTGGGGGAAAAGGGGCATGAAACCTATAACTTATAACCTATCACGACATAGGTAAAAATTGGATAAGAATGAAATGCCTAGGATTACAACTAGAAATTGTAATTGCACTTATGACACGAGGTTAGGTTGCATTAGTGGTAGAAGTCTTCCCAGACCCGACCGACATATCCAGCAACCACTATTATTGAACCTAATGTGAGAGGTCTAAGTGCACGAATACGAATCGGGCTAGGACACGAGATTAGGCCCAACTTGTGGAAGAAGTCTGCCCAGACCCGACCGACATATCCAGCATCCACAAGTTGTAGGCCTAATATGGGAGGTCTTGCCGATTATAAACCATAACTGGACATGGTAACGAATTGGACTACTTAACCAAATTTAATCCATAAGGATTGTATGATTGCGAACTAAAGTTATGGTTAAGTAAAATTGGTTGAACAGTAGGTGGGTTAAGTAAATCTGAGAGGGTGGGCAATATTTACATATAGGCCCACAAACTTAGCCTGATAAGGTTATGTAATTAAAGACATCTAGTGGTAAGCATAACCAGTAGAAAGATTGGGGTTATATAATTAAAGACACCTCTTTGGGTAAATATAACCTGTGGAAAACCAATTGGGGGATCCGAGATAAGGGGGAGAGCTTGTATCACATTGTTTGGGACCCGATTCAGTCAGTAACCCGGAGTAGGTATCGAATAGAGTACTCCGAACTAGGTAGGAGAATGGGCATGCTTCCTGAACTGATTGTAAGAGATCCAAACGTGGAGTTCAGTGTAGGCGGCGCAAACCGACCAGGCCATGTGCGTGCATGAGTCGGACAAAAGAGGATAAGACGACCGTGACACCTGTTGATATAGGGCTGTGCATATCAGCGGAGGGTTGCCACTTTAGGACGTGATACATGCTACAGTGGGGCCGGTACAGAGTATCTATGCGGATTAGGGAGCCGATCGATTAAGGGTAGTAGTTAGGATACTTTTGGATGTATGCCTAAGTCTATCACCTTACAGTGGAAGGGATCATCTCATTCTGGATATACTAGTAATAGTGTAGAGTAATCATTAGAAGCATATACACCCTATCATGTTTACCTTGTCATACTTTCCTTTTATGTAGTTATCTCTCCCTTATCCACTTTATGTGCCTGTCATGCTACTTTTATTTATTTACTTGCTAAAAGTAACTGGACTTGCCAGACTTTATGTCTGACCCTTTTTGTTTCCTCTTCTTTCTTCCGTTACCCCCTCCCCCCCCCCCCCCTAACCATCCCAGGTTCGCAAGGAGGGAATTCTCTGGCTTAGTCAAGACTTGGTTATCATCTTGTTGGAGCTACTTTTGAAGTATAGCTCAAGTTCTTATCTCTACTATGGATTAGCTCTTTTTCTTTGGGAATTATGTTTTTTTATATATATTTATGTACTCTGATGGTACAAGATAGAAGTTATATTATTGTAATGGTTTTTGTGACGTACGGTATTTTGGACCATGATGTATGATTTATGTTTGGAATAAAAATTTGAATTTCCACTGCTATCTTATTTATATTTGTCTTGTAATATTCTGAGTCTGTTTACCTAAAACGCTTCACGGAACTTAATGCATTCCCTTAGTGAGTGACATTAACAGACATGGGGTGTCACACTTGGTATCAGAGCTGAAGGTTACCGGATTATATAAAAGTTTTGGAAAACTATTTTCATAAAGGTTTTAAAATAATGCATTTTCAAAAAGAAAAGTCTGTTTTGAAAACCTTCCCCAAAAAGTCATAAGTAATATCTTTCGATCCCTTGTTTAAATCTCTTTCAATTTTCTTTTTCAGCATGTTTGGGGAACCCAACATTCCAGAGGGCATTACGATACCAGGATGGTTCCATAGGTATCTGGAGGCCACGGCGCCTGCCAAAGGCCAAGGAAACGTTCCTCCACCAGCTGCACCCGTTGCTCCTCCTCCTCCGCGTGCAGACAACTTCTCAAAGATCTGCAAATATTCCTGTGCTATGGGAGGGAAGACAATCCATGGAACCGAGACGTTTGTGGAGGCAAGGAACTGGATCAAGGAGACCGAGGACTTGTTTGTGATCTTTGAAGTAGAGGATCGAAGAAAGATTTAGTTAGCTGCTTGTCTATTGAAGGATGAAGCTTCATTTTGTTGGGAGGTAACCCAAGCAGGTCGTCCGGTGGAAACTTAGGATGACTTTAGATAGAGGTTTGAGATGAAATTTCTTTCCCAAGATGAGAAGAGCATGCAGATGGAGAGGTTCTTAGCACTTAAACAAGGGAAATTGACGGTTAAAGAGTATGTGAACAAATTTAACTAGCTGGTAAGATTTGGACTTGAACTAGTAGATACACCACATAAGAAGGTTTTACGGTTTGTTAAAGGGATAAATGAACCCCTTCATGGGTTAGCCATGTCCTATATCCCAATGGGAGCCAACTTTTAAAGACTTGTTAATATGGCCTTGATGTATGAGTAAGAGAAAGGGGAAAATAAGGTGGTTAATGTTGAGGAAACAACGCAAAACAAGAATACATGGCCCAAGAAAGAACAACAACAGCAGCAGCAACAGAAGAAAGGAGGAAAGAATGACAAGGGAAGAGGAAGTGTCACAGTTGTGGGCGTGAGGGTCATTTGGAAAAAGACAGCAAAAGAAGGAAAAATTTTTGCTTCAACTACGGAGATGTCGGAAACTTTGCTGGGGAGTGCCCGAAGAAACAGTGACAAGGTCAGAGGGCAGGAACTTCTGGAGGGCAGGTGCATGCTCTCACGGTCAGTGCACCTGAAAGAGGTAGAAAAATTTCTGTGGAAGGTTTTATTTCTCTTTCAAATCATCCTATTAGAACACTTTTTGATTCTGGCACTTCACATTCATTTATATCTAATTCTTTGATTGAATCTCAGCACTTAATTACTAGTATGGTAGTGGATCACGTAGTTGTTTGAAGCCTCATTGGTGGTTTGGCTCATTTATCTATGATATGTCGAGGTTTGAGAATATCTGTGTTAGGCATCAAATTTGAATGTGATGCATATGTGCTTGGGTTCATGGGCTATGGGTTGATTCTAGGGATGGATTGGCTGACCACGTATAGTGCCATTCTAGATTGTGAAAGGAGGGTCGTTAGACTTATGACTTACCATGGGAGGACCCTTGAGATTTCTTGTGACCCCCAAGGGTCTGTTATGCTTAGCTTCCTAGAGTCTCTTGATGCATCCACACATGATTTGAAATCTGTTCCAGTAGTCCGAGATTATTCTGATGTTTTTGAGGAGGTTCGGGGCTTACCTCCGAGGCGCGAGATCGACTTTCGTATATATCTAGTGGACAATGCAAAGCCAGCTGCATTACCAATGCGCCATATGGCTCCGAGGGAAACGAAGGAGTTGAGTAAGCAAGTAGGGGAGCTACTTGAGAATGGATTTATCAAATGAAGCATATCTGAATGGGGTTCTCCAGTTGTATTCACAACTAAAGCGGATGGTTCGCTTCGTTTTTGTGTGGACTATAGAGAATTGTACAAACTCATAAAGAAGAATAGGCACCTACTTCCGAGGATAGACGACTTGTTTGACCAGCTTGTCGGTGCCTCGGTATTCTCTCAGTTAGACTTGGCCATAGGGTTTCATCAGTTGAGGGTGGCTGATGTAATGTAGACAAGACTGCTTTTGGGACTCCGGATGGTTTTTTTGAATGGCTAGTTATGCCTTTTGGGCTGACGAATGCACCCGCCTATTTTGTCGATCTGATGAGTACGGTGTTTCGGGAGTTCCTAAATAAATTTGTCGTAGTCTTTGTTAATGATATTTTGATCTTCTCCAAAAGCTAAGAAGAGCATGCCCAGCATTTGAGAGAAGTTTTGAAAACTCTGTGTGACCATCAGCTTAAGGCAAAGTTCTCCAAATGCCATTTTTGGAGAAAGGAGGTGAGATTCTTAGGGCATGTAACCTCCAAAGAAGGGATAGCTGTGGATCCCGCGAAAGTAGTTGCGGTGCAAGATTGGAAAATTCCTAAAAATTCAACAGAGGTGAGGAGATTTCTTGGATTGGCAGGTTATTATAGGAAGTTCATTAAGGACTTCGCAAAGATATCAGCCCCTCTCACAAGGATGACAAAGAAGAACTTGGCATTTTCATGGGATATAGATTGTGATCTTGCTTTCCAATGTTTGAATAGGGCTCTTACAACAGCCCTAGTCTTGACTTTGCCCAATGGGAACAAGGTGTTTACAGTTTACACTACATGTGGTACCGGGCTTGGTGCAGTTTTGATGCAAGAAGGAAAGGTAGTGTGTTATGGGAGTAAATAGTTGAGAGTTCATGAGAAGAACTACCCCACCCATGATCTAGAACTAGCTGCCATAGTATTTGAGCTAAGACGTGGCGTCATTATTTATTTGGAGAGAAGTTCGAGTTATACACCGATCATAAATCTCTCAAGTATCTGTTCTCACAGAAGGATTTTAATTTAAGGCAAAAAAGGTGGATGGAGTTCTTAGTTTCTTATGATTTGAAATCGCTTATACCCCTGGCAAGGGTAATGTGGTGGCTAATGCACTAAGTAGGCAGAGGATGGCCTTAGGTCTTTTGTTTGTGGAGAGGAAGAGCTTGGAGTTCATATCAACCTTTGACTTTAGACCCTCCATCGAGATTTTGCTTGATTTGTTTGCATCGTTAGAAATACGACCAACTCTTATAGATCAGATAGGAGCTTCGCAGTGAGGTGAACCACAGATTTTAGACATCATGGATAAGCTTAGAAAAGGGTAGATTTCTAGTCACCTCATTAGATATACCATAGATGAAAATGGGTGGTTGCGACGAAATGAAAGGCTTTGTGTTTCTTAAACTGGAAGCTTGATAAAGGAAGTTCTAGAAGAAGCCTACCATTCTAAGATGACTATTCATCCAGGAGGTGATAAGATGTACAGAGACATGAAGAGGGTTTTCTTTTGGGCCTGGATGAAGAAAGATGTGGCATAATTTTTTTCTCAATGTTTAGTTTGCCAACAAGTTAAAGCTAAGAAAAAGAAGCCCGGTGGTTTACTTCATACTTTGGAGGTTCCACAGTGGAAATGGGAGAGCGTCTCTATGGACTTCATAGATGGGTTGCCTAGGTCAAAAAAAGGCAGCACCCGTATTTGGGTAGTAGTGGACAGATTGATTAAGAGTGTTCATTTAATTCCAGTCAAGAGTAAGAGGACGACGTCATGGTTGGCAGCAATTTATGTTCGTAAGATAGTTTGTGTGCATGTAGTACCTTCCAGCACCGTAAGCGATCACGACCCAATCTTTACCAGTGAATTTTGGAGGATCTTGCAAGAAGAATTAGGTACACAGTTGTGTTTGAGCACCGCATATCATCTTCAGACTAATGGACAGAAAAAGAGGGTAAACAAAATTCTAGAGGATCTTTTAAGGCTGTGTATCCTAGACTTCGGAGGGACTTGGGAAGAGCACCTTCCTTTAGTAGAGTTTTCCTATAACAACAATTATCAAGCCAGCATCGGCATGGCACCCTTTGAAGCATTGTACGGGCGACCTTGTAGATCACCAACTTGTTGGTGGGAATCTACAGAAAGACTATAACTTGGACCAGATATGGTTAGAGAAACGTCCGAGAAGATTAACCTTATTCGACGGCGGATGAAGACAGCTCAAGATAGGCAGAAATCCTATGCATACAAGAGGCGGACTGATATTGAATTTGAAGTGGGAGACTTAGTTTTTATTAAAGTATCACCTCTGAGGAATGTGGTTCGCTTCGGATCTGTAGGGAAGTTGGCACCTAGATTTGTGTGACCATTTCCCATAACCGAAAGGATCGTCCAAATGGCCTATAGAGTGAAGCTCCTAGAAAATCTATCCGGCGTTCATGATGTTTTCCACGTTTCTCATCTGCGAAAGTGCTTGCATGACACCATGGAGGTTGTTGAGCCAAGTATATTAGAGGAGGTAGAAGTGGAATGGGAGGCAACAGTCAAACGAGTCCCTACCCGTATTCTTGTATCAGAAGGTAAGAGGCTCCGCAATAAAGAAATCAAGTTGATAAAGGTTCAATGGGGAGATAACCCAGAGGACGTGACTTGGGAGACCGAAAACAAGATCCGTACTTCGTACCCTTTCCTTTTCGAAGGTATGTTCTTAACTCTTTTTTCCAGTTTATCTACGTTTGTTTCTATCATTTGAGTATGACCTGTCAATAGTATTTCTCTACCTTTAGATAGGAATCCTATGGATTTAAACATGTATTTAAGACATGTTATGTTTGATGGATGCAAGTGGTTGCTAGTGGTTGCCTGTGGATGCATATACGCACACATTAGGCACTAGATCGGCTCAATCACTCTCCTACTGCATATGGATGTGTACATTTTTCTTTTCTTTTAATGGGTGAAAATGGATGTATTATCAAATGGATGTTGAATTTGGACGAATGAGTGTGCACACATATAGAACTTACATGTTATATAGGATTAACTACATACATACTGGATTCATGGCACTAACATACATTGCATTAAGGAGGTCGACTGAATCAGTAGATCGCCTAATCTTCGCATTAGTATTAGGACATATACACACACCTTTGCATTAGATCATATAAGCATTAGAAGTCTTTAAGGACGATGGATGCATGTGATTGATGTATGAGTAGATGGGTGATGGACAGTAGGACATACATTCTTCTTAACTTGAAGATTTTGGGGACAAAATCCTTTAAGTAGGAGGATTGTAACACCCCATAATTTTAACAACACATTAAAATGGTAAATTAAGGAAAACTTAATTTAATATTCAGAATTAAGGGAAACGAACTGCGCATTGCATCCGTCTCGAAATTCTGGTCAAAATAGACATTTGGTTTGCGTAAAATGGACACCTATGAAGATGTTATGAAGGTTTGAAGTTCGTATGCATGCAAGATAATTATATATAAAAAAATATGGTCCAGAAAATCAAAATTCAGTTCAAATTTCAAAAATTACATTAGAGGCAAAATTCCCACCCCAGGGGTGTCGACTCTGTAAAGGGGGGTCGACCCCTTAAGGGAGGGGTCGACCCCATAAAAGGGGGGTCGACCCCCCTAAGGGCTGAGGTGACAGTCGATTTCAGAGGGGTTGACAGCAATATATAGAAGTCCATTTCTCTTGTTTTCTTCATTGGAAATCATGGTGGCCAAATGCTGCCAGTGTCTGAACTGAGACGGATCCTTTCTTCAACAAAGATCAACTAAAGCTAGTCAATTAGAGATTCAAGCGTATATGTACAACCCAACAAGCTTCTTTTCTAGTTCTATCTTCTTAGCCAAACACTGTGAGTTCTAGGTTACTTTTAGATTTAAATGATTAAAAGTAAAACATGATAGTACTGTGATTTGGATCTATCTTGAATCATGAATCAATGTTATTCTTGGATCTCAAACTTTATTATGCTAGATCTATTTTTATAGATCTAATTCACCTATGGTTAGTTTATCATGCCACCTTTGTGGACCTGAACCTTTGTCAAGTTTATGGTTAATTTGGAACTATCATTATTATGACAGTTAAATCTTTGTCTTGATCTAGATCATCTTGTTATGGTAAATTTCTATCATTTATTGGACATATGAATCTACTCATGCTTCTTATGACACCCTTGTTATGTTAGATCTAGTTTTATTATCACAAGTTCATGGATCTACCCTTATTTGTCCACCTTACCACCATGTCAGTATGTATACATTTGTTAATGCCAGTTATGTTGGAATAATCACTATTGTCATATTCCCATCACCTTTCCATATTATTGTTTATGGCCAGGCTACTTTATAGCCTAGGCATGCTGCCAAAAATTATGCGAATGCATTAGTTAGGGAACGGGGAAATTAATAGAATTGGCTTAACTTGGTTAATGAATACGAATTTGGATGTATAATTCACTATGAACATAATTGGGGGGAAAAGGGGCATGAAACCTATAACCTATCACGACATAGGTAAAAGTTGGATAAGAATGAAATGCTTAGGATTACAACTAGAAATTGTAATTGCACTTTTAACACGAGGTTAGGTTGCATTAGACGTAGAAGTCTGCCTGGACCCGACCGGCATATCCAGCAACCACTATTAATGAACCTAATGTGAGAGGTCTAAGTGCACGAATATGAATCGGGCTAGGACACGAGGTTAGGCCCGACTTGTGGAAGAAGTCTGCCCAGACCCGACCGGCATATCCAGCATACACAAGTTGTAGGCCTAATGTGAGAGGTCTAGCCTATTATAAACCATAAATGGAGATGGTAACGAATTGGGCTACTTAACCAAATTTAATCCATAGGTATTGTTTGATTACGAATTAAAGTTAGGGTTAAGTAAAATTGGTTGAACAGTGGGTGGGTTAAGTAAATCTTAGTGGGTGGGTAATATTTACATATAGGCCCACAAACTTAGCCCGATTTGGTTATGTAATTAAAGACACTTAGTGGTAAGCATGACCAGTATAAAGATTGGGGTTATATAATTAAAGACACCTCTATGGGTAAATATAACCGGTGGAAAACCTAGTAGGGAATACAAGAAAAGTAGGAGTGATTGTATCACATTGTATGGGACCCGTTTCAGTCAGTAACCCGGAGTAGGTATCGAGTAGAGTAATCGGAACTAGGTCGGAGATGGGGCAGGCTTACTGAACTGATTGTAAGAGATCCAAACATGGAGTTCGGAGTGGGCGGCTCAAACCGACCGGGCCATCTGCGTGCATGAGCCGGGAAGAAGGGGATAAGACGACCATGACACCTGTAGATACGGGGCTATGCATATCAATAGAGGGTTGACACTTTAGGCGTGATACATCCTACGGTGGGGCCGACATAGAGTATCTACGCGGATTAGGGAGCCGATCGATTAAGGGTAGTAGTTAGGAAACTTTTGGACGTATGCCTAAGTCTACCACCTTACAATGGAATGGATCATCTCATTCTGGATATACTAGTAATAGTGCAGAGTAATCATTAGAAGCGTATGCACCCTATCCTGTTTACCTTGTCATACTTGCCTTTTATGTAGTTATCTCTCCCTTATCCACTTATATGCCTATCATGCTACTTTTATTTATTTACTTGCTAAAAGTAACTGGACTCACCAGACTTTATGTCTACCCCTTTTTGTTTCCTCTTCTTTCTTCCTCCCCCAGGTTCGCAGGGAGGGAATTTTCAGGCTTAGTCAAGACTCGGTTATCATCTTGTTGGATCTGGTTTTGAAGTATAGCTCAAGTTCTCATCTCTACTATGGCTTAGCTCTTTTTCTTAGGGGAATTATGTTTTTTATATATTTATTTACTCTGATGGTACAAGACAAAAGTTATGTTATTGTA
The DNA here is from genome assembly GCA_030737875.1 of Allium sativum. Taxonomy (NCBI): domain Eukaryota; kingdom Viridiplantae; phylum Streptophyta; class Magnoliopsida; order Asparagales; family Amaryllidaceae; genus Allium; species Allium sativum. Next base: position 131,990,182 of record CM060914.1, on the reverse strand, counting down.
ATGGTTTTTGTGACTTATGGTATTTTGGACCACGATGTATGATTTATGTTTGAAATAAAAATTTAAATTTCCGCTGTTATCATATTTATATCTGCCTTGTAATATTATGAGTCTATTTACCTATAGTGCTTCACGGAACCTAGTGCAATCCCTTAGTGAGTGACATTAACGGATGTGGGGTGTCATAATGGTGGTCTGACATGTTGAGGCAGGAACTCCCTTGAATTGGATCTGAGGCTTTGATTGCTACCCTGATTTCCTTGCGTATCAACTTGAACTGGTGTATCAGGTAATCTGGATCCTTTCCTATATTTTAATTCAGAAAAACTTTTAGCCAAGGATTCTAGCATACTATCCATTTTTTGTTGAGATTCACCATTATTTCTTTGATATTCTGGTTCTGTAGAAACAAATCTTGATTTTGGCCTGATAATTCTTAAGTCTGCAGTGATAAATTTTGGGTAACCTCTTCTAATATTCTCTAGCAGTTTTCATTTCGGGGAGCCAATCGTTTGGGGGTAGTAATTAGGGTACATTTAGTTCTGTTTAGGTACCTGTTATTTCTGTTTGGGGTAAAACTCATTGCTAGAATACAGCTAAGTCTATAATTTATGTTTTGTTAGGAACATTATGTTTCTGTTAAGTAATTGGAAAACACTTGTTTCGGTATACTAGTATTGGTGCAGAGAAAGTAATTGAGAAGCAAAGTTTATCCTATCCATGATGTTTATATCTATTACTTGATATTGTTATCTCTCATCCAGTTTATTTGCATCTCATGATACTTTTACTTATTTATATGTTAAAAGTAACTGGACTCGTCCGACTTTATGTTTGACCCATTTTGTTTCCTTTTCTCTCTCTTCTTCCCTCCCCTTAGGTTCTCAGGGTGGGAACGCTCAGGCTTGATTAGGACTCTCTCTTATGTTTTCTTCTTGGATTTGGATTTGCTTCGATGTACTGCTTTGACTTCTTATCCACGTGTTTATGGCTACTTATAGGGACTATGGCTTTTTACTTCTGTACTATGATGGTTGTTAATGCAAGACAGATGTTTTTATTTGATGTATTTTGTTCCAGTATTTCAGTCTGATGTTGTAACTGGATTTTGAGACCACAATGTTTTCTGTTGGAAAATAAAGTTTTAAATTTCCGTTGCTATTTTATATATCTGTCTTGTGAGATTCTATTTTGTTCACCTATAACGTTCCATGGAACTTAATGCATCCTATTAAGAGTGACATTAACAGACGTGGGGTGTAACATTTGGTAGCAGAGCTGAAGGTTACAAGATCAAATAATGGGTTTTAAAAATTGTTATCAAAAGGTTTCAAAAAGAAAGTATTTTCAAAGGAAAGTCGGTTTTTGAAAAACATATTCCCCAAAGCCATGTAAAATATCTTTTGATTCTCTGTTTGAATCTCTTTTCCTTTCTTTTCAGCATGTCTGGGGAACCTAATATTCCAGAGGGTGTCCAAATATTGGCTTGGTTCCGTAGATATCTTGAGGTTACGGCGCCTGCCGGAGGCCAAGCAAACACCCCTCTCCCAGCTGCAACCGTTGTTCCTCCTCCTCCGCGAGCGGATAATTTCCCTAAGATATGACAGTACTTCTATGCTGTGGGAGGAAAACCGTTCTGTGGAACTGAAAGTTTTGCGGAAGCACGGAATTGGATTAAAGAGACGAAGGATTTATTTAGGATTTTCGAGGTTGACGACCATAGGAAGATTCAGTTGGTCGCATGGAAGCTAAAGGACGAGGCTTTACTCTGGTGGGAAGTGATGCAAGCAGGTATCCAGTGGAAATTTGGGATGATTTTCGATAGAGATTCGAGATGAAGTTTCTTTCTCAGGAATAAGAGAGTATGTGGATGGAGATATTTCTGGCACTTAAGCAAGGAAGCATGACTGTCGAAAAGTATGTCAATAAGTTCAATCAGTTGTCAAGGTTTGGTTTCCAGCTACTGAATACCCCGCATAGAAAGCTTTAAGGTTTGCAAGAGTATTGAAATTAACCTCTTCAAGCATTGGCATTATCTTACATACCTATGGGAGCAACTTTTGAGAGATTGGTTGATATGGCGCTGATTCATGAAGATGGTAAAGATGAGAAAAAGAAGGCTAAGACTGAGGAGACGCAAAATAAGAAAGTGTTGCCCAAGAAAGAACAACAAAAGAAAGATGGAAAGAATGACAAAGCCCGGAATAAGAAGAAATGTCATAGTTGTGGAGGCTCGGGTCATGTGGTCAAGGATTGGAGAAAAAGGAAGAATTTTTGTTACAGATGCGGTGAAACTGGACACTATAGTGGGGAATGCCCAAAGAAGCAAGGACAGAGGCAAAGGGCAGGACATTCTGGAGGGCAAGTGCATGCTCTCAAGGCTAGCAGACCGGATAGAGATAGGAAAGTTTCTGTTGAAGGTTTGATTTCTCTTTCTGATCATCCAGTTAGGACCTTTTTGATTTTGGCGCTTCTCATTCTTTTATATATGATTCTGTGGTTGAGTCTCTGCACCTTAGTACTAGTACTACTTTTGATCCCGTTATTGTCTCAAACGCCATTGGGGGCACGACTCATCTGTCTATGATTTGTCAGGGTTTGTGGATATCTGTGTTGGGCATCGAGTTTGAGTGCAACACATATGTGCTTGGTTTCATGGGATACATTTTGATTCTAGGGATGGATTGGCTAGCCATGTATGGTGCTATTCTAGACTGTGAGAGGAGGCTTGTTAGACTTTTGCCTTGCCATGGGAGGACTCTCGAGATTTCCTGTGACCCAAAAGGGTCTGTCATGCTTAGTTTCCTAGAGTCACTTGATGCTTCTGTCGATGATTTGCAACCTATACTTGTAGTATATGAGTATCCATATGTTTTTGAGGAGGTTAGGGGCTTTTCGATGATTTGCAACCTATACCTGTAGTATGTGAGTATCCAGATGTTAACCTATACCTGTAGTATATGAGTATCCAGATGTTTTTGAGGAGGTTAGTGGCTTTTCGATGATTTGCAACCTATACCTGTAGTATTTGAGTATCCAGATGTTTTTGAGGAGGTTAGTGGCTTTTCGATGATTTGCAACCTATACCTGTAGTATTTGAGTATCCAGATGTTTTAGAGGAGGTTAGGGGCTTACCTCTGAGGGGCGAATCAATTTTCGAATATATTTGGTGGAAAATGTGAAGCCAGTCGCATTGCTTGTGCGCCACATGGCTCCTAGGGAAAGGAGGGAGCTCAGCAAGCAACCTATACCTGTAGTATATGAGTATCCAGATGTTTTTCAGGAGGTTAGGGGCTTTTCGATGATTTGCAACCTATACCTGTAGTATATGCGTATCCAGATGTTTTTGAGGAGGTTAAGGGCTTACCTCTGAGGGGTGAATCGATTTCCGAATATATTTGATGGACAATGCGAATCCAGTCACATTGCTTTTGCGCCACATCGCTCCTAGGGAAAAGAGGGAGCTAAATAAGCAAGTAGGGGAGCTACTTGAGAAGGTGTTTATTAGGTGGAGTATATCAAAATTGGGTGCTCCAGTCGTCTTTGCAACTAAGGCGGATGGCTCGATTCGCTTATGTGTGGAGTACAAGAAGTTGAATAAGCTCACCAAGAAAAATAGGCACCGACTCCCAAGGATTCATGATTTATTTGACCAGCTTGATTGCGCATCTGTTTTCTCATAGTTAGATTTGGCTATGGGATTTCTTCAGTTGAGGGTAGCCGAAGACAATATAGATAAGACAGCTTTCAGAACTCTAGATGGCTTCTTTGAGTGGTTAGTCATGCCTTTTGGTTTGATGAATGCACCCGCATATTATGTGGATCTAATGAGTAGGGTTTTCAGGGAGTTTCTGAATAAATTCGTTGTGGTCTTTATGGATGAGATTCTGATTTTCTCGAAGAATGAAGAAGAGCAAGCCCAAGATTTAGGAGAGGTCTTGTGGACTCTCAAAGCACACCGACTTAAGGCGAAATTCTCCAAGTGCCACTTTTAGGGCATGTAGTCTCCAAGGAAGTTATATTAGTGCATCCCGCAAAAGTAGTTGCAGTTCAAGATTGGAAAGTTCCAAAGAATGCGACGGAGGTGAGAAGTTTTCTTGGTTTAGGGGGGGTACTATAGGAAGTTTATTAAGGACTTCACAAGGTTATCTGCCCCACTCACCAGATTGACGAAGAAAAATCTGACCTTTGCTTGGAGTATTGATTGCGATGATGCTTTTCAGTGATTAAAATGGGCTCTGACAACAGCCCCAGTTTTGACATTGCCTGATGGGAGAAAGGTGTACACAGTGTATACCGATGCATGTGGTATAGGAGTTGGTGCCATTTTGATGCAAGAGGGTAGGGTTGTATGCTATGTAGGTAGACAGTTGAAGGTTCATGAGAAGAACTACCCCACTCACGATTTGGAATTGGTTGCTATAGTGTTTGCACTTACGTCTTGGCGATGTTATCTACTTGGAGAGAGGTTCGAGTTATACACGGACCATAAATCTCTCAAGTATATGTTCTCGCAGAAGGATCTCAATTTGAGACATCAGAGATGGATGGAGTTCCTAGCGTCTTATGACTTTGAGATTGCTTATACCACTGGCAAGGGTAATGTAGTGGAGGATGCGTTGAGTAGGTAGAGGATGATGTTGAGTCCTCTATTCGTAGATAGGCGGAGCTTGGAGTACATATTGACCTTTGATTTTAGGCCTTCTACGGATCTTACACCTGGTTTGTTGGCATCTTTAGAGATGCGACCTACTCTTATGGATCAAATAGAATCTTCGCAGCGAGAGGACCCACATATAGCAGACATATTGGATAGGCTCAATAGAGGGGAGACTTCTAGTCACCTTAGTAGATATTATGTGGATGCTCGAGGATGGTTACAGTGGGATAGGAGGCTTTGTGTTCCCCGAGTTCGGAGTTTGTTGAAGACAGTCCCTGAAGAAGTCTATCATTCTAGGAAGACTATTCATCTGGGCGGCGATAACATGTATAGAGACATTAAGTGGGTTTTCTTTTGGGATGGGATGAAGAAAGATGTAGCAGAATTTGTAGCTCAATGTTTAATATGCCAGCCAGTTAAAGCTGAACAGAGAAAGCCTGGCGGTTTGCTTCATCCGTTGGATGTTCCACAATGGAAGTGTGAGATCGTCTCTATGGATTTCATCAATGGTTTGCCTAGATCGAGGTAGGGCAATACCCACATCTAGGTTATAGTAGAAAGACTTACTAAGAGCGCTCATTTTATTCTTGTTAAGAGCAAGAGAAAGACATCATGGTTTGCATTAGTTCATCTTCATGAGATAGTCCGTCTACATAGAGTACCTTCTAGAATAGTGAGTGATCATGATCCCATCTTCACTAGTGAGTTCTGGAAGAGCCTACAAGAGGCATTAGGTACACTGTTGTGTTTGAGCACAGCATATCACCCTCAGACCGATGGACAGACTAAGAGGGTGAATAGAGTTCTTGAGGATCTTTTGAGGCTGTGTATCCTAGACTTCGGAGGGACTTGGGAGGAGCATCTTCCGTTGGTTGAGTTCACCTACAACAACAATTATCAAGCTAGTATAGGCATGGCACCCTTCGAGGCATTGTATGGACGACCTTGTAGACCACTGATTTGTTGGTGGGAGTCCACAGATTGGCTTCTATTTGGACCTGAGATGATTAGAGAAACTTCAGAAAAGATTGATCTTATCCATAGATGCGTGAAGACAGCTAAGGACAGAAATAAATCCTACGTAGATAAGAGTAGGACAAATATTGAGTTTGAGGTGGGAGACATGGTTTTCATCAAAGTGCCACCTTTGAGGAATGTGGTTCGCTTTGGATATGTAAGGAAGTTGGCACCAAGGTTCATAGGGCCATTTCCCATAGTAGAAAGGGTAGGTCAGATGGCCTATAGAGTAAAATTACCAGAGTGGTTGGTTGATGTTCATGATGTTTTCCTTCCATTTGCGGAAATGTATGCATGATACAGCAGAAGTAGTTGTGCCGAGCATGCTTGAGGAGGTAGAAGTAGAAAGGGAGGCGACAGTTAGAGGAGTTCCTACCCGTATACTTAGATCAGAGGTTAAGAAGCTACATAACAGAGAGGTCAAGTTGATGAAAGTATAATAGGGAGAAGATAGCGAAATGAAACTTGGGAAACTGAGGACACAAGATTCACGCTTCGTACCCTTTTCTTTCAAGGGTATGCTCTTAACTTCTTTTTCCGAGCTTTTATTAAGTACTTGTTTTTATCATATGTGTCCTACCGATCAAATTTTTGACCTTTAGGTAGAAAACCAATGAGTGTAAACATGTGTTTGAGACATGTTATGTTTGATGGATACAAGTGTTTGCTAGTGGTTGCTCATGGACGTATATACACACACTAGGCACTAAATCGACTCAATTACTTACATATTACATATGGATTTGTGTGCATTAGGATTTTATATGGATGAAAATGGATTTATCATCATATGGATGTTACATTTGGATGAATGATTGTGCACACATATAGAACTTACATGTTATACTAGGATTATTTGCATACATTTTGGCAACATGGCGCGAACATAAATTGCATTAAGGAGGTCAACTGAATCAGTCGACCACCTGATTTTTTGCATTAGTGTAAGGACATATGCACACACAATTGCATATGTTCATAAAAGCATTAGAAAAATCTTAAAGAGAATGGATGCTTGTGGATGATGAATGAGTAGATGGATGTGGTTTTTTGGATAATAACATTCTTCTTAACTTGGAGATTTCGGGGACGAAATCATTTAAGCAGGGAAGAATGTAACACCCCGTAATTTTAAAAGAATAATAAACTAAAGAATACTTAATTTAATATTAGGAATTAAGTAAAATGGACTATAGCATTGCGTTCGTCTCGGAATTCTGGTTCAGACAGACTCCGAATTTGTGTAAAATGGTCATCGTATGAAGAAGATATTAAGATTTGAAGTTTGTATACATATAAGAGAAATATATATGAACAAAATAAAACTGGAATTTCAAAAATATTCAAAATCAAAGCGGGAAAACGATGAAGGAGTTGGACCTGTTAGGGGTCAAACCACGCCCCAGGGAGGGTCGACCCACTTAAGGGGGTGTTGACCCTAGGGTCGACCCCGGGCTTGACCCACCCCGGATCTAGCCTGGTTCATTCCCTGAACCTGGACTTGTTTCTGAGCAAGATTCATTGGAAAAGTCTATATAAGTGTTGGTATTTCTATTGTTTTATACACCTAAAACAATGGAGACAAGGAGATGCTGCCTCAGCTTGGATTGAATTAACCTATTTTCTTCAACAACAGCTTATACGCATACAAGAATTTCTTCTACAGCTTCAGCCTAATTATTCTTCGTTCTTTAGATCCAGTCTCTGTGAGTTCATGTTATTTTTAGATATAAACATTTAACAAGTAATCCTGACATGTTTATAAATCTGGATCCAAAACCTATGTCTATTAAGAATCTGATTCGTACCTAATCAGCCCTGCTATTACATGTACACCTAATCAGATGTTCAGTTCTGCTATGCCTATTTCTAATATGCATATTTCTGCTATCGTATGTCCATCTCTGTTATTGTATGCTTATTTTGTTTTATGTCTATCTTATTCTTATCTCTCTTTCACTTTTTATTTTTATAGCCTGGGTTACCTTCAAGCTTATGCCAATACCGCTGAAATATGTGTATAAACGAAATTGGGATTAATTGGGATGGTAATTTGGGGCATAACCTGTACTATGAATATGACTAAAATTTGGGGCATAACTTATACTGTGGAATATAACTAAAATATAAGGTGTATGAACATGTAAACATGTAGGCTTAATTCAAAGATTAGGTGGAACATGTTAATGAAACGGTATGTCACTTATGTAATCTGTTTGATTTGTGGGGGTTAAGTAAACTTATTAATCTATTGGGGTTGTAAGGACACTATTAACCCGTGTAAAACTTAACCTATGGAAATCCAAGTTAATTGGGGACATCAGTTTAGGGGTTTAGCTTGTGTCATCTGTTGTGTGAAACCCATATTAGTCAGTAACCCATTCTGGTATTAAAAGGGGACCCCACACTAGGTAGGGGTCAGAGCACGCTTACTGAGCTAATTATAAGAGGTTTATTTGGGATGGGGTGTTCTGATGGTGCATTCCAACGGGGTCATGTGTGTGCATGGGTCTGGTATATCTGGTAAAATAAGACGCCATAACACATGTAAATAGGTTTGTCTCCTTCTAGTGGTTGCCACTTTAGGAAGTAATACACACTTCTGTAAGGCTGACACAGGGTATTTACGTGGTAGGGAGCCGATCATTTGGGGGTAGTAATTAGAATACATCTAAGTCTGTTTAGGTACCTGTTATTTCTGTTTGGGGTAAAACCCGTTGCTAGAAGTACACCTAAGTCTACCATTTATGTTCTGTTAGGATCATTCTGTTTCTATTAAGTAATTGGAAAACACTTAATTCGGTATACTGGTGCAGAGAAAGTAACTGAGAAGCAAAGTTTATCCTATTTATCATGTCCATTGTATTTATACCTATTACTTGATATTGTTATCTCTCGTCCAGTTTATATGCATGTCATGATAACTTTACTTATTTATATGCTAAAAGTAACTGGACTTGCCAGACTTTATGTATGACCCGTTTTGTTTCATTTTCTCTCTCTTCTCCACCTAGGTTCTCAAGATGGGAACGCTCAGGCTTGATTAAGAGACTCTCTTCTGTTTTCTGTTTAGATTTGGATTTGCTTCGATGTACCACTTTGACTTCATGTCCACTTTTTTATGGCTACTTATGGGGACTATGGCTTTTTACTTCTCGCTCTGATGGTTTTTACCATAAGACAGATGTTTTTATTTGATGTATTTTATTCCAGTATTTCAATCTGATGTTGTAACTGGATTTTGAGACCATGATGTTTTCTGTTGGAAAATAAAGTTTTAAAATTTCTGATGCTATTTTATATATCTGACTTGTGAGATTCTGTTCTGTTCGCCTATAACGCTCCAGGAACTTAATGCATTCTGTTAAAGAGTGACATTAACGGACATGGGGTGTCATAAGAACTAAATTTAAGTCTAGTAAATTCCAATAAGGGAAATAAGATGGTTACTGATGAAACCCTAGTGAGGACAAATCCAAAATGAGTTAAACTAATATCTCAAATTCAAACTAGATTTAAAACGAAAAAAGCTAAGGAAGAAGGGGTTATCCTGGTGGTGTTATTAACGGAGGTATTTCCAAAAAGTGAATTTATTTCTTATATCCTTTTGTCTTCCTTTTTTATTTTAGTGGTATGAGTTAAATTAATATCTCAAATTAAACTAGATTTAAAACGAAAAAAGCTAGGGAACAAGGGGTTATCCTGGTGGTGTTATTGACGGCGGTATTTCCAAAAAAGTGAATTTATTTCCTATATCCTTTTGTCTTCCTTTTTTATTTCAGTGGTATGTCTCCATTTTGTCTCTTTATGCTGTTAGGGTTGATTTTTTGGCATTTGGTTGTCTTGCAGTCGAATTCTGCTATTTCTGGGGTTTCTTCTTTGGAGTTGCGTAGTATGTTCTTGGAGGCTTGTTGTACTTTAGTTTTGTTTAGTGCTACGTTTTTCTTTGTTGAGCCATGTTGTGTTGTTTTTGTCTTAGGTTTTTGCTCATGTTCTTTACGCCTTTGTAATCCAGACTTGATTTTATTATATGTTGTGCCTCCTGGGATTGTATGCATGTTGTATTTTCCTAGTGTTTTATTTGTTATGTTGTAGTGTTCAATAGGATGGTTGGGGTTTTGTTTTAGTTTTTTTATAGTATTCGTTTTGTTTTTTGTTGTCATTTGTAACCAACTCTATCCTTTCTTTGTACCTTGTTTTATTGTAATATAAGTACCCATTTATTTCAAAAAAAAAAAAAAACCTTTGGTTGTAGGGACAGATCAGGTGAGATTTGAATTATTATTATTACATTATCCTGTGTAGCTATTGATAAATAGAATGAGTAGAGGTGGTAGCTTTGACAAGCAGGAAGCTGATGTATTACTATTCTTACTATAAAACTATTTGGACAGTTTCTGCTGTTTTTCTTGATATATATTCTGATGAGGGATTTAGTGAGGCATGATGTCTTCAAGTTACTGAGATGTTTTGTACTTGATATTTTGAGATTTTACGGAGATGAGGATTTCCTACTTTGTTATGCTTCACTATTATATCATGTTTTATACTTAACAATTATATATTATCCATGCATTATAAATCATACAACAGGTCCTATTTCAGTTTACTTTCCTCGATGATCGTCCCATATCGGCCTAACATTGCATAAAACACACTTTTCCTATAATTTTTGAAGTAGATATGAGGCGGTCGTCACAAATAGCAAGAAAATTGAATGTTAATAGTGCCTTCCAAAATGGAAATTTAAAGGAAGAAGTCTATATGGATCAACCCCTAGGCTACAAGTAGGACAAAATATAGGTTTGCAAATTGAATAAAGCAATATGAAAATAAGCTCCAATAGCCTGCTTTGATAGGCTAAAATCCACATTAATATGCTTGAAATTGCTTCCTATCAAATTAGATACTTCTTTATTTATCATGGTTAATGGAGTAAATATACATAGATAATATATATATATATATATATATATATATATATATATATTGAAAATTGTTTCGCTTTATTATATATAGAAAAACAGTACAAAAGACATCAAAAAACAAAACAGGAAATACAACTAAATTTAAATCTAAATAACGTAAATCCGGCCCATGATGAGGCCTCCGTTCCGTTGTTGCATGCAACTCACTGCACCACTCCTCATCCTAAAGCTCCACTCGAGCACGGACAACTTGGAAGAGAAAACCATCTCCCCTTTCAATCTCCAAGCTTGACACCAGTATGCATTATTCATGCTAATACCCACTTCACCCAATAATGCCGCAAAGCAAAGTTCTGCATCAGTCTCAGTAGCTGGTGCTTGCCGATACCAGTGTGACAAAATTGGCATACAAATGGTTGAATCTTTCTTAAGAAATTTTTTTTAAGTCTCTTCTGCAAGGGATGCTAACATGTACCCTTAGCATTAATGCTATGAGTGACCCTTCCAAAAGCGGCTTTTATGGACGAATAAACAAAAACATCAATCTGGTCTTGTTTAACAAATATTATTACTTCTTCAGTTTCTTCAAGTAGAATCCTCCTGGTCATCATTGCCACTCTCACAATATCAGAAATGGTGTTAAGTCCCTTAGAGAAATTCAGATGATAATCTCCCAAGTTTTTGTCAGCTCATTTTTGGATTGGGAAGAGAAACAATTGATGAAAGTTTATATTTAGAGATCCATATTTGCTTTTAACTACATAATGAAAACCCTGCAAATGTAGTCTTTCTTGTGAACTATGTTGTTCCATTAGCTATATCTGTCATAACTGTTCAATCATAGTCTAAAGGAGCGATTGTTCACCAGTGACAACAAAATGTAGAGTGTTCATTCGCACACAGAGCCACGTAAAACATATACTTTTATATGTGCAAACTATATAATGTGCCAACTGACATTATCTTAAAATTCACACCACCAGAGGATAACATTGATATTGTACTAATAGGGCATAGAAGTCCGATAACAGATCTTGAAGATCTCAATATGTACAAAACTGAGTTTTCACCAGCATTTTGCAAGCTCTCAACAATGTCAGTAAATGTAATTCTAAGATGCAAATGTAAGGACCTGCTTTTGACACATGACTGCCATTTTGAATATCATAGTATGGAATAGATAGCAGAGCATCTAGACAATGCCACTTACAATTTAATAAAACTGCACGAAAACTTCGTTTTATAACTCCATTCGTAAGAAGATGGCTAATATTTTCAAGTAAACTAGCAAGCAAAGGATCTAAGATTGGTAACCATCGCGGTTATCAAAACTGTCCCATGAATTCTTCCTATCCAAAATTCTAGATGACTTACTCTATCTATGGAAATAGGAACCGATTAATTTTCATCTATTCCAAAACTGCATCTCCAAAACATTAAATGGGTACACATGTTCTCAAGCTACAATTTAGAATCATGCTAAAATATTGACTACAGTTCTACTTCTATCCAATCAGTAAGCTTAAAATGTGGACTTAAAATTCTCGTAAGTAGATTCTAAACAGAACAACATTTATTACCAATTGCAGAAGCAAGTCACACATAACTGCTCCTTATCAATATACCACCGTCAATGTGGCTCCCAAGTTTGTCACCAGTCCACGATCAACCAACACAGTATGTATTATATATAAACTGCATACCGCCAACAAAACTATATGACTCTGTAAGTTTCCACAATGTTTTATGGATATGATATAACTCATCACCATCCAACTATCAAAAGCCCTATAAACCAGGTCAATGGGGATATACAAAATGTGCTGGCCACCATGAACGGTGACCATCTGCTTCGCCAAACTTACATCAGAAAAACTGATCGCATATTGACCATCTTATTTGAAACCAAATATGGCATACTGAGATCATCAGTTATCAGATCTAAACATATAAACAGCAGACAAAAGATCGATTAGCCATTGACCTAAAAACAAAAACCGATCTAACACCAAATCAACATGTACAAGTATACACTTAAACCTCAAAGATCGACAGATCTGCAGTTTCCATAAAGCAAATTGTTGTAAAATTTCACCAACTTTCAGATCGATGAGTATCCATAAAACCGCAGTCGAAAACCAAATCCAAAAATAGGAGTAACTCTTACCCAAATAATCACTGATGTCAATCTGATTCCAGGCAGAGAGAGCTGTTAGAGAATTTGGAACTGAAACACCGTTGCGCCGGAGCATGCTGGAACCCAAATTCATAGTGGCTTGATCTTCCAAATCGAACCAGCGGTTGGGAAGATTTAACCCTGACAATACTCGATTGGAGGTTTCACGGTTGAAAGAATAACCTAGATCTGAGTTTTTCTTGTGGAAAAATATGAAATAAGAACGGATTATCAATGAAATATGGGACTTCATTGAAGGTTAAAAGCAGAATTTAGATCTGGATTTAGTATGATGAAATAGATAATAGGTAGACGATGAGTTAAAAATTAGGGGAAGCTCACGCGTGACAAAAACAGGCGAAAACACCTATCTCCATTAACAAGCGTTCCGAGTTACATATATATATATATATATATATATATATATATATATATATATATATATATATATATATATATATAAACTCCGCCTGTGTAGTTTACTACGCAGTCTGTCCCAAGCCAGAGTAAAGGGGGAGGGTTGTGATAGGCTTGGCGAGCCAACGTAAAAACTTAGCCTCTCCTATGGATATGGAACCATATGATTTTTCGTTGGGGCGTGATCCTCTTAACGACGCGCTATATTGTGGCTTGGGTATGGTGTTAAATATGCAAGTTCTGGACCGCCATTCTCTTAGTAGCGCGCTACATCCACGCCCCGGTGTAGTGATAAGTGAGCAAGGGTCTTCGCATCTTTCTCGGTGGGTGCAAGGGGGCAAGAAAGCTAGTCGACGATAGCAGAGTTCGGTTAGGTAGTTGGAATGTAGGGTCTTTAACAGGGAAGTTAAGAGAGATAGTTGACACTATGATTAGGAGACGTGTAATCATCTTGTGCATTCAAGAGACAAAATGGAAGGGTCAGAAGGCGAATGAAGTAGAGAACACTGGCTTCAAATTGTGGTACATGGGATAAATACGTAATAAGAACGGGGTAGGCATATTGATTGACAAGAACCTTATGAACGAAGTGGTCGACATCAGAAGAAGAGGGGATAGGATCATCCAAGTTAAACTGGTAGTTGGTGATGCGGTTCTAAATGTCATTAGTGCATATGCCCCGCAAGTAGGCCTAAGTGAAGAAGCCAAGAGGAAGTTCTAGGAAGACTTGGAGTTCATGGTTAGAAATGTGCCTAATAGTGAGAAACTTTTTATAGGAGGAGACTTCAATGGTCATGTTTGCCCCTCTAGCGGGGGGTTTAAGAGAGTGCATGATGGTTTTGGCTTTAGTAGTAGGAACCAAGAGGGTGAATAAATATTAAATTTCACTTGTTCGTATGATCTCATGATTCCCAATACCTTCTTTAGAAAGAGACAATCACATCTGATAACCTTCAGTAGTAGCCAGCTGTAACACCCCGTAGTTTTAAAACGGGACATAAGAGATAATTAAAGAATAATTAATTATTAAGAGAATAATTAGATGAAACGGGTTATGCCATTGCGTTCGTCTCGGAATTCTGCTTGAGATAGAGTCCGAGTTTGCGTAAAACGGATAGCGTATGAAGAAGATATGTACGAACGAAGTTAGGCACAAAAACCGGAAGTCGACTAGAATGCACTGGCGCACTTCACAAGTGCGCCAGTACAAAAATGCACTGGCGCACCTGCCAAGTGCACCCATACTGATCCAGCACAGAATTCTAGAGTGTTCTATGATGATGTGTCTTCTTCTGAGTGGTCGGATGATGTGTATTTGAGCTGGGTGATTCTGATGGACTCCTAGTTCATCTAAGGGCTCTAAATAATCCTAAACTTCTATATAAGCAACCTACATCTAAACCCTAAATCACACTAATTCATACCAAGAGCCGCCATGTCGTCAATGGAGTACCTAAAGTAGCCGCCGTTTTCTTTCAACTCAAAAACAAGATAGAAGCAAGAATCAAAAATCAAATTTAATCTAAATTAGGATAACAATTAGTCTACATCAAAGGCGAGCAATTCAGTTTCAGAATACAGATCCCAGAAAAACAAGACTGTTCTTTTGTTTGTGAGTACTATTTCTTTCACAATATAATTAATAAATTAATTATGATGGGTTGTAATTGGATTATGAGAACATGTCTGTTGAATCATGTGATGTTGTTGTCTGTTTGTGAACATATGACAGTTTTGTTATTGTATGTTGGTAGATCTATTTATATGTACAATTATACATATTTAACTTGATTCATTTTATGCAAGTCTACGTATGCTAATTTGTATATGAATCTTATGAAAGTTTTGGGATGTTAAAACATATGTATGCAAGTTTGGGATGTTAAAACATATGTATGCAAGTTTGGGATGTTAAAGCATATGTGAATCAAGTATATATGTATGCTAGTTTATATGCAAAACATGTGACATTAATTTACATGTTTAGATCCATATGCAAGTTTGTAGGAATCTATATGCAAGTTCACATTATTTTTATTAGATCTATATTTAAGATCCATGGGATTAGGTGAAAAACCATATTTATGCACAAGTTCACATTTTTATTAGATCTATATTTAGATCCATGGCAGTAACATACTTATGTAAATTTATTACCATTTCCTATGCTAGTTTTGTATGTGAATCATATGCTAGTTTGAATGTAAGTTTGTATGAAATTCATACGCAGATTATAGGAAAACCATATCCATATATGCAAGTTCATGATTACATGTTTACATCTATATTTTGATCCATGATAGTTTATGCAAATTTATGTTGCCTATGAAAGTTATTTGCTATGCAAACTTATGTTATGATTCTTCGATCTATTTTATGTGTTATGCAAGTTGTGATGTTGCTTTTCTTTTTATAAGTTAGACTATTTTTGAGTCTAACATATATCGTATTAAAACGAATGAAAAGCGTGGGGATAATGGGAAAATATTAATTTTTCATAATTGTGAATTGGCATAAAATGGCTCTAAAGGCATATAATTAAAGTGAGACATTAATTGGTATAATTTATATACCTAAAAAGTATGGACATAATTTAGGTGACAATTATGGACATAGATTAATTTGGAAGTTATTGACAATTTGAAATAGGGATATTAATTCAAATTGGGGTTGAATAATAATGTATAATAATAAAGGACTAAGACACGAGGTTAGACTCGTTTGTGGTGTAAGACTGCCCAGACCCGCCCGATAAATCCAGCAACCACAAACGGTAATCTAATGTAAGAGGTCAAAGGCATAAATTAAATGAGTAATAAAGGCCTAAGACACGAGGTTAGACTCGTTTGTGGTGTAAGACTGCCTTGAACCGCCCGGCACCGCCCGGCAAATCCAGCAACAACAAACGGTAGTCTAATGTGAGAGGTCAAAAGCATAAATTAAATGATGCTTAGACACGAGGTTAAGTATGGCTTGTGGTGGAAGTCTGCCCAGAACCACCCGGCATATCCAGCGGCCACAAGCAATCGACTTAATGTGAAAGGTCTGTGCATTAATAATTAATTAGTGTTGATCAAAGATGAATATGAATGACAAACAGAAGATTTGGTTGAGTGAGTGATTCCCTGAGTACCAATCTGATGTTGATTTCGGTCTTCGGGGTTGATACTTAAGGAGTTATTCTCTTAACCAATGTATCTGTGAACTAAGATGTACTTAATCATAAATTAAGTAAAACATGGTAAGTGGATAGGGTTATGACCAGCTTAACCAATAATATATATTAATAAGTGGGTAGGGTTAAGTCTAGCTTAACCAATAATATTTATATTAATCTGACAAGTGGATAGGGTTAAGGCAAACTTAACCAATAATACATATTGACCTGATAAGTGGGTGGGGTTAAGACCAACTTAGCCGATAATATATAAGTGGATAGGGTCAAGACCAGCTTAACCAATAATATATAAGTGGATAGGGTTAAGACCAGCTTAACCAAATATATTGATCTGATAAGCGGATAGGGTTAAGACAAGCTTAACCAATAACACATGTTGATTTGATAAGTGGGTAACATGGGTGACATGTGGGATGTTATCATTAACACTTAACCAAGATAAACATGTGGTAGGACATGGGGGTTAAGTGGATGACATGGGAGACATGTGAAATACGATTAGAGACACTTAACCAAATTGAAACATGTAAGATGGCATGAATAAGAAAGGGGTTAAGTGGGAAAATTCTAGTGAGGACCAAGCATAGGTGGAAAGCTTGTGTCAAGCATGGGGGACCCATTTCAAACTAGTAAACCATTAAGTATCTTTGTGAGCTCGAGTTAGATCGAGGACGGGACACGCTTACTGAGTTTGATTGTAAGAGGTCAAAACGGGTTAACGGTGGCAATGCAAGTCCAACGGGGTTATGTGCGTACGTGGGCCCGGGCTGGTAGGTAAGACGTTGTTGCATCGTGTAGATATAAGTCGTGCATCTTTAGTGGTATCGGGTTGCCACTTTGGGGAGTGATACACCCCACTGTGGGACCAACACGGGTATCTACGAGTTAGGGAGCCGATCAAATGGGGAATGTAGTGGGTACGATTAGTGGAGATAGGAGCAGGCGGCATATTAGAAGACAGCTAGGAGTATAACTACTATATTATGAATAAACATTGTAATTAGAATAGGGAGGGTAGTGGGTACAACTAGTGGAGATTGGGGCAGGCGGCACCTATGAAGACAGCTAGGGGTACACGAAACTACCATTATTATTATTTTGCTCAGCGGGCGGGATCAACTTTTAGGGTAACTAGTAATGGTTCGGTGTAATTAACATTGGTGCAGTATAGTAATTATCTTGTAGTGATTAGGAACGAGACTAACGCCAGAATATTCCTCTTGTTTTTTTGCCCACTTGTTTCACAGTCATTCCTTGTTTTACCAGTTTATGCCTTATCCTAATTACTTTAATAATTGTATCGTTAATGTTATGGTACTCGCCAGACTTCATGTCTGACCCCCTTTGTTTTCGCCTCTTTTCTTCCTCCCCCCCCCCCTCAAGGTTCTCAGGATGGGACTAGTACTAGCGGAGCTTGATTTGGATCTCTTTCTCTCTATTTTGGAAGTGCTTGGATTACTAAAAGTAAATTTTAGCTCATCTCTTTTATGGCTACTTATGATTGGGGTTATGCTTTTTACTTTATGTACTCAGAAAACAATTTATCAAGATGGTTACTAAGTGTACTTGGTTTTACTGTTGGTTTATGAAGTTGATGTAATCAAATTATTTCTCCGCTGCAATAAAAGTTGTTTTGAATTTTTCAAGTACCAATATATGTATCTGTCTTGTTATATTCTGTTCAATACACTAATAATACTCCATGGAAGTTAATGCATTCCCTTTGAGAGTGACATTAATGGACGTGGGATGTTACACGTGGTATCAGAGCTGAAGGTTACCAGAACAGATATGAATTTTGAAAAATCAAAAATATTTTATAAAGAAATACTTTCAAAAAAATGTTTTAAGGAAAGTATTTTCAAGAGAAAAATTTGTTTTAAAAACATAACCCCCGAGAGCCATATATCTTTCCTTCGGTTCTCCGTTTTGATTCTCTTCCTCTTTCCTTTTTTTGAATTTCTTCCTCCATATGTAAACGCTTTTTCTAAGATATGTAAGAACTTCCGTACGATGGGCGGAAAACCGCTTCATGGGACTGGGACGTTTGTCAAAGCTAGAAGGAAGTGGAGGACTTGTTGGTACTTTTAAGATATATGATGGGAGGAAGGTTCAATTAGCTGCTTGGTTAATGAAGGACGAAGCTTCGTTTTTGTAGGAGGTCACGAACAGAGAATGTGCAGGAGAGACATGGAGAGGACACACGACAAAGTTGATCGAAAGAAAGGCGATAAGGATTACAAGGGGCCAAGAGAAAAGGAAGGGCCACACTTGTGAAATACCTGACTACTTAAATAAAGACATTAGAAAGAAGAAGAAGACTAGTTGTTACTGTTACGGAGAAACAGGACATCTTACTAGGATCGTCCAAAGAAGCAAAGGGAAAAAGTAAGGACAAGGTACATGATCGTCTAGAGGGCAGATGTGTTCCCTCGCGACTGGCATACCTGATAGAGGTAGAAATATCTTGGTTGGAAGTTTGGTTTTTCTTCTTGATCATCCTGTTCGAACCTTGTTTGAATTCTGGCGCTTCGCACTCGTTTGTATTTGCTTCGTTAGTTAAAACACTACACCTAAATACTAGTCTAGTTAAGGATCCCATAGTAGTCTCAAATCCCATTGGTGGTTCAGCTCATCTTCGATGATATGTTGGGATTCGAGAATGTCTATCTTGGGCATTGGGATTGAATGCAACGCCTTCATTCTTGGCTTCATGGGCTACGGCTTGATTCTAGGCATGGATTGGCTAGCCAGATACGGTGCCATCCTAAACTATGAAAGAAGGGTAGTTAGATCGTTGACTCGTTGTGAAAGACCCTTGATATTTCTTGTGACCCTAGAGGTCCGGTAATCCTTAGCTACCTAGAATCCCTTGACGCATCCAACGATGATTTGGAATCTGTTCGTGTGGTCCGTGAATATAGATGTCATCCATGAAGTTTGGGTTTTACTTCGAGGCACGATATAGACTTTCGAATATACCTAGTAGATAATGCAAATCTAGTTGCATTTTCAGTGCGCCACATGGCCCCGAGAGAGAGAAGAGAACTCGGTAAGAAAGTGAAAGAGTTGCTTGAAAAGGGGTTCATAAGAAGAAGTATTTCGGAATAGGGTGCTCCAGTTGTTTTTGTTACGAAAGCTGATGGTTCACTTAGACTGTGCATGGATTATGGAGAGCTGAATAAGATCACCTAGAAGAACAGACACCATTGCCGAGGATAGATGATTTGTTCGATCAGTTGGTGGGTGCTTTGGTTTTCTCGCAACTGGATTTGGCTACAGGATTTCATCAGCTAAAAGTGGATGAAGACAGCATAGATAAGACTACATTTAGAACTCCTGGCGGTTTCTTCGAGTAGCTCGTCATGCCTTTTGCTTTGACGAATGCACCCGCATACTTCATTGACTTAATGAGTAGGGTGTTTAGGGAGTTTCTAAACGAGTTTGTGGTAGTCTCTGTGGACAATATCTTGATTTTCTCTAGAAGCGAAGAGGAATACGCCCTACATCTTAGGTAAGTCTTAGAGACCCTTCGAGTGCATCAACTCAAAGCTAAGTTCTCCAAGTGCCATTTTTAGAGAAAAGAAGTGAGGTTCTTAGGGCACATGGTCTCTAAGGAAGGGATAGCTGTGGATCCCGCAAAGGTGGTAGCAATCCAAGATTGGAAAATTCCTAAGAACGCAGCAGAAGTAAGAAGCTTTTTAAGGCTAACTGGTTATTATAGGAAGTTCGTTAAGGACTTCGCGAAGATATCAGCCCCACTTACTCGGTTAACGAAGAAGAACTTGACTTTTGCTTGGGATGTTGACTTTGACGATGCTTTCCAACGTTTGAAGAGGGTTTGACGACAGCTCCAGTTTTAGTATTGCCAGATGGAAGTAAGCCATTCACAGTGTATACCGGTGCTTACGGGACATGGCTTGGAGCAGTTTTCAGCGCATGAGAAAAAGGTGATATGCAAAAGGCGTCAAGTACGAGTATCGCTTATCATCAACAGATAGATGGACGAACAGAGAGGTGTGAATAGAATCCTTGAAGATCTTTTGAGGTTATGTATCCTAGAGGGACATGAGAAGACGCAACGAGCTTAGTGATGTTCATGACATGTTTCGCGTATCGCACTTGCGAAAGTGTTACTAGATACCGCGGAAGCAGTGGAACCGAGAATGCTTAGAGAAGTGGAAGTAGAGTGAGATGCCACGATTAGACGAGCTCCTACATACATCCTTGGGATGAAGGTATTAGAGCTACGCAACAGAGAGGTCAAATTGGTCAAAGTGGAATGAGAAGATGATCAAGGAGACAGGACTTGAGAAACGGAAGACGAGATTTTTAACTTCTCCTTTTTTCTACCGCTTTGTTGATACTTGTCCTATCATTTAGTATGTCTTTGCGATGATATCTTTGATCTTTAGTTAGGAAAAACCCTAAGGTTGTAAACATGTGTTTGAGACATGTTATGTTTGGTGGATGCAAATGGGTGCAAGTGGTTGCTAGTGGTTGCTCGTGCATGCATGTACACACACATTAGGAACTAGATCGGCTCAGTCACTTACATATTACATGTAAATATGTGTGCATATTTAATTAATGGATGTATAATGGTTGTGTTATAATATGGATGCTGCATTTTGATGAACGGTTGTGCATACATGTAGAAATAATATGTATCGTTAGGATTCTTTCGCGTACATAATGGACGCATGGCACTATCATGATTTTCATTAAGGAGGTCAACTGAATCAGTAGACCGCCTGATTTTGCATTGAATAAGGAATAAATAGACACACTATGCATATGTTCATGAAAAACATTAGAAACCTTTTTAAGGACAATGGATGACCGTGATAAAATGGTTGAGTAGATGGATGTTGGATGGTAGGATATACATTCTTCTTAATTGAAGATTTCAGGGACGAAATCCTTTAAGTAGGGGGGAATATAACACCCCGTAATTTTAAAACAGGACATAAGAGATAATTAAAGAATAATTAATTATTAAAAGAAGAATTAGATGAAACAGGTTATGCCATTGCATTCGTCTCGGAATTCTGCTTGAGATAGATTCCGAGTTTACGTAAAACAGGACCGTATGAAGAAGATATGGACGAACGAAATTAGGCAGAAAAACCGGAAGTCGACCAGAATGCACTGGCGCACTTCACAAGTGCGCCAGTACAAAAATGCACTGGCGCACCTGCCAGGTGCACACATACTGATCCAACACAGAATTCTGGAGTGTTCTATGATGATGTGTCTTCTTCTGAGTGGCTGAATGATGTGTATTTGAGCTGGGTGATTCTGATGGACTCCAAGTTCATCTAAGGGCTCTAAATAATCCTAAACTTCTATATAAGCAACCTAAATCTAAACCCTAAATCACACAAATTCATACCAAGATCCGCCATGCCGTCAATGGAGAACCTACAGTAGCATCCGTTCTCTTTCAACTCAAAAACAAGATAGAAGCAAGAATCAAAAATCAAATCTAATCTAAATTAGGATAACAATTAGTCTACATCAAAGGCGAGCAATTCAGTTTCAGAATACAGATCCCAGAAAAACAAGACTGTTCTTTTGTTTGTGAGTACTATTTCTTTCACAATATAATTAATAAATTAATTATGATGGGTTGTAATTGGATTATGAGAACATGTCTGTTGAATCATGTGGTGTTGTTGTCTGTTTGTGAACATATGACAGTTTTGTTATTGTATGTTGGTAGATCTATTTATATGTACAATTATACATATTTAACATGATTCATTTTATGCAAGTCTACGTATGCTAATTTGTATATGAATCTTATGCAAGTTTTGGGATGTTAAAACATATGTATGCAAGTTTGGGATGTTAAAACAAATGTATGCAAGTTTGGGATGTTAAAAAATTTGTGAATCAAGTATATACATATGCTAGTTTATATCCAAAACATGTGACATTAATTTACATGTTTAGATCCATATGCAAGTTTGTAGGAATCTATATGCAAGTTCACAATTTTTTTATTAGATCTATATTTAAGATCCATGGGTTTAGGGGAAAAACCATATTTATGCACAAGTTCACATTTTTATTAGATCTATATTTAGATCCATGGCAGTAAAATACTTATGTAAATTTATGACCATTTCCTATGCTAGTTTTGTATGTGAATCATATGCTAATTTGAATGTAAGTTTGTATGAAATTCATATGCAGATTATAGGAAAACCATATCCATATATGAAAGTTCATGATTACATGTTTAGATCTATATTTAGACCCATGATAGTTTATGCAAATTTATGTTGCCTATGCAAGTTATTTGCTATGCAAACTTATGTTATGATTCTTAGATCTATTTTATGTGTTATGCAAGTTGTGATGTTGCTTTTCTTTTTA
This sequence comes from Allium sativum, assembly GCA_030737875.1. Taxonomy (NCBI): domain Eukaryota; kingdom Viridiplantae; phylum Streptophyta; class Magnoliopsida; order Asparagales; family Amaryllidaceae; genus Allium; species Allium sativum. The sequence continues at coordinate 131,967,422 of CM060914.1, read as the reverse complement.
TAAGTTAGACTATTTTCGAGTCTAACATATATCGTATTAAAACGAACGAATAGCGTGGGGACAATGGGAAAATATTAATTTTTCTAAATTGTGAATTTGCATAAAATGGCTCTAAAGGCATATAATTAAAGTGAGACATTAATTGGTATAATTTATATACCCAAAAAGTATAGACATAATTTAGGTGACAATTATGGACATAGATTAATTTGGACGTTACTGACAATTTGAAATAGGGATATTAATTCAAATTAGGGTTGAATAATAATGTATAATAATAATTGCCTAAGACACGAGGTTTGTAACAACCCGGATTCCGACAGACCGAATTTTTCTCAAAAACCCAATCTATCGAAACCCGAGTTGGGCGCTCTGGTATCCTGCAGAAAAAGACAGAGATAAAGAAAACATGTTGTTGGCTCGCTTTTTGACCAAGCCACCCAGGATCATTCGTAAGAGGAAAGCAGGAAACCGCGTTCCCCAAGAATATGAAGGAACGGATCGCACTCTATCGACTCGCCCACGAAGGATCGCGTCTCGACGGATCGCCCACCTAGGATCGCGTCTCGACGGATCGCCCCCATCTCATCAGCGAACGACACATCCAGGCGATCCGATCCAACCTTATATTGTTGCCCAGAGCGAACCGATCTGATCCCTTGGTGCATGGCGAACCCTCTAACCCATTCAAGCGCGAGCTAGTCTTCAGCGATCCGAATCGCACGGATCTGGCGACACGTGTCCCTAACCGTCATCTGGACCAATGCTCCCCATCTGCACGATCCGATTTTCAAGCAGATCGCGACACCTGTCCACAATGGCTAATTTGACTATTTCCTCAACGGTGGCGATGCGATCCGTTGTTCTCGGGATCTGTGCCACGTGTTATCACGACCCGCCTGACAAAATCAGCTATAAATAGCCCAGAGCTTGGCATTTTTTGGGATCTTTTGGCAATACTGAGTACTAAATCCGCCATTGTTGTCAAACTACTGAAATATTGAGAGAAATCCTCGTTGTATTAGCTTTCAAAGCGTAATCAATAACATATAAAGTGGACGTAGGCTCGTTAACGCCGAACCACTATAAATTCTGAGTGTTATTTTCTTTTTCCTCGTTCTTCATTTGAAATTCTATAACATTCATAACAATTTGGGTGTTAGGTCCAAATTTAGATCTAACATTTTTGGTGCTTTCACTGAGAAACTCAGTCCTAAAGTTTCACTATTCGCTTCTTTGAAGATTCCAGCGATTCGGATATCATGGCTGGAAAAAGATCTAAAGCTTCACAGATCAACGAAACGATTGTAGAGAGTGTGCACGAACTGGGCAACGAAGAAACTCTGGATCGCGGAGCGCAGGGGGCGAACCGATCCGAGGAAGACACCGCGTTCCGAGTCGATGAGAACGAGACGATCCAGGCCGCTGAAGGGGTTGTTACTCGATCTCGAGGTAACGCCTCACAGCCTCCGCGTACCACGACGACGAGTCGACCTCAGGGGGGCGCAGCGAGTCGCCATCCACGAACCGCAGCTATCCGAATTGATGATCAAACTACAACTCGACCTGGAAAGGAACCTATGACCCGCTCCTATCGTCCTGGAACCTCTGCTCGACCCGGTTCGAGCTCTCTGCGCATAAGAGAGAGTGATGATAACCAATATGATCCTGCCGCTCCTGTCACTGAGGGGGATCTCTCTCGCTTCGCCGAAATGTGGGATAGGTTGTTTGATGAGTTGGCTGCCCAAAGGCAGGAAAGTTCCATCTTGCGGCAAAATTTTACGGCTATGGATAGAAGACTTGATGAGCTAGCAAGGCAAAGAACATCGCCGGTTCGTCCACTCACCCCAGTATATTCTTCTTCGTCTGAAGAATCGCCGAGACCTCCGCGGCGACCGTATGAGAGAGCCGAAAACATAGAACAGCTTCGGTTCGGAACCCTGCCCTCACAGGAAGAAGAAGCGCTAGAGGCGGGGCCCTCAAACCGTAATGTGAATGGTCAAGCAACGGCTCTCAGGACTCGAGATGTGAACAGTCCTGTGCATAACAGACCACCTCAGCCCCGTCGCCGCACGCATACTCATGATAACAAGGGGCAGCGAAGCCCTATCCGAGCCCCGGATTTTGTGACTGCTTCCCGAAGGGAGATCAGAGAACCTCGTCGGGCCAGAGGCACTGACCCTGAACCTCCTTTGACCAGTGCAAATGTTGCAGCCATGGTCCACCAGATTCTGGCAGACAGCCGTGGACAGCGGAACGAAGATTGGGGGATCGACTGCAGTCGTACTCCTTTTACTGACGATATTTTTGATGCGACTTTTCCAAGGCGTTTCAACATGCCACAAATGAACCGATATGCGGGTAGATCTGATCCTGTCCAGCACCTAATGAGATACTCTTGGTCGATGACCGCTGCCGCAGCCTCTGATGCTGTTAAGTGCAAAGCGTTTCCCATATTCCTGGAGGACGTGGCTTTGTTATGGTTTACTCGCCTGCCGGCGAGATCGATTTCTAGCTTCAGGGAGCTGAGCGAGAAGTTCGTAGAACAATTCCGTATCTACGCACAGAAGACAAAATGTGTGATCGATCTATTCCTTGTCAAGCAGCGACCAGGCGAGAGTTTAAAGGTGTACCTGGATCGTTTCAATTTGGCCGCTACTGAGGTTAAAGATCCTCATGAACCGACCGTTGTCGCAGCACTGATTGACGGAGTAGATAAGGACACTGAATTCAGGAGGTACCTGGCAGGCAAACCGCCCCACACTAGAGAGTTATTCTACGAGAAAGCCAACGTACATTTACGCCGGGAAGAGGTATATGCTAACCGAAAGGCTAAAACAACTGATAAGGAGGAAATTCAGAGCATTGTCACCATCAAACAGACGGGAGACAGCTCGGGGAAATTTGAAGTTAACGTCGGAAATCAGAATCAGGGTGGTCGCCAGCCAGGTAACAACAATAACAATGGTAACGGCAACAACCGGAAGAGGGGCCGAGGGAACGACTCCCAGAGAAGGACTCGTTCCAGGGCCTTTGAAAGTTATACACCAATAAGTGATACTCTGGAATATATCTTCATGGATGCGTACGAAGTCCTCCAGAATAAGAGGCCACCTCCCAGAGAGTCGACAGAGAAAGAGCGTGAAACAGGGAAGTTTTGTCTCTTTCATCAGATTCACGGCCATTCGACGAATGAATGTCGTCACCTAAGGGATGTAGTCGAAAGGCTGCTTCGAGAAGGAAAGCTAGATGAATACAGAGTAACGCCCAGGGACAGGGGGCAAGCAGTGCAGGCCCCGAATCAGAACCAAAATCAACTTGCTGCTAGGCCGACTGCTCAGCAAAAAGGAAAGAATATTGTTATCAATACCGTGATCGGAGGACTTTATCTCGCTGGGCACAGTTCCAAAGCATTGGATCAATACGTCAATGCGGCCAAACAACACCTCGAGGTAGGGGAATGTAGCAACCCCGAGGACAATACCCCGGTAAAGCAGCAGAAGATGATGACCGATGATGTTGTTTTCCGAGAACGAGAAAGCATCGGAGTCCATGCTCCAACTGAAGACCCACTTGTAATTACGGTACCCATTGGGCCAGCCACTGTTCATAAGGTTCTGGTGGACAACGGGAGTTCCGTTAATATTCTTTTCAAAAAGGCCTTTGACCAGATGAATCTCGAAATAAAAGACTTGAAGCCCTGCCAAGGATGGATCCGTGGATTCAACGGGGCATCCACCGCTCCAATGGGTTATGTAGAGTTACCAGTTACACTTGGGGAAGGAGAACGCCAGAGAGTGAGAATCCTTCCCTTTGTGGTTTTGGATGTTGAATCGCCCTACAATGCCTTCTTGGGCCGACAGGCCCTCGCAAAGTTCAGAGCCTGCATAGCCCCCTGGTGCTTGTTATTGAAATTCCCCACAGAAGCTGGCATTGGTATCGTCAGAGGGGATCAAGTTGCTGCGCGAGCGTGTTATGTTGCCGAACTAAAGTTACTTCGCAATGGAGGGGATATCGAAACTAAAGGCACCTCTCCCCCTTCGGGGGCGGAGACCTTATAGCAACCAAAGAGGATAATCGTTGGAGAGTCACCCAGAGAGATGCCCGAGGATATAGATCCTAGAGAGGATCAAGAACCCGGGGGCAGAATGGCGACTCCCAACGAGACAACTGTGGATGTACCGATCGATGACAGTGACCCGGAGAAGGTCCTTAAGATTGGATCCCAGTTAAGTCTGAATCTTGCTAAAGAATTGACGGATTTCTTAAAAAACAATTTGGATCTATTTGCTTGGACCCACGCGGACATGTGTGGGATATCCCCATCAATCATGAGCCATTCCTTGAGCATTGACCCTAAACATCCTCCAGTAAAGCAAAAAAGGCGAATGTTGGGCCCAGAGAGGTCCGCTGCCTTGAAAGAAGAGGTTGGAAAGCTAAAGAGTAATGGATTTATCAGAGATTCGACCTACCAGACTGGATTTCGAATCCAGTTCTGGTAAAGAAGGCCAACGGGAAGTAGCGAACGTGTATTGACTTCTCAGATTTGAACAAAGCCTATCCAAAAGATAGTTTCCCGTTACCTCGGATTGACCAGTTGGTAGACTCGACGGCAGGTCACGAGCTTCTCTCATTTATGGATGCTTATTCAGGATACAACCAGATTCCGATGCATGTTCCAGATCAAGAGCACACTAGTTTTATCACTGATCTGGGATTATATTGTTATGTGGTGATGCCCTTTGGCTTGAAGAATGCGGGCGCTACATACCAGCGTTTGGTCAACAGGATGTTTTATAACCAGATCGGGAAAACAATGGAAGTATACGTCGACGATATGTTGGTTAAGTCCAAGCAATCTTCTCAACACACTACTGACTTGGCAGAGATGTTCGGCATTCTTCGAAAGTATGGAATGAAACTCAATCCAACCAAATGTTCGTTCGGTGTTGCTTCTGGAAAATTCTTGGGATTCATTGTCAGTTCCCGTGGTATTGAGATTAATCCAGACCAGATCGCGGCAATCAGGAACATTCAGGAACCTAGGCAGATTAGGGATGTGCAAAGCCTTGTCGGAAAAGTGGCCGCGCTAAGCAGATTTATCTGCAGGGCTACGGATAAGTGCATCCCATTCTTTGAATTAATAAAGCAAGGAAAACGCCACTTTAAATGGACACCTGACTGCGTAGAAGCATTTCAGAATTTGCTCAGGCACTTGGAGAAACCTCCGATTTTATCTAAGCCAATAGATCACGAGGATTTATTCGTGTATTTGGCAGTGTCATCCCATGCGATCAGCTCAGCATTGGTAAGGGAAGAGGATAAGGTCCAAAGACCTGTGTATTATGTGAGCAAAAACTTGACAGCAGCAGAGCGTAATTATCCACGGATAGAAAAGTTGGCGTATAGTTTACTGATTGCCTCTAGAAAACTTCGGCACTATTTTCAGGCACATACTATCACCATATACACCGATCATCCACTCAAGCAAGTTCTACAGAGACCGGAGGCATCTGGAAGGTTACTCAAATGGAATATTGAGTTAAGTCAATTTGATTTGAACTTTCAGCCCAGACGATCAATTCGGGGGCAAGTGATAGCTGACTTCATAGCAGAGTTCACTGTCCCTGAGGAAGATATAGCAAACGAGGAAGTTGATCCTTCAAAGTTACTTTTCGATCCTAATGCCTGGAGATTGTATACTGATGGTGCTAGGAACGACGAAAGATCCGGCGCTGGAATAGTGCTTGAAACCCCCGAGAAACGATTGATAACCTATGCAATCCGAATGGAGTTTCATGCCACTAACAACGATTCCGAATATGAAGCTCTGATAGCCGGATTAAAGATCGCAAAGGAACTAGAAGTCGCAAAGCTGAACATCTTTTGCGACTCCAAGTTAGTTGTGAATCAAGTCATTGGAAGATTCCAAGCTAAAAGTGCAAGATTGATTTTATACTTAAAGAAAGTGAAAGAACTACTGAATGATTTTGATCACTACAGCATATCTCATATTCTACGGTCAGAGAATCAGCAGGCAGACAAGTTGGCAAAGATGGCTAGTTCTGACGATCCTGAAGTGACTGGGCTAGCCCCCGTTGAAGTACTTCGGTCCCCTAGCATAGATCAGATGGAAATCGACCTAGTACTAGAGACGGAACCAGAAAGGGAGTCCTGGATGACCCCTATAAAGAATTTCCTAATGGATGGAACGCTTCCGACCAAGAAAAGCGAGAGGCGTAAAGTGATTCGTAAAGCCGCCCGATACGTTCTGCAAGACGGAATTCTTTACAGACAAGGGTTTTCAATGCCCCTCCTTCGGTGTGTAGCCCACGATGACATTAAACGTGTGCTGCAAGAAGTCCACGAAGGCGAGTGTGGCGACCACACTGGAGGGCAAACTTTGGCAAAAAAGGTATTGCGGCATGGTTATTTCTGGCCTACCATAAACAAGGATGCAGTAAGATATGCACGACGATGTGATGCTTGCCAGAGATTTTCAAAGATACCTAGAGCGCCTCCAAGTCAGTTAAAAACAATGATGAGTCCATGGCCTTTCGCTATGTGGGGAATTGATATCATAGGAAGTCTCCCCATAGCAAGGGGCGGAGCAAAGTTCGCTATTGTGGCCGTAGGTTATTTCACTAAGTGGGTCGAGGCTGAACCACTAACTACAATCACAACTAAACGAGTGATCAACTTCATCGTGAGAAACATCATCTGTCGATTTGGGATTCCAAAGATTGTAATAACAGACAACGGAACTCAGTTCGATAGTGCTGAATTCAGAAACTTCTGCCAAAAATACCACATCGAGAATCGGTACACCTCTGTGGCGCACCCACAATCGAACGGACAAGTCGAAGCGGCAAATAAAGTAATTAAGTCCATTCTGAAAAGAAGAATGAAGCGGGCTAGAGCCATGTGGGCTGATGAATTGCCCTTGGCACTATGGGCCTACAGGACAACATATAAATCAGCAACAGGACATACCCCGTTCTCCCTTGCTTTTGGAACGGAAGCAGTCATCCCGGTTGAGATAAAGGTACCTTCTCATCGGGTGACTTATTATGATCCAATGACCAATAATGAATTGCTCCTTGAGTCCCTGGATATGATCGAAGAAAAGAGGGATGAAGCAGACCTGCGTGCCCTGAGATGCAAACAACAAGTCGCCCGATATTACAACAAAAAGGTTCGAGCCCGAACCTGGGGACCCGGAGACTTGGTTCTGAAACGTGTCTTTCCACCCCCAACTCATATGGGAGCAAAGTGGGAAGGACCGTACTCTATTCTGAGCAATCTTGATAATGGAACCTTCAAGCTGGCAACCGTAGATGGAAAGGAAATCCCCAGAGTGTGGAATGCCCAACATTTACGGCCATATTTAACATGAGAGTTTCAAATTTATTCTTTTGCTTTGTTAAAAAACTATGTACAGGGCATGACTTGCCTAGAATAGTCTGATTCCTTAAAGCAAGAGATTATAAAGTGGACGTAGGTCATGATTCGACCGAACCACTATAAAAATACTATGTGTCATTTGCCTTTATTGCATCTTTATTTATTTGCCTGTTTATTTTTATGAAAATCAATGTGAATAATGCAGGTACATAAGTCCGGTGCCAACCGTTCCCCCCGTAGACTAATCGGAGGAATCCAAAGCCTTGGCAAAGGCTCCGACTGTTTGTCCGATTAGTTTTAATCCACGGAGCATGGGTTAAAGTGTACACCTAGGATGAGTTTGATGAGCATGCATGATTGCAGACTGCTTGATCCGTGACTCTAACTCTCCAGAGAGAGAGAGAGTATAAAAGCGTCTCTGATTGAGTGCTGAGAAATAGCTCCTTCCCCGCTGAAGGATCGGGGAGCGAATGAGTTGCTGAGCACGAACTCTAACTCTCCAGAGAGAGAGAGAGAGAGTATAAAAGCGTCTCTGATTGAGCGCTGAGAAAGAGCTCCTTTCCCGCTGAAGGATCGGGGTGCGAATGAATCGCTGAGCTCGAACTCTAACTCTCCAGAGAGAGAGTATAAAAGCGTCTCCGATTGAGCGCTGAGAAAGAGCTCCTTTCCCGCTGAAGGATCGGGGAGCGAGTGAATCGCTGAGCTCGAACTCTAACTCTCCAGAGAGAGAGAGAGTATAAAAGCGTCTCCGATTGAGCGCTGAGAAAGAGCTCCTTTCCCGCTGAAGGATCGGGGAGCGAGTGAATCGCTGAGCTCGAACTCTAACTCTCCAGAGAGAGAGAGAGAGAGTATAAAAGCGTCTCCGATTAAGCGCTGAGAAAGAGCTCCTTTCCCGCTGAAGGATCGGGGAGCGAATGAATCGCTGAGCTCGAACTCTAACTCTCCAGAGAGAGAGAGTATAAAAGCGTCTCCGATTGAGCGCTGAGAAAGAGCTCCTTTCCCGCTGAAGGATCGGGGAGCGAGTGAATCGCTGAGCTCGAACTCTAAATCTCCAGAGAGAGAGAGAGAGTATAAAAGCGTCTCCGATTGAGCGCTGAGAAAGAGCTCCTTTCCCGCTGAAGGATCGGGGAGCGAGTGAATCGCTGAGCTCGAACTCTAACTCTCCAGAGAGAGAGAAAGTATAAAAGCGTCTCCGATTGAGCGCTGAGAAGGAACTTTTTCCCTGCTAAAGGATCGGGGACCGACTGAACTACTGTTATCCCATGAAATCTCCTATGCCCCCATATTCAGAAATAGGGGGCAACTTGCCGACAGTACTAATCAATTCTTAGTAAACCCCAGTCAGATGCTACAGTAACAACTGATTGGGGGGCACATGCACTCGTATACATACACTGAACTTTGATACAGCAGTGTAACATAGCATGAAAATTCTTCTTCCTGTTGATTGACTGATTTGTAGTTATTATTAGTTAGCTAATGACTAAACATGGAAAGTTTATCTGGATACAGGTACACAATGATGCAAGGAGAGATAAACTTTTGTTTATATACTGCGAATCAACAAAGTGAAAAACAACCTAGAAACAAAAGTGAGGACCAGTCTCACAATTACACTTCCTGGCCAGTGGAAAACTTAAAGACAAAATATCAACAAGCAACAAATATCCTATTTACGCTTTGACCTTTTCTCTTGCTTCTGCCTCTCCAGCCTCTCCTTGTCGGCTTCAGATGATCCCCTTTTTTCCTCTTCCGCTTGTCTACGAGGGGAACATCCGACTCCTCTGAAGTCTCCTCTTCCACCTCTTTTCTCTTGCTTCTACTAGAGAGAGAAGCCGGGAAGTCATCGGGGTTTGCGAAGTGAAGCTGTCGGCTGATGGATTTGGGCTGGATTTTCACAATCATCCCAGTTTTGGGATCGAATTCTGCAAGAGGGACTACGTCCAAAGCCTCATCTCCCACCTTCTTCGAAGCCAACTCTTTCTCCTGTCTGGCTTTTCGGCTGGCCAAGGTTTCCTCGTCATCATCATCGGCCTTTTTGGTGCCGATAATGTCCTCCTCGTCATCTACATGGCGGCCATCCATATCTTTCAAAGCTTCGATAGTCTCAGCATCTTTGGGTACATCGGTGCTAGGTGCCGGGATGCTTCCTTCTACTGTTGTGACCTTAGCCTGCTCTGAAACATCAATACCAGCACCCGGCAGGACAGCATCCTTCTCCACTTCTCTCTCTTTTTCAGCACCCTTGTCGACGGGCTCGCCACTTGCATTACGAGAGACACACATTACTAATTCAATTGGTTGTTCTGCCAGACGACAACAATTCACAACTGCTCTAACAAATTGTGGGGAAAAGAGAGAAATACCTTCAGCAGATGCTTCTTCTTGAGTAGTTGCAGAGGCTCCAATGACCATGGGAGTTCGACCCAAAGGGATTAATGGATCATCGGGATGGTATTCCTCAACCCCGGAGGTCTTGGGCTCCACGGCCGAACTCGAGCCCTCATCAGCTTTTCCTTTACCCTTAGCCAGGGTCCTCTCCTTTTCCATCTCTGCCAGAATTAGGCGATGACCCTCTGCCAGGTCCTCAGGCTCATTGTCCCTTAGGATGCTTTTCATCAATTCATCCTCATCGATTTCTTCGGCCCCCAGTCTATGTTTTTCACCCTCCACAATGGCATCCCATAAGTTGGTCAAAGTAACATGGTAATCCGTGATCCATGAGATGTTGCGAGTTTTGAGAACCTGGCCAAGGAAATCGAAAATCATTTCTTCAAACCCCTCGATCTCCTTCTCTCTTTCGAGGAGCTTGTTGTTAGAAGAAGTGGCCAATTCAATGGCACTTTCAACGTTCTTTTCGGCAAGGGCTGCCCTCCTCTCCGCATCCGAGACCTGGTCGTTCAAAATCACCTTTTCTGCTTTAGCCAGAGCCAAACTTTCTTTTAAACTCGCTTTTTCTGCCTCCCAAGCAGCCTTCTCAGCTTTAAAATGGCCTTGTGCTGTTTTCAACTCGATGTTGGCCATTTTGAGATCTTCAACCTCCTTCTTTAAGGCCATTTTCTCTTGGCTATTGGAGTCCAGTTCTGAATGAAAGCGCTGCTTGGCATTCTCTAATTCAGTCCTATAATTTTCAGCGTCCCTCCGTGCTAAAGCAAGCTGGGACTAAGCATCTTCCAGGTCCTTTTCCAATTTTGTCCTAGCCCTTTCGTTATTTTCAAGTTTTGCTTTAGATCTGTGTGCTTCTATTTCGAGTGTTCGGATGACTTCCGAAAGGTTAACTGCGTGTTTCTTCATCATCTCATATTGCCTGGCTGCGTGCTGGATGTGCCCGATAACTTCATTATCCCAGTTTTTAAGGACAGGTTCCAAGGCAGGAACAAATACCATCCTGTCAAAGAATATGCCTGGAAATTGTTCCCGCAGCTTTTCCAGCCTACCTTGGATCTCGGGACCATGGACGTAATCCCGTGACCCGGGGGCAGCTAACTCTGGTTGGCTGGTGGGGACAATGTCACTTCTCTCCTTCTCAGTCTCTTTGGATGAATCTTTGTCCCTATCTTTAGATTCGTGGTGCCTTTTGGACGACCGACTGTGGGAAGGTGCACTCTTTGGAGGAGTCAACTCTTTTGGAAGTTTCTTTCCCCCTGTCGGAACTATCGGATGACTCGAAGGCCTGGTAATGGTTGATTTGGGTGGAGATCGAGGTTGCGAGGAACTCGGCCTATGAGAAGGACCGCGAGAGCGTTCAGTATCCGGGCGAAGGCTGGGTGTGCCCTCACGAAGAGAACGATACGAATAAGATTTCCTGTGGGACATCGTTCCTGTAAAAAAAAAGGGCATATTAAAACTTTGAATACCCACGATATAAGAGTGCAGGGTCAGACAGTGTGAGTGATGTGTGCATCCCATATAATTCCCCCTAACAGACCCGGGCCAGAAGACAGGCTCGTCTGACCAGTTTCTCGTCCTCTAGTTGGAACACTGATCTCTTCAGGAGCAAGGAAGAAAGGCCCCTCTTCATAGTCTTTTTTTGTATATACAACATCGGGTAGAGGGATTTTATTCAGCTCATCAAATAACTGCTCTTCTGTCAAGTCATCGGGAGCAACGGTTTCAATTGGAGCAGAGATAGGAATTTCCTTGGACACGTCATCGCGGACCTCATCCCCTCTGTATATGTTCAGGTCCTCATCGTCTTGGATGACTATCGGAGAAGGACTCTTGCGAAACTTAGTTGTTTCTGCCGCTTGCGAAGTTCCCTCTCCTTCCGTTGGGGGCACATACTTATAAGGTTTGCCGCCGGTCCCAAGTCCAAATCTTCTGTCCAGAAGACGATGCTTATGAAGATTGTCATCAGTAATGCATTTTTTAATCCTTAAAAAGTCGGATCTGCTTTGATGAAGAATAGATAACCGATGGTTGTACAACGGACCCTCCGTTTTCGGGAAGATGTGATCTGTTTAAGACAAAGGAAAAAGCGGAAGAATGTTAATACTTAGACTCCTTGAGCAAGATATTCGACTAGGTGATCAAAGTTTACTTGATTTGAGCCATCTTCGTGAGCATCCAGCCTGTTTCCTTATATAAAACCAGTCGGACTTAGGATCCCCAATGTTGCTGTATCCGTCGTACAAAACTTTCCTATTCGCAACCAATTCAAAGAAAGAGAAATTTGGAGTTGCCGAAGAACGGTGCTTGAAAAGAAAGAAGAACACCAGATCTCTGAATTTAAGCTCGGCGTGTAGGATCTCCGCATATGCAACATATAGAGAGTATAGAGATGCGTAGGCGTTTGGATGAAGCTGCATTGGAGCAATACCTAGTCGTCTTAAAGTTTCGATGGCGATCGGAGGAAACGGAGGAATAGCTCCTACTAGACACATTGTTCGACTGATCGCCATATACCCTTCCGGAGCTAGGTGGGGTCTATCTTCGCTTCCAGGCGTCAAGACATCGTCCCAAGGAATTCCGTGTCTTAAGCAGATTCTTTTAAGTTTTATCTCATCAAGCTTGGATGCTAAAGAATCAGAAAATTTATCTATCCCGAGTGCGCCTGGGATCTCGTCATGAGCTCGCTCATCAGTCTCAGAATCGTTGCTGGAGGAAGTACTTTCTGTTGGATCTGATTATGTGGCTTCGTACTCAGATCCAGAATCTTCACCTCCCGGATTGATTGGAGGAATTTCAGGGTTGTACTGTTCAGGAATCTCGGATTCCGCTTCTGTCACGGATCTTGAAGAAGAGTGATCATTCGACATTGCTGCTAGGACGAGAAAATATGAACAATAAGATTAACACTACCCGTCCCCCGTGTGTGCAAGTACTGGTGTGTGTACTCGTGTGTGCATTAAAAATAAAGCGTGAAAGCAATCAAGATCATCAAAATATTAGTCGTCGTATGCAGTCAAATTATGAGGTCATTTAGTCCAGAAAGTCCAACGTCAAGGCTCTATCCTAACTGTTCAGAGTTTTATGGTGACAAGGCGTTGATTAAAGTCTGAAATTTCTTCGTATCGTCAGCTATGAGTCGGATCGCAAAGCAGAGGGATCATCCCTTTCGGATCGCATGGCAGAGGGATCGCCCCTTTCGGATCGCAGGGCAGAGGAATCGCCCCCCATCGAATCGCCGGGCGAAGGGATCGCTCCTTCACGAACCGTTGCGACCCCCACGATACTTCCCTTTGCTGCCACCACGATCTTTCGTCTCGCCACTCACTTTCGTCTTCTCTTCTTGACCACGACCCGAACCGGCCTTCCCTCTTCTTCTTCTTCCTCCTTCGTTTCCCTCCTCTCCTTTCCATCCTCGAACTCCGAGCTCTACATCAATTAGCCATGGCGTTTTGATGATTTCGTCAGAAAAGCACAAATTTCCATCGTTTCTAGTCGAGAAAGTTCATGAAAGAGCGACGTTCGCGAATAAGAATACTTTTTGTGGAGTTACCTTTCTAAAGATTGAGAGAATGCTCGGATTTTCGAAGGATTGAAAAACTTGGGTTCGTTCTTCGATAGTGCAGGCGAAACGATTCGGCAAAAAGAAAGAAGAAGGAGAATGAAGAGGAAAGGGACGGTTTATATAGGCAAAGAGGGCGACCGTTTGTCTCCCTTTCTTTGCCCTATTCGGTCCATGAAACACCATACAGGCCACGATCCAAAGCTTGTGTCGCATGGAAGCCCACGGACCGCCTCAAACGATGGCCCACCAAGCTCGAAGCCCGACACGGCTCGAAGAAAAGTCCGCCGCGTCTCGCACAAAAGTCTAGATACTCAGCTCGAGACGAGCACGTGACCACTCGGACCGTGGCGCTCTATGGCGATCCGATTCGTGCATACGTTGATTTGAACCAATGCGACTATTGATTTGCGTCCCTTCAGGAAAAGGTAGATCAGAATCTTCGAAGCATGTTCCATCATCGATAAAACATACTTCGAGGGGGCAAAATGTTGGCTCTCTTTTTGACCAAGCCACCCAGGATCATTCGTAAGAGGAAAGCAGGAAACCGCGTTCCCCAAGAATATGAAGGAATGGATCGCACTCTATCGACTCGCCCACGAAGGATCGCGTCTCGACGGATCGCCCACATAGGATCGCGTCTCGACAGATCGCCCCCATCTCATCAGCGAACGACACATCCAGGCGATCCGATCCAAACTTATATTGTTGCCCAGAGCGAACCGATCCGATCCCTTGGTGCATGGCGAACCCTCTGACCCATTCAAGCGCGAGCTAGTCTTCAGCGATCCGAATCGCACGGATCTGGCGACACGTGTCCCTAACCGTCATCTGGACCAATTCTCCCCATCTGCACGATCCGATTTTCAAGCAGATCGCGACACCTGTACACAACGGCTAATTTGACTATTTCCTCAACGGTGGCGATGCGATCCGATGTTCTCGGGATCTGTGCCACGTGTTATCACGACCCGCCTGACAAAATCAGCTATAAATAGCCCAGAGCTTGGCATTTTTTGGGATCTTTTGGCAATACTGAGTACTGAATCCGCCATTGTTGTCAAACTACTGAAATATTGAGAGAAATTCTCGTTGTATTAGCTTTCAAAGCGTAGTCAATAACATATAAAGTGGACGTAGGCTCGTTAACGCCGAACCACTATAAATTCTGAGTGTTATTTTCTTTTTCCTCGTTCTTCATTTGAAATTCTATAACATTCATAACAATTTGGGTGTTAGGTCCAAATTTCGATCTAACACATGTCAGAATTCATAAGCATCTTACAGCGGAAGGAATTCAAAGTATAATATACTTTAAATATAGCTTTACCTTATAAAACAAACTGCCTAACCAGTATCCAAAGCTTATACCATCTCTGTCATGAACCTAACCTGGAAGTATGTAATGAGGAGAGGGTCAGAACATAAGTTCCGTGTGAGTGGACTTAGAATAAACTTATGTATAATCCTACATATATCGTTCAGTTATATTTTCTTGCTTGTTAGGTTATTCCCGATATTAGCTCTCTAGACTATACTCATGTCCCACTAGTAGATTAACCTAATACAATGTATATGTAGATACCCCCAACTCGTATAATCCTTTCCATGTATATATACAGTCCCTTGCTGTATGTCGTACGGGCTTCATCATGTAAATCTATACTACTTTAGTGTAGTGCCACCATTCTCGAAATTGTTTGGACTACCACTCTTGATCTTGCTAGATTCCGTTTATTACCTAGATCTAATTTTGGGTTTTCTATCCAGCACTTCCTAGATACAACCAAGGTTTACGCTACCCAGGGCCATTGGGGTTTATGCTACCTATTGAACGCTTTCTAGATCCGACCAGTGTTTATGCTACCTAGGGCCACTAGGGTTTATGCTACCTATCGAACAATGCCCCCTAGTCTAGGACACACTACCCAGAGCGATATATGTTCCTAGACTTTACGTCCCAATCGTGTCGTTAAACGTGCTAGATATCTAGTTGCACATGTCCTCTATATGTGCGGCCCGAGTCCCATGGCAGGAAAAATCAAGAAACACGGAACTCAGTCGGGAGCTTTATGTTATCTGCCGATGCATATGCTAAGGTTTGTTTTATCTGTATGTGGATATGATCCCACTTGACCTCTCCCTCAACTAATGAAAGGCACCCAAGAAAATCAAGAATGAGAATTGTACGCATACCCTCTATGCCCCGACAAACCTATTGGCCACCCTCACCCATAACTAGATAGCAAAGTATATGGTCTGTTGGAGTTCTCCGCCTTTCTGCTTGCTTATCACGATTGACTCAAGATAGTAGGTAGACGACGACGACGTGCTATCAAAGGGCTAAACAAGATATCGCTGCCTCACGCTGACCCATCCTAGTCTTTAGGTTTCTTATATTGCAACCAAGGCATACCCTTGGCTCTTCTAACGCAGACCTTAACCTCTGTGAGCCTAGGAGGATCATCTGCAACCTCACAGAGGGATACCAAGAGTACCCTCACGTCCCCTCGAAGCCGCGTGCTTCGTAACCCAGTTCGTTAAAGCCTTCTTCATGATCAGATGGACGTTCGCTCCTCCTCGTGTTCTACTTGGCTTTCTTGACTAAGTTTTACGACTTAGTTCTCTTAACTAAGGTTCACTACTTAGTTTCCTGAATCGTTAGCTTTCTTAACCAAGGTTCACTACATAGTTTCCTGAATCGTTAGCTTTCTTAACTAAGGTTTACTACTTAGACCTCTTAACTAAGGTTTACTACTTAGTTCTCTTAATCGTTCGTTTTCTTAACTAAGGTTTACAACTTAGTCCTCTTAACTAAGGTTTATTACTTGGTTCTCTTAACTAACTTTTGATACTTAGATTCTGTTACTTAGTTCTCTTTAACTAAGGTTTGTTACTTAGTTCCTTTTAACTAAGGTTTACCAATGAATTCAAGCATGACTTAAGTTCTCTTTATCAAATGATAGCGCATGGGTGTTTTCCCAAATTTCCTGCTTAGATTAACTTATTTCATGGTATAAGTCGTCCCACCCTTCGAGTCTTGTATTACATTTTAAGTCATATTCATTTCTTATCCTAGGATAAGTTTATCTATTATTTAATCTTATCATTCCCCACTTTTCCTTGCTTTGATACTGTTATATTGGTTAAGTTTGCCCATGTGTCCAAGTTGACTAAACCCCCAATCATGTATTTAATTCAACCCACATACCATGCTAAATTGGTTAAGCGTTCTCTATCAGTTCATGTTGACTTAACCCGCCCATATATCATGTCAAATTGGTTAAGTGTTATCTAGCGGTTCACGTTGACTTAACCCACCCATATATCATGTCAAATTGGTTAAGTGTTGTCTAGTGTTTCATGTTGACTTAACCTTACCATACTACCATGTGTCATTAGCATTAATTAATTATTAATGCCCAACCTAACACATTAGACTATTGTTGCGGTCACTGGATGTGTCGGTTGGTTCCGGGCAGGATTACACCACAACTCAATCTAACCTCGGATTTCAAGCACGTTATGACTAACTTCTCACATTAGAACCTATTGTTTGCAGCCACTGGATGTGCCGGGCGGTTCCGGGAAGGATTACACCGCAAACTCATTTTAACCTCGAGTTAGCCACGTTTCATGTTTAGCCAATTAACAATTCATGTCTATTCTAGGTGTCATAGGCCAATTATAAATTTACAAGCATGTTCATGTTCCTTCTAGATATCGAATGTCAATTACCAATTCATAAGCATGTTCATGTTCAAGTTATGCCACTATTGTCAATTTCATGTTATGTGTCGAATTCCATAATTACATAAAAACATGGTTTGTCCAACATATTCCATTTTTAATTATGTTTCTAGGATCTTAACGGCATATCCAATTTTCAAGTCTCAAATTCAAGCTTTACCCAAAAAAAACCAATTTATGTTCATGCTTATAATCCCGTTAATAGGCTATACCTATTATTCCAGTTTCCCATACATGTGTTCCTAACAGGTTGCTATCATTCCTCATATGTTGGTTAAGCTTATTCATATGTCAAGTGCTACTTAACCCATTTCTACTTTGCTTACACAACCATTCGTGTAATAATCTTTTTACCCATATTGCCTAATTCATCGATTAAATCTCAAGCTCTTCCCAAATAACTATAATTTACGCGCTGTTGACCTTGGCTCGAAGGTAGCCAAAGTTTCAAAAATAAAAAGGAAGAATAGGGAAGAGGAATAGATTAAGCATACAAAGATTATTTTAAATTGCAACATGAATTGTAACTGAGGAATGACGAACGATAATAATACTATTATGCATGAAGTGTATTGTAATCTCACTCACTGATTTAAGAACGGATCTTGAATTCTGGGATCTGATTTCTAAAACTGAATAGCTATCCCTTGACGTAGATTATTGATCCTCCAATTTAGATTTGATTCTTAGAAAATAGTTGTTGAAGTCGTTGAATTAGCCTTTGATTCTCTACTTGAATTCTAACGAAGAACTTGAGCAGCATAACCCCGTCTTTGATTTATTTTGATATGAATTATGGAAGAGTATAGGCATAATGAAGATGTGTAGAGAAAATTGTAGCCTTAGGGGTGCTTATATAGGTGCTCAAGACCTTATCGTACACGCAGCGCTGAGTCAGCGTTGAACCCAGTTAAGAAATTTGTCCAGGTTCGCAGATGAATCTAGCCAAATCTTATCGTACACGCAGCACTGAGTCAGCATTGTGTCCCGCAAGCTGTTTTGGCGTAGAAATTCGAATTTCGAATGTTTGAATTGTTTTGGCGTAGAAATTTGATTTTTGAACTTTTGAATTTCTGGAATTTATTTAACTATTTTATTCACATGAAATATTATTATATGTATACAATTACTCTACCGACCATTTTACGCGTATATATATATGCACAATTTTTCGTTTTATTTTCAAAATTCAAACGATGTTGCACCGTTATTTGATTCTTGCCATATTTCATTGACTGTAGCCTTATATTGAATTTTATCTTTTGTATACATATATTTATGCATATATATATATATATATATATTCTCATATATACACATATATTTTCTTTATTTGCTTATATGTACGTTCTTATCCTTTCAAATTTTGAATTTGTATACGTATATATATTTGCATGTTCAGTTGGCCCTCTCTAAAACAAAGATAAAAATTATGCCGCCCCCAGGGTTCGATCCCCCGACCTCCATGTTACAAATCCAATGTCTTAACTAACTGAGCTACGAAGTCTTTTGTTAATAAGTGTTAGAACAATGAAAATTATTGTTCTCTCCTTACTTCTCTTTTTCATGTTAGTTACAATACTTAAATTAAACCATTGCATGAATCTTTTAATGTTAATGCATTATGTTTGCAAATCAGTGCATGTAAGATATTTACATTGCATGCAACCAATCCTTTCTTTCTTTTAATGCATGCATTACATTTTTTTTCAGTGCATGTATTTATTACATGCAATCCTTATTTTGTTCTTTATTTTATATTTTAATTTGTTTGTGTGTATATATATATATATATATATACATATATATATATATATATATATATTTCTCTTGTGCGTATACAAACTTCTAGGCTTAATAACTTCTTCATATGATGTCCGTTTTACGCAAACCAGGTGTCTATCTTGACCAGAATTCCGAGAGGGACGCAATGGTGATGTTTGTTTTACTTAATTCCTGATATTTAAATTTAGTATTTTTATTTTCACATCTCTTCGATTACACACATTCTTATCGCATTAATTTCCTTACTCTTCAATGTATGAATTAATTTTTCATTATACATCACCATTATTTACCTATCTATGCATATATACATATTTGTACATTTTTAATTATATTAAAAATGTGGGGTGTCACATTCTCCCACCCTTAAAGAATTTCGTCCCCGAAATTCGATAAGAGTAAAATAGATAATTCCTCGCAATATCCATCCATCCAGTGTGCATCCAATTGTTGCAAACATTGTGCACATGTGCAAAGTGAGATACATTATAGTAAAGTATGTATGCCTAATTTGGATCCACCTATATGTATGCAAATTAAAAAAAAACTTTCAAAACATGATGCTCACATCCTAAATATACTTACAGTTCTATATGAATGCAATATTCTTGAAAAATCAAAATATTTTTCATCCAAGTTTTCCCATACTCTTATAGAATAAGAGCATTGTTCACCCAATTGTCGCATCCAAAACCCTACCAAACATCGTTAAATTCAAAATTTAGAAAAATCTAATTTTCTAAATTCGATTTCGTATGTTACAAAAAGATATAAAACTGAAGAATTTACATTTTCCGCTGTACCTTTTATAATTGCACTTGGATTTTTATATAACTATTCTATAAAAACTTCCTACTTTCCTATCCAAGCACAACCACACAAGAAAACTTTCCTTTCTCTTTCATCTTATCTTGGAATAGCTTCATATTTATTCATCTTTTTCTTAAGATTTCCATTTTCTTTTCCCGTCACATTTGTTGCCTTACTGAATTTATTGTCGCTTGTTAGCTTAGGCTTTTCTCTTTCGTAGCTTATTTGAGTTAATCCAATTACTTAAGTTTATTATTTCAAATAAGATTTTTCTATTTTCAACTCAAACAGCATCCTAAACAGCTACTACTATGGGCCAAGAATCTTAGGATTTTGTCATCTCAGACAATTGCGAGTCCACACAACAGGATCTACCCATTTACTTGCCCTTTACTACTTAGTAGTCACTACTAGTCCTTGCTGTGCATTACTAGCCTATACTTTTTCTCTCTTTCTCAAGCAACAAAGCTAGGTTTCTCAATGCTTATGCATTCTACGGGAATTTTCCATTAGTTTAATATTAGCTAATCCCTTACTGTAAATTGGCAAGAGAGTAGCTCCCTAAATATCAACCCCGAAGACTGAAATCAACATCAGATTGACATTCAGAGAATCATTCAACTCAAACAATCTCTAGTTGGTTCCAATTGTTTAATTCATAGCTTTAACTTCCTCTTGTCCTTTTCTAGGCACTAATCCTTACCTACTCCATTCTTTTTAAAACATGGTCTGGCCTCCTTTCTTTTCATTACATTTTTCTTTCGAAAATTAAAAGTGTTAAAACTTTGTTTTCTTCTCCAAAACTTGTTTTCGCCAAACCATAAAAACATGTTACAGAATAAAATGCAAAACATTTTTTTTCAAATCACAAAACTGGAGTAGACAAGGACAACTATCGGGCTTACATTGTTTCTAATTACAATGTTAATTTAACTACTCGCTATAAGGTGCAGACATCTATTCTATTCCTATAAATTATTTTGTCCACCCAACAAAATTTCTTCGTAAATCAATAATCAAAATTTATTGTTAACAGAATAGAATTTCCTTTTACAAAACGCAACACTTTCTTTTCAATCCTTTCATATATTATAATATGGAAACTAGCGAGCTATATATGCTCTATATTATGCACTTTTTAATGAGAGTGTTCTTTTAAAACAAGAAATCATTGTTTTACCAAAGTATACACCACTTTACTTTAAAAACCCAACATGCACTGATTATGTCCTTTACGTATTTTTCTTAAACATCAAAAATACTTTTAAGATTAAAACTTGAAAAACACCACAAACACTTTTACAAATTCAAGTTCTTAAAAGTTTATTACTGGGTTAGACTCAAAGTGTGTCTTTCAACTCAACTAGGCTTTCCTAGGCACTTTCCAAACCAATTCTCTCAACTATATATATTCCTAATCCATTTTCCACATTTTAACCTTTTTCTAACTTATGAGGTTTCACTTCTAAACCCACTACTCTGAAATAACAACATTTCTGTTTTAATTCTTATGGGACACTTTCTTTCTCCAATAACAAATCATATTGTACACTTTCCAACCAAACCACCTAAGGGTCTTAAAATTTCTAGGTTCATTCCTTTAGTGTACAAAATAGCTAAACCAACTCTTTCCATTCCTAATGGGCTACTTTATGGATTTAGGTTTAATTATACAATATATTTATACTTTAGAAAATACAAATACGTTTACTCATTATCTCTCTAAGATCACTAAACCGAAGCTCTGATACTAGATGTAACAGCCTGGATTTCGACAGACCGAATTTTTTCCAAATACCCAATCTATCGGAACCCGAGTTGGGCGCTCTGGTATCCTACAGAAAAAGACAGAGATAAAGAAAACATGTCAGAATTCGTAAGCATCTTACAGCGGAAGGAATTCAAAGTATAATATACTTTAAATATCGATTTACCTTATAAAACATACTGCCTAACCAATATCCAAAGCTTATACCATCTCTGTCATGAACCTAACCTGGAAGTATGTATGAGGAGGGGGTCAGAACATAAGTTCTACGTGAGTGGAATTAGAATAAACTTCTGTATAATCCTACATATACCGTTCATTTATATTTTCTTGCTTATTAGGTTATTCGCGATATTAGCTCTCTAGGCTATACTCATGTCCCACTAGCAGATTAACCTAATACAACGTATATGTAGATACCCCCAGCTCGTATAATCCTTTCCAAGTATATATACAGTCCCTTGTCGTATGTCGTACGGGCTTCATCATGTAAATCTATACTACTTTAGTGTAGTTCCACCATTCTCGAAATCGTTTGGACTACCACTCTTGATCTTGCTAGATTCCGTTTATTACCTAGATATAATCTAGGGTTTTCTATCCAGTGCTTCCTAGATTCAACCAGGGTTTACGCTACCCAGGGCCACTGGGGTTTATGCTAACTATTGAACGCTTTCTCGATCCGACCAGGGTTTATGCTACCTAGGGCCAATAGGGTTTATGCTACCTATCGAACAATGCCCCCCAGTCTAGGACACACTACCCAGAGCGATATATGTTCCTAGACTTTACGTCTCAATCATGTCGTTAAACGTGCTAGATATCTAGTTGCACATGTCCTCTATATTTGCGGCCCGAGTCCCATGGCAGGAAAAATCAAGAAACACGGAAAAATCAAGAAACACGGAAAAATCAAGAAATTTGATTTTTAAACTTTTGAATTTCTGGAATTTATTTAACTTTTTTATTCACATGAAATATTCTTATATGTATACAATTACTCTATCGACCATTTTACGCGTATATATATACGCATATTATTTCGTTTTATCTTCAAAATTCAAACGATGTGGCACCATTATTTGATTCTTGCCATATTTCATTGACTGTAGCCTTATCTTAAATTTTATCTTTTGTATACATACATTTATGCATATATATATATATATATTCTCATATATATACATACATATATTTTCTTTATTTCCTTATATGTACGTTCTTATCCTTTCAAATTTTGAATTTGTATACGTACATATATTTGCATGTTCAGTTGGCCCTCTCTAGAAAAAAGATAAAAATTATGCCGCGGCCGGGGTTCGATCCCCCGACCTCCATGTTACAAATCCAATGTCTTAACCAACTGAGCTATGAAGTCTTTTGATAATAAGTCTTAGAACAATGATAATTATTGTTCTCTCCTTACTTCTCTTTTTCATGTTAGTTACAATACTTAAATTAAACCATTGCATGAATCTTCTTCTTTTAATGTTAATGCATTATGTTTGCAAATCAGTGCATGCAAGAAATTTACATTGCATGCAACCAATCCTTTCTTTCTTTTAATGCATGCATTACATTTTTTTTCAGTGCATGTATTTATTACATGCAATCCTTATTTTATTCTTTATTTTATATTTTAATTTGTTTGTATATATATATACACACGCACGCACACACACACACACACACACACATATATATATATATATATATATATATATATATATATTTCTCTTTTGCATACACAAACTTCTAGGTTTAATAACTTCTTCATATGATGTCCGTTTTACGCAAACCAGGTGTCTATCTTGACCAGAATTCGGAGGCGTACGCAATGGTGATGTCCATTTTACTTAGTTCCTGATATTTAAATTAAGTATTTTTATTTTCTCATCTCTTCGATTACACATATTGTTATCGCATTAATTTCCTTACTCTTCAATGTATGAATTAATTTTTCATTATACATCACCATTATTTACCTATCTATGCATATATTCATATTTGTACATTTTTAATTATATTAAAAATGTGGGGTGTTACAAGGTTAGACTCATTTATGGTGTAAGGCTGCCCAGACCCGCCCGGCAAATCCAGCAACCACAAACAGTAGTCTAATGTGAGAGGTCAAAGGCATAAATTAAATGAGTAATAAAGGCCTAAGACATGAGGTTAGACTCGTTTGTGGTGTAAGACTGCCCGGAACCGCCCGGAAAATCCAGCAACCAAAAACGGTAGTCTAATGTGAGAGGTCGAAGGCATAAATTAAATGATGCTTAGACACGAGGTTAAGTCTGGCTTGTGGTGGAAGTCTGCCCGGAACCGCCCGACATATCCGGCTGCCACAAGCAATCGACTTAATGTCAGAGGTCTGTGCATTAATAATTAATTAATGCTGATCAAAGATGAATATGAATGACAAACAGAAGATTTGGTTAAGTGAGTGATTCCCTGAGTACCAATTTGATGTTGATTTCGGTCTTCGGGGTTGATACTTAGGGAGTTATTCTCTTAACCAATGTATCTGTGAACTAAGATGTATTTAATCATAAATTAAGTAAAACATGGTAAGTGGATAGGGTTAAGACCAGCTTAACCAATAATATATTATAATAAGTAGGTAGAGTTAAGTCTAGCTTAACCAATAATATTTATATTAATCTGATAAGTGGATATGGTTAAGGCAAACTTAACCAATAATACATATTGACCTGATAAGTGGATGGAGTTAAGACCAACTTAGCCGATAATATATAAGTGGATACGGTCAAGACCAGCTTAACCAATAATATATAAGTGGATAGGGTTAAGACCAACTTAACCAAATATATTGATCTGATAAGCGGATAGGGTTAAGACAAGCTTAACCAATAACGCACGTTGATTTGATAAGTGGGTAACATGGGTGATGTGTGGGATATAATCATTAACACTTAACCAAGATAAACATGTGGTGGGACATGGGGGTTAAGTGGATGACATGGGAGACATGTGAAATACGATTAGAGACACTTAACCCAATTGAAACATGTAAGAAGACATGAATAAGAAGGGGGTTAAGTGGGAAAATTCTAGTGAGGACCAAGCATAGGTGGAAAGCTTGTGTCAAGCATGGGGGACCTATTTCAAACCAGTAACCCATTAACTATCTTTGTGAGCTCGAGTTAGATCGAGGACGGGACACGCTTACTGAGTTTGATTGTAAGAGGTCATAATGGGTTAACGGTGACAACGCAAGTCCAACGGGGTCATGTGCATGCGTGGGCTTGGGCTGGTAGGTAAGACGTTGTTGCATCGTGTAGATATAAGGCGCGCATCTTTAGTGGTATCGGGTTTCCACTTTGGGGAGTGATACACCCCGCTGTGGGACCAGCACGGGTATTTACGAGTTAGGGAGACAATCGAATGGGGAAGGTAGTGGGTACGACTAGCGGAGATAGAAGCAGGCGGCACCTATGAAGACACCTAGGAGTATAACTACCATATTATGAATAAACATTGTAATTAGAATGGGGAGGGTAGTGGGTACAACTAGTGGAGATAGGGGCAGGTGGCACCTATGAAGACAGCTAGGGGTACACGAAACTACCATTATTATTACTTTGTTCAGTGGGCGGGATCAACTTTTAGGGTGACTAGTAATGGTGCGGTGCAATTAACAATGGTGCAGTATAGTAATTATCCTATAGTGATTAGAAACGAGATTAACGCTAGAATATTCCTCTTGTTTGTTTGCCCACTTGTTTCACAGTCATTCCTTGTTTTACCAGTTTATGCCTTATCCTAATTACTTTAATAATTGTATCGTTAAAGTTATGGTACTCGCCAGACTTCATGTCTGACCCCCTTTTGTTTTCGCCTCTTTTCTTCCTCCCCCCCCCCAAGGTTCTCAGGATGGGACTAGTACTAGCGGAGCTCGATTTGGATCTCTTTCTCTCTATTTTGGAAGTGCTTGGATTGTTGAAAGTAAAGTTCAGCTCATCTCTTTTATGGCTACTTATGATTGGGGTTATGCTTTTTACTTTATGTACTCAGAAAACAATTTATCAAGATGGTTACTAAGTGTACTTCGTTTTACTGTTGGTTTATGAAGTTGATGTAATCAAACTATTTCTCCACTGCAATAAAAGCTGTTTTGAATTTTTCAAGTACCAATATATGTATATGTCTTGTTATATTATGTTCAATACACTAATAATACTCTATGGAAGTTAATGCATTCCTTTGAGAGTGACATTAATGGATGTGGGGTGTTACACCAGCGTTCCAGCTAGATTGACTTTGTCCAAACTAGAAGAGATGATAAACGAGATTGTGCTAATTGCAAGGTCATACCTAGAAAATGTTTTGTCTCACAACATCAACCCTTGGTATGAGTGTTTCATCTTCGAGTGGTGAAGGATAAGAGAACAAAGATTAGTAGGACGAGATGGTAGAGAATCAAAGGTGACGCCTTATGGGTGTTTAAAGATAGAGCGATGGGAGAAAGGGCATGGAACGTGGAAGGAGAAGCAAATGCCATGTGGAATGAGATGGAAACTTGCATTAGGAAAGTGGCTGTTGAGGTGTTTGGGATAACAAGAGGAAGTAAGCGAGAACCCAAGGATTCATGATGGTGGAATAACAATGTGCAAAAGGCTATCAAAGAGAAGAAGGAATGCTACAAATGCATGCACCATCATAGGAGCGAAGACAACATGCACAAGTACAAAGTGGAAAAAAGACTGCAAAGAGAGCGGTGAGTGAAGCAAGAGGTCGAGCTTATAAAGATTTGTATCATAGGCTGAGTACGAAGGAGGGTGAGAGAGACGTCTACAGGATAACCAAGCTACATTAAAGAAGGACAAGAGACTTCAACCAGGTTTAATGCGTTAAGGACGAGAACGATAGAATTTTGGTGAAGGACAACGAGATAAAAGATAGATGGAGAGCATACTTCGATAAGTTTTTCAGCAAAGAAAGTGATAGCTCTTCGATCGAGTTGGAAGACTCTACCGATATCATCGATAAATATTTTGTTTGGAGAATTCAAGAGGCTGAGGTAAAGGAGGCATTGAAACGGATGAAAACAGGCAAATCGATGGGCCTGATGACATCCCTGTTAAGGTGTGGAGATGCTTTGGAGATGTAGGGATAACCTGACTAACTAAGTTGTTTAATAATATTTTAAAATCAAACAAATTGCCAGATGAGTGGAGGAGAAGCATTTTAGTCCCAATCTTCAAGACTAAAGGAGATATTCAAAGCTGCACAAATTACAGAGGAATTAAGCTTATGAGTCATACTATGAAGCTTTGGCAGAGAGTTTGCGAACGATGTTTGAGGAGGTTGACAAGTGTCTCTAGGAATCAATTTGGTTTTATGCCTGGAAGGTCAACTACTGAGGCGATTTTCTTGATTAGGCAACTTATGGAGAGATACAGGGAGTAGAAGAAAGATCTTCACATGGTTTTTATTGATTTGGAGAAAGCTTATGATAGAGTACCGAGGAAGGTCATATGGTGGGCGCTTTAAAGGAAGAAGGTGCCATCAAAGTACATTAAGCTTATCAAGGGTATGTATGAAGGGGTCGTGACTAGTGTTAGAGCACATGATGGTGAGACCAGTGACTTTCCCATTAACATAGGGTTACATCAAGGTTCTGCTTTGATCCCCTATATTTTTGCATTAGTGATGGATGAAATCACAAAAGGTGTACAAGGGGAGATTCCTTAGTGTATGCTCTTTGCGGATGATGTTGTGTTGATTGATAAAAGTAGAATAGGAGTTAATAGACAACTGGAGTTGTGGAGGAAGACATTGGGATCGGAAGGTTTTAGAATAAGCAGAACTAAAATGGAGTATATGAAGTGTGAGTTCAGTGGTGTCAGGTCAGATGACAGAGAGGTCACCCTGGCTGGTCAAGTAGTACCCAAGAAGGAATCCTTTCGATATTTAGGATCTATGTTGCAGTGTAATGGGGAGATTGACAGGGTTGTTAGTTTTAGAATTCAAGCAGGATGGATGAAATGATGACTAGCATCTGGCATTCTCTGTGATAGGAAGATTCCTCAGAAGCTTAAGGGAAAGTTTTATAGAACACCAATCAGGCCTGCGATGTTATATGGTGTAGAATGTTGGCCTACTAAAAGGCAGCGCGTCCAGAAAATTAGTGTAGCAGAGATGCGTATGCTGCGTTGGAGTTGTGGGCATACCAGACAAGATCAGATTAGAAATGATGATATTTGGGAAAAACTTGGAGTTGCACCTGTTGAAGAGAAGTTAGTCCAACACCGCTTGAGATGGTTCGGACATCTCCAATGAAGACCGCACGATGCACCTGTGCGCATTGGAATTATAGGCCACACTGAAGGCCTAAAGAGAGGTAGAGGTCGACCTAAAATGACATGGGAGGGGATAGTAAAAAGAGATTTGAGAAATTGGATTATATCAAGTCAACAATCCATGTACCAGAATGGTAGTTTTTTTTCCGGAAATTTTGAACTTTTTTCTTTTTAACCTTTTCTTTTTCTTTTAGCTTTTTTTTCTATTTATTTATCATTTCTTTTTTTTCTTTTTCGGTTCCATGTCTAGCCAACCCCAACTTGTTTGGGATTCATGGCTTAGTTGTTGTTGTAGTGTGTATATATATATATAAATATATATATATATATATGTATATATATATATATATATGTATATATATATATATATATATGTATATATATATGGAGTGGCTATTGAGACACAAAATTACACTACACCAAAAATGCCAATTTGGCAGTGCTAATGGCCGTATCAAAATCGATTTGATACGGTTTTAAGCCGTACCAAAAAATGGCGTCTCTGTTCAATTGATACGGTTTAAAACCGTATCAAATTTCTCATTTGATACGGTTTTAAGCCGTATCAGTTGAGAAATTTGATACGGTTTTAAGCCATATCAATTGATTAATTTGATACGGTTTTAAGCCGTGTCAAATTAATGAATTGATACGGCTCAAAGCCGTATCAAATTTGAAAAATAAAAAATAAAAAAAAATACAATTAGCTGCTTCATTACAGCAAGTAGGGAGTATGGTAGACTGCAAATTCATACAATATATATTGCACTTGGTTCTTGACCAATACATATAGACAATCTAAACAAAATTACTTTGCTCGTATAAAATGCAATTTGCTCATATATAATACAATTTACAATTTAAATGATATGAAATGACTGAAACGTACAGCCGGCAACCATGATTTCCCATGATTTCCTGAATCATGTTTGGCAGTAATCTTCGAAATCATTCCTGGTGATAAGAAGTATAATTAACATAAGTATATAGCACATGCTACTTCATCCACTGTGTTGAAACACAGTAATATGTAGTTACAGTTGAGGGGTACAAGTTTACGAGGTGCAAATAAGTGTTATGACTTATGACATGAAAATTTAAATAGGTTTTTATATTTTCCTTTTTGTTGAATTTATGTTCTATAAAACAGATTATCTTTCATTTATCATATTACTCTGGAGACCTGTATAACAGTTGTAAATAAAGAAAATGGTGCTCGATGTGAATTAAATAATTACACAATATTTTTGTCAAGGAAACCACCATATTTATCTTCCAAAGCTTGCGGGACATCCCAATGGAAGAGTGTAATAAATGGCGTGATACCTACAATGTAAATCACATGTAAATTTGATGTAAAATTAAACATGTATGATACGCAATATGCAAACTTTCTACTTCTCACCATTTTTTAATAGCTTGTTGATGATATTGTTGTAGTACATGACTCCTTCCCGATTTATTCCTCCTTTCAAGGTACCATCTGCTTTCACAATGCATATCAAGCAAATTCAAGTTTGAACGATTTATGTTGTTATTGATATCATATGAACTTCAACGTTGTTTTTTTTTCAACATACATACATACATACATATATATATATATATATATATATATATATATATATATATATGGGGAAGTCAAAGATTGAATTTTGTATTTCAAAGAACAGATTTGATGTTTGCATAAATATAAGATTGAATTTTGTATTTCAACGAACAGTTCGGTACTGAGTTCAACTTAGTTTGAAACTGAGTTATTAACACAGTCTGATACTAAGTTTATAAAATCAGTTCGGTACTGAGTTTAACTCAGTTCAAAACTAAGTTTATAAACTCGGTTTTGAATTGTAAACTCAGTTCCAACTGAGTTAAACTCAGTTTCCAACTAAGTTTATAAACTCAACTTCGAACTGGACTCAATTCAAAAACTGAATTTATAAACTCGGTTCGAAACTCAGTGTAACTCAGTTAGAACTGAGTTTACAGTTCGTAATTTATAAACTAAGTATTGAACTGATTTAAACTCAATTTAACTGAGTTAAGCTCAGTTTAACTGAGTTTGGAAGCTCAATTTAACTGAGTTTGGAAACTCAGTTTTGACCCCTCGTGAAATCATGCAAAAGTGATTAGTTTGTTGTAGAGTATGTTTCAATATTTAATATTTCAAGTCTCCCACTCTTCTAAAGCCATAAAATATCACCAAATGAAATGTGTCTTAAGTCATAACTTACAGTATAGGAAGCTTCAAGTCTCATTTTTCCGCATTGATACTTGATTTCAACATCTTATCTATACCAAATAAAAAATCAATGAGATTTGTAGTAAAAAATCAATGAGATTGCTATTTCATTGTCAGTAAATATTTTCTGAGAACGGGGAAGGTCCTCCAATCAAGAAGAGCACTAGTTTTATCAGCAATCAATCATTACTAGTATATTCAGTATACTCACTGTTATAAATTAAAAAAAGTGAAAGGAAAAAAGAAAAAGAAAAAGAAAAAGAAAAGGAGACTTCAGGAAATTAGAATATGCAGTGCACATAAGGAAGAAACCGAACCCCTAAACTAATTGTGATGCAAAAAATCTGAAATATACCCAATTAGGTAGATGCACCAGCTGCATTCCCAGTTAGTAGCATATCAACTTTCAACAACTACCCCTGCATTTCACCAATAAGATAGCTTAGTTACTAAAAGATAACAAATTACACTTCCTTCCTTCCTGACAGTTGTCTGTATTGTTAAAGTATAGAAATAAATGTATAGTGAAATATTATAATGTATAGTGTAAATCCTATTTAGCTAAGTTACTGGAGTGCAGGGCATTTATACTAGCAATGCAGCCTATAACCAGTGTACATCTTAATTGGGATACTAGAAAAACCCATATTTGATTGCAACTTTTATTAAACAAATAGAGAAGTACTTAAAAAGAACAATATGATATTTCTGTAACATTTACCAACTATCGAGGCTTGCATTGGCGACCAAATAAACAAATGCAATTCAGTCCTTGACCATTTTGGCATCATCAACATAATTGAATGTTCACAAATTATATAATAAGGTGAACTTGCATAAATTCACTTCACAAACTTGCATATAAATATGGATCTAGTTTAGGATCTAACATGTAACTTGTGTAACACCCCATGTCCATTAATGTCACTCACAAAGGGAATGCATTAACTTCTATGGAGGTTTTAGGTGAATATAGAACAGTAAAATTTCATCAAGACATATATAAAATAGTACTTGGAAATTTAAAAACTTTATTTCAATTGCAGCAGAAGTCAAAACATGTTTGATTACATCATAACACCATAATCAAAGTCAAGTACAATATCTATCTTGATAAAACAAGTACATAATCCCATTACATAAATAGCCATTAAAAAGAAAGATAACAAGCTGGACTTTACTTCAGCAGTCCAAGCTTTCCAAGAGATAAGCAATCCAATCAGACTCCACTGGAACTTGGCCCAACCTGAGGATCTGAAGGGAGAAAAGGATGAAAAAGAGGGGGGGTCAGACATAAAGTCTGGCGAGTATGATAATTCTACAATACTATAATCAAAATAACTGGACTAAGGCATAAGCTGGAAAACAAGGAAATGTCTATGAAAGAGCAGATTAAGGACATAGACAATCGTTAAAGGAAACGTTATAGGCGCTCCTAAATACTAAAGGATAAACACTATACTGCACCACACCAGTCACCCTAAAGATTGATTCCACTTAGCTTCACTTAGAAACTTTCTTAATGGCTTTACGTACTCCTAGCTGACTACATAGGTGCCGCCTGCCCCTATCTCCACTAGGTGTACCCCACTTTCCATTTTTCGATCGGCTCCCTACTCGTAGATACCCGTGCTGGCCCCACAGTGGGGTGTATCATTCCCCTAAAGTGGCAACCCGATATAACGGAGATGCACGTCTTATACCTACACGATGCAACAACGTCTTACCTACCAGCCCGGCTCCACACACGCATATGAAACCCGTTGGACTTGCGTTGCCACCGCTCCCTGTTTTGGCCTCTTATAGTCAAACCCAGTATGCGTGTCCCGTCCTCGACTTGGGTCGAGCCCACAAAGATACGTTTTGGGATACTGGTTGAAATGGGCCCCCATTATTTCCCACAAGCATTCCACCTAAGCTTGTCCCATTAGTCCATCCACTTAACCCACTTAGTCATGTTCATTTACATGTGTATTTGGTTAAGTCTAATCGTATTTCAAATGCCTCTAAAGGCAACCACTAGATTCCTCATGCCACCCAAGGCACCTACTTAACCCCCATGTCCCACCTTACATGATTATCTGGCTAAGTATTTCTTAATTCATTAAGGCCATAACCTCATAAAGACCTCTCACATTAGACTGGCATTTATGGCAGCTGGATTTGCCGGGCGGGTCCGGGCAGTCTTACACCACAAAAGAGTCTAACCTCGTGTCTTTACAACTGTTACGCTTTAGTTTGGGCCTAGGACCTCTCACATTGGGCCGACATTTGTGACTACTGGATTTGCCGGGCGGGACTGGGCAGGTTTACGTCACAAACGGGTCCAACCTCGTGTCCTAGGCATTGATTATTATTAATAATCCACTTTCCCCAATTTTAATAATTCCCAACTTGAATTATTAATTAATTCCAAATTTAACAATGTCCATAATTGACTCAATTATGGACATCCATTTAAGGCATGCAAAATCATATCAATTGCACCCCAATTTATTAATTTCCTAATATTACCCTACACCACGTTTGAACGTTTATTCGCAAAATGTATGCTAGACCCTATTAGTCTAACTCATAGCATAAAAGAAAATATTCACAACAACAACATATATATGTGACTAAATAAATCATAACAAGGGGTAAAACTTGCATATAGTACAACTTGCATAAGGTTATACATGTCATGGATCTAAGGGTGTCAACTTATTCATAATTCACATAATATGATTTTGATCAAATTTCATCAACTTGTATAGGACATGTGTGAATCAACATCATTAACAATATGGTTTTATATGGGTACACCTAACTCAATAGGCAAATTCCCAAAATCAAAATTCATTTAATCATAGATTCATGTATATAGGTACACCTAACTTAATAGGCAAATTCCCATATTCAAGATCCAATTAATTTGTAGATTCATGTATATGGGTACACCTAACCCAATAGACAAATTCCCATAATCAAGATCTATTATAAATAAAACATAAACTTTAAACATGATCCAATTCGCATAAATACTAACATCATGATTTTACAACTTGTATGATTCAACACAACTTTACATGACATCATTATCATATAACATAAGTATTTCAACATATGTGATAATATGAGATCTACAACATATATAAGATTTACAACATAGCATATCATAATTTGCAACATAGCATGATATGATTTACAACATAGCATAGCATGATTAATCACATATGACATAGCATAGGATTATTTACAACATAATCACTACAACATAACAACATATATATGATAACACAATAGCATAACAAGAGATCCACAACATAATTTACAAATACATAACAATTCATATCACTTTCTTGTGATCCATTCATAACCTAAGCAAATTATTTTATAATAATATTGTGAGATTCATCATGCTCACAATTTTAAAGAAGAGAAATAGAAAGAGAGAGAGCTTTTGATTTGATCTGAGTAGATTTAGTTTGTAGATTAGGTATTCTTCTTCTTTAGTTTGTGACGGCTATGCTGAACTCCATGGCAACGGCATGTCGGTAGCTCTCCAATTTTTCAAGTGATTTAGGGTTAGAGTCTACCCACTTATTTATAGATGTTAGGATTCATTTAGGCCATTAGATTTAACCTAGAAATAACCGCAGCCATTCAGACCAGATGGGGTTTATCTTATTGACTCAGCAATGAGTCAGAAGTGACTCAGCAAACACTCAGCAAATTAATAAACTTCTATTCATGTTTACATTAACTGCCCATATATATATAAATATATATATATATACACACGCACCTATTCATGAATTCAAATTAATCCATAATTAACTTATGACCATTTCTACACATTAATTTTCCAATTATGTCTTAATTCCATTTTTCGCCTTTTAAGGCAATTCACATATCTCAAATTTGTTATATGCCTTTTTAAGGCTATTTCGTGCAAATTCTCAATATTAATTCTTTTAATTTGTGAATATTAGTATTAACAGAAATACGGGGTGTTACATTCTCCCCTCCTTAAGGGATTTCGACCCCGAAATCTTCAAGTTTATATCCTATCATCAACCATCTACTCAATCAACAAACACTGGCATCCATTGTCCTTATAGACTTCTAATGCTTTCATGTTTAAATGCACAGTGTGTGTCTATGTCCGTATCTAATGGAAAATCAGGCGGTCCACTGATTCAGTTGACCTCCTTGATGCAATTCATGATAGTGCCATGCATCCATTATGTATGCAAAAGATCCTAATTGCTTACAAACTACTTCTATATGCGTGCACATCCATTCAACCGAATGCAGCATCTATATGATGGTACAACCATTATACATCCATTATACTAAATACATTCATTTATGCAATATGCAATATGTAGTGACTGAGCCGATCTAGTGCCTAAAGTGTGTGTATATATGCATCCACGAGCAACCACTAGCAACCACTTGCATCCATTTTGCATCCATCATACATAACATGTCTCAAACACATGTTTCAACCATAGGATTATCCTAACTAAAGGTCAAAGATACTAATGAGAGGACATACTAAAGATAAGATAAGATTAGCTAAGCGATAAAGGAGAAATTAAAAGACATACCCTCAAAAAGAAAAGGGTATAGCGAACGCATCTTCCCTTCTGTCTCCCAAGTAGCGTTGCTCTCATCATCTCCCCATTGCACTTTAACTAGTCTGACC
This sequence comes from Allium sativum, assembly GCA_030737875.1. Taxonomy (NCBI): domain Eukaryota; kingdom Viridiplantae; phylum Streptophyta; class Magnoliopsida; order Asparagales; family Amaryllidaceae; genus Allium; species Allium sativum. The sequence goes on along the minus strand of CM060914.1, from coordinate 131,932,694 downwards.
TCTCGATTTCTCAACTTTTTGATCTCCGACCCAAGAATGCATGTAGGAGCTCGTCTAATTGTTGCATCACGCTCTATTTCCACCTCTTTAAGCAAGCTCGGCTCTACCACCTCCGCGGTCTTGTGCAAACACTTCCTCAAATGTGATACATGGAATACGTCGTGTACTCCACTAAGTTTCTCAGGCAACTCCACCCTATACGCCATCTTCCCAATCCTATCTTTTATAGGAAACGGCCCTACAAACCTTGGCGCTAATTTCCCAACGGACCCAAAGCGAACAACATTCCGTAACGGAGACACTTTGATAAAAACCATGTCCCCAATGTCAAACTCAAGATCTGTCCTCCTCTTATCAGCATACGATTTCTGCCTATCTTGTGCTGCTTTCATCCTCCTTCGAATCAAATCAATCTTCTCCGAGGTTTCCCTAACCATATCGGGCCCAAGTAGGATTTTATCGGTAGATTCCCACCAACATGTAGGCGAACGGCAAGGCCTTCCATAAAGAGCTTCGAAAGGTGCCATGCCAATACTAGACTGAAAGCTATTATTATATGCGAATTCTACCAACGGAAGGTGCTCTTCCCATGTACCCCCAAAGTCTAGGATACAAAGCCTTAAAAGATCCTCTGGAATACGATTCACCCTCTCGGTCTGGCCGTCCATCTGAGGATGATATGCGGTGCTCAAACATAGCTGAGTCCCTACCGCCTCTTGTAAACTCTTCCAAAATTCGCTAGTGAAGATCGGATCACGGTCGCTTACTATACTAGAAGGAATACCGTGCAAACGAACTATCTCTTTAATGTATACAGAAGCCAACCACAAAGCAGTCCTCTTACTTTTCACGGGAATAAAATGGGCGCTCTTAGTAAGTCTGTCTACTATAACCCAAATCCCCGTATTACCCTTCCTTGATCTTGGTAATCCATCCACAAAATCCATTGAGACGCTTTCCCATTTCCATAGTGGAACTTCCAATGGATGAAGCAACCCACCGGGTTTCTTTTGTTCCGCTTTTACTCGTTGGCACACCAAGCATCTAGCGACGTACTCGGCCACATCCTTTTTCATACCGGCCCAAAAGAAAACCCGCTTCATATCTTTGTACATCTTGTCTCCGCCGGGATGAATGGTCATCTTTGAGCGATGAGCATCATCAAGAATGGCCTTCCTTAAGTCTTCGTCTTATGGTACACAAAGTCTATTATCCCTTCGTAACCAACCCTTATCGTCTAGGGTATCCCTACGAAGATGGTTAGACGACTCCCCTCCTTTGAGCTTTTCTACTATCTCAACCAACTGGGGGTTGTCTTGCTGTGCCTCACCAACTCATCCTAGAAGTGTAGGTCTAACCTCCAAGGATGCTAACAAACCAGGTACTAGGTCAACGGAGGGTCTAAAGTCAAACATGGAGATGAATTCTAAGCTTCGTCGTTCAACAAACAACAGACTCAAGGACAACCTTTTCCTACTTAAGGCGTCTGCTACCACGTTACCCTTGCCCGGGGTATATGCTATTTCAAAATCGTAGGAGGCTAGGAATTCCATCCACCATTGCTGCCTTAAATTCAAATCCTTCTGAGAGAATAAGTATTTTAATGATTTGTGGTCAGTGAACAGTTCAAATTTCTCACCAAGAAGATAGTGACGCCAAGACTTAAGCGCGAAAACAATTGCGGCTAACTCAAGGTCATGCGTAGGGTAATTCTTTTCATGAACCCTCAACTGCCTTCCACCATAGGCTATTACTCTTCCCTCTTGCATGAGGACCGCGCCAAGTCCCGTCCCACAAGCATCAGTATAGACGGTAAACGGTTTATTCCCGTCTGGCAGCACTAAGACTGGGGCTGAAGTTAAGGCTCTCTTTAAACATTGGAACGCATCATCACAATCTTCGTCCCATGTAAAAACCAGGTTCTTCTTCGTTAACCGTGTTAATGGAGCTGATATTTTTGTGAAGTCTTTGATAAACTTCCTATAATGGCCAGCCAACCCCAAGAAACTTCTTACTTCGGTTACATTTTTAGGGACCTTCCAATCTTGGATGGCCACCACCTTTGCGGGATCCACTGCTATCCCTTCTTTGGAAACCACGTGCCCTAAGAACCGTACTTCTTTCCTCCAGAAGTGACACTTAGAAAATTTTGCCTTAAGATTATGCGCTCGAAGGGTTTCCAACACTTCCCTAAGATGTAGGGCATGCTCTTCTTCATTCTTAGAAAAGACTAAGATGTCATCCACAAAGACTACCACGAATTTGTTAAGGTACTCCCTAAACACCCTACTCATCAAATCAACAAAATATGCGGGGGCGTTTGTCAAACCAAAGGGCATCACTAGCCATTCATAGAATCCGTCAGGAGTCCTAAAAGCAGTCTTATCTATACTATCCTCAGCCACTCTCAGTTGATGAAAGCCAGTGGCTAAGTCCAACTGCGAAAACACTGAGGCGCCAACTAACTGATCAAAGAGATCGTCAATCCTCGGCAGTGGGTGTCGGTTCTTTTTAGTAAGCTTGTTTAGTTCTCTATAGTCCACACAAAGTCTAAGGGACCCATCCGCCTTTGTAGCAAATACTACTGGAGCACCCCACTCTGATATACTACGTTTTATGAACCCCTTCTCAAGCAACTCCTTCACTTGCTTATTGAGTTCCCTCCTTTCACGAGGAGCCATGTGGCGCACTGGCAAAGATACGGGTTTAGCATTATCCACAAGATAAATTCGAAAGTCTATCTCCCGCTTTGGAGGTAAGCCCTTCACCTCCTCAAACAATATTCCCGGACCACCTCTACCGTTAGCAGATTCTCTACAGACGCGTCAAGCGATTCAAGATAACTTAGCATAACGGAATTTATGGGACTACAAAAGATGTCGAGAGCAGTACTAAGGCGAGTCACAAGCCTAACTGCTCTCCTTTCACAATCAAGAATGGCCCCATTTCTAGATAACCAATCCATTCCTAAAATTAGCCCATAGCCCGTGAAGCCCAATACATAAGCATCACATTTAAATTCAACGCTAAGTATAGAGATTTTCAAATCCAAACATATCATGGTCAAATGAGCCGAACCCCCAATTGGATTTGAAACAACCAAGGGATCCTCTACTAAACTGGTGTTCAAGTGCAGTAATTCAACTAATGATGCAGAGATAAACGAATGAGATGCGCCAGAATCGAATAAGGTACGGATAGGATGATCAAACAGAAAAACTAAGCTTTCAACAGAAATTGTTCTACCTCTTTCTTGCAGCGGTGGGGACGCAATAGCCTGAACTTGCCCCCTTGCCTGCCCTGGTGACATAAGAGCCTGCACCTGTCCTCCCGAGGTAGACCCTGCCCTCTGCCCCTTCTTTGGGCAGTCCTTCACCAAATGTCCCGCATCTCCACAATAAAAACAACCAGTCTTCTTTTTCTTTCTATAATCTTTGCTGAGATGGCCAGGCGTCCCACAATTGAAGCATCTCTTCTTCCCTTTGCCATTATTGTTTTTACCACCCTTCTTATTTTGCTGTTGGGGTTTCTTATGATCCCATTTCTTTTCAACTACCTTATCCTCATGCATAAGTGCCATTTCTACTAGCCTTTCAAAGGTGGCTCCCATAGGGATGTGGGTCATAGCCAACCCTTGCAACGGTTCATTCAAGCCTCTAACGAACCTCAAAGCTTTCTTCTCTGGCGTGTTCACCAACTCCAAGCCAAACCTTGCTAACTGATTAAATTTATTGACATACTCCTTCACTGATAAGCTCCCTTGCTTTAATGTCAGGAATTTTTCCATATTTAAATTCTCCTCTGCCCTAGAAAGAAACTTTGCCTCAAACCTTCGTCTGAAATCCGCCCATGAATCAACTGGACGTTCCCCGTTAGTGACCTCCCACCAAAACGAGACCTCTCCCTTCATTAACCAAGCAGCTAAACGGACTTTCCTCCCATCTTCCACTTCAAAGATATCTAACAATTCCTCAGTCTCCTTAAGCCAGTCTCTGGCCTCCACAAACGTCTCAGTCCCTTGAAAAGTTTTTTGTAACGGCTGGAAATTTCCGACTCCTCGAGAGTCGGAAATTCCGAGACGTTAGTGAAAGAATTTAGAAGGTGAGAAAGAAAAGATAGAACTAATAGAATAGAAGAAGAAGAAGAACATCAGAATCATCAGAGTAACACGAATCTCACAGTGGAACGAATAACATATAATATATAACATAACTTTGAAGTAAACAGTTATATATACAATAGCACTTTATCATAGTACAACACTTACAACACAGCGGAAATAACTATAGCTATAGAATCTTGCAGCCTCCTGCTCCAAGCTCTCCAAGTATATCTGTAAATCCCGACTACTTGGCTGCCCGTACAAATTTAGGCACCCAAGAGTTTAGGGAAAACAACAAAGTAAACTCCGGGTCAGTCATGGGACTGGTATGAGTAAAACAATTTAAAACAATTGAACAGGTATATGATATCTCATAAGACCACGCCGTGAATACAGAACGGGTTTTTCCTTATGAGTATCTAAACAACTTTGACAAGCAATATCATTGTGATATTATAATAATGTCTAAGTACAAATAGGTATCAATCTAGCAGAAACGCTTGCATCTCACGTTCTACATACATAGTATAAAATCATAAACCGCAGGGCGCTTATTGAAGATTGGATTCCAACAGACAAGGTATGGGAGCACCTTCTGAATAGTGTACTCTAGAGGTGATACACTCAGGGTTCAACAAGAACGTCTTGCAACCCGGCCACACATGACCGCTCACTCATTTAGCTTGAGTGTCGCGAATATATTGCCACCACGGTTGTAGGCCATCCAACCATCATTCGAAGATACAGAATCAAAAAGAAGTATAAATATGGATATTCCCTAGATCGGTGACAATACACCCTGCTTGGGAATGACCCAACTAGCCATGCTGCCTAGCCCAACTTTTGTTACTTCCTGGTGTGAGGCTAGAAGCTACGTCTATCTTCAGAACATCTGATCACCATTCACTTTGAATGCCACATCGTCATACCCGCCAAATCACAAATTGACTTATTCAAAAATAACACGGGTATACAGCTAAGAGAAACGAATTCCTCCGCCACCAAACATGAATACGTTTGAACAGATCAACTTACGCGATCCATTGGATTTACTCTGTCAGACCTTCTTCCATATACGTTGTCCTGGGGCTGGACAACCCGAAGGCACTATTCAGTATATCCATCTTAGTCACTGTTATCTAAGACTTATACAACAGCCCTTGCACTTTACTTCGTCTTAATTTATCTTTGGCAGATATTGCTCGCAACGCTTATGCCAATACAGAGTGGTTCTTTGGATAATAATTCAACCGGTCTCTCCATATTAACAACGTTAAAATGGTAAAAACTTTGGTAGTCTGCGATTCAACTATCAAATGAAAACATGTCGGTGTACAAACAACGATCTTATTTCCAAATGTAAATTCGATCGATCAATCATCATATGTTCATATTTCCTTATTTCATATATTTAGAAAATATATGTTATTAATCATTGGAAAACATTTCCATAGCTTATTTTCACATCACTATTATTTCGCAACTATCAGTCCCTAACTGTAACTAGTATGAGAACAATTCTCTAAGTATCAATCCGGAAGGTCGAAACCAACATCAGATCGTCACTTAGAAAACCGTTCAACTTACCCTCTCCAGTCAGTTTCTGAATTTGCTTAACTCTATTTCTTAAATTCTTATCATGAAAACATTTCATTTTCTATGTTTAGAAAACATATCTGACTATATTTGGAAAACGTTCCCAAAACTCATTTACGAATTTCAAATGAACGTTGTATAAAACATCGTTACGCTTAATCCATTAATCGCTTATTACTTAACTATATTTCAAATCAACCTTTTCTATCGAACCACAACTATTCCTTTGTCAATTCTGAAGTCAATCAAATTGGGGTATAATTACCTCTCAGACCTTAATTGAACAACGTCCTTTACTGTGAAATAGATGAAGCTCGTCACTCACTTTTTCCAATTATCTGAAAACGTTTGATTATAACTATAACGTTATAATTCCTACTTCTGCAATATCTAACCTAAATTATAACTTTATCTCCTAACTCGAATAATTTAACAGACACCTAATTTCTAAATCAATAACTAAATCTTGATTTAAACCCTGGAAAGTAAATAGTACTTTCCTGAATTCGCTATAATCGAATTCGACGTATAACTCTCTTTCGAGTAATCTCTATTTGATTAACTCTTCTTCGAATAAACCATATTCGATTATCTCTCTTCGAATAACTCATATTCGAAATCTCTCTCTTTCGAATAAACAATATTCGATCTCTTTCTTTCGAATATGCTATATTCGAAAATCTCCTTTCGATTTACTAATCGATAACTCCTTTCGATCAAACTAAAATCGATAACTCCTTTAACTCTATTCGAATAACTAATATTCGACTAACTCCTTTGGATCAACTCATTTGATTAACTCCTTCGAATAACTAATTCGAATAACTTACCTTCGAATAACTAATATTCGATTTACTCTAACTCGATTAACTTAATTCTAATCGATTTACTCCATTTCGATTCAACTTAATTCAAATCGATTAACTTAACTCAAATTGATTAACTCTTTTCGAATAACTAAATTTGATTTAACTCTTCTCGAATAACTACATTCGATTAACTCAAATTGAATAACTAATATTCAATTAACTCTTACGTGTTTAACTCTATTCGAATAACTAATTCGAATAACTCTAATGTGTTTAACTCTATTCGAATAACTAATTCGAATAACTCTAATGTGTTTAACTCTATTCAAATATCTAATTTGAATAACTCATTTCGAATAACTAAATTCGATTAACTCTTTTAACTTTACTCGAATAACTATATTCGATTAACACCTTCTTTCGAATAACTATATTCGATTAACTCTTCGACTAACTCCTTTGGATTAACTAACTTCGAATAACTCCTTTGGATTAACTAACTTTGAATAACTCTTCGACTAACTCCTTCGGATTAACTAACTTCGAATAACTCCTTTGGATTAACTAACTTCGAATAACTCTTCGACTAACTCCTTCGGATTAACTCTTAGATTAACTCCTTTGGATTAACTAACTTCGAATAACTCCTTGGATTAACTAACTTCGAATAACTCTTCGACTAACTCCTTCGGATTAACTAACTTCGAATAACTCCTTTGGATTAACTAACTTCGAATAACTCTTCGACTAACTCCTTCGGATTAACTCTTAGATTAACTCCTTTGGATTAACTAACTTCGAATAACTCCTTGGATTAACTAACTTCGAATAACTCTTCGACTAACTCCTTCGGATTAACTCTTAGATTAACTCCTTTGGATTAACTAACTTCGAATAACTCTTCGACTAACTCCTTCGGATTAACTCTTAGATTAACTCCTTTGGATTAACTAACTTCGAATAACCAATATTCGATAACTACTCTTCGAATAAATAATATTCGATAACTCTTCTCAAATGAATCACATTTGATTTCTCCACTTGAATAAACTATATTCGATTAACACTTCTCTCGAATACACTATATTTGATAACTCTACTTCGGATAAGTGATATTCGACAACTCTACTCGATTAACTCTACTTGGATAACTCTAACTGATCAACTCTAACTGGTCAACTCTAACTGGTCAACTCTAACTGGTCAACTCTAACTGGTCAACTCTAACTGGTTAACTCAACTGGTTAACTCTAACAGGTTAGCTCGTCTTGATTAACTGAACAAATCCACTTAGTTTAACTTAGCTAATTCACGTTGATTTACTCTAACCGATTCACTTAGTTTAACTCAACTAATTCACTTTGATTAACCCAACTAATTTACTTCGATTAACCACTTAGTTTATCTTAACTAATTTACTTTGGTTAACTTAACCAATTACTTTGATTAATCCTTTTATCACACTCTGGTTATAATTCTATTTATTTAGTCTCTAAATAAATATCCTTTATATTTCTTTTAACGAATATAATTCCTTTATATTTTGATTAACAAATATATCCCCTTATATTCGATTAACATATATATATTCCCTTGTATTTGATTTACAAATATAATTCTTTTATATTTGTTTTACCAACTATATTCCTTTATATTCAGAATCCTTTTTCTTATATATATATATATATATATATATAATCCCTTGATTTTATATAAATAAACTATTTTCAAAATATACTTTGAAAACCCCTCTCCTACATTTTGGTATTTCTCATGGTATTTAACACACCATATAACAACGATAAATATCGTCCCACCACACATAATCACACAGATTATATACATCACATTATATATCACAATATAAAAATCACAGTAAAATAACTGTTGAGGAATCCTGTTGGATTCCTCCAACCTGTTTCCCTGCATCCACAGATGTTAAACAACACCAGTATAATATTCTGATAAACAGAATCGACATATAACTATTTGACGGTTTATATATATATATACATACGTAAATATATATATATATATAATCTCTACTAACTGACTAGCAGTTCAAGCAAACAATCAACACACAGTCAAACAGACAATATTTTAACAGTTCTAAGAATACAACGTGAAAATAAAACTGTTTAGAGTTTGTGAGATTTACTCACTTTTGCAGTTCATCGCTAAAGAACGATAAACTGTTATTTGATTTGAATCAAACAATTTATCTCGCCATAAATTGTAACGAGCTCCGATGGATCCCAGTTAGTGTCATCGTGTAGTGTCCGCCCATATGATCCCAACACAACTTACAGTTCGTTAATCGGGCTTCGTACGAGCTAGGTACAGTGTTCACAAGTAAATACGTTATATAATTAACCAAACACTTAAATTAAAATAACCAAAATCCTATTGGGCCTCACCATATTCATTTCTCGGCCCATGAACCCACGGTGTAACCCAGCCCGCTCTCCCCCTTTAATTCCTCTTCTCCCCCGATGGAAATAACTCCAGTAAACTCCCACTAGCCATAGCTGATCATCACTCATAACTCACAAACCACTTCATGAATTCAAGAACTGAAATTACCACTGCGTCGCTTGTCTCGAGCTCGACTTGCTCACCACCATCACCGAAACTCCGGCGTCTCCAAGCGGAATCCGTCCTCAGCGTGGCCAGTACAGGTTGCGACACTAATTTGCCCAGATTTCATCAAAACTTTGCGAACAAGCTCCATTCGATCCCTTGAACTCAACTGCAACCTTGAAACCACATATTAAAGCTTCAATCCACGATTATCCCCAACCCTAGCTTGCGTATCCCAAGACAGCGACAAAAGCTCGGGTTCGAACTTAGCAAAATGGATGGGAAAATGATGAGCAACACTAAACGAACTCAAAGATATTCATTTGCTGATTTTAGAAATTTTATTTTGTTTTCTTTTGATTTTTACTTCTTGCGTTTGGGTCTCAGAACAAAAGGAAAAATGTTGGCGGCTGAGGAATGATGTTATAGGGGATCATACTTTGTTGTGTGGTTGAAAAGGGGTGTATGTGGCTTTGTTTTTGGCTTTTAATTTGGTTTAGATATTTTTGTATTTATTATTTTATATTCGTTTTAGTTCTGAGAGGAGCATGAGTTTGGTTTGAGGCCAAGGAAAATTTGTGGTTGAAAAGAATGAATGTGGCCTTTGTTTTGGTCACTGAAATCAGTTAAGATATTCGTTTTACGTTTGAGAGTACCCCATTATGCGAAATTCTGTTTGTCCATGGACTGATATGAAAATATCATTAAATCGAGTAATGTGCCGTGATCCCAAAAATATAATAATATCGGTATTTCAACCCATATTGTGAAACCCAAAACTATTGATTATAGGGTGCAAAATACTCCAAATAAAAAGTTGCTTATTTAATTAATTAAAAATTACAGTAAAATTCTAAAAATTAAATTATCACTACGCCTCAAAAGAACCTCGTCTAAATTCGAAACCGATATGCAGTTATATCAAATAAACCATTACGGTCGATGGACGATTCTATAGCGACTATTCTAAAATTTGATTTGGACGTAACTCAAAATCTACACGACGAAATCCCGATCTCTCTCTTCCACTAGAAAGATATACTCCACCAGCTCCACACGTTTCTTGTTTCACAGCAATCCGATTTAAAACGAACCCTGTACATCCACTTGAAGTCTAAATCGCCAAATAACGAACTGTCGCGTCGTTACGCGCTCTATTTTAAATTATAATATAATTAATACGTTTTAACGTTGATTATTAAATCGATTCGTTATTCAAATTCAATTCTAAACTGAATTAAATATTTTAGCTGATCCAATTCACACAGTATTGTGAATTCGGTGATTTCTGATTATTTCGACATTATAATATATTATTATATTATTTATTTTAATTAAATATTCAATATTATTTAATTCAAGTCATCGATATCGCCCAATCGATATTTAATAATTAAATAAATTAATTATTCGACAGCTATCAAAACGCGTCATTACAGACTTCCCCCCTTAAAATAATTTCGTCCTCGAAATTGCTAAATTGGAGGTTGACCCTATATATTGGAACTCCTAAGATTGGTTTACCCCTTATTTCTGATTTCAACCGAACCACTTAATATCGACTGAAATATTTATTCTTCCGACTAATTAAAATTTTCAAAAATTCTGAAAATTTTCTAACACTTTAAATTTTCGGAAAATTTTGCCATAACCTCCTTTGTACAGCCCTATCGGTAAAACCACAACTCGCCTCTCTAGGCCATCTCCAACCCAAAAGAAAATCAAACAGCCAAACGGCTTGCCAATTCGGTTCATAAATCTCATGCTTATACAAAATATAAACTTGTACCTTTTTGTCGGGCATATCAACTCTTATCCCTTGCATCTGCTATCACTTCAACATATACCAATGTTACCCATTCCAATTGGTCTCCAATCAGTTCATATCCTCAAATCCAAATCGAATTTCATTCGAACTCTAATATCAAATTCCAAATTATTGACTTATCAATTTGGTTCCATTCTAGATTATCTCTAACCCAATTCAATTTTATTTAACTCGGTTCAAGTTAAATTTCAATTTATTTTTACCATCTCATTTTATTTAACTTCATTAGTTAAATTTTAATTCCAGAACTTAATTTCCTGGGTTTCTTTCAAATCAATTTGAAATCATAATGCCAATTCAAAACCTTTGAATTTCTAATCAACTTGTTTTCTCAAAACAATTCAAAAACAAAACCTTTGGTAGTAATCCGTCACTTAGAACTCGAAAATGAACACTGATGACGTCTAGATTCATCATCAGAATCTATTTTCCAGCTATCGAAGTGAGTTCAATACTATATCATTTTCAACTTGAAAAACATTTTCAAAATCTCCCAGGAACTTAAAATTTCCTTATTTTAAATTCCAAATTCTGATTTAAATTCATATTTAATTCAAACTATTTCATATATTACATTCATATGAATTTTGATTGGTCATTTATAACCATTTCACCCTTTTATAATCTTATTCGATTATAATAACAACCAACACAATCAATATACTATAATAATTTCAAGATATATATTTCTTCTATAAACAAATATAATTTGGGAAAAATTATTTCATTTACCCTCTTTCAAAACATACCATGACGGTTCATCGTATTCGAGTGTTTAGTAATCCTTATCTATACAGTGGATCAACTGATCGACCAGAATTCATAAGCCACTCAACCAATGAGTCTCCACAATATAAAACCATTTTATATTGAATAACAATTACGCGCTCATATATATACACTCAAACTCAATCTAGGATATTACTAATCCCATCTCTATCGAGTTATGCCACAGAGCCAAGGAAATCACTTAACTTAAGCTCTGATACCAACTGTAACGGCTGGAAATTTCCGACTCCTCGAGAGTCGGAAATTCCGAGACGTTAGTGAAAGAATTTAGAAGGTGAGAAAGAAAAGATAGAACTAATAGAATAGAAGAAGAAGAAGAACATCAGAATCATCAGAGTAACACGAATCTCACAGCGGAACGAATAACATATAATATATAACATAACTTTGAAGTAAACAGTTATATATACAATAGCACTTTATCAGAGTACAACACTTACAACACAGCGGAAATAACTATAGCTATAGAATCTTGCAGTCTCCTGCTCCAAGCTCTCCAAGTATATCTGTAAATCGCGACTACTTGACTGCCCGTACAAATTTAGGCACCCAAGAGTTTAGGGAAAACAACAAAGTAAACTCCGGGTCAGTCATGGGACTGGTATGAGTAAAACAATTTAAAACAATTGAACAGGTATATGATATCTCATAAGACCACGCCGTGAATACGGAACGGGTTTTTCCTTATGAGTATCTAAACAACTTTGACAAGCAATATCATTGTGATATTATAATAATGTCTAAGTACAAATAGGTATCAATCTAACAGAAACGCTTGCATCTCACGTTCTACATACATAGTATAAAATCATAAACCGCAGGGCGCTTATTGAAGATTGGATTCCAACAGACAAGGTATGGGAGCACCTTCTGAATAGTGTACTCTAGAGGTGATACACTCAGGGTTCAACAAGAACGTCTTGCAACCCGGCCACACATGACCGCTCACTCATTTAGCTTGAGTGTCGCGAATATATTGCCACCACGGTTGTAGGCCATCCAATCGTCATTCGAAGATACAAAATCAAAAAGAAGTATAAATATGGATATTCCCTAGATCGGTGACAATACACCCTGCTTGGGAATGACCCAACTAGCCATGCTGCCTAGCCCAACTTTTGTTACTTCCTGGTGTGAGGCTAGAAGCTACGTCTATCTTCAGAACATCTGATCACCATTCACTTTGAATGCCACATCGTCATACCCGCCAAAACACAAATTGACTTATTCAAAAATAACACGGGTATACAGCTAAGAGAAACGAATTCCTCCACCACCAAACGTGAATACGTTTGAACAGGTCAACTTACGCGATCCATTGGATATACTCAGTCAGACCTTCTTCCATATACGTTGTCCTAGGGCTGGACAACCCGAAGGCGCTATTCAGTATATCCATCTTAGTCACTGTTATCTAAGACTTATACAACAGCCCTTGCACTTTACTCCGTCTTCAATTTATCTTTGGCAGATATTGCTCGCAACGCTTATGCCAATACAGAGTGGTTCTTTGGATAATAATTCATCCGGTCTCTCCATATTAACAACGTTAAAATGGTAAAAACTTTGGTAGTCTGCGATTCAACTATCAAATGAAAACATGTCGGTGTACAAACAACGATCTTATTTCCAAATGGAAATTCGATCGATCAATCATCATATGTTCATATTTCCTTATTTCATATATTTAGAAAATATATGTTATTAATCATTGGAAAACATTTCCATATCTTATTTTCACATCACTATTATTTCGCAACTATCAGTCCCTAACTGTAACTAGTATGAGAACAATTCTCTAAGTATCAATCCGGAAGGTCGAAACCAACATCGGATCGTCACTTAGAAAACCGTTCAACTTACCCTCTCCAGTCAGTTTCTGAATTTGCTTAACTCTATTTCTTAAATTCTTATCATGAAAACATTTCATTTTCTATGTTTAGAAAACATATCTGACTATATTTGGAAAACGTTCCCAAAACTCATTTACGGATTTCAAATGAACGTTGTATAAAACATCGTTACGCTTAATCCATTAATCGCTTATTACTTAACTATATTTCAAATCAACCTTTTCTATCGAACCACAACTATTCCTTTGTCAATTCTGAAGTCAATCAAATTGGGGTATAATTACCTCTCAGACCTTAATTGAACAACGTCCTTTACTGTGAAATAGATGAAGCTCGTCACTCACTTTTTCCAATTATCTGTTTACGCAAATTCTCGGATTCCGGTTACGAATCTACTTCTTATATGAAAACGTTTGATTATAACTATAACGTTATAATTCCTACTTCTGCAATATCTAACCTAAATTATAACTTTATCTCCTAACTCGAATAATTTAACAGACACCTAATTTCTAAATCAATAACTAAATCTTGATTTAAACCCTGGAAAGTAAATAGTATTTTCCTGAATTCGCTATAATCGAATTCGACGTATAACTCTCTTTCGAGTAATCTCTATTTGATTAACTCTTCTTCGAATAACCTATATTCGATTATCTCTCTTCGAATAACTCATATTCGAAATCTCTCTCTTTCGAATAAACAATATTCGATCTCTTTCTTTCGAATATGCTATATTCGAAAATCTCCTTTCGATTTACTAATCGATAACTCCTTTCGATCAAACTAAAATCGATAACTCCTTTAACTCTATTCGAATAACTAATATTCGACTAACTCCTTTGGATCAACTCATTTGATTAACTCCTTCGAATAACTAATTCGAATAACTTACCTTCGAATAACTAATATTCGATTTACTCTAACTCGATTAACTTAATTCTAATCGATTTACTCCATTTCGATTCAACTTAATTCAAATCGATTAACTTAACTCAAATTCGATTTAACTCTTCTCGAATAACTACATTCGATTAACTCAAATTGAATAACTAATATTCAATTAACTCTTACGTGTTTAACTCTATTCGAATAACTAATTCGAATAACTCTAATGTGTTTAACTCTATTCGAATAACTAATTCGAATAACTCTAATGTGTTTAACTCTATTCAAATATCTAGTTCGAATAACTCATTTCGAATAACTAAATTTGATTAACTCTTTTAACTTTACTCGAATAACTATACTCGATTAACACCTTCTTTCGAATAACTATATTCGATTAACTCTTCGACTAACTCCTTTGGATTAACTAACTTCGAATAACTCCTTTGGATTAACTAACTTCGAATAACTCTTCGACTAACTCCTTCGGATTAACTAACTTCGAATAACTCCTTTGGATTAACTAACTTCGAATAACTCTTCGACTAACTCCTTCGGATTAACTCTTAGATTAACTCCTTTGGATTAACTAACTTCGAATAACTCCTTGGATTAACTAACTTCGAATAACTCTTCGACTAACTCCTTCGGATTAACTAACTTCGAATAACTCCTTTGGATTAACTAACTTCGAATAACTCTTCGACTAACTCCTTCGGATTAACTCTTAGATTAACTCCTTTGGATTAACTAACTTCGAATAACTCCTTGGATTAACTAACTTCGAATAACTCTTTGACTAACTCCTTCGGATTAACTCTTAGATTAACTCCTTTAGATTAACTAACTTCGAATAACTCTTCGATTAACTCCTTCGGATTAACTCTTAGATTAACTCCTTTGGATTAACTAACTTCGAATAACCAATATTCGATAACTACTCTTCGAATAAATAATATTCGATAACTCTTCTCAAATGAATCACATTTGATTTCTCCACTCGAATAAACTATATTCGATTAACACTTCTCTCGAATACACTATATTTGATAACTCTACTTCGGATAAGTGATATTCGACAACTCTACTCGATTAACTCTACTTGGATAACTCTAACTGATCAACTCTAACTGGTCAACTCTAATTGGTCAACTCTAACTGGTCAACTCTAACTGGTCAACTCTAACTGGTCAACTCTAACTGCTTAACTCAACTGGTTAACTCAACTGGTTAACTCTAACAGGTTAGCTCGTCTTGATTAACTGAACAAATCCACTTAGTTTAACTTAGCTAATTCACGTTGATTTACTCTAACCGATTCACTTAGTTTAACTCAACTAATTCACTTTGATTAACCCAACTAATTTAGTTCGATTAACCACTTAGTTTATCTTAACTAATTTACTTTGGTTAACTTAACCAATTACTTTGATTAATCCTTTTATCACACTCTGGTTATAATTCTATTTATTTAGTCTCTAAATAAATATCCTTTATATTTCTTTTAACGAATATAATTCCTTTATATTTTGATTAACAAATATATCCCCTTATATTCGATTAACATATATATATTCCCTTGTATTTGATTTACAAATATAATTCTTTTATATTTGTTTTACCAACTATATTCCTTTATATTCAGAATCCTTTTTCTTATATATATATATATATATATATATATATATATAATCCCTTGATTTTATATAAATAAACTATTTTCAAAATATACTTTGAAAACCCCTCTCCTACATTTTGGTATTTCTCATGGTATTTAACACACCATATAACAACGATAAATATCGTCCCACCACACATAATCACACAGATTATATATATCACATTATATATCACAATATAAAAATCACAGTAAAATAACTGTTGAGGAATCCTGTTGGATTCCTCCAACCTGTTTCCCTGCATCCACAGATGTTAAACAACACCAGTATAATATTCTGATAAACAGAATCGACATATAACTATTTGACGGTTTATATATATATATATATACATACGTAAATATATATATATATATATATATAAAATCTCTACTAACTGACTAGCAGTTCAAGCAAACAATCAACACACAGTCAAACAGACAATATTTTAACAGTTCTAAGAATACAACGTGAAAATAAAACTGTTTAGAGTTTGTGAGATTTACTCACTTTTGCAGTTAATCGCTAAAGAACGATAAACTGTTATTTGATTTGAATCAAACAATTTATCTCGCCATAAATTGTAACGAGCTCCGATGGATCCCAGTTAGTGTCATCGTGTAGTGTCCGCCCATATGATCCTAACACAACTTACGGTTCGTTAATCGGGCTTCGTACGAGCTAGGTACAGTGTTCACAAGTAAATACGTTATATAATTAACCAAACACTTAAATTAAAATAACCAAAATCCTATTGGGCCTCACCATATTCATTTCTTGGCCCATGAACCCACGGTGTAACCCAGCCCGCTCTCCCCCTTTAATTCCTCTTCTCCCCCGATGGAAATAACTCCAGTAAACTCCCACTAGCCATAGCCGATCATCACTCATAACTCACAAACCACTTCATGAATTCAAGAACTGAAATTACCACTACGTCGCTTGTCTCGAGCTCGACTTGCTCACCACCATCACCGAAACTCCGGCGTCTCCAAGCGGAATCCGTCCTCAGCGTGTCCAGTACAGGTTGCGACACAAATTTGCCCAGATTTCATTAAAACTTTGCGAACAAGCTCCATTCGATCCCTTGAACTCAACTGCAACCTTGAAACCACATATTAAAGCTTCAATCCACGATTATCCCCAACCCTAGCTTGCGTATCCCACTGACAGCGACAAAAGCTCGGGTTCGAACTTAACAAAATGGATGGGAAAATGATGAGCAACACTAAACGAACTCAAAGATATTCATTTGCTGATTTTAGAAATTTTATTTTGTTTTCTTTTGATTTTTACTTCTTGCGTTTGGGTCTCAGAACAAAAGGAAAAAGGTTGGCGGCTGAGGAATGATGTTATAGGGGATCATACTTTGTTGTGTGGTTGAAAAGGGGTGTATGTGGCTTTGTTTTTGGCTTTTAATTTGGTTTAGATATTTTTGTATTTATTATTTTATATTCGTTTTAGTTCTGAGAGGAGCATGAGTTTGGTTTGAGGCCAAGGAAAATTTGTGGTTGAAAAGAATGAACGTGGCCTTTGTTTTGGTCACTGAAATCAGTTAAGATATTCGTTTTACGTTTAAGAGTACCCCATTATGCGAAATTCTGTTTGTCCATGGACTGATATGAAAATATCATTAAATCGAGTAATGTGTCGTGATCCCAAAAATATAATAATATCGGTAGTTCAACCCATATTGTGAAACCCAAAAATATTGATTATAGGGTGCAAAATACTCCAAATAAAAAGTTGCTTATTTAATTAATTAAAAATTACAGTAAAATTCTAAAAATTAAATTATCACTACGCTTCAAAAGAACCTCGTCTAAATTCGAAACCGATATGCAGTTATATCAAATAAACCATTACGGTCGATGGACGATTCTATAGCGACTATTCTAAAATTTGATTTGGACGTAACTCAAAATCTACACGACGAAATCCCGATCTCTCTCTTCCACTAGAAAGATATACTCCACCAGCTCCACACGTTTCTTGTTTCACAGCAATCCGATTTAAAACGAACCCTGTACATCCACTTGAAGTCTAAATCGCCAAATAACGAACTGTCGCGTCGTTACGCGCTCTATTTTAAATTATAATATAATTAATACGTTTTAACGTCGATTATTAAATCGATTCGTTATTCAAATTCAATTCTAAACTGAATTAAATATTTTAGCTGATCTAATTCACACAGTATTGTGAATTTGGTGATTTCCGATTATTTCGACATTATAATATATTATTATATTATTTATTTTAATTAAATATTCAATATTATTTAATTCAAGTCGTCAATATCGCCCAATCGATATTTAATAATTAAATAAATTAATTATTCGATAGCTATCAAAACGCGCCATTACATTTTTCCTCCCATAGCCTTAAATTCCTTGCACGTCTTTGCAAAAGTGTCAACACGAGGAGGAGGAGGAGGAATGGGTGCAACTGGGGGTGGAGGATCATCTGCTGGGCCTGCAGTGGTGGCCCTAGCCTCCAAATATCTCCTAAACCACCCTGGAATCGTCACACCTTCTGGGAGATTAAGATCTTCAGCCATGCTGAAACGAAAAAGGAAAGATTCAAAATGGAGAATTCGAAAGATAAAGATAAGGATATGGCTATTTGGGATTATGTTTTTCATAAAAACTTTCTCTAAATAACATGTTTTTGAAAGCACTTCTTCCAAAAATACTTTAGAAAAATATTTTTCTAAAAATTTTATCTGTTCTGGTAACCTTATGCTCTGATACCACGTGTAACACCCCACGTCCATTAATGTCACTCACAAAGGGAATGCATTAACTTCTATGGAGGTTTTAGGTGAATATAGAACAGTAAAATTTCAACAAGACAGATATAAAATAGTACTTGGAAATTTAAAAACTTTATTTCAATTGCAGCAGAAGTCAAAACATGTTTGATTACATCATAACACCATAATCAAAGTCAAGTACAATATCTATCTTGATAAAACAAGTACATAATCCCATTACATAAATAGCCATTAAAAAGAAAGATAACAAGCTGGACTTTACTTCAGCAGTCCAAGCTTTCCAAGAGATAAGCAATCCAATCATACTCCACTGGAACTTAGCCCAACCTGAGGATCTGAAGGGAGAAAAGGATGAAAAAGAGGGGGGGTCAGACATAAAGTCTGGCGAGTATAATAATTCTACAATACTATTATCAAAATAACTGGACTAAGGCAAAAGCTGGAAAACAAGGAAATGTCTATGAAAGAGCAGATTAAGGACATAGACAATCGCTAAAGGAAACGTTATAGGCGCTCCTAAATACTAAAGGATAAACACTATACTGCACCACACCAGTCACCCTAAAGATTGATTCCACTTAGCTTCACTTAGAAACTTTCTTAATGGCTTTACGTACTCCTAGCTGACTACATAGGTGCCGCCTGCCCCTATTTCCACTAGGTGTACCCCACTTTCCATTTTTCGATCGGCTCCCTACTCGTAGATACCCGTGCTGGCCCTACAGTGGGGTGTATCATTCCCCTAAAGTGGCAACCCGATATAACGGAGATGCACGGCTTATACCTACACGATGCAACAACGTGTTACCTACCAGCCCGGGTCCACACACGCATATGAAACCCGTTGGACTTGTGTTGCCACCGCTCCCTGTTTTGGCCTCTTATAGTCAAACCCAGTATGCGTGTCCCGTCCTCGACTTGGGTCGAGCCCACAAAGATACGTTTTGGGATACGTGTAACACCCCAAGTCCATTAATGTCACTCACAAAGGGAATGCATTAACTTCTATGGAGGTTTTAGGTGAATATAGAACAGTAAAATTTCAACAAGACAGATATAAAATAGTACTTGGAAATTTAAAAACTTTATTTCAATTGCAGCAGAAGTCAAAACATGTTTGATTACATCATAACACCATAATCAAAATCAAGTACAATATCTATCTTGATAAAAAAAGTACATAATCCCATTACATAAATAGCCATTAAAAAGAAAGATAACAAGCTGGACTTTACTTCATCAGTCCAAGCTTTCCAAGAGATAAGCAATCCAATCAAACTCCACTGGAACTTGGCCCAACCTGAGGATCTGAAGGGAGAAAAGGATGAAAAAGAGGGGGGGTCAGACATAAAGTCTGGCGAGTATGATAATTCTACAATACTATTATCAAAATAACTGGACTAAGGCATAAGCTGGAAAACAAGGAAATGTCTATGAAAGAGCAGATTAAGGACATAGACAATCGCTAAAGGAAACGTTATAGGCGCTCCTAAATACTAAAGGATAAACACTATACTGCACCACACCAGTCACCCTAAAGATTGATTCCACTTAGCTTCACTTAGAAACTTTCTTAATGGCTTTACGTACTCCTAGCTGACTACATAGGTGCCGCCTGCCCCTATCTCCACTAGGTGTACCCCACTTTCCATTTTTCGATCGGCTCCCTACTCGTAGATACCCGTGCTGGCCCTACAATGGGGTGTATCATTCCCCTAAAGTGGCAACCCGATATAACGGAGATGCACGGCTTATACCTACACGATGAAACAACGTCTTACATACCACCCCGGGTCCACACACGCATATGAAACCCGTTGGACTTGTGTTGCCACCGCTCCCTGTTTTGGCCTCTTATAGTCAAACCCAGTATGCGTGTCCCGTCCTCGACCTGGGTCGAGCCCACAAAGATACGTTTTGGGATACTGGTTGAAATGGGCCCCCATTATTTCCCACAAGCATTCCACCTAAGCTTGTCCCATTAGTCCATCCACTTAACCCACTTAGTCATGTTCATTTACATGTGTATTTGGTTAAGTCTAATCGTATTTCAAATGCCTCTAAAGGCAACCACTAGATTCCTCATGCCACCCAAGGCACCTACTTAACCCCCATGTCCCACCTTACATGATTATCTGGCTAAGTATTTCTTAATTCATTAAGGCCATAACCTCATAAAGACCTCTCACATTAGACTGGCATTTATGGCAGATGGATTTGTCGGGCGGGTCCGGACAGTCTTACACCACAAAAGAGTCTAACCTCGTGTCTTTACAACTGTTATGCTTTAGTTTGGGCCTAGGACCTCTCACATTGGGCCGACATCTGTGACTACTGGATTTGTCGGGCGGGTCCGGGCAGGTTTACGTCACAAACGGGTCCAACCTCGTGTCCTAAGCATTGATTATTATTAATAATCCACTTTCCCCATTTTTAATAATTCCCTACTTGAATTATTAATTAATTCCAAATTTAACAATGTCCATAATTGACTCAATTATGGACATCCATTTAAGGCATGCAACATCATATCAATTGCACCCCAATTTATTAATTTCCTAATATTACCCCTACCCCACGTTTGAACGTTTATTCGCAAAATGTATGCTAGACCCTATTAGTCTAACTCATAGCATAAAAGAAAATATTCACAACAACAACATATATATGTGACTAAATAAATCATAACAAGGGGTAAAACTTGCATACATTACAACTTGCATAAGGTTATACATGTCATGGATCTAAGGGTGTCAACTTATTCATAATTCACATAATATGATTTTGATCAAATTTCATAAACTTGTATAGGACATGTGTGAATCAACATCATTAACAATATGGTTTTATATGGGTACACCTAACTCAATAGGCAAATTCCCAAAAATCAAAATTCATTTAATCATAGATTCATGTATATGGGTACACCTAACTTAATAGGCAAATTCCCATATTCAAGATCCAATTAATTTGTAGATTCATGTATATAGGTACACCTAACCCAATAGGCAAATTCCCATAATCAAGATCTATTATAAAAAAAAACATAAACTTTAAACATGATCCAATTCGCATAAATACTAACATCATGATTTTACAACTTGTATGATTCAACACAACTTAACATGACATCATTATCATATAACATAAGTATTTCAACATATGTGATAATATGAGATCTACAACATATATAAGATTTACAACATAGAATATCATAATTTGCAACATAGCATGATATGATTTACAACATAGCATAGCATGATTAATCACATATGACATAGCATAGGATTATTTACAACATAATCACTACAACATAACAACATATATATGATAACATAATAGCAAAACAAGAGATCCACAACATAATTTACAAATACATAACAATTCATATCAGTTTCTTGTGATCCATTCATCACTTAATCAAATTATTTTATAATAATATTGTGAGATTCATCATACTCACAATTTTAAAGAAGAGAAATAGAAAGAGAGAGAGCTTTTGATTTGATTTGAGTAGATTTAGTTTGTAGATTAGGCCTTCTTCTTCTTTAGTTTGTGACGGCTATGCTGAACTCCATGGCAACGACATGTCGGTAGCTCTCCAATTTTTCAAGCGATTTAGGGTTAGAGTCTACCCACTTATTTATAGATGTTAGGATTCATTTAGGCCATCAGATTTAACCTAGAAATAACCGCAGCCATTCAGACCAGATGGGGTTTATCTTATTGACTCAGCAATGAGTCAGAAGTGACTCAGCAAACACTCAGCAAATTAATAAACTTCTATTCATGTTTACATTATCTGCCCATATATATATATATATATATATACACACGCACCTATTCATGAATTCAAATTAATCCATAATTAACTTATGACCATTTCTACACATTAATTTTCCAATTAATGTCTTAATTCCATTTTTCGCCTTTTAAGGCAATTCACATATCTCAAATTTGTTATATGCCTTTTTAAGGCTATTTCGTGTAAATTCTCAATATTAATTCTTTTAATTTGTGAATATTAGTATTAACAGAAATACGGGGTGTTACAACTTGCATATGACATATATATATATATATGTATATATATATATAATTAGATCGTAACTTGGATCTATCATAAATTATATAACTTGCATTAATCATGTGAACCTAAATGGATCTTGACATGGATCCAATCGTAAAGTTTATAACTTGCATATGGACATATGATCCTAGGCATGTGGATCTAACATAAAACTTGCAATGAACATGTGGATCTAACATAAAACTTGCAATTTACATATGAATATATGGATCTAACATAAAACTTGCAACTTGCATATGAACATATGGATCTAATAATGTAGCATAAGGATCTAACATCAAACATAGGAATATGTACATGTAGATCTTGACTTGGATCTAATTATATATGCAAATTAATCTTAATTTAATCATGCCATAATTATTCTTTTAATTATGCTCACAATAAATGGTATACCAAATATACCATTTCATGAACCAATTTATGCCATGAAATTTTTATGTTTTCCCTTGATTCTCGCATTTATAATCAAGTATTCTTTAATTTGTTATTACAACGTTAATAGGAAATAGGGGGTGTTACATCAATTGTTATCATCATCTTTTCAGCATGTTTCTATTTTGGATGATAATTGGAGGTTCGGCTCTGTCTTTTATAGTTGTGTATGGAATATATTTTTTGACAGCCAATTATTTTCGAAAACAATTGTTACTGAGGGAAAGATTGGTACGAATGCATGGGTATTAATGGGTGACTTTAGTAGTGCGTCCTCTCTGCTTCACAAAAAGGTGGCCTACCTATTTTCTTTTCAACAATTAAACGCATGTCAATACTGTTTGTTAGATTCTGGTTTGACTGAAGTAAAACCATTGGGTTTTCAACACCCATTCTTAGCTACAAACATTAATAAGATTTTAGCAAACACTTGCTGTTGCCGATTTTTTTTTATAAAAAAAATGAAGGCTCTATCTTTGACACAACTTTCAAGTTACCATAATCCATTACTATTACACCTTATTCCAACTTGTCTAGTTAAAGGATTCCCCTCTGGATTAAAAAAGGATTGGCATTTACTTGATGGATATTCGGACCACATCAAAAGGGGATTACTAGCTGACACTTGGGGTTTTTTCCAGTCATCAATTCCAACATAAACTGACTAATTGCAAAAAGGCGTTGATGCACTGGAATAAGCATAGAGAAAAAAAGATAAGTGCCTGTGTGAAGATGAATTACATTCCCTTGAAATAGCAGTCGATCTGGACCATGAAAATTTATTGTTATTGTATTTTACAAGTTGCTGTAGATGGTGCATCATGGAATCAACTTTTGAAAAATAATTTACCATGTTAAAATAACGAACGTATGTATTTCCCATGTTAGAATTCAATCATAAAAAGTCCCATGCACTGCTTATGATAACATGGAATCAACTTTTGATGCAACCAATTTAATTATAAAATAAGATACCTCTTCGCATGTAGAAGAAGCAGAGTAAAATTGATGTAGACATATCTCTCTCATTACCTGTAAAATAAAAGTTTTTGCTGTAAGATGGATTTACTGATGAAAACAATGCAGGTTTCAAAGTTATACGCTTAAATTAAATCAATAGCGTGATAATTAATTAGAACAATTGCACTCTTTTGTCAATGTTAGTTGCCAGTTCCCTTCTAATTGTTCCAAGTTCATTTGCGATAGCTCATTTGTTCCAGTTAATAATATATTCCACAAACTCAGCCAACGAGACAGACTAGGTATGCTATTTCAGCATAAATATCAACATATGTCATATATAGGTCAACTACAAAACATGAGTGCGGCAAGGTGAATTCAGCACTCCTGCCCCATGATATTTGTAAGATAAAGAACGCAAACTTGAGATTTCAAAATTAGTTAACACAAAATTGACAAAATATGGTACCATTTGAGATTTAAAAAAAATACATATAACTATCCTAGCATATCATTTATGAAATAAAAACATATTTTAAACAATGCATACTGCTAAGAGATATACTTATACTATTAAATACAAACCAAATAAATAGCAAGAAATTTTCTTGTATATCATAAAAATAACGTTTAAAACTAATATAACAATCAATACATGAATTTAATGGTGTAAGGACTAATATACTATTATTATAATAATTGTAATGACAGACATATGCTTCGTGGATGATTTATGAAATGAAAATAATGATTTGAAATAATGTATACTACCAAGAGATGCATCAATACTATGTATGCAAACCAAATAATTATATATAAAAGGAATTTAT